>CM051704.1:17571120-18771120 GCA_028022725.1 Lycodopsis pacificus | reverse complement strand
CTCTTTTTTAAAAATTTAAATTACACAACTAAATACATGTTATTCTTCTCGTTTTGCTACTGCACACATAGCGCTGTGCTGCATCATTTCTACAGATAATCAGCTGTCATCACAAGCAGAGGTGTCGGGATATATTTAGCTATTTATCTGTCTCTGTTTGGATGTCGTGGACTTTAAAGAATGAGCGTAACATTTCTATTTTCACTCGTACTTTTCAGATTTCTGCTGACTGAAGCACAGCGTTCCGAGGAGCATTTGAATGCAGCACAAGTATCACTCGCACAAGTAACTCGATTCGGGGCTGTTGGAGTGATTTGATCGTAATGTTTGTAATCCCGTGGTTAGATTGCATCGAAAAAAAATATTATAAAATTTATTTTAAAAAGTGAATTGTTTTTGCAACGGGAAACTGGTGCGCCTTCGACTTCGACATTTTGTCCCTCCAGGCTGACCGTAGATGTTTGTGCACACACAGTAGTTTCGCGGGTGTCGTTCAGAATGTTGCTTGTTCCCCGTTACAACACGAAATACTTAACTAACTAAAAGAATCGTCAACAAGTACGGAAACGCATCGTTACACGTGAGTGTCTTGCTCATTATAATACTATGACAGGTCACTAGTGTCCTGGCTGCAAAACACGTGCAAAGTTATCGCAGCCACTTGCACAACACACAGTCTATGCTTGCAGCACTGTTTCAAAACACGAGGGTGCTAGTCTGCACAATACAGATTTTTTTTGAAGGAACTGTATTTTAAACGTCTCTTGTGTTAATAGGAGTAAAGGCTGCTGTCATTTGCTGGCCCCTCGATGGGTTTGCTGACTGCACTGAGAGCTGTCAGGTGCTCCCTGAGTCCCCTTTCAGCATCAAAATCATGGCTTTCTACCAAAGCCCCCCCGCTGGAGGACCAGAACATCCTGCTCATGGGCGCTCCTGGTGCAGGGAAGACCACAGTGGGGAGGATAGTGGCCCACAGACTGGGACTGCCTGCCGTTGACGTCGACGATGACATCTTGGAGACGACATGGAAGATGCCCGTGGCCGCCAAGCTGGCGGCGGTCGGCGGAGAGCGTTTCCTGGAGGAAGAGGGCCAGGCTCTGTGTAACTTCTCGGCCTCAGGGTGTGTCGTTTCCCTCACGGGCTCTAACCCTCTCCACGCCGCGGCGATGCGGCGCCTCAAAGAGTCCGGACTGGTCGTCTACCTGGACGTGGACGGCGAGGACGTCATGCAGCGGCTCGCCGGGATGAAGGTGAACAGGATCATGGGCCAGGAGGCGGGGGCGTCCATGAGGGACATCCTGCGCTACAGGAAACAGTTTTACGAGAGATGGCTCGACGTGCGGGTGCTGTGCGGCAGAGGGGTCACGGTGGAGGAGGTGGCGGAGAAGGTGCTGAAGGCCGTCGAGAGGTATCGCAACCGCGCTGCAGAAACCTTCGTGTCAACCAGGAGCGACGGCACGCCGGCGTCCAATCAGGAGACGCACTTTAGCGACGTGGTAATTGAGGGTCTCGCCACAGATGGAGGCCTCTATGTTCCCAGAAGCGGCTTCCCAAACATGGCTGCTCGTGAATGGCTGAGACTGGTCGACATGTCATACCCAGAGCGAGCGTTGGTGCTACTGGAACAGTGCATACACCCGCTGGACGTCTCTGCTCTGGACCTGAGAAGGATGATCTTCAAGGCATACGGGTCCAACTTCTCCAGCGAGGCAGTGGCACCGGTGAAACACCTCGTCCGCAATCAGTACGTCCAGGAGCTTTTCCACGGCCCCACCGCCTCATTCAAAGACCTCGCCTTGCAGCTGATGCCCCAGCTCTTCGCCCACTGCCTCCCGCAGATGTGCAACTACCTCGTGGTGGTGGCCACCTCCGGGGACACGGGAGGCGCGGTGCTCAGCGGCTTCGGCGGCCTCGGTGGCACCGACGTGCACCGGACCGGGGTGCTGGTGTTCTTCCCAGAGGAAGGCGTGAGCGAGACTCAGAAGCTCCAGATGACGAGCTACAGGGAGGGCAACGCCCGGGCCGTCAGCGTGCTGTCGGACTTCGACTTCTGCCAGAGAAGCATAAAGAGGATGTTCGGAGAGTCGGGGCTGACCGGGCACCTCGCCGTGGAGTACAGCACGGTCCTCAGCACCGCCAACTCCATCAACTGGGCGCGGCTGCTGCCACAGGTGGGTTGATGACCGAGGAGGGGATCATACAAGCAACACAGTCGCACAGTTTTCTTAACGTTTCCTCCTCCTGCAGGTGGTGTACCATTCCTCAGCCTATCTGGATCTGTGCAGAGACGGCGTCATCAAGTTCGGGGAGCCCATCGATGTTTGCATCCCTTCCGGTAACTTTGGCAACGCCATGTCCGCTCTGTACGCCAAGCAGATGGGCGTCCCGATACGAAAAGTCATCTGCGCGTCCAACCACAACCGCGTCGTCGCCGACTTCCTCGCCACGGGCGAGTACGACCTCCGGGGGAGGCCTCTGATGCCCTCCCACTCCCCGGCTATAGATATCCTGAAATCCTCCAACCTCGAGAGGTTTATCCACCACGTCTCGGACGGAGACGGCCGTCTCGTGAGGGAGCTGTTCGCTCGCTTGGACCGGCAGCAGCACTTTCAGGTTGCCCAGCCTCTTCTTGGCAGGATGCAGCAGGAGGTGGCGGCTGGCTGGTGTTCTGAAGGCGACTGCTTGGCCGCCATCCAGAGCGTCCACGCGCAGACGGGCTACCTCATGGACACGCACACCGCCGTGGCTAAAGTGGTGGCCGACGGGCTGCAGGACGGCTCGTGCCCGGTGGTGCTCTGCGCCACCGCTCACTACGGGAAATTCGCTCCGGCCGTGTTCAAAGCGCTACGAATCCAAAATATTCCGGAGGATCCCGTCGAGCAGCTGAGGCGGCTCGGATCGGCCGCGACCGCGCCTGAAGTGCACAGAGGCGTGATGACATGCCTGGAGGAGAGGGGCGGGGGGGCACACAGCGTTTGTCAGGCAGATTACGGCGCATTGGTTGAAGAGGTGGAGAGCATGATACAGGACTGCTTCTTAAAGGTCATGTAGGACTCTGTCCTCTTTGCATCATGTTCCTCATTCTCCCAATGAATCTGTCACTTTTTTTAAAAGCTAATTCAAGAAGTAACAGAACAAATCTTAAGCAAAATGCAAGATATTAAAGTTTTAAGCAGGAAGGGTCATACGATTCATTTAAACCCGGTCTGCAGGATTAATGAAGAAACAACAACCACACGCTGTAATCGAGCTCTGAACTCAATTTAATTCCTATTGATTATGCAACATTTCTTTACATCATTACCCAGAGCCCTGGCCCACTAGATGGGGATGTCTACCTCTTGGCCACTGCAGTATGGAAACACTGGTGCAGGCAGTGCAGTAACAGTAAATGTGTATGACTGTTGGGGGGGGGGGGGGGGGGTAATTAATGACCAAGTCAGAACGTCAAACAAACTAGTAAATGACAAATACCAGCAGACAGGGAGAAACCCTTCTGAAAGATAATTGTATGCTCATGCATCGTACATATTTGCCGTGTCTTTGATCGATGTTCAGTGATTACATAACAAACTTTATTTATTTACCTCGTCCTCTGTCTCATTACTCAAACTTTCCCCCGCTGACGTGAGCACAGACAGCTCGCGTGGCAGATCTCGCAGCGGCTAATGAACTGATCGGCACAGTCCGTTAATTGCCAGGAGAAGCTGGAGCATCTGGTACACTCGTCCAATCGGAGTCCTCTGACTCGTTAGCTCCCCGACTGAAGGTGGAAACGTGGTTATTATTTCATTAAAAAGAAAAACCTTTTGAACCACGCTGCTTCCTTTTCTCTTTCATGAGCTCATCAGCTGCTAACATTCAGGAACACATTCTTTAATAAGACGGTTAAAGCAGATTTAGTGATCTTGGGAATAACACGATTAAAATGAGCAGCTTGACAATTTGGGGAATTATGCTTGACAAGAGGAAGTGGCTCAATTTTCAGCTCATGTTTCCTCTCAACGATATATATATATATATATATATATATACGTATTCCTACGACACAAAGGTTAATTTTTGAAGACTTTTCTTGGGTCATTGCAGCTGTTTACTCTTATCTATTTAATGTGTTATTGTCTTTTAATTATGTTACTGTTTTTTAATCTACCTTCTCTCTATTTTATTGGTTTCATTATTAGATTTTCTGCCTTTTTATTCCCGCGCCGACTGCGTCAACCCTCCGGGGAGCATAAACGTGCACTTTATTATGGAACACAGTTCTATTTCATGAGCACGGATGAATTAAATTATACATCATTTAAAAGCCAACAACCTCGTCCAAGGCTGGATCTCAAGTTAAAATACTTTCCCCAAGTTATCAGCTCTGACACCTTTGTGTGGTCGGGGTTTCCAAAAACCAGAGAGATAATGTCTATACTCTACCCATAATGTTACGCAAATTACAGTCACTCACTGTAAATATCTTTTACCATCTTCCATCGCATATCAGCAAAATACCCCACAGCTCTCTGCACATTTCATACATCTCCCCCTTACTTTTATTTCTTGTGACAAACAGAAAATTAATAATCTTTTCATCGGAAAGGAGTTTCTGCCTTAACGTCGAGAGATAACAAACACAACAGGAGTGTTAGTCTTTGCTTTACTTCTTCATCTTGGACGATCAAAGCATCAACAACAGGAGAAAAAAAGGCGCGCGAGACACAACGAGTGCAACATCCACAGCAGCCCGTCACTGTTAGTGTGAAGATGAGAGAGAGAGCAACCGCCTCTGTGGGTTTCAAGTGATCCATTGCTCCTGACAGACCTGAGCTCTGCTGCTATCGGGCTCGCAGCAAACAGGCAGAGAGGAGGAGAGACATCCAGATTAATTACAACTTCTTCTTTTCAATCAGTGCAGCATTTCTACAATCGCCCCTTCGACTGTACTCAGGCTTCCGTGCTTACTCGATGACAGATCGCCTTTCTTTCTTCCCATGTGCATGAATACATTACAGAGCACATGCTCGCACATACTGGAGGCTTCTATTGCACCGAGGCGGTGCTTGTTCTTCCTGCCTTCCTCCCCTCTGTGTAGGTGGTTTGCTTCGCTGGGAGCTTTGGCCTTATTAATCAAGCTGCCTGGCAGGTGAGTGTGAGGAATGGGTGGGTAAAGTGTCTGAAAGGGGGGAGGAGGGTAGTGTGTGTGTGTGTGGTGAAGGGAAAGAGAGAGCCAGCTGTTGCTCAGCACCTAGTGGCCCACGGCTGGGTGAGCAAGGATAATTGCAGGTAGCAGCCTGTTCCCATCTCCTTAATGTGAACCTGTGGAATAATGGAAGCTGCTCTCTCACAGCGGCGGGAGACAGAAAGGAGGGAGGAGGGAGAAAGGAGGAAGCCAACGGCTTGATTTGAGCTTCTGCTCCCGTGTATTTCTGTTTGTTGCAGTCTGTGCTGGACCTGAGGTTTTCATGAACAGTATTTGGCACATGGCATCGCTGTGGTCTTTTCATGATTTCACTGTGGAAAGGAAAATGTGAAATAGTTGTTTCTGCCTACTTTAATTTATTAATTTAAATATAATAAAACATATACTGTGTCAAATGTACACCAACTTCTTTCAGGAACCATGAATTATTATATTATTGTAAGAACTGGAAATTTGAGAAGACAAAGAAACAAGGCCTCCTTACATGTCTCAAATTGAGCAGGATCATAATCAAATCGATTTATAAAAATAAACAGTGATATTACAAACTGAATCAAATACAACTACAGCAGGCTATCTCTAATTAACTTAAAGCAATCAAGTAAAGAAACCGTTCTCTGAGTTCCCGTGAGATGACGTCACAGATTTTAATATCTAAAGTTTTACAAACATAAAACCTCCATGGATCAAAAACTCATAACAGGAAGAATCATAAATTGACATTATTTGCAGCTTGAGTTTGTCAATAGTTTTACAGACGTCTCCTTTACATTGGTGGTCTTTGAGGAAAATGCTTTTTGAGCCAAAGGGGGATTTTTGGCCACCGGGGAAGAGTTGTAGTCTGGGCTGAGCGGCGGTGCCGTATTCAGTTCTTCTTATACATCCACGGTGCACGAGCCTCTTCTGTTCAGCTCACAGAATGCATTCATTTACAGTTCAGTGATGAAGTGGGTTCATGTCTTAATACAAACACTGAACTTTTTGAATTGCACAATAAGTTGTTTTGTAGGTGACTTTTGTAAATGTCCCCATTGAGAAAGTGAATCGGTTCAAAGTGTCCTGAAACAGTCATTTGCATTGGTTTCAGTGGAATTGTTCTGTCCCGTGATGGTTTGAATACATTCTATTTCAGAGGCTTTTCCCCTCCTGCCAAGAACAAAACCCACAGGGGGAACTAAGAATCTTTGTCTGCCTTGGCACCAACAATCGTCACATTTATAAATGTTGGCGCCAAACACTGGCACCAAACGTTGGTTCTGAAGTGGAGGTAAAACACTCGCCCACCACTGCAAAGACCTGAGTTAGATTCTTGGCAGCGGCGCGTCGGCCTTTGCCAACGTGCTTCGACGGACACAATCGTGAGCGTTGGAGTGGGAAGCCAGCGAGGGATCACGTCCCGGTCCAGCTCACGTGTAATCTTATATAAAGTCATAAAAGGATTCATTAAACATACAAACGCACTGTGCACTGTATGTGGGCCGAAATACAGCAGTGTAATGCTCAGCTGAAATAGATTTACTTGTACTTAATGTGTTGTGTTTATTACCAAAACTATGAATGAGTAGTTAGAGTTGTAGCTGATGGTATAGGATATTGTAACTTATCGTTTGTTTAATTGTAGTATTATTATTATTATTATTAATACAATATACAGTGTTACTCCAGACACTGCATTGATGTTGTTCTATAAGATCAGACATTTAGAGGAAACAGCTTGTGATGTTTTAATGATTTTATTAGTTGCTCTGCATCCTGATATGCTCAGTCTACACTTTGGCATGTTTGTTTCAGATAAGATAAAATAAGATAATCCTTTATTAGTCCCTCAGTGGGGAAATTGCAGGATTACAGCAGCATCGCTCAAGTAATAAAATGAAGTGAAGATAAAAAAAATCAAGTAGTATAAATAAACTAAACGACAGTAAAGAAGAATATTAAATATACCAGTATATACAGACGGAGTAAAATGTAAGGTAAATACTTAAACGTATTGGATATTGCACAGGATTGCACGGATTAGATATTGCACCAGGTGAATGAATTAAAGTGTTCAGAGTGTTCATATTCATGTTGAAGTGAATTCAAGTGTTCATGTTCAGTCAACTGTTCGTGTTCAAAGTGTTAGTGGTCTCCCGAGAGCAGGTTTACGAGCAGGTTTAATCAGAATCACCTTTATTGGACCAGTACGTACCGTATGTGTGCACACATACAAGGATTTTCTTTTTTTGCATCTCTCTTGATGTACCTATAAAGAAGGACAACAAAGCTTGGCAAATACGTGTGAAGGGTAGACAGGTCTGTAGAGAGACCCGATGTTTTCCTCCGTGATCAGTGGTTTCTTTCTGGAAGCCGGAGCCAAACATTCAGCGAAGACATCTCAACGTCGTGTTCACCCGAGGCTTCCCTGCTAATTAGCCCAGACATTGATTTGCACCTCTGTGAGGAAGAGGAGGCGAGAGAATTGAGCTAATGAAGGCGTCAACGGCAGCTCGCCAACCAGAAGATGATTGTTATTGGATTGAACTTATTTGCATTTTGATGCAAAACTCAAGGCACCACAGCACCCGCCGGGCGCCTCTCTGGTGTTAACAGTCTTTGACGAGCACGCGGACAAAAAAAAAAGCAAGTGATTCAATTGGAGGTGAACAAAACAACTGAAGGGTCCTGGAACAGATTACATTTAACAGATGCCTCCGTCAGGCTCCTGGCGACCGTCTGAGAATCTATTTCTCACTCTGAGGATGAGAAATCAATCACCCCCCCCGAGATGGATCTGTGTGAAATGAGATGTGAGCGTTGGAGTCGGCGGGGCTCGGATTGACGGCTGACTGACTGGGGTTAACTAGGAGAGGCCGACTGGCTCGGAGGTGTGAAAGTGACCCCTCTCGGACCAGGTGTTGAGGTTTAGCCATCCAGCCTACATGTAGGCTGGATGTTCCTGGAGTCCCAAGATATTCCTGTAATTGTCTGTCTGCTAAGCCCCTTATAGAGTGCTGCAGGGATGACATAGTTCTGTAGGACAACAGGAAGATAGCATCGCACTCCACACAAAGACAATGGAGATTATCTTTCTTTCCATTTTGGGAATATTGCAGAAAATAAGTTATTTTTGTTCAGCAAGATGGCAACTGCCTCATTTAAGACACATAAAAGGGACATTTACTGACGTATTTAATTTGTTATCTTTTGATTGTGTCCCACCAAGAATCCCCAATATTTGGCAACCTACAACCCCTATCCTATACTCACTGGTTCTGATGAAAACCCTGAAAATCTCCTTCTTGCAAGCCACCAGCCCAGCCTATAGAAGCAACTTATAGAGTGGCAGAGGAAAAGGAGACGCAAAATCATAACCGATGCAGAACACAGTTAATATTTCATGACAAAGGTGCTCTTGACAGAGCATCAGCCACAATATTGTTGGAGCCTTTAATGTGGCGAATGTCCAAACAGTAAGATTGCAGGAACAAAAACCATCGCATCAAACGGCGGTTCGGGCAACACAGGGAATGGAGAAAAGTTATGGGGTTATGGTCTGTGTAGACCACCAGAGGAACACCAGAGTCAACATAGACTTCAAAATGTTGCAATGCCCACACAAGGGCAAGAGTCTCTTTCTCTATGACCGAATAATTCAACTGGTAAGAGTTCAATTTCTTCGAGAAAAAACTCACAGGGCGTTCAACGTCATTTCCATCATACTGAAACAGCACAGCACCTACACCTACATCACTTGTATCCACCTGCAACTCGAACGGACGATCCATGCAAGGTGCCACAAGGACGGGAGATGAACACAGTATAGTTTTAACATTTCCAAAGCTTGTTGGCATGAATCTGACCAGACGTACTTTGCTCTAGCTTTCAACAGATCCGTCAAAGGAGCTACTATAGTTGAGAAATTCCGACAAAAACTGCGATAGTAACCCACCAGACCCAAGAATCGCATCAGCGCTTTCTTGGTGGTGGGCACTGGATACTGCTCAATCGCAGTCACCTTTGCCTGTACCGGCCGCACCTGCCCTTGGCCCACTACCTTCCCAAGATAGGGGACGGTTGCCTTTGCAAACTCACATTTCGCCAAGTTTATCGTCAGGTTTGCGCCGCGCAGCCGCTCAAACAGCTTCCTGATGCGGTAGACATGCTCTTCCCAGGTATTACTGTAGATCACGACATCATCAAGGTACACGGCACAGCCGTCCAGTCCAGACACAACCATATTCATTTGACGCTGAAAGGTCGCCGGTGCATTTCGCAACCAAAAACTCATCACTGAATAGGAAAAAAGCCCAAAAGGAGTTATAAAGGCAGACACCTCCCTAGCTCGTTGAGACAGTGGCACCTGCCAATATCCTTTAAGTAAATCAAATTTACTGACAAAGCGACCTGAGCCTGTTGTGTAAAATAATATGCGCTTTACTTGTATGCTTATATTGCGGAGTTGTGAGGTCACAGTAAGAAGGTCAAATACGCCAGGCGAGGCATTCCAGGTGCTGTAGATAAACATACCTCATGTTGCACTTAAACTTAACAGAATTCTTGAATGCATTATTTTTATTTATTTATTTAATTTTATTTAAAATTGGACATCTTCAATATTTCTGTTTTCATGTAAGGCTATAGCCCAAAGTTCTTTGCTTTAAGTGTTCTTGAAGTTCTTTCATTAACAAATGGAAAGCAAAGTTATATTTGTCTCCTCCCCTTTTCTTTGTTGATCCGAAAAATTATCCGAACCATGACTCCCGAACCGTGATCCGAACCGTGAGGTTTGTGATCCGTGACACCCCTACCAGGTAGGTAAACGGACGGACTGACAACTGGGATGAGAGTGACAGGAGTATTTATGTCAGCTGGAGGCGATCACAGGAGATGAGGCACAGCTGTGCCTACGGAGAGAGGCGTGGCAGTGGGCGGGACTCGTAGGAGGACACTACTGAGGGAAATACAGCAGAGTTTAGACATAAATCCTCACAGACTCCTTTCTCAGGACTCATTCCTTCACCAACCTCTCGTGGAGGACTTTGTTTAAAGTAAGTTACCGTCTCTCACTTGCTGCCATTTAAGATCCCTTTAATCCCCAACACGGGAAACAATACGATTATCGAAACTTGTACTACCATGTATTTATATGTTCACGCATGGTTGTGTCGTTTTGATCTGTAACACCAATCAAAGGCCAAAATACACTCTGATTTAGTTATTTAGTTACTAAAGCTGCGGCACGCCCGTGAATATATGTCCCATTTTATTACTTTACGATACATGCTTGGTACTGATATTCTGTAAGTGACGTTGGTATTCTGGGGACTCTTATCATTTCTTTGTTTGAAGTAGAGTTCGTAGGTCTCGTATATATCTCGCTCCTCACGTATCGCTTTACGGCCACAAAGAAGCATGAGATTACAAGTAACACTAAACACTTCCCAGTACTGTTTTTCCTTTCCGGTTTAAAAGTGATGACTGTGCCTTTATTGGCCGAAGAGACTGCCTCCAACTTTCCAAAGAAGGGTGTGTAAAGACTGCCTTTGACTGTATGTACAGCAATTCCTCCACATCTGAGCTAACTGTCCTGCGAGTCTGAAGATGGGACGAACATGCAGACGAACCGACTGCGTGGCGAAGCCTCTGTCGGGCCTTTTTGAAAGACTTGGGTCCCTTGTGGGCTCCTGCCCTTTGTATTTTTTGGTGATTCCTCTCATACTCTCAGCGGCGCTTGGCGGAGGCTTCACTTTCCTCAAAGACAGGGAGGACAACGACTTTGAGCGGCAGTTTACGCCCAGGAAAGGACCCTCTAAGGCAACGAGGGCCTTTGTCAGGGAACACTTCCCCTACAATGACTCCATGTTTTCAGAGGACCGGCTGTACGACAAGGGGAGCTTCGCCTCCCTCATCGCCGTATCCACCAGGAGCTCCAACATACTGGCAAATCCTGCCGTTGAGGACATCGTCAGACTCAACAACAGGGTCCTTAATATCACCGTGCTCAACGGGAGCATGGGATTCAGTGAGCTGTGTGCAAAAGCCAGAGGAGAATGTGTCTCCAACGTCCTCCTGGAAGTGATCGTCTCCAGTGAGGCTGATCAAAGCAGCATCACCTTCCCAGTACAAACGCACGGGTCCGGCTCGGTGTTCCTGGGCTCGGTGCTCGGCGGAGTTATCGCAGAAGCCAACGGCTCAGTCACGAGCGCTCAGGCCGTAAAACTCTTGTACTACTTAGAAAACACAGCTGACGCCTCGAAAGAATGGCTGAGAGCGTTTAAAAGGCTGTTATCGGAGGAGACTGATGGCAAACACATCGACGTACGTATCACACCGCTGCTTCTTCTCACACCCTCTTCAATATTTGATGCTGTGTTGTGTTTCTTTGTTTTAAATCCTGCCCTGTCATGTCGTGACATCTGTGTGTAAAACACTGTTTTCTGACTTCTGGTTGCCGTCTTCCTGCTGTGCTCTATAGGTGTCTTACTACACATCCAAATCCAGGCAGGAGGAGATTGACAGTCACACCACAGATGGCTTCCCTTTATTCCTCATCACGTATGCCTGTGCTATCACCCTCTCTGTGATATCCTGCCTGAGGTAAGAAGTGATCAGCGACCGTGAGCGACTCACTGACTGGCAGCCGAGTGTGAGACGCAGAGACATGTTGTTTATCAAAGCGACTGATTCAGGAAAAACACACGCAGCTCACATGTCGGTGTTGAAACAATATCAGCATTAATGTGTCCAAAGCAGAGATATCGCAATTTCAAGATGTTTCATTGTTATTTCAAATTTAGTTTACATTTGAGTTTCTAATTATTTTAGATGTGGATTTAGTCTGTTTAGTTTCTATCAGGTATTTCATGTTTGTATGTACAGGAAGTAACCTGCTCATTTAAATGACACAGGATCAAAACGATACAGAGTTAAACAATACCTGAACATGACCCTTAACATATTGTAGTTTTAATACACAATTAAACTTGATTACAGGTCTTTTTATTATTTTATTGTACACAAGTTTATTGAGTTTTTCCCAGAAGATTTTATTGCTTTAAATCAAAATAAAGTGAGACGATATAACTTTTGAAAGCGGGATTAGCACATTCAGCCAAATGAGATATTATACTAATAAACAAAGAAACAGATCCACCCTTTCTTAATTCAACACACTCGGAAGTTCTGCTGCTATATTACTTGGTCTGGTATGAGCAGGAGCTCGTCTCCCTGCTTATCTGGCTCACGTTATCCAAACAAAGCAAAACACCAGTGATCCAGTTTGTTGATTTTATGACTCATCTCCACTTGTGCTTCTGCAGGTTTGATCGTTTACCACCATCCTGTGTGTATTTAGTAGCTGCTACTTAACAAGCAAAAGTCCTGCTTTAAATAAAGAGCAACTTAAAGGCGCCGGTGGAGTTTTTGTGTACGTTCAAAGCTAATTGCCTAAATGTATTGTGTGCATCCCTGAGGTCTGATAAATGTATTGCGTGTGTTTCCTTCCTCGTAAAATGTTTGAATAGCAGATTTTACTCCAGCGTGTGGCAGTATAGTGACATTATCACTGTTGGGTGTGGTCGAATTGACAACCAGATAGGGCAGTGCAACATAAGTCAGTCATTTGTCAAAGCCTCATTTTAAATGTGACTGTACAGATTGGACAATGTGAGGAACAAGGTGTGGGTGGCCGTCTTCGGCGTCCTCTCCACGGGCCTGGCTGTTCTCTCCTCTTTTGGTTTGCTGCTTTACATCGGAGTGCCGTTTGTTATCACAGTCGCCAACTCTCCTTTCCTCATACTTGGTGAGAAAAAGCACCCTTGCCTTTTTTTGTTGTTTGTTGTTGCTCCAGACTGTAGTTTTGGGGTGTAGTTTGGAATGAAATATGCTGCATTTACATAAAAATGAAAAAGATATCTCTGGTGTTTTGCAGAGCATTGAATTGAGCAGTATTTTAACCGCTTGACGATAAGACAATAGCGGTTCCTCATGTTTTACGAGTAAGTCCTGTAAAATGTTTAAAGTCTCACAAATGTACCTCGAAACTGTCATTAACTTCACATCTCTACTGTATTTTGTTTCCTCCAGGAATCGGCCTCAACAACATGTTCGTAATGGTGTCCGACTGGCAGCACACCAACGTGAAAGACCCGGTGCCGGAGCGGATGGCTCACTCTTACAAAGAAGCAGTCATGTCCATCACCATCACGGCCCTGACCGACGTCTTCAAGTTCTCCATAGGTGTCGTGTCCGACTTCCCCTCGGTGCAGTCGTTCAGCCTCTACGCCAGCGTCTCCATCGTGTTCTGCTACATCTACACCATCACCTTGTTCGGCGCCTTCCTGGCTCTGAACGGGAGGCGAGAAGCCAGCAACAGGCACTGGCTGACCTGCAAGAAAATACCATCAGACCACATTGATCATTATTCTGCGGTGTATAACATCTGCTGTGTGGGAGGCGACTACGACAAGAACACCGGAGCGGAGAAAAAACAACCGGCGAGTAAATTCTTTAAGGATTACTACGGCCCGTTTTTGATAAAACCCTATGTCAAGGGGGTTGTAATCTTCCTTTACGTGGTATATTTAGCTGCAGGTATTTATGGATGTTTCCATGTTGAACAGGGGATCGAGCTCTATGACCTGGCATCTGATAACTCCCACGTTATCAGATTCAATAGGAAGGAAAGGCAGTATTTTTCCGATTACGGCCCATCTGTGATGGTGATTGTGAATGAGGAGTTCCCATATTGGGATAAAACCAAGAGGCACCAACTTCAGGGATGCATCGAGGAGTTTAAAAAGCTCCCGTTTGTAGACGAGGACGTCTCTACGTCCTGGCTGGACTCTTATTTGTCATACGGACGGGAAACACATTTAAACCTCGACGATAAAGACGTTTTCCTCCAAAATCTACCTCGCTTTTTTGATTCGTTTCCTTTTTTACAGCAAGACGTGAACCTCACCGGGGACGCCGTCCGCGCATCCCGGTTCTTCATTCAGACCGTCGACATCGCCGACGCCAGCACGGAAATTCACATGTTTACAGGTCTGAAAACCACCGCGGGAAGATGCCGCGCCGCATCTTTATCAGTCTACAACCAGAAATTCATCTTCTACGACCAGTACGACGTGGTGATCAGCAGCACGATTAAGAACGTTTTCGTGATCACAGCTGGGTTGCTGGTCGTCTCGCTCCTGCTGATTCCAGACCCGCTCTGCGCCTTGTGGTTGACTTGTTCGATCGGCTCGGTGACCGCCGGGGTCACCGGTTTCATGGCGCTTTGGGACGTCACTCTCGATTCCATATCCATGATCGCTTTCACCCTCTGCATCGGCTTCACCGTGGATTTCTCAGCTCACGTGTCTCAGGCCTTCGCCTCCAGCGAGAGGACGAGTCCCGACGACAAGGCCGTGGACGCCCTCTCCAGTTTGGGCTACCCCATACTTCAAGGGGCCGTGTCCACCATTTTAGGAGTGTCGGTGTTGGCCACGTCTGAATTTCACACATTCAGAACATTTTTTAAGATCTTCTTTCTTGTCATGTTTATCGGGATGCTTCACGGCCTCATTTTCATTCCAGTATTTCTGTCACAGTTTACATGCGGATCGGGTAAAAGTAAAGACGAAGGCAAAGACGAGAGTTTGCAGATCAGCAAACTATGAGCACAGTTACAGCGTTGATCGTATGTGGGCATGTTAAGAAGGTGCATTTACTGGCAGAGCCCATATAAAAGGTATTCCAAAACATTTCATTTGGAAGTCATCATCAACGACGAAATATAAATAATTTGTTTAAGCAAAATGTTCCCTTTTTCATGTCGTTTTTAAAGAAAATACTGACCTGTTTGCACGCTTTGTATTTTTAACAGCTGGTTTTAATTGTCAACTTCTTGCAACAGCACACAGTCACTCTTATAAATGCATTGATTAAAATTCAATGCCTCCTATTAGGCACGATATATTAAAATGTGTAGTCAGTGGAGCACCTTGATGTGCTGCTCAAACAGAATCAAAAGGTTCCATTTTGTTTCACATCAGCTTTTCTTTCACTGGCAGCAGCTTGAAACACTTCAACGACACAATGATGACAGACACTTTAACAAGTATAGACCCATATCTATATTGCCTTGTTTTTCAAAAATACTAGAAAAAAATTGTACACAAAAGGATTATGTTTCATGTATAGTCTAATTCAATTATTTACAAACACCAGTATGGTTTCCGTAAAAATCATTCAACTTATATGGCTTTACTTTACCTCGTTGATAAAGTTATCTCTGCACTTGACAGTAATGAATTTACTTGCAGTATTTTTATCGACCTTTCCAAAGCCTTCGATACAGTAAACCATAATATATTATTGGAAAAGCTGCATAAATATGGTTTCCATGACATTACATACAAATGGCTAAAACATGATGTCTCCAACAGAAGACAGTTTGTTTGCGTCAAAGGTTGTTTTTCAAACAAAGCCAGACTAATATGTGGGGTTCCACAGGGGTCCATTCTTGGACCATTATTATTCCTTATTTATATTAATGATTTGTCTAATGTGTCAAATAGCCTTTTTCCGATAATGTTTGCAGATGACACAACCCTAGTTCTCTGTCATTCCAATTTCAATTCCCTGATTATGGAAGCTAATGCTGGTTTAACTGCCTATGCTACATGGTTCAGATTAAATAAACTATCTCTGAATGTCAAAAAATCAAATTTTATTATTTTCAGTGGCAAAGAATTGTACTCTAAGGATTTATCATCTGTTGAGATGCCTCAAGTGGCATCTACAAAATTCCTAGGAATTATTATTGATGAGAGTTTAAGTTGGAGTAAACATATTGACTGTGTAAGTAGAAAAATAAACAAATCTATTGGAATAATAAGGAGGGTTAGACATCTTGTCTCTGCAAACTGTCTCCTTATTCTTTATTACAGTATAATTTATCCCTATCTTTCATATTGTAATATAGTTTGGGCAAGTACTTTTCCTACTACTCTGCAAAAAATGTTGGTCCTCCAGAAATGTTGTGCTGGGATCGCAACCCGATCAGAGTCACACTTCTCTTCTGCTATCTGGTATTTACTGACGTATTTTATATCATAGAACAAAACAATAAAATCTCATAACCTTGTGTCAACCTCAGACATACAACCAAAAAACACTTTGAGACGACGGGACCGGAAGTGCAAACCCACTCACTCATTTCTGTGTTTTAGGACTCAACTCTGTCACAGTGATGTAACAAACCTGTCAAGTAGAGCAGATACAAAAATCCAGATTTTCCCATCAGGTACTGATACTTTTTAAATGTCACATTATTCAAAACTGCACGTAATTAAGCTGAACCACAATTTCTCAATTCCAGGAATTGGTGTTGATGACATATCATAAGTCTCCAACTGGCAGCACATTGCCATTAATAACCCACGGCTCATGCAGATGGCTCACACCTCCAGAGGAGGCGCCATGTCCACCTTCGTCACTGTCATCATCACCATGACTGATGTTTTGTGTTTCTTTCATTTCCTTCTCTGCAGCACTTTGATAGCGGCAACATCAACATGGAAAGAGAAAGACGAGAAATAATCCTGTTAGCTTTAGGGAAGGATTGAGGGTGATGCAAACATATTGGGGAGTTAAATGTCCAGTGTGTAGCATTTAGGGGATATATTTGCAGGAATGGAATGTAATAGGGATGTTAATGATTAACAGACAATAAAAAATGTTGACCGATTAAGGCTTCAGTTTCCGCTCAGTTTAACAGTTAAAAGAAATATAAAAAGCAAAACTCAGGCTTGTCCCTTAATGGCTAGTCCACCTTAAAAGGTCAGCCCACCTTAAGTGAGCATGGGCTGTAGTTGTCGGTTAGTACAAATAATCCAAATTAGCATCCCTAGAATATAACATGAATAGGCATGTTTTCTTTAGTGTATAATCACCAGAATGCTTCAAGGAGCAGGCAAACGGGAGAAGCTTCAGTTGATTGCAATCTGCCGCCAAATCCAACACGCTGGCCCTTTAACACCTTTAATCCACGCTGTCGTCTAACTAATGAGCCCAGATGCTAAAAGACCTCAATCCAACAGATATGAATGTGAGTTTCTAACATGCACATCTACTACTGCAAGGACTTGAGAACGCAGAAAGACTTTCTTTCCACAGTGAGAACATACAGCAGCCATTTTGATACATTTTACAGCTGCTTGCAAAATATCAAGAGTTCAAGAAAGGACAAGCAAGCATCCTTGTGGATGCAGCAGTACGTCGGCAGGTCATGAAGTCCAGGACGTCTTCGAGGTTCCAGTTTCCAGCATCCCCCCCCCCCCTACCCACGCAGCACACAGGTCCACTCTCAGCTCTGTCACGCCTGTCTGCCTCACCCTGCTTCCAGGACAAGATGCCTGTAGCCCACACAGCATGACGTGACATGCCCTACACCCAGGAGAGTGAGAGAGGAGGGGAGGGGGAGGGGGGGGGGGGGGGAGAGCTTGGACTAATAAGAGAGAGACTGATAGATTGGTGATGAAGTGGTAAAATAGATTTAAACCAGATGCTTCAGTGGAGTGCTTGGATAACACGTGAAGGAGCCACCGCTTGCATCGACTATAAATTAGTTTATTGATTAGAAACATGTCCAGGTTGAAGGGAAGGCACGACTGAATTCCTACTTTTTTGTTTTATGTCCTATCTACGAGGACATACGGGACGTACTCTTCAGTAAAAAGACCTCCATTTATGTTCGTTTCTTTTGGCTGAATGACGATAAAACACTTTAGTGCTTCAGGAAAGGAATCCTTTAGTGGAGCAAGTTTTATGTGGCCAGCCTGGGAGAGAAGACAGAATATTTTAGTTTAAAGTGACAACTGAGCAGTAAAATAACCTGGTTTTTTACAGTAATTGAATAAAATGTTTGACCACTGCAGCTGTAATCTTTGTTGTCGTTCTATATTGTGTGTATGATGTTTAGGTCTGGAGGAACAGTTGCCTATCAAACACGAAGAAGAATCTGATGGTTAAAGAGCACAATAAAAGCATATTTTCTTTAGTGCTTGCTGCAGTTGCAGCCCAGAGAAAAAAATGCATGTGTTTGGGAGGTAGTGAGCATACGACTGGATAAACGAGACTTGGATTGTACTGCGAGGGTCATGTGAGAGTTTAAACGTTCTGCTGTTGTTAAACCTGGCCTCCATCTATTCATCAAGGATTACTGATATAACTGATATACAAATGGTCACATTGAGGGTGAAGTGTTCCTTAAAAGGCTCTAGAAACTTGTGTTTTCTCTGCTTATACTGACATCCTACAAGAGCTCATTATTTTCTGCCAGAGTTTGAACAGTTTTGGTCATTTCATGAAAATGTGGAAGATATTTTGGCATCGCCTGTATTTTGGACTCTTCTCATTGGCTTGCAGTGGGCAGGTGATCATGGGAATATAAGTGATGTCACCTCTACTTCCATGCACCAATCAGATTTGAATCAGAATCTGATGACATTTGATGGGTTGTTTGGTCACTGTCAATCAAATTACACTCAAACAGTCGTGATAAAGCCACCCGGCTTAGCTTTTTGTGTTAAACTCTCAATAAATAACATCTTTCAATGTTTTTCTTTTACTTTGTTTGATGCTTATTTTCACGAATATTTAATGTTATAGAGTAATACAGACTTTTCAGGGGATTTAATTGAATTCCAGGGGCTTGAATGCCTATTGGCACCTATTACAAATATTGGCTCCCAAAGGTGCTAAAATACATAAAGTAAACATACATATCTAAATGACATTATATTAAGTCTTTATCTTCATGAACAAGTATATATTTTCCTCAACACTATTTGGTTTTCAAATATATTTCTCAAATTGTTTTACAACTAGAAATGAAAGTGGTTGTAATTAATCCTCTTTTATTTTCTCACACTGATCAACAGTAAACTCCTGAATGCCAAAGTGAGAACAAAATCTCTACCTATTGATTCTACATCAAGCGCTTCATTCTGATGAATCAACGCGACGCTGATTTCATCTGATTTCAGCACCGGGACAGCTCCCTCCCCGCGCTCCACCCAACCGAACACCGCGCCGTGATTGACGGAAGCATGCGGCCACATGCGCGGATCGATGGCGCTTCTGGAGCCCCGATGAAATGACGAGGAAGACGGGCTCTCTGTGGCGTTTCTTTTTGCACACGCAGGCCTCACTTAATGCTTGCCGTGGTCGGAAGAGGGCGGAGTGCGTTTGTCATCCAAGTGAGAAAGCTCCCTGACTCGGTGCCTCCTAATAAAAATATATAAATATAACAATAACCTGCCCACTTTACCCCTCCCTCGTTTTGATTCAGTCTGTGTAGCACGCAGAGGGAGAACGTCCGCCGCACAGCAAAGCCAAGACAGTCTAAGAGAGCGAGAGCGAGAGAGAGAGAGAGAGAGAGAGAGCGAGAGAGAGAGAGAGAGAGCGAGAGAGAGGCTGGGGGGAAACAGCTGCAAGCGGATACTCAACATCAACAAGCTGTATGAGGCATCTGTGAGGAAGAAGACGGGATTGAGCGAGGACAGCGACGGGGTTCCTCGCGCTTCCTCCTCCTCATCTGCTTTTACTGATTTCAAGATCCGACGCGCGGAGCGTGCAAGAACACCACAAGTGGTGAAGCGATGGTTTAGCGGAGCAATTCGATAGGTTTTTTGTTTTTTTCGTCTACAGCACGCCCGCCCAACGACACCGTAATTCCGAGCAGCAATCTCCCCCCCGTCCCCTCCCCCTGAACATCTGCGGACGCTTTCTTTTTTTCTGGAGGGAGGATGGCTGTTTTCCGGCTGTCGCTGCTGCTGCATGTGGGATTTGTGATCGGATCGAACCACGAATACGCGGAATGGTCAGCGCGTGGGGGAGAAGACGCCGGAGCGCGCGAGGCGATTTACGGCGCTCAGACGCACCGTCGGCAGCTGGCGCAGCTCCGCGCGCCTCAGCATCCTCCTCTCGGGGAGACCGCGAAGAAAGCGGAGGAGCACCTCCCCCGGGTGGTCACGGCTTTCCTCCACACGGGGGACTCGACCACCTTGAAGAGCGCCAACTGCTCGCGGAGGTACGAGCTCACCTCTTTGCGCGGAAGGTCACGAGGCACCCCGCATCACTCCATGGGCAGCGTGCTGGACACGGTGCTGCACGCCACGAACTTCCTCAACATGATCCTGCAAGCCAACAGGTCCAGGGAGCAGAGTCTGCGGCGAGACATTGAGTGGTACCATGCCTTAGTCAGGAGCGTGCTGGAGGGAGACGCCAAGATCCACCGGGCGGTCGTGACTTTTGGTGGGGACTCGTCCGCGGAGGGGCCCTCGGTGCTCCTCCAAGCCACCAGGGCCGGTGGGGAGATAGTCCTCCAAGACCTCTCCGGTGTGGCGCACCGCCATCTGCACAACCGCACGGTAGACACGGAGTGGTACCACGGTGTCAAAGACAGGAAGAAGCCCAGCTTCCATAAGAGGGTGCTGAGCCAAGATTTCAGGTCACTTGACAATTCTTTAAGAAGAGGGGAGAGTTTCATCCCGGACAAGACGCACGTCAAATGGTCTGCGCCCTACCTGGAGTGTGAAAATGGGAATTTTGTCCCCCGTTGGCTTCTGACCTTATCGGCCGCCTTCTATGGCCTGAAGCCCAACCTGTCTCCTGAATTCAGGTAGGAACAGTAAAGTAGCCTAAAAGCTGGTAAACAGCAAACTCACTTTTGCCTTCTTGTCATCAAAAGTGCTCATTTTCTTGTGTTACTCTTGTATTATAAGTTGTGTGAGTGAGGATTGTGTCAAGGTAAAGGTGAGTTAAACCACCAACTATCTTCAACCCCTGCCTCTCTTTCCTCCCCAAACACGCTGCAGCTTCCCACTGGGCTTCCCCCTCCCCCTTATACCAAGGGGGAGGGGGGGGGGGGTTCTCCTCTCCTCCAGTCTGGCTGCTAAAAATAACCCTGCATGTTACTGAATGTGGCAGTGGTGGAAACCTCTGGCTACAGGCCCTATAATTCATTTATCAAAAACCCTCTCAGCTGCTTTACGACTCAGGAAATGTTGCATGCCCTTGTCTTTTTTTTGAGGCGGTGGGGGGGGGGGGGGGGCTGTGAAATGTCATCATGAGATGAGAGACACGTCGTGCTCAGCAGATGGAGAAATGAGGAAATATATGTCTGATGTTTGGGTGTCCTGAAGCCACCTTTGCTGCAGCCTGCCTGTGTAATGTGCCACGTTTATGCCACCGCCGGTCCTGATATAAACGTACAGTGAGGTGTTAAGGCTCCATATATGATCCAACATCTTCCCCAATGAATATTTAATCCAGATCACTGTGTGTACTGCCTTCGATGAATCTTTAATTGATACACTGGAGTCGCTCACATGGCAGGCACGGATTGCAAATGAGTCAAAACCTGCAGTGATTATAGGCTTCTAGCTACCTGGTGGGGGCTAAAGCCTCTCAGAGCAGCTTCACACTTCGTCTAAAGTCGACTGAAGCGATCTGATAGTAGCCGGTACACGCAGCTGATGATGAAGTCGAGTGCAGCGGCAAACAAAAAAAGGACATTTCCACATTATCGCACTTTATTTATGACTCCTAGCAGCATTACTGCAGTTGGGGATTATTGTAGATCTAATGGATTGCTTGATAACAATTTAGACCAATGCGGAACGGAAACCATTCAACATTTTTCTCCCGTCTCCAGGCTTCATGCTAAGCTATGCTAACAGAGCTGCTAGTTGGCGCTTCATATTTTCATGGAGTGCGGTGTCGATCTTCTCGTCTAACGCTCAGAAAGAAAAGGTATCATACATTCATCAGAGCAAATGTTTAACAAAAGGGAATCTCAGCGCTTAGAATGTCAAATTGTGCATGCCTTTGGGTTTTCATGCAAGTACACAATTATAGTTCCCAAGTCATAAATATATAGGAAGCTCGGGAAAATCTGGAAAAATTCACAAACTGTAATATCCACACTCATCAAACACACCAGTAAACTCCATATGCTCATATACAAAAACAACTCTTTATTAACACTCATGTTTGTATGTTAGATATGAAGCAACCACCAGGCGCCAGTTAGCTTAGCATAAATACTGGAGGCAGAGGGAAACAGCCAAGAAATAGTTTGTCGCATAATCTCCAGTAAAACCACAATTTGTCATTTCCACACATTTGTTTTTGTAGACATTAAACGGAGCCGGTCTCGCTGTTTGCAGTGTTTTTGCTAAGTGTAGAGTACAGGCATTCATTTCTTAGCTAACTCTCTCTGGAGGACAACGAATACGCGTATTTCCCAAAATGTCTAACTTTCTTAAAGGGCCAGTATGTAGGATTTGGCGACATCTAGCGGCGAGGTTGCAGATTGCAACCAACTAAAACTTCTCCCGCGTGCCAAGCATGTTGAAGAAACACGACGGCCGGCTCCTTGAAGAGGACACGCTACCGATGAAGAGATCAACGGCTCATCATCACCAAAGAAAACTTTAATCACCAACCTTCACATCTGACGATGACATTTCTTTCTGTCATATTGATCCTCAAATTTTTACACAATTTAACAACATGTAGCTGTTTTTATGGCCATTCATAGCCATGCAGTCGTGTTGCCATATCTGAACAACCTTGCTAATCATAGCTGGATTTAAAGAGTTATTGGGGAATATTTCATTCCACAAATGAACTTCCTTTTTGCCACGCATCCTTTTGTTGCTTCTCAACAGCCATCTCCCAGACGCTCGTATCTAAGTAGCGGGCGGCTCGTCCTCCCTGTGCTTCAGCACAATGCCAGATAAGAAACTGGAGAGGAGGGGATGGATAATATAGACGCCTCAGACATCAGCTCTCCTCCGCTTCCCCTCCAGATGAATACACAATCAATACAACAATGAATGAATAATGAAAGATGTAGAACGCCGACCCTGCATGGGCCATCTTGATTCCAGCCTTTTTAATGCTTCAGTCACTTCCTGTTTGGAGTGATGATGTAAGAAGCATCGTGACTTGTTTTTATGTGTTCGGCGTATGGAAATAGATCAAAGAAAAGAACGTGGGGCGGTTTTCGTGCGTGTCCCGATTGTTTGTTGAACGCGCAGGTGCTAAACAACTCGTGCAACCTTTTATTAGACCGGGAGTGTGTGGACATGTGTTTGCGATAGATCGGCCTGTTTGGTTTCCGTGGAGGTGCAAGAAATCGCACCTCTCACACTTCGACTCCTCTCTTCCCGTCTGCCTCTTCGGCTGCACTGGAGGCACAGGGGAGGCAGCGTAGACCACACAGAGGACTGGCTGTGGTCAAGCCTGCAGTGTGTAACCCTGTGTGTGTGTGTGTGTGTGTGTCATCGTTGGAGGTTGAGACATTCCTCCGGATGCTCCGAACCGTCCTAATTGGCAGATCACTCTAAACTTCAGACGCAAACGCGTAACAGCACACAGACAAATGCAAAAAAAAAACTAAAAAACTACAAAGTGGGAATGCACAGAAGAGGAAGAGAGGGAGGTGCTGTGTGTGTGTGTGTGTGTGTGTGTGTGTGTTAGGTGAACACACTGTACTTCAAACTCACCTTTCACAACACAGACCTTAATTGCTTTGAGGCTGAAGCAGCAATATGATCAGGCCGACTAGTTGAAACTATCTAAAAAGTGAAACAACTGTACAGATGTTTATTTTTCTGCACATTTCTCCAAAGGCCAAGTAGGTTTCTAATTAGATGGCAGGATAGTCTTCGTTCACGCTTGGCTTAACGCCCCCATTTAGCTGCACAGGCAGCTAAAGCCTGGACTGCTGTGGGACCCACAGGGTGGGGAAGCCTCGAGTTCCAGGAGGAGCCGGCAGCATCTGCTTCCATGGACACCATCCAGAAACAAATAGGAAGGAAACCCCACAATACCCGAGGCTAAACACCATAATATATGACGGTAAGCTGAGATGAAAGAGAGAGAGAGAGAGAGAGAGAGAGAGAGAGAGAAAGAAAATATGCATCCAAGAAGGAAGATTAGTGGAGACTCTGAGCTAAGTATTTCTCACCCGATAAAGATGTGAAACCTGAAGCAAGCGGGGGTTAAAGATCCTAAGGTGCTCCCCCCCCCCCCCCACCCGCCCCCATTGCTGACGTCACTGGGACTCCGCTGCTCAGTCAATACGACGCCCTCAGCCAGTAAATGTCAACGCTACAGAAAACCCAAACCAGCGGCCCTTCTGGCTCGCTGTGAGGAGATGTTGTTAAATATTACTGCTCAGTACGGGATAATCTCTGTGATTTTTTTACACTGTTGCGGTGATGTAATTTGGTTGCCTCTCGAAGGATTTAAGTCTGTAATATCGTTACTGTAGGTTTATCCTTATCTAATCTGGAGTGCAGATTACAATAAGGACGCATCAGAGACTACAGAGAGTTTGTTCTGTGGGAAAAGGAATTTAGCTAATTTCAGGTTTTAAGTAAGGAAAATACAGGAAATACTTTTTTACAGTAGATGTCTCATTATAAATACATAACAGTTATAAAGCAGGAAAGCACAGAAGGAAAAAGGACAAGTTAAACACCATATTGCAGGTTTAAGACATTTAATATATATTTAATTTGGCGAATATCCCTTTTTCCTTCTGTACATTAAGTGTCTCACTATATTATTTCCACAGAGTGGTCTTATAGTTTCATCTAATCCTGCAGATGTCAGCATTACTGTATGCTTTTGAGTTTAAAGACAGAATATAGAATTTGAATGCAACTTTCACATGCAACTTGTCGATGAACTCTGTTTCAGAATAATGTTGGTTGGTTCAATATTGCTTGTTGCGTGACCTGTACGATGAAGTTACCAATTTTAAGGACATTTTATGGGCTGATAAGGCTTAAAATAACGAGGATAAAGTGCCGTTTATTAAAAGCCAAAATTAGTTTTCATTCAGAATCAAACTGTTTAATTCTGATGTCAGACTGTCAGGTTTCCTTTTGTCAGCAGCAGCGACGTGGTGTTCGGTCTTCAGAGGAGTGCTTCTAATGACAAGAGTGTCAAGAGTCCAGGAGTGCCGGCTCTCAAAATAAAGAATAAAAAACTCTGTTATTCCCTTTCTGTGACAGCAGCTTCGCGGGCCCCGTGTCTTTTTTTTTTTGATTACCGGCGACAGGACTCAATGAAATGACCCGGGTCGCACTGAAACGCTGGTAGACAAGCAGCATGGTGCCCGGCGGCTACGCTCACATTAGCTTCTGCTCGTCCTGTCAGCTTAATGCATTTCCATCACATAAGAGGCATTTTGTTTGTTCCTCGGGAGGGCTGCACGGTTCTCGCACTGTGATTGTTCCATGACATAATGCACGAACTGTGCCCGTCGAAAAGGACAGCGATGTGTTCTTGTCAAGACACTCTGGGGCAGGAGAAATGTGCACGCAAGTTCATCTGGGCGTGCAAGTCTTCCGGCTGCACGGAGAAGCTAAAGGATCATGTTTCAGCTTGTGCCGGTCTTACATGTTCTCCTTTGTATTGTTATTTATCTGCACACAGTCAGTCAGTGTAACTGGAGACATCGCAGCTTAATTCTCCCGCTTCAGAAGAAACATGCAGATGCTCTTCAGTCCTGTGCAAATATAGACAATATTATAGGAAAAAATAATCTGTGTTCAACATTCACAGATTAGAATATGCCACACAAAGTCTGAAAATAGATTTTTGGATAATTCTTTCATTGAAAGATAATACTAATAATACATTTTATTTATATAGCGCTTTAAAAGGCAGTCAAAGACACTTTACATGGTAAAAACAGAAACAATAAAAGCATTTATAATAAGAACAAAATCTATGACATCATTACTTTTTCGTACAATTCAATATGCACCAATAGAAAGTTAGACAATACTCCAATACATTTAATATGAGTAATATGATTTTGATTTACAGGGCACTAAATCCTCTCAAATCCACCAGCAATGATCAATAACTTGACGACTGTCGAAACTAAATGTCATTCCAGTATATTACGACCTAATTGAAACTTTTCCCATTCCATTATTATTCTGTCAAAGCTCTGTGATAAAATAAGCTTCTGTTCATTTCTATCGATCCAATCTGGCAACCCTCAGTCTGCTCAGCAGCTCTCAGCAGCTAGCATACCTTTAGCTTAGCAGCAGTCCTGTCCTCACTATGAAGTGACAGGGTGAGGTGAACACATGATTGCTATTGTTAATCATTTACAGGATCAGAAACTGTTTCACTGCCAAGCAACGTTAGGTTTACACCTACTACAAGGAATTTGTCTTTGTGATTTGGTGCATAATGATAAATACAAAACAGTAAAAGTCAAGAGACATAATAGAGAAAAAAATACAAGAGAAACTATGGAAAGAAATGTAAGAAATGCAGATATTTGTATCCGTTTTTAAAGTGGAGGAGCTGTACAGTTTTCACCATGCTTTTATTTAATAAATGAACTGTACATGTAAAGCACTAAAGTGATTAGCGTGGTCATATAAGCCTCATGTTATCACACTGCAGTCCCCGCTGAGAGACAGCTAATAATAGCTGCTAATAGAACAGATTCTTATGCTGCGCTTAATCTGGTGTTAGTCTTTATCCACTGCGCTGGTTTTACCACATCTCTGTGAAGAGCAAAGGGTTTACTATGAAATGAACTGTGACAAGCATAGTATGAATGTGTCTTCTGTGCTCTGATCAGTTCAGACTTCAACCACGGTTCTGCACAGAGTGGCTAAAATGGGCAAAAGGAATCTCAGAGTCCATTTTCTGGGCCTGAATGTAGACATTCAGCTCAAAGCCGAAAGGCCCGACACTCAGTATTCATTCATGAATACATCAGAGACTGACTTGTAACAAAGGGTTGGACATGGGGGCCGTCATTGCGAGAATGTTTCGGTGAATATCCTTTTGTAGCCCGTAAGCAATTACCCAGATATATCTACAGTCAGCTCCATAACGCCGGGGCTAACATTAGCACAGTCTGACTGGTGTGTCAGAAAGACCAGAGCCCCCGCTGGTGGGACGCTCCTCTCTTTTACTGTCCTGGCCTTTTAGACCCACAAAGAATGGGGGATGAAAGGAGAGAGCACTCTGTTTCCCGGGGCACCACTATCTCCGGCTCTCTGTGATAATCCCGTCTTTATGCCCGAGGGCCTTGATGGCCACCATGATGCTTCTGCTTCACTTTCCCCGTTCCCGCTCTGTAATTACGACCCCGTCTTTTGTGCTTTCTGAACGCATCTTCAGTGGACATCCAGCCCCACAGTTCTGTTTTATACGCTGTGTGTCCACTTTGGCTGGAAGCGGAAGATTGTGAGTGGAAATAAAAGGGAGAAAACAGGCTATTTTATTATAAGACTCAATTTAACAAGAAAAACCCCAAGCGAACGTTAATGCTTGAGCTGCCAGTGAAACATACATGTTGACGGCTCCTGCATCCTGTTCTTGTGCTGCGTGTGATTCAGTGGACTCTTTCCAACCCTGATTACATACAGGAGAATTGAAACGGAGGTCATTTCTCAGCAAAACAAGCAGCAGTGCAGTGGGGGGGAAAAAAAATAAAAAGCGAGGTCAGTTTCCCCCCAAGGCAGGACCGGAGCAGCAGTTATTCATAACAGAAGTACAGGCAATGAGAGCGTTGCACTCGCCAGGTGTCCACAGGGAGCTGGCTATAGAAGCAGCTCCTACATGAGAGCAGGCCACACCAGCACTGCTCTGTTGTTCGTAAGTGAAAGCTGCACGGACAGACAGAATATTGGCCTCTCTGTGTTGTCAATGATTGTTGTGTCGTGGCTTGGATATGAACAGATGTGTTGTCGATATTTAAAAAGGATTGCAGATGTTTTTTGCCATAGTGAGACGTCAGCGCTACCCAATAAATCAGTGATTAGTTGTATAACCACAGATAACATATTTATTTTGGTTCGCATTTGTTATCCACGTGATTGAATTTCCAGTTTTTGCTTGTTTGCACCACAGAGCTTTTACTTACCCCGCTGATAAGTGATAATACTCGAGCCTCGATTGTCAATTGGAGAAGGCAAAGCGGGCACTTTACCCGAGGCCCCGAGGCCATCGAAGATTGAGTGTCTGTCGGTTTGTGGTAATTTGATTAATTGCAAATGTGTTTGGGAATATGCAATCACGAAGGCTCGATATCAAATGAAACGATCAGGGTCTTAATCTCAGTCCTGTAATCTCACCCGTCTCGTCTACTTGTGTCACAATTAGCTGAATACATTTGTTTTAAGCAAATTACCACAAATCGCTTGGCTGTAACAATACGTGTGCTGATATGTGCAAATAACGGAGTTCAGTGTTTTCCTCTCTGAAACAGACCACTGGCACTGGAAGTCAGGTGACTAGACAGCAGCTCATGACATGTTTAACTCTATACCATCTATTTAATCCTCATGCCACATACTGTGACATGTGTTTTTCTTGTATTTTGATGTTTGCTTTGATGCATCTGCAGCACAGCTCCTGGCAGACCTACTCAGAGTATTATGATATAAAAACAAAGGATTGTATCGTCCCTGAACAGCTATTGCACAATACATTCACTCATTCATCAAAACTGCAAGGAGAGCAGAAAGTGGTTAAAGAACAGGTGACATTGCATTCTCCATTTATATCTCGCTTTAACTAAATGGCTCTGGGGCCAGAATGTGTGAATAACACAGAGTGTATGTCAGAAGTGGGCGTAGTCGTTGTGACATCGCCCATTGGTTCGTGGACTGACGTTTTGAAGCGCCGAGTTTGGCGTTTTGGCCGTCTCCATCTTTGCTTTTTTGCAACCAGTGAGCGGAAGTATCCTGGTAGGGTAGCGGCCTGTCAGTCACGAGGTAGCCCCGCCCTAAAGCGTACTCTGCTTTATCGTCTATTTTACTTTAAATGGGACAATAATGTGCTAAATGCAGTGGTGTATAGTAACGAAGTAGAAATACTTCGTTACTGTACTTAAGTAGTTTTTTTGGGTATCTGTACTTTACTTTACTACTTATATTTCTGGTGACTTTTTACTTTTACTTCACTACATTTTGCAAAGAAAACCGATACTTTTACTTCACTACATTTCCCCTGAAACCTTCGTTACTCGCTACAAAATCAAATCTATCTTCAGAAACAAAATGAATCATGAGAGCAGCGTCGGGGACTGTGGTGGAACACAGACTGCAAGCAGCAGGTTTGGTGAATCAGTGGTGCTAGCAGCAAGTTAAATCATTGGTTAGTCACGTTAATGCGCAATTGCAAACAAGTGCTCTCAAAGCCGCAGTGTTGTGATTCCCAGTGATGCCAGGATGCTATATGCTAAATGTGACAACTGGCCAGCCAGCGTTTCTCCGATTGGAGTGAGACGAGGAGAAAATGTGATGTGGTGATCTTCGCAATAGAACATCTTTGATGTGTCGAGTCTCGGCCAATCAGCGTTCAGATGTGTACAGCGTCTTCATTTCCCTCCGTTAAAGTTTAAGTTACGTTATGTTCCGTTACCTGTTAACGTTCCTCATAATCGCGATTTAGAAGGAAAAAACGTAACGTGATGAAACATGCAGCCCCCCCCCCCCCCCGTGTTCCGGTTCAGTTCACGCGGTCACACGTTAACGTTAAACCGGAACACCGGCGCATCTGGTTGCAGGTTGTTTGTTTTAACTCAAAGTAGAATGAGGCGACTTCGTGGTCAGAATAACTTTTATGATAACGAAACATGAGGCCCAGATACTGATGAGATGATGAGGCCAAAGAGCTTCAGGGAGAGGAGGCTGTCTGTAGCGCACCTTGACGCAGGGCTGAGCTGTGAGTGGAGCTGGGCCTGGATAAAGGTGGAGGTGGGCCTGGATAAAGGTAGAGCTGGGCCTGGATAAAGGTGGAGGTGGGCCTGGATAAAGGTGGAGGTGGGCCTGGATAAAGGTGGAGCTGGGCCTGGATAAAGGTGGAGCTGGGCCTGGATAAAGGTGGAGCTGGGCCTGGATAAAGGTGGAGGTCTAAACAGACGTGAGTACAGCTTCCTACTGTCACAGTGTTTTAAATGCATTGATAAGGCAGGGTATGCTAAATGCAGCCTCTGCTCCAAGGAGATGAAGTACAGCAACAAGGGCTCACATGTCCTCTCATCACACTGTTCACACTGTTCACTGTGATGACCACAGCCAGTGGACTAACAGGCCCAACAGTCCCACGTTGCTCCCAAGAACCCTGAAGTAATGAGAGAGGGTTAAGGTGCCTGTGTCTTCATTTCAGCGGGTTAATTTAAATAATTGAACTGGATTGAATGCATATTATTAATTGCAAATATAAGATAGGCCACAATTCTAACAAATGTACAGTAACAGTAGAAGTTAATATTAAGCCATACAGTAACAGGGTTCAATGAAAACGAATCACTTTCTTTGTACAGGCGATGGTTCTCGCTACTCTTGCTGTCTTTGTTTTTATTTGACCAAAACGTTTGAAAATGAGACCTCGGTCTCAATGGATTTTGTCTAAATAAAGGTTAATATTAATAATAGAGCAGAAATACTGATTAATGACTGAATAATATATTTGTTTTTTGCTTAAAGTAAATGTCTCATCACTTAATTTTCTTCTCAGAATACACCAGAATGCTACATTTTAAACCTCATATTTAAGATCAATTTTGATATTTGAGTCATGTTGTGGATGATCAGATGGAGTTATGATGGCAGCAGTTGCCCAATTGCAGATTCAGCTTGAGCAAAACCTTTGTCTGTTGTGTTCAAATCAGCCCACAGGAGTTTACAAGGCAGCGTCCTTTCTCTAAACACTGACCTGATGCATCAAGTGGATATTTTTTGCTGAACATAATATGATGCATTGGCCCTCTACATCCTCTAGTCTAATGAGCATACTTATAAACGCACTGTTACAACTCCTTCATAGTGTCATATTGCTTTTCGGAGAATTATGATGATAAGTTCATAGTAGATGCAAAAGTATACTCATGTACAATATATTATGTTGAACATTGTTGCTCCTGGATGGATCACAGCCAGCCCAGTTATGTTCAACACAGCTCCATGTCCTTGGTCATGGTGGCCACAGCACTTAAAAGAATAAACTTCATAATTCTCAAAATTCTGACCCTTTGCTTTTTTATGAACAGCATTTACTTGTACTTTTACTTTCAATGAACAGGTTATGATGTACATTTAATATCAGAAAAGTACTTTTGTACTTAAGTACAATAAATATCAGATACTTTAAGACTTTTACTCAAGTAGTATTCTAAAAGGTGACTTTTTACTTTTACTTGAGTAGTTTTCCAGTAAGGTATCTTTACTTTTACTCAAGTATGGCTTTTGAGTACTTTATACACCACTGGCTAAATGAACATCATGCTGTTTTGAAGAGTCATTTTCTCATAGACGTCTATACAATATGCTTTTGTTTTTTGCAACGAAAGGAGGCGCCCCCTGCTGGTCAGTAGAGAGACATTTCCGCATTGGCGTCACTCTGCAGAACCGGAGGTTGCCACCTGAGTAATAACACAAATCATAGCATTCTAATAAAAGCCGTACTGGTAGACACACACACACACACACACACACACACACTTACTCTAAAGGTGAAATCAATCATTCATGCTTTCTGTAGCTCAGGCTAGAAATTGGAAGACCGAAGTCAGTAGTGTCTGCACTCTGCTTTTATCTTTGCCGTCTGTTAATCCTCTAAGAATAATGTGGATGTCGATGCTCACACGAGCATCGCGGCAGTGAAAGGTTATTACAAAGGCAGTCGCTGGTTCGTTGTCGGTGAGGCGGCTCCAGGTTCTGCCTGATTGAACAGATTAAAACGCGGCTTCAGGTGTTCGCTTTGGACGAGTTGTGTATTTTATTCATACTGATCCATTTTTATTTTGGGGATTTCTGTTGAAAACTACTTGAGAACATCTAGTTTTTCTCCTTTTTGTGCCAGTTGTTCTCTATGCAAATGTCTTGCATGTGTATGTGAAATGCCTCTTTTTTGTGTCATTACCCTGCAGAGCTATAGCTCTTCAGCATGTCCTCCACAAAGTTTAAAGTCAGTACAGGTTTATTTAACAACACTTTGCCAGGAGGGAAAAGCCTGTTGGCACCAAGAGACAGTTAAGAGCTTCCTGCTGAACTGCACATGTCCGAGATGTGACGTGTATGTGTGGAATTAAACAGGGATACACTTGTTCTTTCCTTATATACTGCATCCAGCCATTGGTCTGTCCTGTGTGCTGCAGCTGTCAGATAGAAAAGCCATACGCCAAATCAGAGGACTGACCTTCAGTACCAGAGCTGCTGAGCTTCTCTTCATCGAGCTCTAAGCAGCTCAGGAAGTGTAAATCCTCAGCATCCCCGCTAGAAGTTCCTGCCCGGCTCAGCTGGCCGAAATCGACCAAAGACTCGAGTCTTTCACGCGACCGTTGCCGAGTGTTTTGTCGTGTTAACCGATCTATTGACACTTTATCGTCTCGCTGTCAATATGAGTTTCAGCTGAGCAGGAGGAGAGGGGAGTGATTCAGCAGTCGATCAGTCGTACATATTCTTTTCTGAATTTGCATAATAGCCCGGTATGTCCATAATTAACTCTCCATTTATGTACATGAAAAGTTAAGGGTTTTCAAAGTGTGACAAAGTCCTCAATACAAACAGAAAGTGCAACGCAGCCATCGAGTCAGTTAGTTTGCTGCTATTTTGACAAACTGCCTCCATAATAAGTATGCTGAATAACCTATTAGCAGTTCTTATCTGCAGTTTAAATCACGCATGTACAGACATCGATCACTGGATTACTTTGATACTGAAGAAAACTTAAAAGCGTGATGATTCTCCAGTTCTGTGGGTGAACTATCTCTCTTAATTTCTGTATTAAAAGCTTCGCACACGTTCTATTAGTAAATTAGCACTAATTCTTCTAATTGCTAACGCTAGGAGTTGTAGCAGGGCGATATTATGGTTGAATTGATGATTTTATACAGTTTACCAGGGCCAGGATCACCGGTATCAAAGGCAGCTAATGTACTATTATTATGTAAGGGAGAGAAATACGTTCTGATTCATAAGGTGAATGCATTATTAATAGGCTATTGTATATTATTACTTATCATCTTATGATTTGATAAATACGAGGATTTGTTTTTTTTACTATTCTCTGTTAATTACGCAGCCTCATGCATGTTTGAACACAAGACAATTTTCAATGGTAAATAATAAATGTTCATTGTGTGAATTCTCTACACTAACAATGTGATCACTGCAGCGCTAAGGCGTGTTCTCGTGTTCTCGTGTTCCCGGGCTGTGATCTAACATCCTCCTGAACCTGGACAACATTTAAATGTTCCTAAATCCAACCTGTAATCGTGCAGTCTTCCTCACTGCGCACTGAGCCGGGTTAATGGTGTCCTCCTGTCTTGCAGGGGCGTGGTGCGAGTGGACATCAATCTGCAGGATGTTGATATCGACCAGTGCTCTACTGACGGATGGTTTGCTGGAACCCATCGATGCAACCTGACCACTATGGAGGTGAGCGTGCCGAACGGGCGGATCAGACAGAAGATTGATCCGCTCTGGAGAACTGAACTGTAACGTACACGCATTCAGTCACATCTCAACGAGGCAATAAATGGAAAAGCGCTAAATCTGTACATCGCGTGATGGATAGTCATCTAATTCCTCTTTAATGATACGGTTACAACCACCGAAGTAAACACCAGAGGTTGTTTTACAATTCGGTGCATAAAAATGTCTGTTTGAAACATCTCCTTTAACATAAGAAAAGCATGTGTTAGTTTGACTTTTTCCCAAAGCAGATCAATGTTCTGCAGTTAGCACTTTGTGTGAAACAATGGACAGATGGGCCCAATATGACAAATGTCATTTTTGGACAACTAACAGAGATGAGGACTTTGTTCCAAATCTTAAGAGTCAGTTTACATGGTCAAGAAGAAATATACATTTCATTTAAACGTGAAGTGATGATGGAGATGGAGAGTTGGAAACATGCTCAGCCTTGGCAGAGGAAAAGACTAGCCCGGCCATTTATGTGCTGATGAAAAATCGCCCGTCTCAAGGCCGTGGAACATGTGGGCAGAGCTCTCGGACGAGATGAAAAAACTCTCTGTGCTCTGCTATTTTTAAGACGATGTCATCTATCCACATCCTCCATTTCAAATCGGAGAGCCGTCGTTCTTCTTTTGTTTGTTTTCATCAATGCAAGCTGGAATAGATCGTAAACCGATTTGCAAGTTACTCAAGGGTTCAAGGATCATTTATTGTCATCATGCGACACAGGGCTACAGAATGAAATGCAGTTGTAGCTCATTTGCTACACAAAGCAAACAAAACGAAACAAACAAACAAACAAACAATGGTGCTTTTATTTTTAGTTTGCATCAGGAGGATGAAGAGCAAACAGCAGCAACAAAACATTAATAAGAGAAACATGTCGCAAAATGACTTGCAAGTCAAAAATATTTCTGCATTTATCTTTGGCTTTTGTTTACTTGGGGGCAGCTGAAACAAAGGGCTAATGAATACAACACTTATTTAGTGTCCACAACCTGCAGTTAGGGAGCAACATGATCATGAGTCGTGTTTTCGGTCATGACTTTAAGTCCAATATTGTCTCTTTCAGCTCTATTTTTGGTCTCCACCAACCCCCCCCCCCCGAGGGAACACTCGGCTCTTTAACTGCTAAATGTTCCTTTATGTTCACCAGCGAGCAGCTTCGCTTTGTTTATCTGCTGCTCGTTACCGGGCAGTTTAGTGTGAGAGCGGCGACAGTGAATCAACACAGTAACATTGCAGAGCGTAAAAAAACCACACGACTTTCTAAAAGATGCTAAAAACACTGAAGGGAAGCTGCAGTCGTATACAAGTAGTCACTCGTTCCATTGTTGATACAGAAATATTAATCATAGCCGCTTTTACAGATATGTATTCCTGGAAAATATACTTATTTAATTCAGTGTAAACGGCAGAGAGAAACTAAGCTTTTCAACTTCCGCCAGCAGTTAGCGTCGCAACCAATCATGTCTTTTTACATTGCAGTTGACAGCATGCGTGATTAAAACCGTACGCGTTAATCACAGTTCATTCATTCTTTCTGCTGCTTTCACAGTAACCTTTGGTTTGCAGAGAGAGAGTCTAGGTAGCGGCTAGCCTCCTGGTCGATGCCTCTTACCTGCCGGTTCAGTCTCATCATTAAGAGCAATGGATCTCGACGAGATGCTGCAGATCGGACTCCTTCATAATGCATGCGATGTAATGGATTGCAGTGAGCCTCTTTGAATAATTAATCACTCTCTTTGTCTGAGTACTTCCACCTTTCCGTGGACAGTCAATGCCAGAGACATTTGACATAGTGTGTGTGCGTGTGTGTGTGTGTGTGTGTGTGTGTGTGTGTGTGTGTGTGTGTGTTGGGTGGCTGCTAGGAGAGAGAAATACATTGTTGCTGGTATAGATTTTTGCTGGGTTAGCAAAATAATGGTCTCTGCGTGCTTACAGTGCAGAAGTGTGCCAGGAGTATGCTTACTTACAGCCGAATAATGAAAGCTGTTGTGGTCATTGCAGGATGTGACTTCCTCATTATCGTCATATCTGCTCTAGATACAGAGAGGTAGAGAAGAAGGAATATATGGACGTGAATACCGCACGAGCAGTGATTTTAACCACCTTGTTATCACATGTCAATGTGTATCGCGCCACTTGTTTGTGTCCTCACAGTCAAGCGATCTGTTGGAGCTTCATACATATCTCCCCGGTCCTAAAGTGCACGACCAGGTAAATCAGAGGTGACGTGGGCGGCTGATGTCTTTCCAGCTATAGAAAGCACTGCAGTGTAATCAAGTCTTGTAGGCCAGTGTGTGTGTGGTAATGTGTTTAAAATATATATATACATTTTTGTGAGGGATGCCCCAGTATTTGCAAACAGGGATTCATTTTGTGTTATTGCTGTGTTTTTCTCCTCATGCAGGTATTCGCTCTACATGTGCAGCTCTTTGTTGTTTCATGCGTTTCTTTGGGGCCATTTGAATAAAACAGACAATCAATTCAGGCGGCTATAGATCCACGTCAGTGGAGTATTTTCGTTGCTTTATTGGAAACAAAGCAGTTGGTTTAGTTGGTGTTGGAGCGGTTCATTTACTTAAGTGTTTCATTGACGTAGTCACATTTCCAATCCCCCCCCCCCCCTCTCGGATGCTCTTTACTTCCACTCATAATGTGGACTCCACATTCTGTTTCGTATGGAAGACTCTGACAGGATTTGTCCTTTAACGTCTGTGAGATCCTTTCATCACATATCGACTCTTGTTGTCCTGCTTGCCTTTTAAGTGCCACCATTCCAGCAATTGGATTTGACAAAATGCAGCGGTTTCCAGCCGGCCGGCCGGCGCCCTGGCCTCGCCTCGCCTCACATCCTGCCTCTCGAGCTGCTGCTTGCCCAGCCAAGCATGCGCGGCAGCCCAAACTCAGACGGAGGCAGATGCTCCGGATGACTGATTCACCAGGCGAGCAGAGAGAGAGAGGAAAAAACAAAATGAGGCTCGGACTGTTGACAAGAAAAATACAATAACCCAACGGCGTCAGAAGCCGATGGTTATTTGAAGGCAACAGTTTCTTTCTGCACTGATGGATTGCACCAATGGTTCCCCAATTGAGCTGTAACAAAATATCCCAACCGAACTCAACGGTGCTCTGGTCAGGATCAACTATTACAACATTGTATATTAAGTATTTCAATCATGAGAAAGACAAAGTATCATGAGTTGACGACTGTTTATTCGGCTGATAACGATTGGTTGGGGGATCGATCGGAGAGTTGTACCACAGTGTGTATCAGTTACAAGCTTGAAAGGGAGATAGATGGATGGATGGATGGATAGACTGGCAGGCAGACATGACTTGATAAAATGTCGCAGTGTAGATAACGTAACTTTATACCATTTCCATATTGCTGTAAATCAGTTGTTTTTGAAAATAGGCACCACATGTATCGCATGTATCAAATTACAGGAACTTGCACACAATGTAGACAATCAAGCAGAATATGCCAACGCTGCTGACAATAAAGTATATATACAAAGCAATCAATTTGATCATAAACTGACTGCAGACCACTCGCCGCATGCATTAAGCCAAGAGCAAACATCGTGTTTCCTTTGATTAACGACACGTTGCAGCTCTGATGTATGCCAATCAGGGTGACGCTATGAATCATTAGATAGCCAAGCATGGAGCCCGGAGATCTTTCAAACCACAAGCTCTACTTCATTTCCTGTTGAAAAGGTGTATACATGCTGTTACGAGGCTGACGGTTTGCCATCTTTTTTCTCACTGATGCCACTTCCATTCGTGTGTTTCACCGTTCTTCAAAAGTCCCGGACTTTGCCGCCCTGGGGGGCACCTTTCATACGAGAACGCGGCTGTTGGATGATGATGGATGGTTCAATCAATTAGCTTATTGCTCAGAACAAGTGTTCGGGCCCCCTCGGGGGACCGTGACACTATAACCTGAATGATTGCTTCAGCCGTCACGCCGAGGACTCCTGACTCTGCACTGTTTCCTGTTGAGGGCCGCTGGTTAGAAATGAACATTTATGAACTGAGAACGACGACAAAGCTTCAGAGTTTGACCACAAGTACAGAAACGTATTGTGCATCTCACCGATGTTTGATTCGGATTATTTATGGGATGTTTTCAGAGGTAAAAAAAAAGTGTCTGAAAAAATCTGGATTTTGAGTTTCCAATCTAAAAACTCAAAACATAGATTTTTTTGAATCAGTCACAGTAACCAGGTTTGCCTGAGCTGGTTTGTAGACCACGGCTGCTGTGAGGTCTGGCTCGTACCTGCTTCAGTCATGGTCCCAGTGAGGCTCGGGGGGGGGGGGGGGGGGGGGGGGGGGGGGATGGTCATTCTAGTCCACCACTTTGGTCCTCGCTGGAATATCTCAGCAACTATTTGATGGATTGCCATGGACTTTTGTGCAAACATTCATGGTCCCCAGAGGATGAATCCTAGTGACATTGGTGATCCCCTGACGTTTCCTGTAGCGCCACCTTGAGGTTGACGTTTGTGGTTCTGAATGTCTTGTTAGTTCCACATTTTGCCATCAAGTTCACATTATCTTCTTCACATTTGTCTTCATTCTCTGCCTCTTCTTTTAGCCGCTCATAACTTACTAAAGTACATATTCACTTTCCAGAATGCATCTGACATTTTGGATTCAAACTCTCCTGCCAAGGATTACATTTAGAAATTTCACTCATTCTAGCACCAAGACGTGCGACCCATATGGCCGCAAACCACCGCGTGGCCGGGGGGCTTTTCACGGCCGTGGGTGTTTTGTACACTCACCAGCATGCGTGGTTTGTTTCTGCTCTCTCTGTTGTTGAAAAGCTGAAGTGGATCGTCGCGCTCTGTCTGTTAAATCACTGTTACATCTTGACCTCGGTTCACAAGGTTGTCCCGGCCCAGCCGGCTGTCGTCTCAATCACACGCTGATTTCTCCGCTGCGTACCTCGTGCTGCTGAATTAATAACGCCATCAGTGTTAACACAACTGCTGCTGCCCTGCTGCTTTGTCTGCTCTCACCTTCTGTCTCTCTCTCTCTCCCATTTTTTTGCAAACAGAAAAGTGAACACAACACATGTTGTTGTCACTTGTAAGGACATTATATTGACCTACATTCTCTCCCTAGAGGCTTTCCCAAGTCCCTACCATGACCACTATATAATATATAATAGAGAGAGATGCGCCGGTTGCAATTTCTTTATGACTTTTTAAAAGTCTGACCTAAGAACTAAGACAGCAAGGCTCTAGACAAACCTTTTTACAACCCTCCTGGAACGTCATGAACAATAATTTCTACAGTCCCGTAGTCAGATTAAAAAGTTTATTGCCATTGTTAGTTTTAATTATGTATTATAAGCTGCTTAGAACTAGAGTTAGGAAGTTATACATGTCATATTCTCTCTCTAATATCTTTTTTATTGCTGTGAAAACATCTCCTTCACACACTGTGTTTATTAATTTCCTCTGCAAAAACTCAATTTGACAAGATTAGAACACGTCATGATAGTGTTATTATTTAGTTAATCCCAATACTCATTTGTACTGAATCGAGATTGAATGCATCGCAATGCATAACCTCTGTTAGCATTAGCCGTTAGCTCCGTTAAGAGCATGACTGTGCAATTTCTCTAACCGAAGTGGGATTGGAACCTTAACCAAAAACCTCTCTCGATTCCTGTTGAAGTCCAGCTGTAGTTGAGTTGTAGATGTATTTAAAACCCAGGTGGTGACCCGCAACACAAGCCATGCACGTCATCCATTGTTTCTGTCTCATGTAATCTTTACTTCCAGCTGTCTGTAACGTACAAAGGCGTGACGAAGGCCACGCATTGTATTGGCAGCTATTGTAACAAGTCCTTTATCTGCACTGGAACGGCGACGGAAGAACAATCATTTCCGGGATCACAGCACACGAGTGTAATGGACGCTTTTGAATGACTTGAGGGCACAAGAGCCAGTCTTATTGGTCGGGTTCATTCTTGTTGCTTCAGAGGGACGTATGGCAGGTTGAATTGATGAGATTCATTTAAAATGCTTTGAAAACTGATTGCCGACTGAAATTCATTCATCGGCGAGTGTCAAAAAAACGAGATTGATTTGCCAATCAAAAATGTTGCTTCATTTGCATGCATAGGTTTTAGGCCCCATTCTGTCCCGCAGCGAGTTGTCTTTGTGTCGGCAATCATTTTCTACGAGAAATTCCACATGGCGGAAGTACTGTAAATGAAACTGCGGGGTTTATCCAGTATTCTACTGCTGGAATTAACTTGTAAAAAAACAACGACACGTGCAATTAAATCTTTGTTTTCATATTAACCTTACTTTTCTGAGCCAGTCGATCATTCAGGAGTATCAGTGTTTCCCAGAACGCAGTAATACGATCAGTTATAAATGTGCTTTTGAAGGTTTAAGACGAAATGAGTTTCCTGCCATCGTATCAATCATTTCTGGTCTGAAGTTACCCCCGAAAGCTTTGCTTACAAAAAGGAGAATCAGCTTTTGTCCTTGATGAATGATGATCAATACCAGGAGTTTATTTGCTTGAAATGAAACAGCTCACTTGGTCATATTTTTACCGAAAGTCAGACAAATTCCGAAGACAGCACGTAGTTTTACATCACATCCAGATACGTCACTCTCCACTGGCCCTAGATTGCTCATTGGACACGCTGTGTGCTCCGTTAAACTCCCCAAACCCCTTTGACAATGTGCTTCACGCTCGTCGAGCAACGTTTAGCTGCTTGTTTCTCCGACAGCTTCCCCCGTCCTGGTGTTCCCTCTACACTCATTCAACTAAAGTGCTTACCCCTTCATCTGCACGCCCAGCCGCATATCGTAAGACAAAAATAGACTTTTGGCATCTTGGGAATACCCCTGCTGTTAGAAACACGGCATCGTAGTGGGGCAGGGATTCCCACAAGGGAGCTATAATAAGAGTAGTTTCACACCAGGCCACGGCCCGTTTTAACCTGCTGATCTCGTTTCGGTAATTTGAGTGGAAAAAAAGGGCACGAAGCGTCCTAATTAACTACAGTACTTACTAGGTTGCCTATTACAGTATATGTCAAGGAGCCTATAAATAGGGTAATTGGTAATTAGCTACAGTGATCTCACCAAAGCTGTGATTAAGCTTCAGAGTTGATAAGGGGGCTTGATAAGAAGGAAATGGAATAATGCTGTGCACCAGCACATTTATGTTCACCCTTCAATTTGAGCAAATCCAGGTTTTTGCTGGGTGAATTATGCAGCATTGTAAAGTCAGTAAGTAAAACTGTATTGACAGAGCAACTATAAAAACCCAGGTAACAAAGTTCCTCACAAAAGGACGGCGAGGCGAGGATCTACTTGCGGCTTGTCGTGACGTCGCACCTTCGTGCAGGGTGGGGCGGAGGCGGCTCGTGTAACCGCCGGGATACAATCGGTAAATAACGTTGTATTTCTCTCATTCACCGATTTGTTCCCGGTAACGCCGCTCGCTCTCTTCATTCACTCTCTAGGATAAGTAACCTTGTCTCTCTGTCTATAAATCGACGCACCTTGTCAGTACCACGGACAGCGACACACTCAGTGTTGGATGAAGTACAACTACAGGACCTGAAGTGAACGGCATTAGTAGTTCACTAACATGTTCTATGGCAAGACTATTCAAAGCCTCATAGATGAGGAGGAAGATCTTGAATTGGATTTTTGGTGGTGGAAATTGAAGCCCAGGTTTTTGGAGGATGTTTGTAGAGACCTGGTCCGGAGCGAATACTAAAACTTCAGTTTTGCTGTGATTTAATTAAAGAAAGTCGGAGCGAGAGATCAGGACATTAAGTTCTACTCGAGATGAGGGAAGAGAAAAAGGCAATAAATGTGAGTTTCTTTCCACTGTAGAAGGAAAGATGAAAGGGTTTAAGGATGAGCAGAGATCTGCAGCTTGGCAGATGGATGGAGTGCTTTCTGAATGTTTTTTACAGCGCCACGGAAATGAAACATCCAATGGCATGTCCTGCCAACACTGGTACAGAATACTCGAGTATACTTTGAATATTTTCTTTAACATTGCCAAGGTTCAGTTTGTAAATGCGCTATCTTGTCATCCAAGGACATTTAAATGTTCCCAATAAAGAGAACCACTGATGTACCAAAGTCAAGTCCCACAGTGGACAGCAGTGAGATGTGTCCTGCGGTTCTGTCTCTGGGGTACTGGAGATGAAAACGTCCAGGTTGAGGGCTGTTGGCCGTAACGCAGTGGGACGAGAGCTCACAGGACACTTCTGGTTTTAACTGTGGCCTCGGGCCCTCGGCAGTGCAGCCACCGTCCCTCTAATTGGCTCTGTGGATAATGCTGGAACTCTGACTTTACATGGAAACACTTTGAAGACTTGGGTACACTCGCCCCCGGGCGCAGTCTTACGTTCGCTGTGCCCGGCCTCGGCAGCACACCGCCAACCGAGACAGAACGCAAATACTCGGTCCGGGGAGGATTGGAAAAAAAAAAAAGTGGAATGTAACATTTGTCTCGGGATATAGTCCCCCCCCAGTGTGTTCTGGGTCTGCCACGGGGTCTCCACCCAGTTGGACCAACAGAGGAAAACCTCCACAGGGAGGCATCAAGGAGGATCAGATACTCTTGACATTTGGGTCCTTTCAACGTGAAAGATAAGGGGTTATAGTCCAAAAATTCTTGCCGGTATTGAAGCTGCTCATTGTGTCACTAAAGGGTGATTCCAGACACTGCGATTGACTCGATGGTAATCTGCTTTTGTAACATATAGGCACAAAAGCTAACAAGGTCAGAATCTTTCCATCCGTAGTGTTAACTCACAGATAGTTTGGTGTCATGATTATTTGTTGATCGATAACACGGTAGCAGGTCAGAGTCACAGATTGTCTCTATATTTAAAGGCTTATTCTCTAGGATGTGATATTTCTGATCTTTGGCGACTTTAAAACTTTAAAATTTGTCTTTCTTGAATCACTTTCAAGTTACAAATTAGGATGACAGGGAGTTCAAGCAAGGAAGAACTTTTGCGGTTGCTGTATGAGGAGAGTTGAAGTGTCGGTTGAGTGGACAGCAGCGATTCGTGCCCGTTGTCCCCGGAGGCTGCTTTGAGGATGTCGGAAAACTTTGTGATTGCCTGATCCCTTGGTACTCACTGTCCTTGTTTTGTTGTGCTCATGTACTCGAGTGCGTGTACGCGTGTCTGTTTGCATGACTGTCCGTTGCAAGTTGCAAGAGTCAACATTACTGTGCATTTTACCGCGCGAACGTGGAATAAATATGTACCCGGTTCACTTCGAGACTTGCGTAAGCAGTGAATGTGATTATGACGGCAATTCAGCGGTGTCTGTTGTGTGTTTACCAGTCTCAGTGTGATGGCAGCGCTAAGCTCCCTGCAGGCCAGAGTGTTTATCTCGCTGGTGTTAAAGGCTCACAGTCTTTGGACTGCACCCAAAAAAGGAGGCCTCGCTGTCCGGGCAGCTCGGCCCCGGCTAACTTGTGCTGGTTGACCTCGTTTAGAGGCCTGGCTGGCCGTCTGCCCCCCTGAGCACCGAGCCACAGCACATCCAGCCCTCAGCAGTGTCTCTTTGTGTGTCTCAGTTCGACTAATGCTCAGGCTTGAAATTGAGGTCTGAGCCAGATCCAGCACCAATTTATTCAGCCCGGTCCATGCCCAACAGCTAAACACGTCTTTTTTTAGGATGAAGCCGGCCAGAAGCACCGATATTGACGTCAAAACTCATTCTTCTCTCCTTTCTGTGTCCTTTGCTCTCTCGAGTACAGAGCTACACACAACCACCAGTTCACTTTTCAGGCTTGCTGCCCCAACTTAATGTGGACCAGTTCATCATGAGCACCCTCCATGCCTGGTCAATGCCTCTCCAAGCCCATGACCCTGGTGGTTACTTTCTCAGGCTTGACAGGGCTCCTCCAGGGCCACAAACACGTACTTCATTGCGTAACAGAGCAGGTGAAACTCCTGTTTTTTATCCTTCCATTAGAACAAACCGTCTAATTTCCCCAGTGCCTTCATTCTCACTGGCAGTTTACAGCACATACATGCAAACTCAGTAACTGTACGAGCAGAGTAAATTGCCGTCAAGTATTCTCCTTCCTGTGCATTTGATCGTTCGGTCTGTAATTATTGGACGATGAGCTTTCCTCAGGGTTTACGTTGTACTCTGTAGCGTCATTACAAATATCTACAGAGGCCCATTAGTGGTTGATTAGGCACTGTGCTGGACCGGACGAGCGTGGGCTTATTTCAAAGAGAGGGAGAGTCCTCGGCAGGCCTTAATTAGCCGGCAGAATTGAGCTAGTTCCTGTTTTCCTGGTCAGGTGGAAGACAACCGGCCTCCGCATTAATTAGTGCTGTACTCAGAGTTGGTTCTTATTCCCCCGCTTCATGTTACAGAAAGGTGATGGAAGATAACTGCTGTGTTTGATGTCAGGAGGAAGGGTATGTAGTGTGTGTACATTTGTATGCAGGGAGTGGAATGCAGTGATGTACAGAGGATATGCAAATAGTCTGTTTATTTTGAAAGTTACTCAGGTCTTCACCGTCTTCCCGAGCACCAGTATTTATGATGCTGAAAATACAGACTTTCCTCTCATTTTAGAAAATCTATTCAAATCATAAAACACACTGGGCATCATTCACAAACATTCGCACGAATCTGTGCGTACGAATATTTTAGACACAAATACAGGATTAATCAATATTTTCTAGCTAAATTAGTTACTCTTCGAAAAAATTCCATGCATTACAAATGATGAACAACGTCTCATATTAATACTGCAGTCATTATAAAAGGCTTTAATAGATTATATTTAAACTTTATTTTCTTCATCAATTAAAATATATATTATATCTAAAAATGTCACGGGGTGTGGTGGTGACCCAAAAGCAGACGTAAGCAGGGAATATTGAGTGATTATCGAGATTTTTAGTGGCTAAAAGGCTGTCGATCTACTAAATAACCCGCCTACTGCTTTCGTGAGTCTCTTCCGCATTGAACAAGGTGTCACATGATAAAATCCACCAATCACAGGCCTTACAGAGACAGAGGAGAAAATTCCATGGAGACGAGATATGATAGCTCAAAATGATGCCAAACTGCTTTATTACGATGTATTGAACACTTTGTGATAAAAGAAATGAATATATAAAATGAGAATTTGGCTTGACTGTCTGTACTCAGACCTCTATTATGCTGGCCTGAGTCACTCAATCGAAGTAAAATGTGTTTGTGGAGACTGTAAACATGTTGTGCTATGACTGTGACGTATTTTTAGGCTTGGATCTGCATTATTTCAAATAAATATTTTTAATACAAGTGCTTTTTTTTCCAAGCGAACCTGAAACTTTTCAATTTGAGCTGTGTGCCATCTTCATTCACTATTAACCAGTAACCTATACACAATATTTCCACATCTGATCAAGTGTATCACAAGTTTACCTGTATTATACCATCAAAATTGTTAAAATATACCTTGTAGTTAGAGATCTGCACTCTTTAGTATGGGTATACAATTTGTGAGCAGAGGCCTAAAAATAGGGCTCGGGTGAAAGAGGTTTTAACAACACTCTGGAGTTATTGGAAACGTTTGGACCACACAAGTCTGAGTTGTGCTGGTGAGGAGGGAGTGCTTGATTGGTGAACAGAGGCAGGTGAAGGGAGTTAGGCTGATGATGAGGGAGGCTGACAGGTGCACTGAATGAGCTGACAGGTGAGTGAGAAGTATAGAGACAGGAGAGAAGGGGCAGAGCTGTGACAAATTCTGCAACATGCAAGCTTTCCTCTCGCACTAATGTTGACACGTTTAGCTAATCAAAGGAAACGCAGCACGTGTGAGAGGACTCTCTGTTGGCCCTGTTTGTGTGAGTAGCGATGCTCACAAATCTTTATTGTGAACCGGCCACTAGTGATGGCGAGATGAAGCTTCATGAAGCATTGAAGCTTTCCATCCAATTGGTTCACACATGGGTCGAAGCTTCATGGCGCTTCATTTGCTCTACTGCGCCATCAAGTGGACAATAAATGTAAAACAGGCAGTGATTAATGACACCACGGCTTTGGTGTGTGAAGCATTGAATTGAATGAATGAATGATGTTTGTGATGTGTGATGCATAACTTATGAACTTATTAATATGGTGTCTGTCTTTAAGATACAATGGCGGGGCTAGTTATTAATAATAACTTATTACTATGTGCATACCTTATTATGAGAGATCAGCTCAAAATGTTCCCGGACAGGGGAACATCTCCTCTTTCTTGCTGGTTCCATTGCAGAAAAAAGAAGCTTGAGTAGTTCGTAAACAAACGCGCAATAAAGTCCTAAGTACACAAAATGTGACCGGGGATCCGTTGCGTTTCGTTGCCCCTTTTATTTCTAATCGCACGTCAAACCCGTGAACCAGTTCCTGAATCGGTCACGTGGTACGGCTGGTTCGCGAGGCTTCGAACGTCACCACATACGTCATCGACGCAAGCCTCGATACGCGCTTCATAAAAATCTTCCCGGATTACTCGACACAAGCTTCGAAGCCTTGACACGAAAGGTCACATCACTACTAATGCTGTAGCGTTAATATTTGCCTTAACTGGAACTAAGGGTCCGGCCCAAATCATGAGAAATAGCCCCAGACCGACAGTAAACTATGTGACTGGAGTGACCACATACTTTTGGCCACTTAGTATTCAAGCCTACTTCCCTCGGGTCAGCGCTGAGATGGAGTTGTGGTTTCTGTTTATTGCCTCATATGAGTTTAATTGATTTTAGATTGTTATCAATTGATTCCAACCACGTTAGAAACGCCACTGATTGTAAGAAAGGGAGAACTAAAAGGTGTGTGTGTGTGTGTGTGTGTGTGTGTGTGTGTGTGTGTGTGTGTGTGTGTGTGTGTGCGTTGTGTCTGTTTCTGAGCCCTTTTTATAAGCGCTCTGGCACAAGGCAGACCACGCTGGCACGACAGCGTGACGCACACTGATGAAAAGGCTCTCGCTTGCGGTCACACACATGTCACCATGGCAATTAGTATGTCAGGGTGCGTGTGATCGACAGCTGCCACAGCTGGCATGTGACCAACGAGCGGTGCTGGTGGGGGAAACCATGACAACACAAGCTCTTAGTGTGTCTCTCACGTGTGGCTGTCATAGAGAATAATCATATTTACTCTTCTCAAGATTTAATAGATCTCATCAGAAACAGCAGTTAGAGATTCTGTGCAGTCAAACGCATTATTCTCAATCATATGGACGTGTATATATAGATTTATTATCAGGTGATGTGATTTCCGCTGTCAGGCAGCAACGTCGACGCCTTCTGCTCACTATGGAAAGAACAGTATGGCTGCCTGAGTTGCTCGCTTTCAATAGAACACCATCAAACATAATTAAATAGCAACTGTCGTGCATATAGAAGTAGGTCAGCGCTACGTGTGCTCTGTTTGAAACACTAGAACAGGATGGTGCTGTGTAACAGCTGCAGGCTGCAGCTGTGGATTGTTTTAGTAACCGAGTATTCTACAGATTTATTCTATTGATCGAGTAGTTGGATAAAACATATTTTGCTTTTATAAAGGATCAATAGAAAAAATACTGAATTTTGATTGCTTAAATTTAATACAATAATATTATTCAAAGGAATTGCATCGAGTTTCTCAAGGAATCCTTTAAGCCCTAAATATCTGTATATTTTGTGTATTTGACAATAATGTAATCATATAATTTGTGGAAAAGTGAATTTTAACTGATATATTGATTTTTATATATATATGTTTCAGTATTTTATGATCTGCCAATTATTTTCCTAAATTAACTGATTATTTTAATCTATGAAATGGAACAATCGGTGACTCTTTCAACTGTCCAGACCTAAAGATATCTCATTAACTGTGACAGAGAAAAGCAGAAAATCCTCATATTTCTGATGCTGGATCGAGCAAATTCTTAGCATTTTTGCTTGATAAAGGAACATTTTAAAATAGTTGCCAATTCATTTTAACTAATCGACAAATTGTTTCAGCGCTTAAATTTAGTTCATTTCACTTCCTCATCACCTCAGATGATACTATTTGAATCCTAGAGGCTTTAAGATGTTTTGAATGAATTCCCTCATAATAAAACATTTCTTAGCTAATAAAAAGAAAACCAAAAACATAGAATTTGGCATTGTTTACATGTTTGTTACTTGCAGTGTTTTCCTTACGTGCTTATGCGTTGCCACTTTTCTTGCTTTGTTACTTGTCACTCAATAAAATAATGTGACGCCATGAGTTTGAGTATGTGTCGCATCAGCAGCACGCCTGTTCACGTTTGTATCAGAACATTGCTTCATAGGGCCACGAGTGGTGAAAAACATACACATTGGCACCTTTAAGTTGCCCACTTATTCAATAAAAGATTTTCGTTTGATTTCTTAAATCTATATTTTTGAGAAAACAGACAATTCTTTTCAAATGGTGGAATAGAAATCATCTGAATATAACTTCACCCTCGACCTTGACATCCGTCTGGTGTCTCCTCAGCTCCTCATCCCTGTGTGGAGACCTTTACACATCTGGTTCAAAAGCTCCTTTTTACGGCCCCTCGATACGAGTCTGGCTCCGAGGATCCCATGTGACTGATGGCAGGTAGCTGGGAGCCAGACTGCCTTGTCTGGGCCGCTTCCCTCGTTCAACTTACTCCACATCCGAGTCCCCGCATCAATCACCGCAGCAGGCAGGAGTGGGATGCACTGACAGGGCTATTCCTGTCTCTCACACACACACACACACACACACACACACACACACACACACACACACACACACACACACACACACACACACACACACACCTGTCTGTGGCTGTTTCTTCTCCTGCCTTTGTGAGGTGGGCATATTAGCAGTGGCTGCAGCACGCTCCACCTGTCCCGAGGAGACGACTGTGGGGAATGAGAAAGGAAATCGCGCTGCGCCACAGACCTCATTTAAAGCTGCACCAGTTTTATGAAGGGATACACGACTCGGCAGCCTGAATCATGAAAGAGAGGCACCAACATAAAGTCAAATTTACCCAAACAAAATGTACACTTTGACTCTGTATGTGCTGAATAAAAACTGCTGTCCATATTCAAAGAGAGGCCGACTCACGAACGTCAGATTCGACTCTTAAACGTCTCTCAGTCTTGCCGGGTTTGTCAATATGGCTGTTGAGTGAGCAGGTACCTCCAGCGTGCCACCTTAAATGCGTCGGCCTCTTCAGTGGAGTTTGTTTGAGGCACTTGTTCGCTGAATTGTAACCTGGTAATTACCTTGTGCTTCTGAGCCGCCGGCCGGGCCCCTCCGAGGCTTTGACGGAGGGCCCGCACGCTCAGCATTGGTACCTCGAGAGACGGGTCAGAAATAGCCGCCTCTTAAGACCTGCAGAGTCCAGTCCGCTGTGAAGAGCGTCGCCGTGGCTGACGCTTCATTTAGACGCTGGTCCTGCCTCTGGATCTCGCTGTCGGGGGCCAAAAACACTTCAAGTGTCGGCTGAAGTACCGTCGCTATTCTGGGCTCCTCGTCGTTTCTTGGGACTCATAAGTCATTATCATCTCTGCTTAGTGTGAAAATAAGATGCTATGTCGTTTTCTCTTGCTCTCTCATTTTGCTTTTTTTTTTTTACATCAATGACCCAAATGTGTTCACACAGAAGAGAGGATGAAAATCGCATTCCCACAAGAAGGAGAATTAACGCTTCTCCTTTTAATCAAGCCTGTTCTTAATTTAGATATTAATTATATCTCGTAATTTGGCCAACAGCACGCCGAGTCTGCCAAGGATGCCCCCTGACGCCCTTCTCCTGTTTTCTCAGCAGTCTGTTTCCTATCAGGCTTTCAATCGAATGGAAGACGCTTGACTAATTCATTATTGAGTGGCGAGGCGGCACAGTTAGACAGAGAGGAATCTCACAACTTAAATAATTAGACATTTGATCCCATGTTCTCTTCTCTGATTCCCGGCTACAGGCTTTACTTTTGCTCTAGTGTTGACATATTGTAATTGCTTCTTGGTGTCCCATAAGTCTGTATAACAAGAAGACTAATGACTCATTTATTATCAGGGAAAGTCCGGTTCAAACTGCATCCGCTGTCTTCTCTGTGTGGCCGATGTTCATGTTTTTGGTCTCTTCGCAGTGTTCGCCGATCCACGGCCACGGCTTCATCTTGGACAAGTACACGTGCCGCTGCAAGACGGGCTTCTACCACCCCAACAGAGTGGCTGTCAACGGCTTCACCGGTAAGTCAGGGACGAGTCAATCGCCTGTTCACACGTGTTCTCATAAAGGATGCTCGGTCCCTGCACGGTGACTTATTAACAGGTCACTTTCAACCCATCAGAGGAAGTTGTTTTGGCAGATTAGACATTCTGTATCTTCATCCATTTTTGCTTCCTCTGTCGTGATTATTGGACGCCCTGTTCTGTGTTCATGCAGCACAACCTTAAGAAGCATTTTAGACGTTGAGCTCGTCACAACGTTTTTATGAGATCACATTTATTTTAAGTGATTTTCCAGCAAAGGTTAAAAAAACAACACAGCAGTTTGGAGGAGACGAGTCTTGTCTCCCGTTTCTTCTCATTTTGTACAAATATAGCAGGTGAGCGCATTTCATCAGTTCTGTGTATGTGTTGACCAGCAGCTGACAAGTTCACCTTTAATATGTGTCGTTATATAACGTCTTCATGTTATAACTATGCTGATGAAAGAGGCACGTGTCGCCGCCCTGTCTGACGATGGAAGTAGCCCCGGTACCCGGGGAGGCTAATCAGGTTCAAGGTGGGAAATATCTTTTTAATGGTAGTTACTTTTCCCAGTTTATTCTGTCTGCTGTGAGTTAATTAAAAACAGCTTTTGCAGACACAGACCCCCAGTGGTTTTCACCTGCCCTCCATCACTCTCGTTCTTTCATTTCGATCCACTTTCCCTCCTGTCTCATCGCGCACAAACCTCGTACGGCGTCTTCCTCTGTGCCCGTCTCAATTTTACCCCTTTCCGCACCCATTTACACCGTCTTTTTTTTACCCTAAATCATTTTCCCTTCATGCACAGAAAAGCAAAAAAAACACGCTTCACAATGTATTTTCTCAGAGAGCTGGATGTCTGTGCTGTCTGCTTCTGCCTGTTTGTGCCGTTTGCCGTGTACACAAACTAACAGAGAGGAGAGGCAAGCCTGTTAGCGAGGCGTCGTGCTGCAGTCTGGCCCACCAAGGGGCCAATAACAAGCCTGGTTAATCCACGAGGGGACATCCTTGACACTCCTTTGCGGAGGAAACCAGAGCAACTCGCTTCCCTTTGTCTCCCAGTGATCTTCCACTGTGGATCTTGCACATTAACATGTGGGAGAAGCCGAGACTTGGCTTCCTCTGACCGTCAGTCAGCTGGTAGGAGCGACGAACCGGCGAGAGCGAGCTGAAGGACGTGACTCATTTCGACGGAGATAAGTAGTCCTTTTGAAGGGATCAATGGTGTGCAGAGTCACAGCTTTGAGAAGCTTTGAGTTTCTTTTTAAAGGCAAAATCCCTGCAAATCTCTGAGACAATGGCTGTTTCCAATAAAGCCTCCATAAAAGCTCTGTATAAGTCCACCATTCGTTATCTATCCAACCATACGGGCATCTCTTAGGGGATTCACCAACAACAAGTCCACTCGCTTCTTGTTGTCCCTGTTCAGGTTTTACCTTCGGAGGTTTTTAGCATTCGCTGCTGTCCGGTTTGGCCACAGAGCAGCTCTTTTTTAAGCATTTAGTGGTTGGAAATTCTTGAATATGTGCACTTTCCCCACCCAGATCTTGTGCCTATAGCTTAAATACACGTATTTTCCTCATGGTTTGAGCCAATCTGTCCTGTCTTTAGACTCCCCAGTCATCCCCCTCATTGTCGGGATTAAACAAATGACTCGGGTCGTGGCGCGTCTCTGTGGGCTTTTTCTAAGGAAGCCTTGAAGGATATGCCAGTGACTGAACACGGTGCGGCGGCGTTGACTTTTCATGTTCACACATATAGATCCGTCTCCCACGACATCGTGTTGACACGATGTCGATGAATCCTTGTAAGGTCAGAGAGGGATAAGAATATATACTCAGGATGCTTCAGGCCGTCGAAGAAGCACTTCATCTCCTTTATCTTTCAATACCGGCCTCATATCCGGAGGAAAACACAATGAAACTCAAGAAAATGGTAGTTGTTGCGACACAATCTGCTTGATTTTAGATAACATTTCACCTGTTTATATATTACTTTTAGCTACTAATTTAAATCATGTATCCATTATTTTTTGGTTAACAGTTTCAACTATTGTCACTTTCAGCATTAAAGAATGTATTTATTATTTATCTGTTTCTTTTAGCTTGCTGACCAGTTTTTTTAGGCACTGTCAATTGCAACACATGGTTTTATCGGGTTTTACATCAATAGGTGAATTTTTATAACCAAATCATAATTCCCAAAATCAAGGTAAAGGACTCGCTGTCTTGGAGAACAAAAGTAACGACAACTGAAGCTTGATGAAATCCGATGACGGGAAGATAACTGGTTTGGAATTAAACTCCTCTATTTCTCCATCTTGTTTTGTGACAGGGAGGGGGAGGGGCAGAAAGGGCAACGCTGCAGACAGCGGTCCCAATGCGGACGAGGGGTCTTCCAGCGACTGCCTGCCGTGTCAGCAGGGCTGCGCCTACTGCAAGGACGAAACCCCCTGTGTGGCGCGAGAGGACGGAGCTCTGCGCTTGGCCGTGGTCTCCTTCCAGTGCCTCTGCATGCTGATCGGCTTCGTTAGCATGGTGCTCGTCTACTACTTTCGCAGGAACAAGGTATGTATCCTCACACGACAGAGCCGCTGAAGCTCTGTTCTTCTTTGTTATTAGTTACATCTTTAAGGTAGGTCACCACACAATAATCTCCTTCAGCTTTTTGGGGAATTTGTTCAGTCACCATTAAGAGGGAAAGTTTAAAAGACACCGATTCAATGCACAATTACAACTTCACATCAGTCACGCGTTTGATGTTTTCTGGACCGTGTGGTCATCAAAGCCCTTTTGGATCAATAAACCAGTCAATGTGTTTGTGGACGGTCACCACAAAGCTTTGAAATCATTTCAAACAGCCGAGGCACCGCGGATCAACTCCACATCAGCCCCTTCCACAGCGACCAGTGTGTCTAAAGGAGAGCGCTGAATTCAGAAGTGACTCCGATTGATACCCTGACCGCTTCACGCTTCTCATCTTGAGGGAGAATATGTCGGAATGTAACTTTCCAAAGATGAAATACATGCTGGTGTTTAGTTCACATCATATACTGTCATCAAATCTATCGCTGTTGTAAAAGGTGTCAGTGGGAAATATTGATTCGGTTTTGTGTGTCTGAGTGTCACCGTCGTCTAATTCAATCACTTCAGCAAATAATATATTCTTGAAAGGTGTTGAGTGACATTTTCATTCAATTCTCACCAGTGTTTCCTGAGTCTGGTCTTTCGAGGGCTGTTTAAAACCTTAACAGATGTAATTGTCACTTTGCCATCGAGGAATCTGAAGCAACAACCTCATTGCATCATTGCGAGCCACTACTCGTCTCCACATGCTACCTTTAGCTACGACAAAGATGAGCTGGATGAAAGGTGTGCAGAACGCTCAAAATGAGGGGAACATTTATACACATACCAAACTAGCAAAGCAACGTATTTGCATATAGTTTATCAAACTTTTGATAAATATCTCATCATTCAAATCATCTTAGAGGAAATGGCCACGGTGCTTTATTTCCTTTTTCACAAATTGCTGCAGTTTCTACCAAAAAATGCCAGATGTCATCCTGCAAATACAAATATTTCAAGAGTTGTAACATAAAAGAAAGATGAATTTTAATTTAGTTGTATCTGATAAATATTATTAACGTTTGTTTCACTTGCCTCTTGTCATTTTGCATTTTTCTCACTGTCATGTTGGCAAAAGCCTCGTGTTGTGTTACAGAACTGCTGAGCTCAAGGTTTTTTTTTTTAGATGTGGCGATTTACTTTCTACCCAAGTAAACTTTTGACCAAACTCATGAAATCCTCTGAGCCTCTCGTTGTTACTCTCAGTTAATCGTCTTAATTAAAGGCTTTGTTTTGAGCATTGGACGTGTGAGGATTAGCCTGAAGACTCACCTCAACGCTGACAGGGGAACATCTAGCGGCTCTATCTCCCTCACACCTGAAGACTGCTGCATTATATCAACCGGAGTTCAACAAAGGATCGCTGCCATGAATAATGCAGATAAAAGTTTGAGATACTCCAGGGCTTTGTCATCACTTAAACACCGCTTATGTAATCCCCACTCATCTTATCACACTACGTTTAAGAGCTTAGCTTTAAGCTTCTCACAGACTTTGCAATAAATTAAAAGTTTTTCATAAACAAATCAGCTAATTTGGCTTGTAGATTTTAATTTATCTCAAACAAGATGAACACTCATCTGCTCTCGATAGCTGTGAGTAGTGCTTTGTGTGTTGCATGTGTTCTTAAATGAGTGGCTCAGTTGTCCCATGCTCTTTGAAAGCCCCCTCAGGCCCCCTCTTCAGTTTGAGAACGATATTTTGTCCACAATAGGAGCACAGAAAGAGCCTGAAATGGTGAACCCTTCTATAAAAAGTCCTTGAGGCAGGAGCTCTCAATGGGCTTTGTTCTCTTTCAACCAACGAAGAAGAACGCTCCAATCCGCTTCTAAGTCCTCCTGGAACATCATGATCTCCTGCTGGTTTAGCCTCGTTTAGACCTGCTGCAATGTGAGAGTTATATTCCAAACTGTCCTGTATCCGTTTTGTAGGAAATATAAAAAACATTGTCATCGTGAACATTATAATTGAGTGATTTTGGACATAAAAATCAAGAGTCGGTGGAGACCAAAACAGAGCTAAAAGATGAGTGAATAGGAGACAAAAACACATCTCCAAAAAGCTTGTTGCCCCAGCCCCATGCAGCCAAAACTCTGTCAATAAGTATATGATGCATAAACGATACGTGTAATAATAGGTGTGTCTTTCTTCTTCTGCAGAGTATCCGAGCATCAGGTTTAGTCCTGCTGGAGGCCATCCTGTGTGGAGCTCTGCTTCTCTACTTTCCGGTAAGCCTGAGACACTCGCTCGTGTGTGTGTGTGTGTGTGTGTGTGTGTGTGTGTGTGCAGGTCGGTGTCCTTTCATGTGCTCATTTCTCGACATGTTTGTTGATGATCCTCATGCCAAGCTCCTTTGAGCTGAAAACAAAAACCTTCTCCTTGACTGAAGGTTGGCATGCAGTCTGGCCTTTGGTTCCCGCTGTCGCTCATTCGTCTAAACCAGAACAAAAGCTTCGTATCTGCATCGGCGGCACCGAGCGGGATTGTTTGCCTTGTCAGACAGTGCATACCTCAGTCCATGAATCATACCTGCCGTGTTTTCTTTCTTCACGGCCGCATGGAGCTCTGACGAGCAGCGTTTTCACAGCCACGGTGTGATGAAACGGGACTGGCAGAGACAAATATCCCAGGGCTTTGTTGGTGACCCCCTGCTAAATGTACACAGAGCAGGCCAATGAACCCAGCAGCCTGTCAACACCACCATCTGTTGACCAGCCTCACGCGCCGCTTCATTCAGACCTTCACACGGAATAAACTCCCGTTACGCTTTATGTGATCTTAACCTTTTAAAGTCCCAGAGGAAAGGATGTTAGAGCGTCTTTAGCTTCTGGACGGTGACTTATTTCTCAGTGAAACAGAATCTCTGAGTGGTGGACAGTTACAAGAGGGATTTAAATCAAACCCTTCGCATTTGATTGGACCGCTAAAAAGTGGGCGGGCTTAGAGGGTACCTCACCTGTCACTGCAGCGCGGGGCAGTACAAGCAGATGAACGGCGCCTGGCTTCTCTCCACGCCCACCCGCTGGCAAAACTCCTCCGATGACCCGTTCGGCTAGCTGGTCACCTCAGGTCTCATTTGATTGGTGGAGTTTTTGTTAATGCCCCTGCTTTTTTTCCTCGCTATGTTTGCATTTCTTCGGCGCTGTGTCCACCATTTTCATTGCTTCTTCTTGGATATGTGCTTACGACCTGGCTCTTGGTGGCTGTGTTTTTTGTTTCTTGCGTTGGTTTTCGATTGTTTTCTTTTGCCCCATATGACTTCTTGGTATTGTCTTGGGACTGAAAATGGCTTTCTGTGAGATTGAGAACACTTTGGATGAATATACAGTGTAAACGAGCTTAACCATGCGGAGACAATAACAGTTATTGTAATCTGCATCAGCAAAAAAATCAATCGAATTTTGTTGTAAACAATAAACAGTGGCATCGTTTGCTTCTGAAGCGCCTCGTCTTTCATCCAGATGTATTCCTGCACATGAGCAGACTCTGTCCAACACCCACGTACCGTTGATTTACACAAATCTACCATCACGTCCTCCTCTTGGGCGCTCAGGGCATCGGCTAATTGCAATTTAGTTGCAATCATGTGGAGCTATATGCTTACCGAAGCAATACCGGGTAAATGTAATTAACGGCAACTGATTTAAAGCCGGCTAATCAATGCAATTTGCTGCGACAAGGTCCTGGGAAGTAATAATGTTTGAAATGTGCAGACTGGAAGCAAACTTGGAGGTTATTGGTTAGTGAATGGATGATAATCCTGTATCCAGCTGGTGTAGTGATGCCACCAAATGCTCAGAATAGACTGCTTGTAAAAAGGTAGTACAAAGAGAACTTTACTCTGTCGCTATGACTCCTACCTTGTTTAGAGATCAGATTATTCTGTCAGGTTATTCTGTACCGTTCGGTCACTGTGCAACACGACCGATGTGTTGTTTTTTTTTTTGATAAAATATCTCAGCCCGATCGTGTGAGAACAGCGTCTCTCTGCATGGCTCTGTGCAGCACGCTGGATTGATCTCCACCCTGATGCATTTCCATGTCTCCCCGTGCGAAACCCACATGAGCTGCGAGCGTGAGACGCATCACTCCCAATCTAAATATAGATTCAGAAATATTCCGCCGCTGCTGCTGCTGCTGCTGCTGCTGCTGCTATTTTAAATAATTCCTGTTATTAAACAGCAGGAGATGCATCTTATCCTGCTCCTATGGCATTCGGCTTTGTGGACTAATGCAACCCCCCCCTTCCCATCAAAACCCCCTTTCTCTCCTGAGTGTGTCACATGCAATAACTTCATCCCCCCCCCAACCCCCCACCCCCCTGCTTTCAAATGAGAAGGGAGGAACAGGGAGTGCAAGAAGGAGAGAGGTAAAAGTATGGCAGTGCCAAAGCCGGCTATTTCCGTCTGGCTGTGGAGATGAGAGGGGGGGGACACACACACACACACACACACACACACACACACATTTGTGATTCACAATGTGATCCCTGGATTAGCTTGCCAGCCCTGCGTTTGTCTCTTTGCAGCTTCTTATTGACGCTGCTGGGGAGGCTTAGATGGCAGCAAAGTGACAGAGTTTGGTTTGCTTGTTTAATTTTTTCAGACTCCACCATCTCCTCCTTCAGCCGAGACAGGAACACACACACACACACACACACACACACACACACACACACACACACACACACACACACACACACACACACACACACAGACTACTGAATCAGAGGAGCTGCATTGTAGTGCAACATGGTTTCAACTCGTCAGGTGCTTCTATAACAGGGGCAAATGCAAAAAGGCAGATCATTGAGACATGATTTTACTGAACAATATTTGCAGTTCACGTGTCACACAATAGCTTGTCGAAGGGATAATACATTTGAGTATGCATGTAGAAAATGGGAGGACATACTGTAGTAGAACAGCAATAACAGCATAAACGCAGCGTATGAGACTGATTTCCCCTTCGCTACTTCCTGCCCATCTGTGTGTGCACCGGTGTCGCTCCCTGCATGTTCTCCCCCGTGAGGCGTGTCACGCCTCCTGCTCTGCCGCTTACACATTCAGAACTGTTAACTCGCATGTAAAAGTGGTCGTCTGCAGGTTTCTATTTTTAATTTCCACGACACCTTCCTTGTTAAGCATTGAATGCCGGTGTTTTTGCAGTGCACTACCCAGAGATGTGTTACTTGACTTGTTAGTCAGGTTTTACCTTGAATTCTACTTTCATATGATCATTTTGTATCTCAAGGATATTAAACGAAGCGGAACTACTTCAACCTCAAGGTATTTGGCAACAAGTCGCCCAACAAATACATAGTTTAGCGACTTTCTGAAAACCATGAGAGCGTCTTCTGAACTAGTGCTCCTGACGGCAAGATGACGTCGTTTTAAGGCTGTTTAACGTGTTGACCACTCGACCAACACAGTTTCTGATGAGGACAACATCTTTGTACCAACCTGGACATTTTAGGATCTGCCTAACATGATGACAATACTCTGAGAAGGATTACATCACTCTGCTTTCCCATGTTGATACAACCCTTGGGGTTAGGGGCAGAGTAGAGAGCGTCATGTCCTGCTCAATAAATCCTTTGCAGTTTTGAAACCAGTGACCTTCGAGTATGACGCCCCCCCCCCCCCCCCCCCCTCAGGTCCTTTGTTCCTCGTCTTTCCACCTGTCCAATCTCAGCATTGTCTTGGTGCCAAGCTGGGCCAAGGTGCCACCTCGGCCCAGCTCAGGGCTCCGCCGTGCATGGCAGGCAGGCAGGCAGGCAGGCAGGCAGGCAGGCAGGCAGGCAGGCAGGCAGGCAGGGCCTCGCAGCACATCAGGGGGCTAATGAGAAACGGTGCGGCCGGGGGATAATGTATCCTGACCTGACAGGCCGTGAAACACAGTCTGCCAGCCAGCTCCCTCCTGCTCTCTGCTCGGGCTGCCATCCAAGCTGTTCTGACACTTTCAATCTGACTTAAGTGGATTTGGAGGGTTGCTGTTCCCTTCTCCTCCTCTCTGCAAAGTGCTGTGGAGTCCCCCCCCCCCCCCACAAGAAAGTTGAAGTTGAGGGTACACAGCTGCAGCTGGAGTGTTCCTTCTACATGTGCAGACAGACAGAAATGGTGAGAGACTGGAAAGCGAAAGATAGCGTCTCCACATGTAGGCAGGCTATTCCCTCTCTGACATGTCCCTCAGTGCCCAAGCAAGATGGGAATATCTCAGCATCTAGCTGGTGATGGGGAGGGGAAGGGATATGTGGGAGGCGAGCACCAGCCAGCCCCGGGCTCGACTGCACAGTGTGAGCGGGATGTAATTTACACTCGGCCCACCTCAGGGAGCAGCGGGAGCAGAAGAAAGCATTACCTGCCTCCAGAAAAATGCCCTTCCCATGTGGCAGTGGGTGTCGGCTTTCATATATAAATGGATCCATTGCTGTTACAAAACCCCACCTCTCCTCCGCCGCCTCCTCCCACCTGCTCATACTGAAGGTGTTTTGAGACGGGGAATGAGCAGGAGATGACGGCCAGACAAAGCAGGCCATGGGCGGGTTCGGGTGTCTGTCCTTATTTCATGTCAAAGCACTAAAAGTAGCACAAGAGCTTTGTTGTGACAGAACGATTCCCGAGGCTGCGCCATCCCATCCTCTGCTCACATGGAGGCAGACACACTAAATGGCTCAAAGTCATTTTTCTCCCCTTTAGCTCGGAGCAGATTCATGAGAAACGGCGACAACAAAAGGCTGCATTGCAGCGCCGTCTGTTCTTTTGACTGGAAACGGCGAACGGTTTTAGATTTAGTCATATTAAAAATCGACAATCTGATGTGTTTGTACTGCGTCATTGACAGATGACTAATGTGTGATAGTTTATTTTGGCATTTTCATTTCAGTAAGTGCTCCATTAGTACGAGGTTGCTCTTCGAGTCGTTGTAGCTGCCAACTACAACAACAATAATTCATCATTCAAACCATAATTTAAAATGTCTACGAAGTCTAACGGCGGTAAGATTTAGAGGCATTAACACCATTTGGGTTGCACCATCAGCGTCTTCATTTCCTAAAGTTCTGACCACATTCATTGAGCGATATTAACAAATGAATATAAACACGTCTGAGAGGGTTGGCAGCCACAATTCACCAGTCTACACTGCAGCTTCCTGCTGATGAGTCAGCACAAAGGGAAATTGCTTAATGGCACCAAACAGGAAGATGTAGCTATATTGTAAAAATGTGCTCTAAATTAGTATCTTTTAGCTCTTTGTTTTGGTTTTATGAGCCAACTTAACTGTTCTAGTTCACTCTTACTACTCTCATCAACCTCATTTCCAGCTGTAGCAGGCATAGTTGTCTTTTTTTTTGTCAACATGTCAAAATGAATGCTAACGCTGCTCTGTGTCTGCTGCATTCCATTCCCGTCTCTTCTCTTTTAAAGGGTCAGAAGGTTTTGAATGTTTGATGACTCACTGTGCACTCGGGGCACTTACAACAAAGCACACAATCAAATGAGACGTTGGGCGGCGAGCTAACCACGCCGGTCGTGTGGTCATCCGTACGTTGTCAATGTCCGCAGAACACCTACAGACAAAACGCAAGCAGGTCAGCAGCCGACTGTCTGTGAAGTAAGAGACGGAGTGTGTATGACAACAGACCACAGGTATTTCCACTCTCCACTGAGTGCGGTAAACTCATTTCACAGCGTCGAGGGAGAGGTCTGGCATCCTATGCGATCGATCCGCTGTGGGACACTGACCTTCACGCGAAAGAGGATCAATCCCTGAAGCTTTCCCCGTCTTCATCGACCCCCTGTGCGCACACGCATATTTGCATTTTTATTGTCTACACACTACAAGCTAATTACAAACTGCTGCTTTTCGATCCTCTTTTTTTCTAACTGCATTCGTCTAAAACAAGAATGTTTTTTTGAAGCGTTATTTGCTGAATATCTCCTGTCTGCCCTTGAGCGAGAGCTAATTATCTAAAGCAGTCTAGCACAAAATGATTTGTGTATGCTCCGTGGTGCATCCAGTCGGGCGGCCATATTTTGTTTGTGGGTGTGCTACCATCCTCGCATGAAGCCTTCGGCGACTGCAGAGGTCCAGACTCTGTTTCCATGACATTTAGCGCCAACGCTAGCTGTGTTCATGGGGTAAACCTTGCTGTTATCTAAACTCCAGTTAAGGTCATATCTTAGGTCTCATGTGTGCTTCACACTAACTAGGTTGTACAACGTCTTGTACCTGTTTTGAGCGGCCATTATCAAAGGCAGGGCAAAAAGCATCACAGCCACAGAGAGGTGAGACACAGCGAATTGTGCAACATCACAACAGCTCCCTGGAAAGCTGCTGCTCGCACCACAGCTGGCTGTCTTGCGTCACCGCCGTGTCAACAGGGACACTCTCCAGCGGATAACCAACCCGCTGAATCTGAGTGTGTGTGTGTGTGTGTGTGTGTGGAGCCAGCTGGTGGGTGCTGAAATGGGAGATGATTAGGAATGAAATATAACTGCAAATTAAGTGACTGAGTGTTGATTGAATGAGTAAGTGGGTGAGCGTGTGAATCTTGCTCTTGTTGCGTTTGTCTGTTCTTTTAGAGTTCCGTCACTCCAAATTCAACCAGTGATCATTGTTCAATAGATAGACGGAACAACGGATGGATGGATCCTGCATGTAAATCTGCTGGGATGTCTGTGTACTACATATGGTGTCTTTCTGTGACTTGATTTGTCTTAAATATCTGATTCAAGAAACATCTCAGTGGAACATGTAGTTTATCGCAGGGATTGTCTTCTCGCGGCGGCAACCTCCGGTTCTGACGAGTGAAGCCAACGCGGAAGTGTCTTAAGCGTGCATTCCCTCTACTGGCCAGCAGGGGGCGACTCCTCTGGTTGCAAAACTAAGTCTGATTGTATAGAAGTCTATGAGAAAATGACTCGACTCACTCTACTTCTTGATTTATGAACTCAGTAAACATGGTAAACGTTTATGGTCTCAATCGCTAGTTTCAAGTCTTCTTCAATACAGCATGATGTTCATTTAGTACATTATGGTCCATTTAGAGTCAAATAGACTATAAAGAGGTGTGTGATTTAGGGCGGGCTTACTGTGATTGACATGTTGCTGCTGCTACCAGAGCTACGTCTGGTACGTCTCCACAGTCCAAATATGATAACATGCGTTCACTGGTTGCAAAAACCCAAAATGGCGACGGATGTAATCCAAGGCTTCAAAACCTCAGGCCACAACCCAATGGGTGACTTCACAATGACTACCTCCACTTCTAATAAACAGTTTATGACAATATCACAGGTTCAAACCCCCAACAACAGCTAATTTCCCATCAACAGCCATCATGTCATCGTCCAAAAACAAAACACCTGCTTAGTCACTGCCCTACGAGTCATTGTTGATAAGAGCATGAGCAACATCTGCTGTCATGTTAATGTCTCTTTCACAGAAGGCCATGTGCGTACCAATAAATGACCTCAACTAATGCGTTGTGTAATGCCAGTTATTCATAGACCTTCCAATAGGATGGAGAGAACTTTCATTGCCATTGATTCAACTGTATGGCTTTTTATTTTGAAGATGTAGTTTGTGCTGCTGTGAATTGGATTGCATTATACTGACAGGTGTTTCTATTATTTTGTCAACCCCATTTACATCAATGAGAGTAGGCAAAATAACAGAAACACCTCTCTGTGTAATGCAATACAGCTATTGGTGTTAGCGTCGTAACATCCAATCGTGGACTTACAATGGTGGGGCTCATTATAAAACTGTGGCGATTGGACAATTACCTGGTTTCCTTGTTTATTTGGTCATAAAATGTTATCCGATCAACACAAAAGGCTTATTGATTGAACACACCCAATACATATTCACAGTGCTGTTGGAAAAGGTGTGTGAATTGTTGAATTCAATATCTGGTTGAACCTCTTTTGCAGCCAAGACCACAATGAAACGCTTGGAGAAGCCGCAGATCAAACCTGCTCACACCTCAAATGGAATTTGGCCAATTCCTTCTGACTAAACAGTTTCAGTTCCACCGGGTTCTTTGCGTGTCTGCGGTGAATGGCTCACTTGAGGTCCGTCCACAGCATTTCTATTGGGTCGAGGACTTGGCTTAGGCTGGGCCACTACAAAAGGTGGATTTTCTTTTGATAGAGCCATTCTTAGGTAGTTTGGGTCATTGCCCTGTTGAATAATCCAACCTCTGGTGAGCTTTAGCTTGTGGACTGATACCCTGACATTTTCCAAGATATCTTGGTAAACTTGCAAATTCATCCTCCGCTCAATGATTGCAAGTTGTCCATTCTCTGAGGCAGCAGAGCAGCCCCAAATCATTACGCTCCCTCCACCGTACTTTACCGTTTGGGGGATGATTTCATGACATTATGCCTTTCTGAAGCCAGATGTAGTGTTTTTTACCGAACAACTCCACCTTAGACTCATTCGTCCACAATATTTTTCCCACTTGTGTTTCCGGATGCTGAGGGGTCTTTCCTTGGAGGCATGGTTCACATCAAACATCTTGTGAATAGCAAACAGTTTGAGTGTTTTTTATACGTCAGGAGCTCTGATCCACACCTGCAAACTCGTTTTAATGACGTATATGTAGCGCACTGAAATATGTCATTTCATATTTCTTGCTAATTTAAATGTTTATATGCAATATGGAATGGTCCAATACAATAATGTGTGGGTTATTCCTTACAACAGATTGTGTTTGTTTATTTTCATGACTTGGATAAAGATCAGGCCATATTTTATGACAACTGCATAAATAAATGCAAGTAATTCCACACAGTATACTCAGTATATGTCAGTTTAAATGCTCCGGGTGAGTGTGTCATGAAGCATGTTCAGATGCCAAAGTATTTCGGGAAGTTGCACTTGTTTATGTGGCTAGATGCCAGCTTACGTTGCAACAACTAGCTCGTTGTCATTTTTTGGAGCTGAGGTTCTCTGCATCAGCGATCACGTTTGACTGCGAACGGGGCTGTTATCACTTCAACATACAATTCTGCTATAAGCTTCTCATAAATGGAATATTATATAGAAGAGGTGTACTTGAAAACAGGATTTTAACAGTGGTTGGAATGTAACCAAGTAGCCTACATTTACACAAGTATATGCAATATCGAGGTACTTGTACTTTACTGGAGTATTTCAGTTTCATGCTTGGCCTACTTCTCCTCCACTACCTCTCAGAGGGAAATGTTGTATACGTGTTTCTATAACCATGGAGGTATTAAGGATAAAAGAAAGCAGATCATTTAGTGTCAATAGTATTAATAAATAATGTATCAGACAAAGATGGTACAACATCGTTATAGAAGGTTTATTTTTTAGAAATGGCAAAAAAGTGAATAGAAAAACAAATTAGAATTAAAGTAAGAATCATCCACATTTATTACGTGTTCAGATGTCCTGTGTGGACAAAGTCATAGAACTGTATAACAATCAGATTAAATGCTACACTCCACTTCAATCTCAACACAACAAGAGGGTTCAAACAAATAGAGCAGAACAGCTTCAAATATAACGTGAAAAGTAATTTAAAAGATTAAGACAGAAGCAAAGAAGACACAGTGGAAAATACAGTAATATAAGGTCATACATGAGCATAAATACAGGGAGAATGTGTGTCTCCAAAGTGTATGAACTCAGACTACAAAAACATCAAACCTAAAATCTATCAACAGAAGTCAGAATTATTGGTTTTACACTGGGCAACCATTGATATATGTACATGATATATATGTCATTTCATATCTTGATAACAATATACAACACGATATACCATGTTCCACCACCTGAGCGCAACCATGAGTAGAATACTCGTCATTATCAATTTAGACATGCGTGATTTCGTCACACCTATTCGTCTATCACGTGCACCTTCATGACAGGTGTGTAGCAGTCAGACATTGTGGCCATGATGGTAACATTTTCACTTTCATGGGACAGGGCGGGGCCTTTTGCTTTGCCACTGACAAATGTCGCGTTTGTACTTTTGGACATCTCGTTGTAAAGATCTATATTACACTCTTTGCTGATGCCGAAGATTCCCACTGCGTACTTGTTTGACTTCACGTTTTGGTCAAATGGAACCCGGAACATCACAGCTATTTTCGTAGAGGGGTCTTTTGTAGAAATATTGAGGAGATCGTAGGTGAAGACCCCGACACATCCTCTTGCTGCGATTTGAGGCTTGCCAAACAACGCCGCTCCAGATGAGGACGGTTGAACGCTATCGGGCAGAGCTTCGATGCAGCGTCCAATATGGAGGTACATTCTAGAAATAACAGAAACATGTCTGGGAAGTGATTTAAAATAAGAAAGAACATAATGAGAAAAGAAGTTGCGTTTACCTGGGGTTACAAAGACTGTAGTTAGAACAATCATTTGTAAGCATGACTCTGCAGTGGCGTTGTGTTGGTATCTGTTTAGCAAATTGTGATCCAACTTCAATTGCGCCAGTCGCCATCGATACTAAACTGTCAGCATTTTCAAGGATGTCTTGAAGGGTGTCTTTATCCATTTCTGCAGTGTGATCACCTGCTCAGACAGAGGTATTGATGAAATAAGATGTGGCTTTAAAATCACTTCCACAAATGTGAACGGAATAACATTCCTGCCATGAACGCGTCCGTTGTGATAAGAAGCTGATAGTACTTAATATAAAAGTTATTTCCTTAGACCTACCTGATTATTCTTAACTGGGATGAAGACTTCTGAAGAACAGCTGAAAGCTCTGGCTGTCAGCCTTAAAACTTGCCTTGTTATACAGGTGATGGAGGTTAAAACCTGGTTCTCCAGGAAGTTGAATAGGAATTTCCAGTAACTGTCAACACCCCCACATACCTGATGGTATAATGTTGGCAGAGGAATGTGACTCCACCTCTCCAGAAGACATAAGACATAGCAGAGGCCTGAAAGGTATTACTTTATGAAAAGCTCTGCTGATAGATTCATCAGGAAGGTCCCCTTGTTCTCATTCCATAACGTCTGATAGCCGGCATGGATATATGCCAGACAATAAAAAACATTTTTGGAGATTAGAGAGGAAACAAATTTGAATTAGTACGACTATATCTTACATTTTACATTTTACTCTGCTATCTTACATTTTACATTTTACTCTGCTATCTTACATTTTACATTTTACTCTGCTATCTTACATTTTACTCTGCTATCTTACATTTTACATTTTACATTTTACTCTGCCTCCGCCTGTATATACTGGTATATTTAATAGTCTTCTTACTGTCAATCCCGTGCAATATCCAATACGTTTAAGTATTATCTTACATTTCACATTTTTACTCCGTCTGTACATACTGGTATATTTTGTATTCTTCTTTACTGTCATTTTTACTACTGTTTAGTCTATTTATACTACTTGATTTTTTTATCTTCATTTATTACTTGTGAGCGATGCTGCTGTAATCCTGTAATTTCCCCACTGAGGGACTAATAAAGGATTATCTTATCTTATCTTATCTTATCTTATAATAGAACATGTAAACTCAACAAACTCTTCTTTAAGAGGGAATACGGTTTTGACAAATGAACTAATGGTGATGAAAGTAGAGAACCTGCCTTCCTGCTGTACTGTACAACATGAACGTCTGCAACAAATATCTTGGGAAACTTGTCCAAGAGTAGTTGAGACGTTTCAATGAAACCCAACAAGCAGAGTAGATGCTGAGATTCTCCACAAGGTGTGAAAACTGTGAACCTGATCACCAAACTCCAAAGACCAGCACGGCGACAAGTCTACGGCTTAATCTACTGAACATTTCACTTTGTGTTGTTTGCATCAAGCAGAATGCAGCGGCTCAGGTTGTGTTTTGACAGATTTCAATAAGAGAGACAAGAAAAACCAGGTGATGCTCATCGTTCAACATGCCAGTCCAATCGAAAGTATTTAGCTCTCGTGTTGCCAAGTGAGTTATGAAACAAAGGTTGTGTGTGGTGCGACCTGACCTGAGTGGCTTCTGAAGTGGTAGGAGGCAGACACGAGAGACTTTGTTCCAAAAGCAAAAGGTGTTTTATTCATAAAACATCCCTACAAATAGTCTACACACATGGTGGGTATGGTAAGCAAACAATTGACAAGCATGGTCAGATTTATAGATGCATACACTATGGGACAAATGGTGTGTTCTCACCCACTTTGTCACACCAGAAAAACCAGGTGATGCTCATCGTTCAACATGCCAGTCCAATCGAAAGTATTTAGCTCTCGTGTTGCCAAGTGAGTTATGAAACAAAGGTTGTGTAACTTGGTACCGTGACAGAAACCTCTGTGGGAGTCGGCTGAGTCCAGTTTATTTAATCCACGAGCCTAACTGAGGTTCAACTTTAATCAAGTAAACTTAAAACAAACAAACCCTCCGGGGTAAAGAGAAGATGCAGTGAGTCATATTGGTTCTTTTTTTTGCAAATCAAAAGATACAACTTTAAAAGGACAACAAGAGGAAAACAAAACAGTGAACACAGGAGAGTTAACAAAAGTGTAGTCGGAGAACAAGATAATGAGGTGAAGTTAGTTGTGTTTTATTAGCTCAGACTATCAACATCAAAAGAAGTCAGATCTATTGGTGGAAACAACAATTTCACAAGTTTTTCACCGTGGTCGTTCGGTTCTGGGCGATACGGCAAAATCTTGAATCCTGATATGGATCATTAAATATCTTGATCGCGATATATATATATATATAACGACACAGCATGTTTTGTGGTAGTTCAATAAATAGTCTACATGCAATAACCACATGGTAAAGCCCAGTTTTGTATACTTCTGTGTGAATTCAATACTTGACAAATTAAAAGTATTTTCTCATTTAGGTTTTACTAAGTGCGAAATTAACCTAAGTTTCAAGTGAAATTGCAGTGAATGATTGATATTTCCTGCCATATCCTGACTTTGTTTGCATGCATGCACACAGAGAAATCTGATATTTTTAAATATATACTTTGGTGTAACCATGAGCAGAATTCTCAGCAATTCCGAATTTCTGACAAAGTTGTGTTAGCGTCTGCTCGTTATTATCTTTTTAGACGACGTAGTTATGTAACACGATATCCCGATACACGATTTGATCACAATACGATTCCGTTGAAAGACAAATTGAATATCGCCTATTTGTCGCTCACGTTCACCTTCATGACAGGTTTGTAGCAGTTAGACATTGTGGCCGTGACGGTAACATTTTCACTTTCGTGGGACAGGGCGGGGCCTTTTGCTTTGCCACTGACAAATGTCGCGTTTGTACTTTTGGACATCTCGTTGTAAAGATCTATATTACACTCTTTGCTGATGCCGAAGATTCCCACTGCGTACTTGTTTGACTTCACGTTTTGGTCAAATGGAACCCGGAACAGCACAGCTATTTTCTCAGAGGGGTCTTTTGTAGAAGTATTGAGGAGATCGTAGGTGAAGACCCCGACACATCCTCTTGCTGCACCCGGAGGCTTGCCAAACAACGCCTCTCCAGATGAGGACGGTCGGATGCGAGGCGGCAGGGGTTCGATGCAGCGTCCAATATGGAGGTACATTCTAGAAATAACAGAAACATGTTAATGATACGAGAGTGGATTTCAAAATAAGAAAGAACATGCTTAGAAAGAAGTTGTATTTACTTGGAGTTACAAAGACTGTAGTTGGAACTCTCATTTGTGAGCACGACGCTGCACTGGCGTTGTGTTGGTATTAGTTTAGCAAGTTGAGATCCAACTGAAACTCCTCCAGCTGCCAGCGAACTTGCAATGCTCAATCCTTCGAAGACGTTCATATCTGCAGTGTCACCTCCTGCTCAGACAGACATAATAATAAAATGTTTTTTAAATCACGTACAAATACATGTACCACTCAAAGCTGCCAAATGTGGCTTTAAAATCACTTCCACAAATATTACCAAGTTAATTACACTGTAACAATTTAACCAACAAACTGAATTGAGTAAATGACAATGATACGTTTGTAGATGTCCAGTTAAGTAATTCCTGGTGTTGCCTCAAGAGCCTTTTAGTGCACAACAGGTCAGCAGAACATGCACAACTACTAAAGTAGCAATAAATTAATTTACCTGGGTTACATTTAATTTATTCCAAATCATATTTCCATATAATTAGTATCAAATTATACTGTATCTATTATTTGTTAACATAAAGCAGCAGCACGGAGACTACCAGTTTGCATAAACCTCTTCCTAACTGGACGTGAACGTCGAACATCAGAAGTCATAAGCTGCTCCGTGTGTCAGCAATTTGAAAAGCCGCTCGCCGTGGCTCGATTTTTGCCAAGTTTCACCTCCAACCTGTCAAAACCAACGCTGGCAGTTATCAATGACAATATCTTCCTCTATTTCACAGAGAGCGACATCGCTCCCTTCACTTACCTGATGAAGAGCTCTGAAGAACAGCTGAACGCTCTGGCTGTCACTTGCCTTTTTATACAGGTGATGGAGGTTAAAACCTGGTTCTCCAGGAAGTTGGATAGAGACTCAGTAACTGTCAACACCCCCACATACCTGATGGTATAATGTTGGCAGAGGAATGTAACTTCACCTCTCCAGAAGACATAAGAGATAGCAGAGGCCTGCACTTCCACAACTTAAAATACTTTTCATCTGCCCGTGGAAGCTAAATGTTTCTCTGCTCAGGTGTGCGTCTGTAGAACGCACTGTTCTGTTTGCTGGTTTCCACCTGGCAAAGCTTTGCTTTGGAGGGCAGATGCAGAACCGGGTTGTATTGAGTCGGGTGTCTGGGGAGCCTGGAGTCCAGACCGGCGGGTCAACGTGATGGTCGGGGGCCGACATCCAGCTGGGACGTGTTCACCTGCCTCGAAAACCCGAGATATTCTATTGAAATATGTCCTCGGTACCAGTTATGGAACCGGTGCCATTGGAGCCGAGAGACAATGAACCATACTTTGGTGTTGAGGGAGATCTTGAGTAGATAATAAGGAGAATATAGTATATGAAACAAAACTCAACCCCTCTATACTAATAGCAATCTGAAATCAAACACCATTACTCAGCTTGTTTACAAGATATTTAGTCAACTGATCTATAGAGGGAACCATAAAGTGCGTCTTTGGAGTGAAGGGGAAAAACAATACTGCATAGAAATGCTATTGACTCTGAATTCCCCCCCAAACAAAATGAGAAACAGTTGCTGTTCCACTGATCTGATATTGTTGAAATGTCGAATAATAAACCGATTTTAAATGCTGGGTGCTGAGAGGGCTGCTAGACGTTGGCAACGACGCTCACTCAGCATTTCCAGGAGCCTTTACTCACGCTGTAACTGAGACGAGACAAAGAGGGGGGAGGCAGGCAGAAGAGTAGTAAGTGTGTTGATAATTGTCTCCTCGATATTGATGTCCATTAGATAGGTATAAAGCGCCCTGCTCCCCCCACACACACATAGCACCAGCTCCTCTTCCCTTCCCACAGCGCTGAATCTAAGATTCCCAGCACTTAGCATTGATTATTAATGGAAGGTTTGAAAAGAAAAGGGGGGCAGAAACTGATCTCTTTATGCACACTGGCGTTAAGAGAAACACGTCGGGGGGGGGGGGGGGGGGTTCGCAGCCGATCTCTTCCCAGAAACCCGACTGATGGAAAGTGCATGTCTCGTGTAAAGAATTTCTGCTGAGAATTGTTTGGTCTGAGGGGTCACGGCGATGTTTGAGGACAATGATGACGCTTACTTTTGCCCTAGAATATGTGTATGGACATCAGTCTGAGCAGCACTGGGGGGTGGGACACACCTTGTTGGATCAGATGTGCTGCATGGGTTGAGCTGAGAGTCCGCGGGAATGCATTGATGGTTTTGTTACAGTGAGCTGTAACGAGAATTTGAGCCTCGTCATATTCTGTAATATTTTCTGAATATCCTCAAACCTGCCGCTCAACATCAGTAAAATCAAGGAGCTGATTGTTGAGTCAAAGACACACACCGCTGTCTACAAAAATGCATCTGAGGTGGAGCAAGTTAACAGCTTTAAGTTCCTGGGAATGAGCATCACAAACAACCTGACGTGGTCCTCACACATCCTGGTGAAGAAAGCTCATGAATGGCTGTATTTCTTAAGGAAAACTTAAAAAGGCAAAATTCCCGGGTCAAGTTCTTGTTAACTTTTACAGAGGAGCAACAGAAAGCATCCTGACTGGAAACTTTACAAACTGGCATGGGATGTGCACGGCTCAGCACAGGAGCGCTCTACAGCGGGTGATTGGAACCACCTAGAACATCACTGGTAAGGGTCAACCAAGCATCAGTGATATTGGTGACAGGAGGTGCCTGCGAAAAGACAAAAACCACCCCGGACACAACCTGTTCACCCTGCTGCCGCCTGGAAAGAGAGAACCACCAGACTTCAAAACCTCTGGCTCCTTAATTCACCCTCCACATATAATGTAGTTTTGTGAGCGTGTGTGTTTTTGTGTTTTGTTGTGTAGCACAATGGGACTGCAATCTGCATCCCGTCGTGCAACCCTGTTGTACGAAGACAACAAAATAACCTTGTGACCTTCACGGACAAAAAGTGAGAAGAAAACTAAATCTCTAATGAAGACGGACAGCAGGTGAGATCTCACCATTAGCTAGAGAGCAACTCTTTATCACGACTCATTCAGACGGTTTGGAGTCGAGGGGAGGGAGCAGATAACACCTCCCCCTCCCCGTCTCATCACAGACGACATCAGTCTTTAAGTGGCATGTGAAAGAGATCCAGATGTTGTTTTCTAGTTGATCTAAAAAGTGTTTTCCCTCGGTGAGTTTTTACTCACCTTCTGGTGCCCTCTTCCGTCCCTGCGGAGTGAAATGTGCGTCAGCAAGTTGCTCAGCGCCGTCTGGGCCCGGCTATCTCTTCATCGGCACCTGGTCCTCTTCCTCCATTAACGAAATAAATAAAAGAATGCACTGAGGAGCAGTTACGCATTGTTATTTAGATATTTTCTTTGAGCTCACGAGTTTCAGTGTCCATGGAAACTCTAAAATGTAGTTTTAGAAGCTTCTCCATCAGCATGAAACACCCTGTATGCATTTAAGATGACCAACGGAGCACTCATCTCTTCATTATTTGCTCTGTGCCACATTCCCTTTGCAAAGCTGAGTCAACTGGAGCGAGTTTTCTTTTGACTCTGACGTTTCTGCGTCTGGTTCGGCCAGCCCGAGTGAGCGGACGAGGATGTGGGCCACCCTTCCTCCCGTGGGAAGTCCTCCGCGTCCCTCGACTGAACTCGAACCCAGTGTGCAGAAATAATCCACATGCCTGCGTCTTCTCCGCAGCCTGCGGGGAACGCAATAATGCCTCGGCTAATCCGATTAACATGAACAATCCCAAAGGGGAAATCGCTGCACATCTGCAACGGACCGATAATTATGTTGCCTCAGATGTTTGTTTCTTTATGTCTTTGTAAGACCGTCAGTGTTTCGCTTTCATTTCAGTCTCTCTTATCCATTAAATCTTACATCTGAGGCGACTTACTGAACACAGACTGGCAAAATGCTTAATTTCTGTATTATGCAACGATTGCACTTGTTTACTCGGGCAACATGAAAGGACATGGCAGCACTGGCTGCAACATTGCAACGTATTTGGGGCGGTTTAGCAGACGAACAGCGGGGCGCAGTAAGTTATCGCAAGGGTGGAGCTCACACTGTCCTGGGAAGTCCTGGACAAAAAAGCCAATAAGTCCACATATTGTCAAAAACACTGTTTCAAGTTTAAGAAGAAACTTGTATGCTTGATTGCATAACATTTAAAATTCCCTTTGATGGTGGCACAGGAAGTGGAAAAAGTTGATCTTGTCAAAGCACTTGCTATGTGTTACAAACCACCATTTAAATAAGACGACTCTGCACAGTCAGGCAGCAACTTCCCGATACTTAAGGCTTCTTCTGTCCTCCTGCAGGTTGGGATTCTCTATTTCCAGCCCAGTGTGTTCCGCTGCATCCTGCTGCGATGGGTTCGACTGCTGGGCTTCGCCACCGTCTACGGGACACTGACTCTTAAGTTGTACAGGTAACACGCACACACATCTGCACAAAACCATTCGTCCAACGTCATTATCCAGCCGAGGAAATCGGATTACATTGACCTCTTTAAGTGCAATTACGCTGTGTCTTACGCGTTTGTAAAAGTAGGCGCCTCGTGAAGTGTGGAGGGCAGCATGTTCCTCTGCTAATTCATCACCAGACTACACCGCCGCGCATGTTTAGGGGCGAATTCACTGGCTCATTAAGTGGAAGAGGGAAATGCCAAGTAAAAGTAATTAAGACAACGCGGGGAGCTTTGGCCCCAAATGGTCCCTCATACATAACGTATTGAATGATGGCTGGCAAGAAACAAACTGAGAGACAAATGTGTGAGATCAGAGGAAGCGAAAGGACAGCTGGAGGATACAGTGAGGGAGGGGCTTCATCCAGCACTGAATAATCTATAATGAGACGGGGGGGGGGGTGGGGGTCGGCTGCATTTAAAGTAATGCACTTAAAATAGTTCATCTGAGGGTTTTTCTGTCAGGTGAAGCTGTCGAAAAGGCCCAATGAAGATGCGGATGAAGGGGATCTAATGCGAGCGGGAGTCGAGTAAACCCTCAGAGATGCAAGTTAACATATTGCACAGATCAATTTTTGATGGGGGGCTCATTAGCAGTGGACACTTCATCAATGTGCGTGAAGGGCACCGCCTAAGAATAGCGATGGCTGGTCATGTGTTTGAGTTTAATTCCTGTTACACGGTCTTTGTGTTTGCGTCTGTGGAGTTAAAGCTGCAGAGAATAACTGCGGTGAATGATGATGCATTCCAGAGCTGGACAAACATCAAACCTGAAGGAGGAACAATACATCCTTAAGTACTTCAGCTCATTGCTGTATGACTTTAATCGAGTATTTCTGAGTTCACTCCTTCGTCGTAAATCACTGGTTAAAATCTATTTTAAAATGTGAGCATTTTAGATTATAGGCAAGGCAAGTTTATTTTGATTGCACATTTCAGCAAAAAGGCAATTCAAAGAGCTTTAAATAAAAAGACAAAAAAGAAACACATTCATGTAAATACAATTTAAAAGCTGTCATTTAGGAGCCAAGAAAATAAAAACACGCTAAAATAGATTAAGACAGTTATGTAATAGAGTAAAACAGTGCATTATATAATAAAAGGCTGCAGCAAACATTATGATAAGAGATAGGTCGGTAGCATCAGTAGGTCATAATGCATTGAATCTCTTTCCCTCTAGCTCTTGTCTTTTGCGGTCATCTCTTATATGTGCATACTAAAGGGCATTCTGGGAAATGTAGGAACTCGATTAGAGAAGTAGGCCTCAGGAGAGTTCAGGTGAGGGGGATGGAAGACGAACGTTTTCCCCTCTTTGTGTGGTCTTTACAGTTGGAATTATTCCTGCCATAATCTTCAATGATGATTTATTTTTGTGATGGTCTCAAAGTGAGCTTCCCCCCCCCCCCCACCCCGCAGGGTGCTGAAGGTGTTCCTGTCCCGGACCGCCCAGAGGATCCCCTACATGACCAGCTGGCGAGTGCTGCGTCTGCTGGGCATCATCCTGCTCATCGTCTGCTGGTTCCTGGTGGCCTGGACATCTGCCGTCTGTCAGAACCCGGACAGGAAGTTGGCTCTCATCGACGTGGGCTACACGCCCGACGGGCTGCAGTTCAGCATGTGCCTGCTGGACCGCTGGGACTACATGATGGCTGTCGGTAAGCCCTCTGCCTTGACTTACACACACTGCACTCTGCGTGCGAGTGGCTTATCTGAGGTCACTCGTGGCATTAAATCAAGAAGTCATTAGTTTGACGTGAAAAGCATTTTGAGAGAGACAAGAAAAGAGAAGCTGGATGAGTGAAACAGTTTGGCTACACTTTTTTGGATATTTTCCTGTGTGAGGAGGAGAGGGCAGACGAGAAATCAAAGATGCTCGGAGGAAAGCAGCAACTCGCAGCGAGGAAATCCGCATGCTGTTCTTACGTCTGCTGACTCAGGCTTAATCGAGAGAGAACCGAGGTCCTTTTGCGCTTCTGGGAAAACAGATGGACCCCCAGCAGAGCCGCCATGCTGCGATACTGTATACCGAAGGCACATTTTCATTCTGTTCATTAAGAGGTAAAGATCGGTCGGTAATTGGGTAGTGCAAGTCAGCTCTGACGTCACTTCATGCAGCTCATAAATTACCAAAAAAACACCAAGACGCAATAAATCTTTCTGATTCAGAAATCCGCACAAACACTCGCAGTGAGGGTGTAATTGTAATACATTTGACTTTTTTTTTTGCTTTACATAACATTGAAAAAAGCTAGTTTCAAACCAGAAATGATTTATTATTTAGCACACTTTATTAAGTATGCACAAGAAAACTGCAGCTTCAGCGTTGCAATGATGTGTTGATTTAATCTAAAACATTATTTTCCATTTAATTACATTTGCCTCATGTTCTTGCAGACCCTCCAGCATTTCTATGGTTACTGTGTAAAAAAACGTCCTTTAAAGTCATTATGTTGGATTTTACCCTAATATTTAAGGCACCTTTTAAAAAGGGTTTATGAATTTACATTTTTAGTAGTTAAAATGTTGTTTAGAATTTGAACGTCAACGTCATGAGCTTTGATCTATTCGGTCCAGCCAAACTAAGAAACGGATCTCAATTGGAAATTGAAAGCTGTGGATTCTTTTGCTTTTCATTCATTTTAGATGTTTTGATCTTCACATGCCCTCACACAACCGTGACAAATATCTCTTCTGTGAGTGGCCAACTGCATCAAATGCTCACAGTTGCTCCTGTTGTGAGGAATACATCCCTACAGTTCAAGCAAAGGACACAATATATAAATGTGAAAATAAGGGCAGAGTGTTTATTGCTTGGCTGCCTAGGAGACATTACACGGCGGTGCACAGGGACTCATTTATTGTCCAGAGAATACAACCACAGCTGTTACAAATGAGGTTCATTCTCCTGTGTTGTTGCACTGCCTACAAATGTTCACTGTGTTCACCGCCTCTCTCTCTCTCTTTCTCGCGTCGCAGCTGAGTTCCTCTTCCTGCTGTGGGCGGTGTACCTGTGTTACGCGGTGAGGACGGTGCCGTCGGCGTTCCACGAGCCGCGCTACATGGCCATCGCTGTTCACAACGAACTGGTCCTGACGGCGATATTCTACGTCATCAGGTGAGAACTCCTCCTCGCACTCATGTGGATGGCTTAGTGGGTGTATGTGGCTTAAAATGACAAAATTGTATGCAGAGGCATGAATATTGGAGATAGATATCAATGGAAACCCTGATGAAACAGAATTAAGTGGAAAGATTATCCTGTCAAAACCTGTTTTTAGCACATAAAAGAAGCAAGAAATACAATATAGATTAGACTTTCTTTCCCCAGTGGCCTCTCAGGGCTTCCGTAGTATCTGAAAACCTCAACAAAAACAAAATGATGTGGCTTGTTCCTTTAAACTTGGACGTCAGGCTCCATCTTAATAGCCCTGCTGCAGTAACCCCCACCCATCTGGAGCGCCACGGAAGATAAACAAACATAATTACCACCAAAAGCATCTTCTTTATCATCCAGATGCTGTCACGTTCCCCATGCACTCCATATTTAATACCTTAGACTTTGATTGCCCTCCGCTGTTGTCATGTTGACGCTTCTGTCCTCCAGTAGCGTGTCTCATTTCCATCACATACAGGCTCAAGCCTTCTGTTCATCTGTGTCTTTTTATTGCGGTGAAATCGTCCTTCTCCCTCAAGTGCACGTGTCAAACAGCAGCAGCGTGCACTTTATAAATGAGGCGTTTTCAGCTGACACCGCCGCAGCCAGTCCTAGCTGGAGTCCCCCTAATTGAGAGCTCAGCTCCATCACATTATTTACTAATGAACCGTGTCAGAATGATTTATGTTGGGGTTTTTTTCAAGATGGAAAATAATAGCTTGAATTATTGGCAGCCATATTTCAGTTATAAATTAACCTCCATTATACCAGAAAAAACGAAGAGTTTTTCCCCTTCTTGATGGTATTTGAACATCTGGCTCTGTGTGATTACCGTGCCGAACCTTTAAATCGGCCTCGTCAGCCTTTGTTGTGAGGCTTTTCTCTCTGCAGAAAACGGCCAAACGAGACTCTTAATAAATTGGAAAGTAGCCTGGTGTGGCTATTTATTTCTGCTGGCTGCCTCCAGAGACCACAGCGCACACCGGCGCTTGTTAGAGGCATCTGGCGTCCACTTGTGTTCACTTACAGAACCCGCTGTTTGATCCCACGGTGACCAGTTAAGACTTCCCCCGTTTGCCGTGACCCTCGTCGGGGTTTTTAGCCAGGTCCAGGTGTGAGTGTGACGCTAACAGAAAGTGAAGGGGAGCGTCACATCTGGAGCTGGAGGCGTGAGCGATGGGGGAAGTGTTTCAGTGAGACGCTGCAGGCTGAGAGGAGACGGCATGCCAGCGTTATTAAATCCTCATCGGCACTGAAACCCCTCGCGGAACATGAATGACGGAAGACTTCAAAGCTTTGGGACATTGCATGCGATGGACCTTTGCCTTCGTTCACATCTCCAAAGCTATTACCGCATAACCGTTCCTTAATTAGCCATTTGCCAACTTCAACAACGGAATGCGAGATGACGTTTGCTTCGATAGAGGCTCTCTGGTGGTTGAATTAGCATCTGACGGGTCATACCTTCACATCTGTAGTGCGCACGAGGCCTCGCTGTGCTGGAAGCCTGTTAGTGCATTTCAAATAAAAAAAGGACTGCAGCGCTGCTATTGTTTCCGCCAGTGATTTTCTCCTTTTCCAACACCGCTGTGTTATTGTGTGATGTATAAATAGGCCGAATCTTGTGACCAGATCAAGGTCGCTCTTTGTGAATCCAATTGAAAGAATGAGGGGAAATATTGTGTCCTTGCCGCTCGAAAAGGATCATCCAAGTGGAACATTGTACGTGGCGGTGGAGTTGACGCCTCGACAGACGGTGTATAAATCTACTTTGGCTGAAAACCCATTAAGTGTGCTGGTCGCTGTCTCTCCCGGCTCCATCTGGATCTAAGAGGTTTACTGCAGACGGAGCGACGTCTATGAATATCACAGCATAATTTAGTCATACTTCACTGCAGTTACTGTACGTACGTTTGGAGTTTGACAATCCGCTGTCATAAAGATGTTTACGATGTGTTTATTAAAAAAGATGTGAGCACAGATACTGAACTGTAGATGAACACGGTGAGGTTGATAAATGACTGCATTCTTATTGTTATTATACCAACTGTAGTATAACCAATAGGAAAGCTATCTGAAGCATCAATCTTTAACATTTCAGTCCTGCTTGATTTAGAATTTGTATTTGATTTAAAACAGGACTTGTGCTTAAAACCTAAATGCACTGCAGGCCTCAGATTTCAAGTGCCAACACCCCAGAACCACAAGTACAGACATCCAGGTGTTAATCCTGAAAATATAGAAATATTGCAATACTTTCATCGGTAGGCCAGAGGCGCAATCACCATTGTGTTACCTCCTTCGACGATAGACAGCGACACTTCTTTAAAGTCTTTGCTGTCATTACTTTAACACGAGGTAAACATCTGGATATCCCTGCTCTTGTATTCCTACAATATATTTCTCTCTCTTCCCTGTTCCTCACGTCCTGCATATCTTTCCTGTTTGTTCCCTCTTTACGTCCTGACAGGTTCACTCTCGCTCCAGAGCTCCATCCAGACTGGATGCTGCTGCTGTTCTTCACCCACACCCACTTGACTGTCACAGTAACACTGGGTCTACTGCTCATCCCGAAGGTAAACACCCTCAACAAACAGCAACACAAGTCTGGCTTCTCTTTGTTGACAAAGCCCTACAAATTTAACAAACGCAAAATTAAATAAATATTATATATATTATTCTCAACATATCCCATGAAAAGACCAAAACACACAATGTAAGTAATGTCTATGTTTAATTTCTCTGTGCCAGAGAACTCCATTGCTGTCCAGAAACTATTAAAACACATCAATGAGCTGCACCTTTTCTTTGGGTGACACATGTATTCATGCGCAGCTGAAAATAGTCCCTAACAAATACACTATTTACTCCTGTTTGAGTGGCGTTCGTTAAAAGCTCCAGCGCACAGCTGATGTAGGAAATGACTTTTTGTATGCCTCCGCACCAGTTCCTGTTTGCTGGCGCCCACATGAGAGACGACACAGTCTCCGAGGCCTACGAGGACGAGCTGGACATGGGTCGCTCCGGGTCGTATCTCAACAGCAGCATCACGTCGGCGTGGAGCGAACACAGCCTGGATCCCGAGGACATTCGGGTGAGCGGCGTTTCCTTTTTGACCTTTCGCTCTCCATTGCATAACCTGGTGACATCTTTTGAATCCTCTGAAAATACTGAGCCATGGCAGTTTTTTATTGCAGACACCAGAGGAAACGGGCCATCTCAGTTCTATTAATGGCTGTGGCGTAAGGTCTTGCAACAGTCTTTGGGAAAAACGTACCAACGTGAGCAGAGATTTCCGTTTGTCTGTTAGAGCCGAAGAAGTCTCTCTACCAAAAGATTTACCAGAAGTTATTCACTGTGCCAGATGTGCAGAGAGACAGAAATACGAGAAATTTAAAGACCTGAGCTTCGAGGCTGTTTCAGACCTAACATTAAAACGCTCTCCGTTTCCTTATTTGATGCTGTCCAAGACTGTCCTGTCTTTTTGTTTTTCAGCACGCATGTGATAGTCCGTCGTACATCATTGAACAACCGTTTGTCGACGCGTGTCATGGATTTGTCCTGCATGTTCTCTGTGCAGTAGAATGTCTGCTTTTTTCTGTGTTTTGACTAGAAAAGCCCTTTTTTAAGCTGCATAAATGTTATTATTTGCTCTGAACAGACCACTGATCACCTTGCTTCTTTCTTCCATCTTGATTCTCTCATGATTACGTAGGAGGAGCTGAAGAAACTCTACTCCCAGCTGGAGATTTACAAGAGGAAGAAGATGCTGGCAAACAACCCTCACCTCCAGAAGAAGCGGAGCTCCAAGAAAGGGTTGGGTCGCTCGCTGATGAGGCGCATAACTGAGATTCCAGAGTCGGTGCACCGGCAGTGCAGCCGCGAAGACAAGGAGGCCGGCGAACACGGGAGCAACCGCAACAGCATCTGCATGTTGAAGAAGAACCCCTTCGATCCGACTCACCAGTCAAAGCCGGCAAAGGAGGAGACGCTCAAGAACAAGGTCTTCTCCCTCAAGAAGTCCCACAGCAGCTACGACCACGTCCGGGACCAGAGTGAAGACTCCAACAGCTCAGCGACGGACAAGATGGAGGTGACCCCAGCTGAGGGCTCCCTCCTCGATACGCTTATGGGCAAGCAGCTGGTCAAGAAGCAGTCCAGTGAGAATATGAGTGTCCCCAGTGAGTCCACGGAATCAGTTCCTTTGGTCTGCAAGTCAGCCAGCGCCCATAACCTCAGCGCAGACAAGAAACCGGTTCACCCTCGAGCCTCCATGCTGCAGAAGTCCCTGAGTGTCATTGCCAGTGCCAAAGAGATGACTTTGGGCTTCACAGGAAAGACCCAGAGCACGGAGGACAGCAATAAGAAGAGTCAGCCAAAGAGCAAGGACACGAGGGTCAACGCGGAGCCGGAAAACGAGTGCCAGCCCAAGATGATTATCAGCCAGTCGGTTGAGTACAAACAGACCACGGCAATGGGCCGTCTCATGAAACAGCCGGTGAGCAGCAGCCAGCCTTCAATCTGCTCCGATCCCGTCAAGGGAAAAGACCTCTACGATCTCTCTGAGGTGTGTCCCTGGGATGTGGAGGATCTCCCGACTCCGTCCGAAAACAAGGTCCAAAAGCATGTTTCCATCGCGCCGAAGGAAACCACGACGGTTCACGGTGGTAGCAGCGCCAAGGGAGGCAAATCTCCGAAGCAGAAAGCTTCCGATCAATCTCCGTCGAGTGGCAGGCTTTCAAAGGAAAGTCAGAGGACGACCGCCGTCCGGGCGGATGTCTGTCCGTGGGAAGATGGAGGGGAAAGTCAGGGCAGCCAAGAGGAAGGCTCCAAGCAAAAAACATACAGTCAGGCTAGCAAACCCGCTAAGACCCAGCAACCTCATTCTACCACAGAGAGCTCCAAAACACATCGAGTAGAGGTCTGTCCGTGGGACTTAGAAGAGCCCCAAAAGACAACAGAGTTGGCGCGTTCACCGGATGTGACGACACAAAGAAAAGGCCCCTCTCCTGTGGATGGGAAAGGGAGAAGTATCCTTTCAGATCCATCCAAAACGGGAGGCTCACTCCAGCCGCCGTCTTCGAAAGCTGACGTGTGCCCCTGGGACCACGACAGCGCCGCCGTATCTCCGGGTTCAGAGAGGACACCGAGTCCCTCTCGGGCGTCCCAAACTAAGGAATCCCTGTCAAAAAAGAAGGATACCTCTTCCCCGAGAACAGTTGAGAAAGAGAAATCAAAAGACGCTGATGATGAGAAAAGTAGAACAAAAGCTAAGGACAAGAGTAAATCTTCAGAGAAACACGCGAGCCAACAGAAAATGGCTGAGGTGTGCCCGTGGGATGTGGAGAGTCATCAGGAAGTGCCGGTGGTGGAAAAAAGGAAAAGCGCAAACGTCGGAGCAGCCAAAGCGAAGCCGGTTGACGTCTGTCCGTGGGATTTTGATGATACGTCAGATAAAGTAGGTACAGACAAAAGTGGTTCTGTGGTGAAACAGAGCAATCCGAATCCTAAAGGCGGCGCTGCAAGCGCCGGAAAAAAGGCCGACGTTTGTCCCTGGGACTTTGAGGATAGCGCATCGAGCAAGAAGGCATGACACTCGAACCTTAATGGACCACTGCAGTTATAGTTATTGATGTCTTTTTTTTCCACTTTGAAATCGTTAAATATTACCTTTTACTAATAGTGCGGTGACTTGGAAGAAAAGTTGATCAAGTTCCACAAGTTGCCTTCCTTTCCGAGGTTTTGTTCCTGTTTTACCTATTTTGAAAATAAGTAAAATGTACAAAAAAAAAACAAAAACAAAAAACAAAGTCATGACGAGCATTCCAGATTATTACAGGAAAATCCTGAAGATAAATCTTTAGACTAATTATGCAACTTTTGATTCAGCCTTTTCACTTCATGAGCAATGTCAAAAATCTGCATTTGTCATGTTCATACGCGTTTCTTGTTTTTGTGCATTAACCATCACTTAATGGACTTAAGATATGACATGACGATTGGATTCAGAGGGGAAAAGAAGTAGGAAATTAAAGTTGTACAAAACAGCAAACGTGAAAGCCAAAGATTAAGGGAACATCTGAAGAAGAGGGATGTTGACCTTAAGGCGGTAACATTCATTTATTAGTTTGTGTCTAACTCTTGGCACGAAGGGAAGGACTCAGTGAGGAAAGCAGTCTATAGCACTTTAGCCAACACCATAAATTAAGACCAGGCTCTGTTCTTCTAGAGCATTTCGTCCTCTTATTTCCAACTTCATGGCATGACATCACACACCGACCAAACGTTATTTTTGTTTAGACCTATTTAATTGTAGTTCTCTGCAGATTTAAAACTGCTTCCGAGTCTGCAGAGATGTACTGTATGTGCCTAACTAACTAGCGTTGTCTTGTATCAGTCTGAAGGGAAGCGAGTGGCTTCTCCTTCGGCCCTTTGTGACGGTGAATTATATAAACAGCATGCACAGCCAGGTGTCGAGAGGAGTTGCACCCTAACGGTTTGTCAACTAAAGCAGTTAATGTCTTGATGAATATATAACACTCTTTTTTTAAATACCAGAGACACTCCTTTTTCCTGCTTTCATATTTCCAAAAGCTCATTCAGGGTGGTGACGATTATATGAGAGCAGCATTAACATGAATGTGTGTCAAGATGTCTCATTATGTACACTGTAAAAAGTAGGAATAGAAAATAACAGGAGCAGCTTTGTTCAGAAGAAAGAAGAAAGACGAAGAAGAAAGAAGAAGAAATGAATCCATGGGTCTTTGTGTTGGCTTGCACCGTGTGTGTGTGTGTGTGTGCGTGTGTGTGTGTGTGTGTGTGTGTGGACAACAATATATCAAGAATCTAAAGTGGAAATGTAATTCTGGAGTCTCATACAGGATCAAGTCCTGGCAGCGCTTTCTGTCCTCTCACTCGCTCCGTCTCAAACACCAAAACTAACCTTTAACTGAAGAAAAGAAAGCGGCTGATAGAAGCTGCTGCTTCAAAGGATAACATCGGTTTATCATAACTTGTGTTTTATTTGTATAACATTGTAGTTGCTGAGACCTGGAACTCCACTAGAACAAAGTCTAATGGCACGAGCCAAAAAAACTAGTTCTAGTTCTTATTCTAGAACTAGAATAAGAACTAGAACTAGTTGAGGGTTGTAACTGGCCTTTTAGATGCACTCATTTTATATTTTAATGTAAAATAAAGCAGGCTGTTCTCATTCACTCTTTGTAGTTTTACCCACGAAAATGTTGCCGTTGCAATCAATTTGTTTGTAATTGTCAGCCAGCACCGGCGACGTGGTTTGAAGAGCGATAGGGAGGCGGTCAGGGTGGATTTGCAGGTCTAAAAACAAAGGACTTTCACCCAGGAGACCGCTGTTCCTGTCCCGTGTGAGGAACATACGTCCTTAAGTGAGTAGTCTTTTTAACCCACATCACGATCTTTTCATAAACCTAATCAAGTAGTTTTGTTGCCTAAACACTGTGCAGGATGTTGCAGAAAATATGCAGGAAAACGCACGAAAGACAAAAATATTATACGTAAGATATTAGGGTTTAGATAATAACTGTTGGCTTGTTATCAACCTGTGTGACCATGTGACCAGTCGGGTTTCCTGCCAGACTTTGTTGTAGAGACGTCGCCTTGTTTCCAGATCTCAGCAAATCACTTTGGTGAGTGTTTTCACAACTGTTAGAAACAATGAGAACAACTACACAATTAAAACCCACGTTTTTATATTGCGAAACTATCCTTATATATTTTAAAATAATAATATTCCTACTAGCACTACACTGCCATCAGTTCTTTCTCTCTGTTTCTGTATTGAAAGTATTGACGAGTAGCGTAACGCATGTCGTTCCCAGTTTAACGCACCCAGTTGATTTATTAAGACGATCATTTTAGAACATAGCTATGGTGGTCATCAATTAATAACCCGACCGAACCTTTTAAAGGGTTTTGATTTGTTCAGTGTTTTGTATCAAAATGTCTAAACATTCGTCATGAACTATCAAAGTGGGGGAGAAAAGAATACCTCCCACTTTTATTTAAAACAACTGCAGTCGTGAGGAAAACTATGTTATCGATTTAGCGTCTACGGTACTTTATTGTATCTTGTGAGAATTACTGAATGTTGTCACTGATTGTAATTCTATGATTGCTGTCAAATTCCTCAATATCTAAGATCGGTAGGAGTCTTTACTAACTGTGGTAAAATTATAAAAAAAAAGTCCTATTTAATCACAGTTCTTCAATTTCTAATTTTTATTGGCAAAAAACCGAAAACAATGACAGATACTTGGAACCTTTTTGTTTGACTCTCCAGCTAGCCTCCATTAACGTGATTTTAAACGCTGCGTCTTGTATCTCCGACAAATCACACCCCCGCCGCTGACCAGTCGGGATCTCGACGTTGGAGCATTTCGCCTCGCGGCGCGTGCTTTGTCATCACCTCCTGCTTCATGGATTGATTGTAATGATTTGATGGATCTGTGTGATCTTTATGAACCACGTGTTAGGCGTCATCCATGTGCACCGTGGTAGCGGATGCAGGAGCCAACAACGACGAGATTTTAAAAGCCCTTTTTCCCTCTTTCTCTATCACTGCCGCATTGATTTTTTTTACTGCCCTGGATGATGAATAATATGCTGTCTTATTTTATTTTATTTATTTTGGTCCTTGTCTGCAAGCTGTTGTAAATGAGGAGATGTGTTTAATTCATGGCGATTATTTTGAAAATCTACACGACCTTATCGAGCTCGTACAGTCTCTGACTCTGGTGAAATACAAACAAACTGTATTTGTATATTTTTACACACAGGGCCCGGATCAGAGGTAGCTGGAGCACGAATAGAACACGATTATATAATAATGATAATAATAATAATAGCAACAATAATGCAATATCCCACCGTCACACTATGGAATACGTCACATTCTCGGTTCGGTCTGCTTTTGTTGTTTAAATTATTTTCCGATAGTTAGCTGGCCGTAGCGTCCCTCGGTTGAGTCGGTCCATAGCCGTCTGTGTGCTAACTCGTGTGAACATAACCGGTGTCTGTTTTCCTCGGAGATCATCGTCGTATCATCGATGAATCGGTGAAGAGTTTGAACCTCAAACAGAGACCGGTTGTTCTCGAACCGTCCCGACATAGACGACACGCAGTGTCCTGTAGCTTCTTCGTCCACCGATCGGATCTTTGCGTTCGCGCTGCGTTCTGTCGGCTAACCGCCTTTTTCTTTCCATTTGAACTTCTCTTCTCTCGTGACCAAACCAAACACAACTACTACTATTGCTACTACTATTCAACGCTGTAACGTCGTAAATCTTGCTCTTGTGGCTTCTGCATGAATTCAAGAAAAAAAATGGTAATAATAATAATAATAGGACCGATGTTTCACTGCCCTTAATAGAACAAAAAAGAAAAAAATTGATCTTTTATGGACTGTTACAAGTTGTATAGTGAGTGGTACTGTCCCTAACCCACTGTATTATGTGCTTGTTATGACTATTGCTCTATGACAAGCTTATAGCATCAATATATGGGAATATTTGGTAGATTTATATTGTGTTATATTGTGATAGCATGTACATAAAAGATACCTCCTCTGCAATAAATATTTATATGAAAATGAAGCGCGAGCTCAGTGTGTTTCTGAACGTTTTGCTGCAGTGCGAGATTATTTTGAATCCACCGCTTCTCTTGACTCAAGACACTCCCATGATGCATTTGTGCTCAGCAATCATCCCTGTCTCAGGTCTGTGTGCGTCTTCCTCATGCGGAGAAACCCCGGCCCTTTAAAAGCCTCGTGCATCATGACCACTCCAGGATGTGCGCGTCTCGGCGACCGCTCTGAAATGCTTTCATGGCTTGATGAGGTCTTTTGGACGGAGATCAATGGAGGCGCTGCAGGAAGCGAGAGACACAAGATGCTATCAACTGCTGACTCCAGACCCCTGCAGAAAAGCCCAGCGCTGCTATTTTCCGATCCCAAAATAATTATCGGCTAAATTGAAATTATTTATTCCCTGAGCCAAAAAGGGGGAAATCATTTTTGGGATTTTTCCATCCCTATAAATTCTGCATAATGACGCAGAACGCCTGAAGCTGTTTCACAAGTGCTTATGTCTCCATGAATATATCGGAGGGATGCGGCCAAATGGCCTTGCAAAAGAGTATTGTGTAAAACATGTTAGCATTGATTCCCGTTTGCAGGAGCACTTTCGGAGCCTTTTCTTATAAATAGAAGATCAATACGGGCTGCTGCAAATAGAGAGACGTCAGAGAAGAAGACAGTTAACTGTGAGAAATAACTTGATGCTGACGTACGGTAACTATTGACGTTCTGTTGGATATTCATTACAGTGAGACAGCAGTCTGTACATAAAGAAACATTCAAGGCAGCTATAGATATTTATATGATAATAGATCCATGGATCATGAGACAATGAGCCTCTGGGTACAGACACGTTTCTCTCTTAATCTTGTCTGTGGTGGTTTTGCCCTGTTGATTTGTGTCTCTTTGTATTAATTTTACATCTTTATGTCGTTGATCTGTGTCTCTGCGGGTTTTTTTGCCTCTTTTCAGAGTCATTATAGTCTCTTTGCAGCTCTTTTGTATCTCTGTGTAGTTGTTTTGGTCTCTTTGTATGATTTTGAGTGTCCCTGGTTGGTACATGTCTCTTTGGGGCCTCTTTGTAGCTGAAGTCCTGAAACGTTGGGCCCCTGAATCCTGTGCCCGGTACGCCCGTTCAATAATCCACCCATGACAGTATCAAATGTGAAAGGTGTCGCTCATCAACCTGTAAAGACAATTTTCTCCTGAATCTGCAGCAGTAAAAACTCTCTGCGCACCAAACAGCAGACACAGTTAGACCAGCTGGGGAACATAGTGGAGCATCCAGCAGCTAAAGAGACAAATGGCTTTCTCTGGAACATAAAATGTAAGTAAGCAAAATTCAAAGTTAAGATAAAAATATATTTCCTGATTAGGCTTTTTGTGGATTAAGCACATGTGGGACCACGCTGCTATGATGAATTGAGCCAACACGTGCTGGAGATCAAAAATGTCCATTAGGCATAGTTTTAAATCGGGAGGAGGAGGAGGAGGAGGAGGAGGGCTGAGAGGAAGCGGATCAGTTTGGCACCAGCTAGCATCGCTGACTCATCGTGTATTTCAGATGAAGGGACGGTCAGGAGGGAGGTGGTGATGGTGGGATGTTGAGGACATGGCGTCGTACTGGACTCATGACTCACAAATGAGGGTGGTGGGGGCAGGGGGGGTGCACCTAGTGGGAGACATGTGGAAACCCACACAGCACTACAAGTATAGTTTTCCTGTGTTGCACCCAACAACTCCGAGGACTCCAATACCCAGAAATCATGTAGTTTGTTTTGCACCAAAGTTTTAATCAGGACTTTAGGTGAACTAGTCCTTTATTACATCCCAGAATTGTTTTAACTTCTCCCCTCCTGTGATGCACTGTAGCACCTCGTCTTGTAACGTTTGACCTCAGCCTCACTCTGGTCCGGACCCCCCGCCCCCCCCTGCGTTGTTAGCGGAGCCCCTGTTGATGTGAGCATCCGTGACTCAGACAGCCTCTGTCACGCCACCACCTACCACCTCCACCACTGGCAGATAATTCACACAGTAACACACGTACGTGTTTACACTCACAGTTCAGTTACTTACGCATGAGCAGGTTCTGTCGATGAGCAATTATTTGCCCCCCCCGTTGCTAAAATGTCCTTGTTTGACTGCTGCAGAGACGAACATCTGGAAACAGAAATGAAATGATGTAAACCTTGAAGCTGGCGTCACTCTGCTGCCTTGTCATGTAGGTGGATCAGCTGATGGAGGACTGATGTCATGTGAAAACCTCCATAAAAAAGACTTATTTCAATAATGAAGCCACAAAGGATCAGTGTCTTCTGAATGTGATATTCTCAACAGTAAAGGTTTTCATTTGGATTGGGGGCGAAATACTCAACAGAGAGAAAATGTGAAACAATTGATGTAGGTGATTTGTTGACCTTTCTGCAAATTGTATTTCCCAGTGTGAAAGTCCAAATGTCGTTTCAAACCCTTCTCCACGATACCAGGAGCACAATTTCATATTGTGATAAATTGCATCCAAACATGCAATCAGTCCACAGAATACCCACCATGTGTACGTTTTTACTTCATCTCCTCCCAGGTTGCTAAAAATCCCAATACTCCCATTAAAGAACACATGAGCTGCACTGGTCGGATCCCACTGAGGGGAAACAGCATCATGTCACAGAATCTGGTGTAACACTGGTAAATACATCATGATGAATTTATTCACGGCAAATAAAAAAGAAAAGCAATCTGAAGATGGCACTTTGTGTAAAAACTGTAAGAACTACAGGGATGCAAAGGAAGTAAAATAGGAAGTGACCAGTTTTCTTTTTACCTACTTACTGGAGCTGCCCTTACAAAGTACTGTTGCATCCAGTATCTATTCAATTGGGACAAACTCCTCAAAACATGGCACCTTGAACTTCTCTCGCAAAGGATTGTGGGTCAGAATAGCCAGAAAAGCATGCTTCTGCAAGATGTAACCGGATGTTGGACATCCTGGTATTGTTTTTGGCATACTGCATGTGACATACTATGACTTTTGGACGCACTAAATATTTTTCTGGCATACTAAATATTAGGGTAGTATAGGTGTAAATTGGGAATTATGAAAACAGTTGCAGCCCAATACAAATACTAATAATTGAACTACTGCGACCCATTTGTTTTTTTTATACAGAAACAGACCTTTTGTAATTCTGAAATAACATGAGTCTCCATTTCCTACAAACGTGATTGATTGCACAAAACGATGATAAACTCAAAAGGCTAATAGTGTAATCTATCAGCCTGGTGGACAGGATGAGGTCAGCTGTGGCTCCTCTCTGATATTGAATGACCATCTTCGGTTAATGGCTTTGGCCTCAGAACCCATGTGCAGTATTTCTGGAGATGAACTCTGTGATTATTGGCAATCGATGTTATTAGTGTCGCTGGGCTCCTCCTCTACAAACTCATTAGATATTTATGAGCCAAGTTATATCTGAACTGCTTATAAGAGTCACATGATACCAGAAGAATACCAGTTTTACAGTCTTTACCTGTGATTACAATGATTTGTTAATTACGGTAACGTAAACGTTCCCGATGTGCAAACGCTGGCGACACTATTATTATTAGTTGCAATGACCCTTTAAGGAAGAAGAACTGAATTATAATAATAAACAGATGCATGCCGGTTTATAACACCACTAGAGCATGTTTAATTAACTACTAAATGAAAAATAAGTGATCAAGTGACTTTGATTGTTGTCCTTATTTTTCATGAATGTTATCAACATAAACACTCATTTAACCACCAACTTTTCTTTCTCTACCAACTTTAATAAAGGCAGGATAACTTTACAAAAATGTACAAATGTAAAAAAAAAAGAACTGAAACTTTAAACTTAATTTAAATTCAAATAAACAAATAATTTCATAATTTGAACATTTCCAAATGTAAATCATTGTCCATAATATTCTTCATTTTTTTTTTATTGGACAAAATGAGTCAAACTGATGACAAACAAAACTTAACCTGAACTCAAACTGTTCCAGAACAGCTGTCAGTCACAGCTGCTGTCGCGCTCTGATTGGTCGAGAGACACAGAGCAGGATTCTGATTGGTGGATTTCACTTCCTGAAAGGTTTCGAACAACATTTTAAGTTCTGAATCGTGTCCAGGGGTTCTGGGACAGTCTGGATCAGATTCTGGATCAGGCTGGATCGGTTTCTGGGTAGTCTGGTTGGAGCTGGATCACATTCTGGATCAATTTCTGGATGCGGTCCAGGATGATCTGGTTGGAGCTGCAGCAGTCTTCGGGTCCGTACGGGGCCGTGATGGTCAGGACCCCCGCCACCTTCAGCTCGTCCCCCTCCTCCTCCACGGGGAACCGGTTCTTCTCCAGCCACCTCCGGACGCCCCCTCTCCTCCTCCTCAGCTCCGCCGGGTCCAGGGTGCGGGTCTCCGGTGGGAGGAAGGAGGTCCGGAGACGCTCCGTGGTCTCCTCGTCCGCCTCCTGCAGGACCTCTACCTCCTCCACGGCGTGACCCATCACCACCTGCACCGACGCCCTGCCCTCCTCCTCCCCGAAGTTCACCAGGACCAGACTGGCGGAGACCGGGTCCACGGTGAGCAGCCAGCCGCGGCGCTCCTCATCTTTTCCCGCCTTCACTTTCACCTGTTTGTTGACGTAACGCATCCACTGCAGCGGACCCAACAGAGGCCAGCCGCACTGCATCACGGTCCACCTGTCAGCTATGAAGTATGAGAATTATAACGATCACCGTTCTCTTTAATCATCCATGTACCGTCCTCTCGGAATACTGCACGACCTTTAAAACCATCCGGAGGAACCACGAATCCGGAATAAAGGTTCCGCTTCAGCTCAGCTGCCCCCTGAAATATATAACTGTGTTTAAAACATCACAAAACTTCACAAATAAATGAAACTATTGATACAAGTATCCGCAGCAGAAGAGGAAAAATGGCAAAAATTGGTATCATAATGTCAAAAGGAAAGATAAAGCGGAAGTTAAAAACATAACATTAAAATAAATGTACTTTTTTTTTTTTTATATAATCCCACAAACAGAAAAACTATACATTCATTGAATATAACTTTTTTTTAAATAGATTTATTGAAAAACATTTTTTCCAGCGATTTACAAACAGGGGGAGGTGACGCGCGGCTCTGCCCCGCCCCCTAGCGGCGGGAGAACATTACGTCATGACGTCCTGAGCTATTGACGTAAATCGTCATCTATTCTGCTGATTTTTAAATCTTTACAAACTGAATTCTGCTCAAATCTGCCTCATTTTTGTTTTTCCAGTCCAGCTTTTCCACTTGAACAATCGCATCAACAGTAAATATGTCACACTACCAGTTAAATACAACATGTCGTGTTGTGCGTGTTTTGGGCTCATTTAGCCCTAAAATCTAAATCTGCTTATTTTCAGGGGTTGTCACTCATGTGCTGCATGAAAACACAAAAATAAGCCCAAAGATGGGCTCAAAATGCATGCAAGGTTGCATTAATTAACCAATTAAATGTACTGTGTTGACCTGCAACTATCTATCTCAGGAAAACCATGGAGTGTAATAGGAAGTCATCACATTGTCCTCAGTGCCAAGCTGCATCAGCGATGGTTTGTATACTATTGCATTTGCATTCATTTACAATAGGATATACTGGGAGGAACAAAAAAAATCAAATATACACTCTGAGATATTAGGCTTTTTCCCCACAAATGTTTACTACATTGTTGCCTGACTTTGATTCCAGTTTAAAGTATGTGATGTGATGAGAATCTATGACAGGGACCCGTTAATAAACAAACATGAATGATATTTATTAGATCAAATTAATCAACATTAAAAAGGCCCATAGCTAATCTTTCTTTTAAATTCTTATGAACTAAATTAACTTGTTACGGATTGACACTAGCCCGCAAATACTGCATTTAATAGCTGCAGCTGCAAAAATCCCATTGTAAATCAATTACATTCATTGTGGATTATATAATCCATGTGATCTCCACAGGGCAGCAGGACGGTGACCATGGAGTCCATCGACGAGAGGGTTGAGCTGACGACGGGGGTTAAAACATCCAAACCCAAAGTGTCACGAAAGCTTTCTTCTGGTTTCTGTGAGGACCGTGCAGCCAGCGTGTGAGTGTGTCGCACAGTGACAAAAGTTATCCATCACTAAAGATGCACTTGAATATAGATTATTTCAGGGCTCATCACAGTGATGATGAACATGAGGGTACCCAGCACTGTTTTTTTGCAAACGCAGAGGCGTCACAGGAGCACAAAGGCAGGTCCACTCATCTAATAATCCAATTTGTTTCGATTTTAATCAGCAGAAGTGGCGTTCCTGATTCACCACCACCACCGCCGCCGCTCTGTCTTTCACCAGCGACTGCTACAGCACAAACACAGACGCCAAGCACAAAGCCCAAGGCCGGTGCACTGGTGAGTCACAGCCACACCGACGTGTGTGAATGAAGGCTAAGTGAACGTTCATTCATTCAGAAAGAAAAGAAAGCAAGCTTTCATTTGACGTCATCGGTCTTAATCACCCAATTACAGCAATTTCCAGAAGGTAGCTGTGCTTTATCTCCCCTGTTTCTGCCTCCAGGTAGCATGCAGGCAGCTGACTGATGGGAGCGAGGCGGCCCCTCTCAGGGACCCATGTGAGATCATTCGCACACTGTTAATCATCTGTGCTGGAAATGTATGAATCACCCTCTGCGTGTGCGATGGTGCATTCACGATGTTTCACAACACTCAAATGAAAAGATTCCTCGAGGACGAACGAGATGAAAAATCAACTTTATTGCATGCGAGAGGCCTCGGAAGGCGGTAACACCGGTGGGATGTGGGCGAGCAAATGTGGCCAAAAGTATCTGGACACGACATGAAGAAGAAGTTGTTTTTACCAGTTTGGTGTAAAAAGAACTTGACGGGTCCGGACCTGAACCGATGGTGGTTCTGGGTACCTGAAGTGACAACATGAAACCAGAACAGTGGACGATGTTACGGCATTGTTTTGTAATTAAATGTTAAACAATCACATTTAGGTGTATTGTCGAAGCGTCCACATATTTATGGCCAAATAGTGTACCGTGTAAAAGGTAGTTTGCTTATTGTTGTAATGACTTTCCTTTATGACAGTACAACCCTGCCACACACACACACACACACTCATGCAGTCGTAGCCTGAGTGGACATGAGTCAGCCTGATAGTACAACTTATTATGAGTGGGCTTCACTAGTGGGAGCTCAATGGATGACTCACAGAGAGGCTTTGTGGAGGAGACCGTCTGCCGAATAGATGTATTGATTGGTGTTACGTGAGTCTCCGCTTGCTCCGGGCCGAGCCATTAAGAGCTGGAATGTGAAACATATTTCACTAAAAGGGAATTTAGGTTCAAATCAAAGGACTTGAATTTCACAATATACCAAATAAAGAGAAAGAATCATGAAATAAAATGAAATATTGGCAATGCATGGTTCACATATGACACTGGATTTACACTACTAGTATGACTGTTACACTTATTTTCATTATTAGATGAATCTTTAGGTCTATAACGTGTCGGAGAGCCCAGAGTCACGACTTCAAATTGCTTGTTTTGTCCGACCAACAGTCAAAAAAACCCAAAAATATTTAATTCACAAGGAAAAAAGACAGCAAATTCTCACATTTGATGAAAATATGAACTTATTGATTGTCAAAATTGTTATAATTTCATCTTATGTCTCAATTTTGACATTCTCAAACATACAAGGGTAGATACTATGTCAATATATATATAACACCTAATATTTTATTTTGATTTAACTGTGTCCTGTTTCTCTCTCCTCAGCTCCTCTGCTGTTACTGACACTCAAAGGGAGTGTGAGTTTGTCGAGCTGTGACCCCACGAGGAGCTTTTCACTCCACACATCCATCACCGTATGTTTTACAGCAGATGCACCAAACTGCTGCCGTGTTTCTTTTTTTTTCTTTCTTGGCTAAAAGGGTTGAAAGGTTGTCGTTAACAAATCCCACAAAAAGCCAAAACCACAACGTGTTCGTCCGTCTCTCAATACTTTCCCCAACCAGTCGCTCAACCCCAGACACATCGGTTCCTACTGAAGACGGATACAACCGATAAATAGTTTCCAATTTTTCCCAAACAGTTGGGCCCTGTAGAGTAAATAGTCCTCAAACAGGAGTACATTGTGCAGAGGATGAGTGCAACAATGTGGCTTATTGATGTGTTTTCATCATTTTTGGAGGTTCTATGAAATTATGCAGGCATAGTCGGATCAATTCATTGTTGGTTTTGTCTTTTCATTGGATTTGTTGACATTAATAAGCACACAGGATCTTTCCAGACCAATCTGGATTTAAACTGTAGTTAGTAGATATGACCACTAGATGGCGGTGGTGATCCATGTTCAGGTTGTGCTGAGAGTCTGTTTCTTGCAGGGAGAAGCTTCAGTGTCGGCTGCTCCACAGCGTGAAGGCCAAAGGTTGAAGAGGAAGCGTTCCATCACCAGAGAGGTCTTACTTTATCTTCTGCCTCTGCATGAAGACGATATAAATATATTTGATGCAGGACGTTGGAACAGAAAGTTTATGTTTTTCTTTAGGGAAACAAAAGTCAGTATAACAGAGACCTTGATCAGCAGGTGGAGGAGAGGAAAGAACAGATGGAAAGGGAGAGAAGTAGAAATGCTGTTGATGAGCAAAAGGTGAGTTACACAGTTAGAAGAATGTAATAAAGTATGAATTAGGATCCTGTACTTTCATGATAAGTAGATTACTTATATGTTTATTAAAGGTGTCATAACTCCTATCATCTGCAGTACAACGACACCGAGCAGCACACCATCTGGGGGATGCCGGGAAGCGGCGCCCCAAACTACCACCTGGGCACAGCGAAGCGGACCAGGAGCCTCCACGCCGCCGGGATCCGACCACAGGAGCAGGTGAACAAAGCACCGTCTTATCAGCCGAGCATTGTTCCATGCAACAAAAGCCCAGTGTGCTGAGAAGGTCTCCTGATCGGCTCTGACAGAAACGAAACGGAGAGAGAGTCTGCAGCCAAAGCCTTCCCTTACAAATGAGGATTGTGTGTCGTGCAGAGTACTGCAGTATATTGACAACAAGAAAGTTCGAAGTAAAAAAACTAAAACCTTGAGCCTCCTGCAGAGCTTTGCCGCCCCAAAAATGTTTTTACAAGTAAAACTCCATTCTGACATTTTCTGACACGCTTCTGAATGCTGTCTTTGTTTCCAGATCCGTGATAAAGGCTTCAGCGGGACCCCCTTCCACCGCCAGTGAAACGAAGACCATAACATCCCCAAAACTGAGCCCGCTGAGAGCAGCCAGGCAAACAGTCCTCTCTGACTTTTGTCTTCTGTGTTAGCTTTGCAGACCGTCGAGGGTATTTGTTACAAGCAGCAAATTCTGATGGTGGCAAAAGAGACGCAGACTGTCAATAAACTTAGAGAGTATGAACAACTGGAGATCAGTAAAGTCTTCTCTTTACAACTCCATGTGTTGCTGCATGAACAGGTGTCTGCAAACAGCAACATTTCCCACTTTGCATATCAAGAATGGACTCGTGTGTTTATGTAATTTAGGGCATGTCATGGTTTCATAAAGGGCCACGCAGTCATTAAGTTAAGTATTATACTTTTATAAAGACAAAGTCAAAATCGAAGCAGCAGAAGAGGCTGGAATATCCTGACGTTTTAGTCGCTGGTATCGATACTACAATTCCCATAATGCAGCTCAACAGTCAAGCAGTCAAGTTCAAGCAAGTCTTAAAGGAATCATCTGACATTTTGGGAAATGGACTATTTGCTTTCTTCCCGAGAGTTAAGGCCTTTGCAAACCAAGTCCGAATTTCTTCGCCTGAAACTCTTAAACTTTCGTCCGTCATTAAAGTTTTCGAGTAGTTTGACCGATCAGAGCCACCGTAAAGGCAAATGTTACCATCCAAAAATGGTATATGATAAGTTGATGCACTTCAACTTCAACTTTCAAACAAAGGATGAGCGAAAGATTAGACAGTCGTGATTGTGCTCTAGGCAGCTAAACGATAGCTTCTTGCTAACGTCGTTCATTCATTCGCGTCCATTTGGGACTACAGCGCTCTCCGCTCGAACCACGTCGAGATTTAAAAGCACATTAAAAAAAACAAGGACTTGCCTTTTTAGATGAGCTGAATGATACCCCTTTCACATTTGCATTCACATTTGCAGAGTAAATATGTAGCTGGAGCCAGCACCGGGTTAGCTTAGCTTAGCATAAAGACTGGAAACAGCCCGCCTAAACCAAGGTACCAGCTGCGTATTTAATCTACAGCCATGAGAGTGCTTTGCTAGAATGTTTGCGATCACATCGTCCTATAGAAATGTTGTCTTCCTGCTGATTTGAATCCTTCTGAAATAAGTTGTTACTGTGAGTCACATCTTGGCATTAGCTACCGCTAACGAAACGTCTACTAACTTACATACTTTGTCCAAAAAAGTTTCCCCGATTGATCCTCCAGGTAATTTAATGAGACAGTGAAGGGAGATGACTCATCCTCGTCTAATTGCACGTCTTTGTTAGCGTGACGTTGGCGAGCTCCTAATTGGAACGGTTTACTCAGACACACAGTGTGCATGTATTTAGCTCTCATAGGCTAAAGGGGCCTCGGCGTGGAGGGCAGCAGCTCTCCTCCTCAGTGGGTGGGTAATTATGATGTAGGGACAGTGAAATACCAATGCTTAGAGCGTAGGCTGGTAATTATACTGTAGAACACGAGGTTTGTGCCTTTCGGGTCATTGTTGATCAGATGCAAATGTTGTACACTAAAAGCAGAGAAACTGTTCAACAAGTTAGAACTTCCTCTGTGTGAATTAAGGTCGTTTAATTTGATGAAAGAAGAGTTTGTTTGTTTCCTCGTCTGTGTTGTGGAGGATCTGGACTTAATTCACTGAATTACAAACATGGGAAACTTTGCTTGAACAGCGGGAGAAATGAGAGCAGGAGCACATCCTTACACATCTGTGCATCATATCCAGTGGTATAAAATATATTTATGCTGAAATGGAACATTCTGCACGATGAGTACTTTCATTGTCGGTACTTTTAAGTATATTTTGATGCTTAAACCTTCTGCAGTTGGGCTCATCAATAAAGCCCGGGACCCCCCACTGACTGGGACACATTTGATCACAGTTACACACCCTTGCACAACTCCTCTCCATTAATATAAACTTGACACTTTAATATACTTGTGTTAACATACTCTCACTCGTTTGTTTACCATATGTTATTGTACATTTTCATATATTATGTCTTTTATTATTGCACTGTTTATTTTTGCACCGATCACCTGCAGCCAAATTCCTTGTATGTGTAACGTACTTGGCAATAAACCGCTTCTGATTCTGATTAAGTAAGCTTTTGAATGCAGGACTTTTATAATCATAACTTTATTTATAGAGCACCTTTCATAAACACTTTACAAAGTGCTTTGACGGACAAAGCAGCAAAAGCAAGACAATAAAACAACAGAAAGCTCAACAAAGCAAGACAAACTAAAACCCTGATACAACAGTACAATAGACGAAACAATAAAACCAATTAATATGATGAAAATAAGCTAAGAAATAAAATAATTTAGTAAAATAAAATAATAAAATGTAGCAGTTTAATTAACAGAGTATTTCTACCCTGAATTGGCAGTACTTTTATTACAACTACCACTTTTTCTCCCCACCACTGCCTCTACCATGGTGTACAGTAGGTCTGCACAGGTGCATCATGGGATACCACACTCGGTCCTGGATGTAAACGGTTAACTAGCGGTCCGTGGTGAGTGGTGACGTCAGACGCTGCTTTCTTTCTGCTCCGGGCCGAAGAGACAAGTGTCCCAAACAACTCCACGACTCTTTACCGACCGATCACCAGTTGCTGCCGCGGGAAAAACATCCTAAAAATGGGCAACTGTCAAGTAGGTACCGCTGTCTGCAACGGTGCGCTCCAAACGCACTGATTTTATGGAGATATATGTATTTATATATGGGAAATATTTTAACAATCAGCTGTTTTTGGGCTTCTGCTGCAAGTGTGAGCGATAGGTTCGAGTTGACGTTAGATGTCGGCGGTTCATTCCCGATATAAATGTATTTAATACTTATTGCGCCTTGCGTTACGTCATGGATCGGCCTCCGTCAATCCCTGCGCACATCATATACATATATACATATATATATGTATTTATTTCAGCTGACATTGAGGGTAAATGGTGTCAGATTCATAACATTTTGGTGTTTCTTTCAATGTAAGAGAGGATTACACCGTGTGACAGACAACCGTGTCTGGGTTTACGCAGAGGAAAGAGCCACTCCCCTGCGGAATGCATCACAGCTCCGTTAAGTGTGTGTGCGTGTGCGTGTGCGTGTGTGCGTGTGCGTGTGTGTGTGGGTGTGTGTGTGTGTGTTGATGAATGAATGAAAGGGTCCATAAGTGCAAAGTGGGGGAGGGTGTCGTTTCGGGTGCCTCTGTGCTCATTTGTTTTATTAAGAATAATAATTGGGAACTTTAATTACACCAATCAGTAAAAATAAGCTTTATTTTAATCCATAATTGTATAAAGTTAGTACTTTAAAAGTGCTTTTACACTTCAAATAGCATCCAATCCAAAATGCAGGTATTCCAACATGAAATAAAATTATTACATAATAATAATAAATAATTATAAAAAATATGACTTAATAAAAAATATAATAATAATAAAATTATATAACTTAATAGTTAATACAATAATAATAATTATAAATATTATTAAAAAATATATTTCCTAATATGTAATAATATTATTTTTAAAATTATAAATATAAGAAATAATAACAAACAATGTAAAAGTAAATTTACTATACATTCTTCTTGCATGGGACAGACAAGCGGCATTAAACTATTCTACTCGGGATGACATAGTCTTTCCCAGACCCCTGTTGGCCCCTGGACCGCACTTTGCCGTTTTTTCAAGGGGGCCCCCACCAAGTTTGTCTAAAGACTTCTGTCCCTGAATTCCTCCACCCAAGCATTGTGTCATCGTGCTCCCCTCCCCCATCAGCCAGCTACTGCTGCTGCATAGCTATCATGAACCCCTCTGAACTATTTTAATTAAACAAACGATCATACAACCAGATTATTAGCTTCATCTACATAACAATCCTCTGTTATTCTCTCAGCCCACAATCGTGCACTACGATGATTTTGACGTCGTAGCTGACATCAAGGCCATCCGCAAAGCCTGCAAAGGGTTCGGTGAGTTGGAAACGTTGATTTGAATTCTAACTAATGCTCTTGTGAGTATTGTTGCGTTGTTTCATCATGCATCTGTTTTTGTGTTGTCTTCTCTACAGGAACTGATGAGCAGGCCATCATTGACATCCTGGCAAATCGCAGCGCAGCTCAGCGTCAGGACATTAAAAGTGCTTATTTTGAAAAGTATGATGACGTGAGTGTCACTCAGTAATACACTGAATACTGTTTATTTTTTCACCACAACAGCCATTTTAACTATTATTCTGTTTCCGCCCTTTTTAATCACCCATCCCAATGTAATTCGGTCTCTCTGTGACAGGAGTTGGTGGATGTGTTGAAGAAGGAGCTGTCAGGGAACTTTGAGAACGCCATCCTCGCCATGCTGGACCCGCCCGTGATCTTCGCTGTGAAGGAGCTGAGGAAGGCCATGAAGGGAGCGGGCACCGATGAAGACGTCCTGGTGGAGATCCTCTGCACCGCCACCAACGCTGTCAGTCACAAGTTTAAAAGCATTACATGACTTAAGAGTTTATACATCAGCAGTCTGTGTGCCATTGAGTTCAGATACTTTTGTTTTTGATGTAAGAAATACTTTAAATTGATGTATTCATTGTATATAATTGATTCCCACAGGACATCCACATGTTCAAGGAATGCTACTTTCAAGGTAAGCCATTCGCAAAATGAACTTAATTGTGTCCATCAGATGCTGTGCAGCAGTTAAACCTCTCACCCACTATGTTAATGAATGTCACTATTTCCCTTCCTTGTATTATGAACCCTGGAGGAAATGTCACTATTTCTCTTCTTTGTATTATGAACCCTGGAGGAAATGGCTAATTGTGACTCACTTGGATTCATAAAATACTGTGCTATTATTGTCCCTTTAGCTACGTAATGTACAGTCACACTTTGTTTAGTCAAGAACCATTCTGCTGCAACTTCCTGTTCACAATACCAGATAGCTGATTCTATTTATCAACATATTCTTTCAGTACTCAATCGTCTTCCATCAGCCACGTGTGGAAGGAATACTCTAATTCTGTTCAATATATTCCAAATATACTATTTTCTCATTGTCACTTTCTACTCAGGCCTTCTGTATACAAAGTTAATAATTGAACTACGATTGTGAGTGACTGGGGCAAAGCTACATGCTAATTAGCTCATCAGGTTGTTAGCTGGTTGTGGCTAGCTAGCATGTTTTGTAGCCTTGATGCATGCTAGGGCGAGGTAGCACAGGAGACCTTTTTTGGTTAGCTAGCATGTTGTTAGCTTCTGGTAACTTCCTGTTCACTGTGATAGCAGTGCTGATAACTGATTTAACTTTCCAACATCTAAGGTGCCTGTGCTTGCTACATGCTAATTAGCTAGCACAGGTTGTTAGCTGGTTGTGGTTAGCTAGCATGTTGGATTACTGGGGGGAAGTAATGTTGACCTTTCACTCGTCCTGGCACTAATGAGTAAACTACTGAGTGTCCTTTATACAACGGAGTAGTGAACAAGAGTGATTTTGAACACAGCTTTATTCTCTTCTTTTGTGAATCCTGTTTTCTTGTAACTGTACTAATCCATGTTTACAGTACCTTTTGGTTTAGCTAACTCTTCTTTTATGGAATCTTGTCCTTTTCAGATTTTTTGCATTTAAAGATTTCAAAACCTTGTTTCACCCACACACATAGCCTAATGAGGGCAGGAGAACAATTACATTTGGTAGAAAAACATTCTCATTCATGTGTAAATACTAGGTCGAGGATTCTTTCTAGACTCAAAATACTTCGTGATACAGGCAGGAATATATTATTGAAAAGGGTAAGATACGAGCTGGTGTTGTCATTAAACTGAAACACACTGCAGTCACAAGACTTGAGGTGTTTTAAGAAGGAAATCAGGTTTAAAACAGGTTAATTTTAACTTCAGGCTGGTTAAGGGAAAGTGGGTTTACCCAAAACTTCATTATAAATGAAAAACAGACTGGACTTGACCAACTTGTATCTGGTACAGGAGTACTCTAGGGGTGGACTTCCCCTATAAATACTGAGACGTACAATAAACAGTGTGACTAGTCATTTCATTTGACCCCTTTTCTGTTTACATTTCAGTGCATGAGCGTGATCTTGAAGCAGATATCGAGGGAGACACAAGCGGGGATGTAAGAAACCTGCTCATGGGTCTATTGGAGGTAAGTGGCCTTTAGTTTCTACTCCACTCGCGTAACTGAAACCCTCCCGTCTGCTCTGGGCTGGGACTGAAATCGAGCTCACTCTCCCTTTGCCCAATCATTCCCTATGAACACACGCACACACACGCTTACTGGCCACAGTCCAAACACCCTCTCAGTCGCACTCGGCACACAGCAAAAAGTCATCTAACTCTTCCTCCTCCAGGGCAACAGAGATGAGAGTTACGAGGTGGACGAGGAGCTGGCGGAGCAAGATGCTACCTGCCTCTTTGAGGTACTGTTTCAGTATTAAATTCATCATATCCTCAGATTCATTAATGCTGAACCATATTAACAGTTGCTGTTTCTGATGCAGGCTGGAGAGGGGAGTTTTGGAACAGACGAGTCCACTTTCAACTACGTCCTGGCCTCCAGAAACTACCTGCAGCTCCAGGCCACCTTCAAGATATACGAGCAGGTAGGTTTTGGGTGTCACGCCGTCCACAGATAGCTGCAGAGATATTACATGACCTGACGAGCGTGGGAATCGATCAGGGTCGGTGTCTTTATATCACGCTTGAGCAGTGTCGTGCAGACAGACTCTCATGGGGCTTTAAAATGTCCTGAACGTCTTCAATCATAGGATTAGGAGGGAAGTGGTGACGTGGGGGAATTAAACGTTATACTTAAAGGCATTGCCGGTGCTTTGATTCAACCAGTCATTTTCTCTCCGTAGCTCTCTGGAACTGAAATCCTGGACGCCATCGAGAATGAGACTTCTGGGACACTGAAGAAATGCTACGTAGCTCTCGGTTAGTATGAAATACAAAGTGTGTGATCTGAATTTATTAGGACCACCTTCCCAAATAAATGAGGAAAAAACATAACCTGACAGAAAAAAGTAAACTGGGCTGTGAATATATGTTATGCAGTACCAGTAAACAGCAGTGGTATTAAATGGACGCCTTTCTTTCCTCCCCTCAGTGAGAGTTGCTAAGAACCCTCAGCTCTACTTTGCCAGACGGCTGAACGACGCCATGAAAGGAGCGGGCACCGATGAGGACACCCTGATTCGCATCATTGTGTGTCGCTCTGAGGTAACTGCAGACATGACATCACAGCCTGGACCTCATTCTTAACCACCACGTTAAGTTATTTTATCGATATTTGATTTATTGACGACTGGGTTACTGGGAGAAATCAGGTTGTACTGACAAATCCTTGTCATTGTACCTTTAATATGTTTATAAGTCAAATATTTAGCTGTGGTAACCGACTGTAAACGCACTGATTACTTCTTCTTCTTGTGAACAGTACGATTTGGAGACCATCAAAGACTTGTACCTGGAGAAATACGACGTGTCTCTGAAGGAGGCCCTGAAGGACGAGTGCGGCGGAGACTTTAAACGCCTCCTACTGGCTATCTGCCACTGAAGGTCTGAGAGTGAAGCAGGACGGTATGGAGGACAGAATCTGACTAAAACTGAATATAAATTGATAAATGACTCGAAAAATACATGAATATGTACAAAAATGTATAAAAAATAGATGTAGGCATTAATAAATTGATAATAAGTGACAAATTGATTTTTCTTATTTATTTATTTACTCTATATGATGCATATATATATATATATATATATATATATATATATATATATATATATATATATATATATATATATATATATATATATATATATATATACACACATTTATATATGTACACATATATACATATATTTATACATATAGTGAATAAATGAATAAATACATTTATAAATAATATTTTTTAAATAAAATAAAAAATAGAAGAGTAGATATAAAGGGGAATTAATACAAAGGTTAATAAATACAGAAGCAAATTAAAACAGAAATATTGATTTATCACATTTTATCAATTTATTAATGCCGATCTTTATTTTTGATATTATACATTTAATGACATTTTAAGTTATTTACAGAGTCATGTATATTTATTTTTGGATTTTGGCAGGTTTTGGACGTGGATAACAGAGGCAGAGACAGCAGAGTACACTGAGGGCGCTGCTGTTTTCTGTCTAACAAACTAATTACCACTCTCTCCATGTGACATAATGTGGGGAGCAGGAGGGTGGAAGTAATAGAATGATTAACCTGGCTCGTGTCTTTGAGTTACTGTGAGTGTGGGTGGCTCTCTTTTTAAACTTTTTCCACAGACGATAATTACGAATTTCCGCATTGAACCGGAATCAATCCTCTTTCCGTGTCTGTCAATTACTGCCCATTTCTTAGTCAATTTTGAGCTCCAGTTCGAAACACATTTACCAGCATTTACACAGTTTTAGTCACCGTTAACAAGCACCAAGACTTCTACATTTCCAGGAGCCATCTGCAGTCACACTGACGCCATTACACCGAGGATAATAACATATTAACATGTTTGTACACTGTGGTGAAGCTATTGCTCCAGTATGTCTCTCTGCTGCTGCATGTATTAAAGTAATGAGTGTTACACTATCGCCATCATATAAGTATTAATCTGTTTTTTTTTTTCTATATCTTTCACCCCCCGTGCCCCAAACTCAGTGACTGTTATGTTTCACTGCTGTTACAACTAATGCAATCAGTCCATGAGGCTTGAAGTTTGTGCTTCTAAATGAAGAAATGTCAACATTTGAAATGAAGGAATCCTAGTCGGCGTCGAGAAGGATATGTTATGTGAGTGGATGTTATGAATTGTCTGGGAGAATGAGAAAAACTTGACAAATCCAAAATACACCTCACCTCGTTATACATATATTTAGTTTTGTACTTTACGACTAACACAGTAGAGTGTTTTAATATATATTATTTAGTGTACTGTTTAGGCCAGAGGGTATATCAGAAGAAATCTGTAAGAAACATTTAGCATCTGACAGTGTGATGTCAGTTGTGTGTTTCTATAAGGCAGCTGAGATTTGTTTAAAATACCACTATTGTGTACTGATGTACATGAGATAGTTGCAACATGGGCATCAGTGTTTGTCTCTCTAGCCAAAGAGTTTTAGTCTAACTGCAAATAAAGTTCCCTATAACATCATCATGTCTGGTTTTATTTGATCTTTGACTGTCTGTGATACTCTGAGGAAGCAATGCAACTTATCATCTGTATACATAGAGTTGTAATTGACAAAAAGGACATTTAAACAACCACTGATGACTGTAGAAGGGAATGTTCTCGCCGTCACTTAACGGTCCATGGAAGGACACGCCCCCTTCTAGCCTGTCAGCGCTGCTTTGCTGCCTTCCAGTACAGTCGGAAAAATGCAATAAAAGTGGGAAAGAATAAAGGGAAACCTGATATTTTACAGTATAATTTAACTCTTATCATGCTAATATTACACATATATGAATCTGTGTATGTAGCGTGAGGAGGGGGCTACAATTGAATTTCATTGTGCCATCATGAATTAAAAATAAATTACGATTTTTAGTTGTTCCCCTGAAGGCATCTTAATGTCGACTTGGAGCTCTCTGGCCCCGCCCCTCCCTCAGACATGCACGCTGTACTGTAGTCTCGCAATTCCTCCACACGTCTCTGTTTATGTTATATTTTAGAAAACCGGAGCATTGTGCACGAAGTGAGACTTGAGCTCACCGCGACACTGACGCAGGAAGAACCTCCGACACCGGTTTTACCCGCTGGCCCGTCCTGAAGGTACGTTGTCCCGTGTGTTGCTCCTTTCCCCTTGTTTTAGCAGGTAATTATAGTCATTAGCATCCATCTTGGTAGAAGCTAATTAAACCACTGCAAGGAGAAATGGTTGTCCCTTTAGCCTGCTAAACATTAGCCTGCACGTTATCTTTATATGCTGTGAGGTTTATAACGCATGCCATGTTTAAATATAAGGATGTAATACCTTAATATTCATGCAACACCTTAATATTCCTGCAGTAAATCAATATATTTAAAGATAAAAGGCCTGCAGACTTTGCCGCTGTATTATCGCACTTAATTAGTAGTTTTTACCTTATGTGCTAACAATGAAAATGTTAAATTCCTTCATAGTTCGCCTCATTGTGTCAGGTGTGGAGGCCGGATTAATCACTGCAGCATGGTGTGTTTACGTGCTGCAGCTCGCACATGTTAAACAATAGTAGAGTCCGTCACCATCTCTATGCGTGAACAAGTAGATCAACTATTCTACTTTAGTCTGTTCTGCTGTTTGCAACGTTGCATCCAGGTATCGAGCACCTGAACGCACCACCTCTTATTTCTATGCTCTGCAGCCAGTAACCATATAAGGTTAACAAGTGTAGGGGTAAAAGTGCACATGCATAACTCCGTGTCAGCAATTAATGTTGCTTATTATTAAGAAATCATGAAGTAATTCTGAAGATAAGGGTGGGTATAATAATAATAAATGCTGTTGCATTATGGGAAATGAAGGATCCAGAGTATTTGGAGCCTCAGGGACTAAATGTTGGCATCTGTTGCTTTAAATTTGACCCAACCGTCGACAGAAAGTAATGGTGACAAGTCACAATCAGGTTTAATACCCACTTTCTCACTTCATTACTTTATACATTTTTACACCTATATATGCATAAACACGTCTATTGTCCCCTGACTGGCAACTGGTACCCACAAATAAATATAATTAACTCTTCAAAGTGTTTCTAATTACAGGGTGCACGTCTCCGCATGCTGCAACATCTGATACAGAAGCAGCTGTTTGGTTTATGTGAATTATCCTGTGAGGATTGCTTCAAGAGATATTTTACAGTGTAGGAGACACACAAAGAGAAATGCATTATCGCAGGATAAACCCATTGAGAGGTATCTTCTCGTTTTCAAGAGGGTCCCAAACAAACACTCACCAAACAAATGGAAAACACAACAATGCAATTAACAATATCACACAACACAGTAACAATGACTAAACAAACAACCTGCAAATCTTCAAACAAACTAAATAATAGGACAAAAGAGTGCAACCATAGACACAATCAAAATAAAAAGAATGATGTATAAATATATGAACAGTAGTAGCATGACTATAACATGGGCAATTTGTTTTAAGATGAGAAAATAAATCATTTTTAAATGTTTAAAGAACATTAAGAAATTAAAATACAATTCTGAAGCCTGGTTCTAAATTAAATTCATAAAAACTCTGGTTGCCTGCTCATTTTTAATGAATGGCTGACTAATGCATGATTCATCCCGCTCTAATGAATGCACTTCTGCTTCATAAGTCATGAACTCATGTGGCTCAGTATTCATAAATGATTCAGTTTTGTCTTTCGTTTATTAAGTTATTCCGTTCAAAAGGTGAAAGCTGCAGAAATAAAAGGAGTGTTAGTCCGTCATTAATGAACCGGAGGGTCACACCGGACCATGTCATGGAAACACAGCTAATGACGATTATAACATTCAACAGATGTGTTTATTTAAATGCAGGACATGAACATGCTGAATATGAATTATGTTATAAAACCTCTCAGTCCTTGCATTAATTAATGTATTCATATATGTGCATTAGTCGCTGTTAATTTCTCATAAAGTCTCACATGTATGAATTAATGCTTTGCATGCAGAAGTAAATAACATATGAATTAATGCAGATTAACGTAACCTACTTAAAGCTTAAACTAGAGCCTTTATAATCAAAAGCATTGCTATTTTACATTTTCATGGATGTAGTTTTTGCACATTGTGGACTACTGCTGTTTATAAATGACACTATATATCTTTTAATGGAATTCTCAGAAGATAAAAGATATCAGCTTTCATCGTTTGTCTCTACATTGCAGCCATAAAACTTTCAAAACCGTTTTAAAAACAACAACATACATATTGCTGAGTCTGGAAAACACAGGTACATAACGTGTGAGGGTTTTTAAAAGTACATTAAAGTCACAAACCTTTACACAGGCGTATCTAGTAGTTATAACTTCTGTTTCTCATTATTTGGACTTTCTATCTCATACTTATAAGGAAAGTATCTCTAAATGAGTCCCTGTGTCCGGTTAGGAGTCGATCTGAAATGCAGCGTGCTTTGTGGTGTTGCCCTGTATTCTGTAACCCTGTATTCCTACGTAGGCATGACTCGTGCATTAAAGCTCGATGAGTCATGTTTTAGTTCTACAGCTCTATAATTTTGATGTCGCATCTTATAATTACAAGATCCGTATTTCATAAAAGAGATCTTTATCTCTTAATTACAAGATCCAGATCTCATAATTACGATCTCTTAATTATCTATAAATGTCTTCCTATGAGATGTTTGGCGTGAACTAAGTTTTGCTTTCTGAATCATTTTCACTTGTTTTTACATAATTGATTTGTTGTTTTAATGTACAGTAGTTATTTCCTAATAAACAGTGTAGAAGTATATTGTTATGGGTATTATTTTCACAGTATTCTTTCCTACTATATGTAGTGTTCAAAATATGCTGGCCAGTAAAAGACCAGTAGTTCAAACTTGTGTCAGAACAATTACGTTGTTTAGGTTTTAGTGTTGATCTAGCAGCTTTTATCAGACTACTTCATCCAAGTCTAGTATCTTATAATAAAAGTATTTTTATCTGAAGGGGACATTGTCAATGCCTTGCTCTCGGGTATGAAATCAGATCGTAACTCCGCTCTGGTCCTCTCTCAGGCGTGGAGCGATGGCGTCCGTGTGGCAGCAGGAGCCCTCGGGTTACTCCCCCTGCGTGGAGATCGACTCCAGCTCCGTGAGGTGCAAAGACAGACTCGCGTCTCCGGTCTGGCTGAAGCAGGAACAAGACGACCTGCGCATCATCAAGTGGGAGAACTTTCAATCGGGAGCCTCGGCCGACGCCGTTCAGGACAACACGCCCAGCAGCGCCATGTCGGGTGAGAGCGCACGCACATTCACAGGGTCGCGTCGTCTCGGTCTTTAAAGGGACAGTTCGGGTGTTTTGCAGTGAGGTTGTATGAGGTTCTTATCCAGAGTCAACGTATTGAATGGTTTCAGAATACGTTTACACACACGGCTCAACATTGTCCTGAAACATATCCTGAATGTTCTGTGATGATTGGACATATAGTCTGATGTGTGTTGTGCAACACTCATTTTAAGCATTGTAGCGCCCCCTAGTAGTCGATTTGATTACAACTTTCAGGGTATGTTTCAGGTACTCTCGTGGACACATCCTGCACGATTTGTGATGATTGACACAACATGTGTTGACTTTGGTCTATTTGTGTGCTGAGCCACTTCCCTTTGAAGCTCATTGGTCAATATCTTAAAAACTACATGAGATGTCAACCAGCTTTTGATCCAGCTTGGTCCAATAATAATCAGACCTGCGGTGACTCCCGTTGGCTTGCACCCTCACTAACTGACGAGAGCATAGATAACGGCTTTAGTTCCCAGTCTCACAGCACGGCAAACCAACAGAAATATTCTAAATAACGCTTACACCAACATCATATTTTTTTAGGCGGGTCTTTTATTTTTAGGAGTCTAAAATACGTTTTGCTGCTGCCCCCGTCCACAGCAGTACATTGCTTTGCTTCCATGCTGGTACTCCTGTCTGCTTCTCCAAACTGCTGACAGTCATCTACTGATTAGATAAGTACTTCATACAACCCCACTTCAAAACATCTGGACTCTCCCTTTAAGCCCGTTTAAGAGAACTGTGTTCCCTGTTTTCCCCAGTGTTCACAGTCTGGATTCAAACACACCAGTCTCTTGAAAAACCAAAAAAAGTTTCAGTTTTATTTGAGTTACAAGAACAGCGACTCTTTCTGTTTTATGCCATAAAGCATTTACACGACTTCCCCTTTTGGCACATAATGTAAAATCTTGTGTTGTGGCTTTAAAGACCAAATGATATATTTGTTATGATGATACTCATGTCTTAATACTTTGTACGGTTCCTTTTTATAACCCAACAGCCCCACTACAGACGTAATTTACGCCAGTGAAGTAAAGCGACGGAGTTATTTTTACATGATGGGACCACAAGCTGTGCGTTGTAATGCTGTGTTTCCTCCAGCTGCCTCACATGTAGACAGCCTGCCCCCGCGGGTGCTGCTGACCATCACCAAGCTGCAGTGCATGCTGGAGAGCAAACAGGAGCGCATCGCCGCTCTGGAGAGACAGGTGGAGGACCTGATGCAGGACCGCAAGTTCCTGAGGAGCCAGATTGAAAACCTCACGTGTAACCGAGCCATGCCCACCTTTGCGTCGCCCAATCCACTCGCTGAAGGTCCGTGTCCGACGTGAAAGCGTGTTTGACTCGTAATATCTAACTGGACGCTGTTATTTATGTCGATTTTTGTTGATCACGCGCAGCTCCGAAACCCAGCAAAGTGCAGCACTCGGAGAACAGATCCCGGAAGAGAGAACGAGCTTCTTCTTGTTCCTCCGACAGCAGCGACAACGGCTCCGACGCGTCGGGATCGTCGGAGGTTTCAGTGGCCTCGAGTGAACACAGACGGAAGAAACACCACAAGGACAGGAAGAGATCAAAGAAAGGGAAGGACTACAGCAGGAAGAGAGGCGAGTGGACTTTATCGTCTAAAGACATATATTTGAATGTGTGTCACCAACGTTCAAGCCAACACGATAACAGTATTAACAGTCTGCTAGTATATCAGTGTTGTTAAAAATACTTCAGGACAACATATCATCCAACAAAAGTGTTTGTTGTGACCGGCCTACCTACAGCCGTCAATGCTCTTTAAAACGTGTAAGAAACACAGATCTAAACATGTTCTACTTGTTAGAGCGAATAAAGAGAGGATCAATGATTTCACATACAATTGTGATGGAAGAAGAAGTCAGTTTGTAGGTAACACGGTGTTGAAGGGTAGCCTCAGCCCTGTTCTCCCATATATTTGTGTCAAAGTGACAAATGGGGACAACAATTTTTGAAATTGGTCCGGTGTTGAGGGAGAACGCTGGTAAACGGAGCTGCAAGGTGAAGAAAAAGGTTTTATTTCTCGGTAGAGAATAGGGAGCTCCTCTCCATGATGTTGTCAGACACCTGTAGTAATAATCTGAGCCTGTCAATGGCTCTCAACACCCGACCATTTTCAAAAATTGGTGTCACCAATAGTCACATGAACACAAAAACGTGGGAAAGTGGCGTCCAGGTGAGAAAAATACCAAATGTATCCTTTAAGATAAGGTTTTTCTCACTTTTGCACATGCTGATCAAGACTCTGTGTTCGCAATGACTAAATACTCTTCATCCCTTCTGTAATAACCGTGTAATAACATGCCTTGTCACGTTCCTTCCACCCAGCCACGGGTGTCCAGTACGTCATCCACCGCTACAAACAAGTCCTGTCGGCCTTCATCAAGAAGAAAAGCATGAGCGAAGCCTTCCGCCACCTGGGAATCGACCGCAACACCATCGCCAACACGGCCTCCATCGCCGAGCTCCACCTGGCCGGCAAAGACATGGTCCCCCTGGTGGGCTTGTTCCGCCAAGGAGAGGAGACTCTGGTGAGCTACGCTCAGAGGTGCACCTTGGTCATCGACAGCGACGTCGACCTGTCCCGCAAAATAGACCATATGAAAGCTAACGGCGAGCTGCTGCCCATCTCAGGGAAAAGGCCCAGGGTGCTGCATGCCCACCTGCAGCAGCTGGGGGGCGCTGCAGAGAGCATTCTAATAGGTTGACGATCATTTGGCTGCACGGAGGAGGGGTGGAACGTAATGCCTTCACACAGAACATGTTTTGTTTGTTTTTACACCAACCTGAACTGCTGGATTTAAATGTTTCACGTGACATTTCTGCATTTCTTTAAAAAGTGAATGCCTCAAAGGGAACAACAATGTTAATTATTTCCAGTTTATGCATCTCAGTATCCACATGTCCACATTCAGGATGTGTATTTTGTACTTGATAGCCAGAAGAGATGATTAATAGCTGCTGTCACCAATGTGTTCTTATTATTTAACAGCAGAGGAGCGTGTAGTGTTAGAAACACCCACAAGATGGCACTCGTATATTATACCATGTTTACAGATCACTCCTCTTGTCATTTTACTCCAAAATGGTGGATAGTCAATTTCCATTTCCCAGCACCTTGCTTTATGTTGGAGGTGTAACTTTCCGCTCATAGGAAATGGTTTTCCTGTGATTCGTGAAGCTGTAATTGAAGCGAGCGTTGATGTTTCTGAACTGCCGACAAATGAAAACACTGTTCAGCGAGTGGTGTTGCTTCTCTGTTCATCAGGTGTTTTCATGTGATGCTTCCGTTCACGACCTTTTATGGAATATGAAAGCTTTCAGAGAGAGGGGTCACAGGTCACAGGAGCCCGACAGTAAAACCTCCGCATCGCATCAACACCCAAAACGTATCGCTTCTGTCGTCTGTGAGCCGACGTGTGATTGACAAAATGCAATGCAGCGTTCATGAAACGATTCCGTCTCTTGACCAGAGCAGCGGGCCGCAAACCGGTTGAGTAGACGGATGGAAAAGCTGGCCGAGGCACCGTCGGGCGACGGTAAGTGTCAGAGCAAAGTGTGGCTTTCCACACGGAGTGACAAATCACTCGTGCAAAGCCATTAACAGGAGCTGCACCCAGGCTGTTTATCTTTGCATGGGACTCTGTCACTGTCACTGCCATTCACACGCCGGCTATCTGCTTATCTTTCACTCCCCCCCCCACAGCCCTCTTCTGTTATGAACTCATTCAGTCGTTTCTCATTACCTATCGCTCCTCCATCTCATCTTCATCCTTGCGTTTTCTTTTCCGTCTCCTCTGTTTCACCCAAAACAACAACAACATGCTGGTGTAGTTTGGGATGGTGCGGAAACATCTCGCACCAGCAGAGGCGACGTGGAGTCCAGCCTCTCGGCCAGAGGGGACAGGTGCATGCTGGTCTGTCGGCAGCGTGAGCTAGAGGAAGAGGTGGGCGTGTTTCTCTCACTTGTTCCCTGCTGAGGCGAGCAGACGTCAGCGCTGCTCTCCTCGTCACCGCCTCCAGATGTGACGGCAGGTTTTCTGCAAATGGAGGGAAAAAAGGACGCTGAGAGTAAGGTACAGGATGGGATCAAGGACTGCTTCATCTTTGCACACTGGTGGTCAGCATATACCCCTGAAAATAGGAACGCCTCCACCTGCTAACACTGCAGCGTGGCAGCTGTGAATTTGTTGTTAATGACTCGGCGTGATGGAGCTGAGGATGGAGATAGGATGTGGGCCTAATCGAGCCTGAAGCCTTCCCTCCTCCTCCTCCTCCTCCTCCTCCTCCCCCGGCCTTTTTGACTCACACTGGTGTGTGGAGCCAGCTGGGACTCCATTTTGTGTCTTTCCTGGTTGCAGGTGCCTCGTCACTGCGGAGGCTCAAGTGCCCGATGGGTGCAAAATCAACCCCCCTCCCCCCCTCCCCTCCTCCTCCTCCTCCTCCTCCTCTAGCTTTGATCCTGACCTTGACAAAAAGAGCATCTGGACGTTCTCACACAGAGTGGCTTGTAATAACCACCAATCACCCTCTTAATGATGCAAGTAAATGTGTTTGACCTGGTGGGTTCAAATGTTTTGTTGTTGTTGTGTCAGTGTGGGCCAGACCTGCTGCTGCGTAACACCTCGGACACATTATGTAAAGGATCACGAGGCAAAGAGCTCAGACTTCAATTGATTCTGTGCGTTCTGGGGAAAATAGTTCTCGGCTTGAAAACCACCGAGTTTAATGTCGCTTTTTAGATTATTGCTGGATATTGAGTAACCAGTTGTGTTGGCATCTCCTCCGGCTTATTGTTTGTCTAGCTGAATTGTTTTTTTGGGGGAAATATTCTTATTTGCTCTCTTGCCGAGGGTCAGATGAGAAGATTGATAACTCTCATGTGTATGAAGCTACAGCGGGGAGTTGTTTAGCTTAGCTTCGCTTCTCACAAGGACGGGAAGCAACAGGGAAACGGCAAAGCGGGCAGGGTGCAGCTACTACGTCACCTTCATTTGACAAAGAATTTAAAAAATATTTCGAATCAGCTCTTTTGGCCAAGATTTTGCTCAGTTTTTTTTAATCCCTGCACACTGTATCTACACAGAAATATAAATAACAGCTGTCGGGACAAGGACAACAAAGCAATACAAAATAGGTATAAATATAAAAATTGTATTATGTACAAAAATCACCAATAATCAATAATGAAATGAGAAAAAAGTCACATTCTGTAAGTTGTAAATAATACAAATAGTGCAATTAAATCAATGCTGAAAGGATATACATGGACTGGATGATTACGTGAAACCACAACTTGTCCTTTTTACACATTGGATTTTATACAAACCAGATGTAACATGATATTTACTGAGCTTTTGGTGTGTTTTCTGAAACTAGCCGTTTCTCCTCGTTTCCACTCTTTGTGCTGAGCTACGCTGGAGCCAGAGTACTATTAGCTTAGCTTAGCATCAACACTGTATGCAAGGGGAAAAGCTAGCCAACATTTAAACTGCTGCCATCTCAGGTAGAACCCTTAATTCCACTATAAACCAAATCATTTTTATGCTTTATATCTTTAGTAAGTCTGCAGGGTGCGTCTGGTGTTTTTGAACAGCAGTGACAGGATCAGGCTTTAGACTTTGGACTCATAACTAAAGGACTTGACAACATATAGTGGGCATCAGAGTTACTCATTTGGAAGCACACACTTTTAGTGTCAGGCCGGCTGCTCAGAAGCAGCCCAGAGACGCTCAAACTGATTCCAATTCTCCAAAATGAACGGACAGTTGACGTGACTGCATGTCTGTGCACCTTTCCTCCACCCTCGGTCTTCCTGCTAATGAAATCTTAAAATAACCTGCTGGGAAAAAGAAGTGGGTCAGAGCACCAGCGCGACGCCGGTCCAAAAAACATCAAGGAGTGCATTATGGGTATTTCCCCCTGTGGTATAATTGAGGTGGGGGCCGGAGCCTGCGCACTGGTGGGTGACTGGTCTTGTCCTCTTTCTGCAGAGAGGGGACGTCAACTACAGTTTCTGTCAACCAAAATCATAGTTTATCATGTTTTTGTTCCCCGCACGATATATTGTCTCATGCACGAGACACCACGGGGTTGTTTCTGTGTAGACAGTGTTGCATCCAGTTCACTCTCGTCATGTTCTATTGTTTGTGGCCGGCCACATCATGCACACACACACACACACACGTCCGTGCGCAGCTGATAAGATTCGGTCTGATGGGTTAACAGTAACACGCTCCCACTACAGTGTAGCGTGACTCTTTAAACATGCATGTGAAGACATGGATATGGACAACATGGATGCAAACCTTCTACAGACACAATGTTTGCCCTGCTGTGTTTTTGTAAACCCTTCAAGCTGTCCACACAAGCCAGTGAAATGATCATTAATGACACTCCTCTTGGCAATTATAAAACCGAGATGATGCTGATGTGGATCCCTCTACAATGACAGCCTTGCTGCCAGCGCAGCTCCATCAACACGTCTTGAGGTATTGCTGGTGCGCTCTCCATCTGGCTGCCACTGATAAGACCTTACTGGGGGCTGCTGGATAATAGTCTCGCAAGCTTAAAGCCAGGAGGGCGGGGGGGCATAATGTATTCTGGGGGAATTCAGCAAACAGGACCCTATAAACCAAACCTCATCTCCCCCTTTGAGCACATTTGGCCACAAGCGTGATTTTTTTTTTTTTTTTTTTTTTTTTATTCCTGGAGAGACAAGATGGCTGCACTCAGCCACAACATCCGTGAGCAAGTGCTGTTAGTGGAGCATTATGGGTAGTCGGGTCATTTTATGAATCTGTTTTTCGGACACAACCTCCAAAGATGGAAGGCAACCTGTGAAAATATGTTTTTTTTTTTCTCTCTCTCTCCTCCCCAGAAACCAGCAAACTCATGTGACGGCGACGTCAACCACCGACAAAGAGGAGATGATGGGATGTGACGTAGAAGAATACGCAAGATGACAGCATGAAGGAACCCCACCCTCAAATCCTGTTGGTTATCCGCTCAGTGACGCAGGACAAATCTTTGGCACACGAAAAAAATAAAAGTCCTTTCGAAGGGGACTGGATTCAGGCAGACGCGCAACTCAGGGTGTGAAAGACTCACAATGTGCTCCAGAATATTTGCTGACAATCGGGGATGATTTGAGAGTGATGAAGAGTGGCCAAACACCAAAGTATTCATGAGTAGGCATCATCTCAGCGGTGGTGTCTATTTCCTGGCGTGTTTCAGCATGAGAAGGTTGTTTGACTCGGACGATTCTGTCACAGTGCTGTGGGTTCTCTCTCTCTCTCTCTCTCTCGCTCTCTCTCTCTCTCGCTCTCTAGCCGAGGTGATGACAGGAAGAAAGTGAAAGTAAAGGAAATAAAGCGAGTGTGGTAGAGTGAAATGACTCGAATGCAACCGGCCATTAAACGCCGATCAGAGCTGCCATATTATCTGGAAACACAGACAGATGGGATGTTTGGCCGGAGGGGAAATGCTTTCCCTATCTGCCGTAGTGATGAAGTCCGAGCTTGAAGAGAGAGATGTGCTTTGGAAAATGATTTCACGCCACACACACATACACACACACACACACACACACACACACACACACACACACACACACACTCTCACACACACACTGTCTCTGAAGATCTGAGGTCTGGCCTGGTTGTATTTTCATTTAGGAAAGGAGGGATTCTGCCAGATTAGGGGAAGCTGGGCTTCTCTGTGTATTCTCTTCTACTTGACCTCTATTATGACAACAGATGTTAATTACACACTGCTGGGTTTCCCGATGAATCTGCCAGTTGTTCTCACGCATCCCCTGCTCTTTCACAGAATCACAGAACACGCATTGAGGTTGTTGTTTTTTTTAGCAAAACACTCTTTTTCATTGCGGTGTGACCACATGTGGGGTGGCTGCATGAGGGCCGGGCGCACTTGCTCGCGGCTGTGAGACTCAGCTAAACTCGGCAGCGCTGCCGAACATGGAAAACCATGTACCGCAGCCATATGGAGCAAAAGCGGATCCGGTGTTATCAGAGTGTTCAATATGTTTGCTCCATCGGGGAATTCCAGCACTAGAAAATAAGCCGAGGAAGGCAAAACTGAAAGTGAAACTCACAAGGATTGCACTAAAAGTTAACAAATAGTTTATAAATATATTTGGCCAGTGCTGTTGATGAACCCTTCCAGGGATGACAGGATGAACACACACGGACATTATGCACTCATAAAATCTGGGCAGAGGAACGAGTGCTGAAGAGCCTCAGAGGCCATGTGCATCAGCAAGTTGCACAACTCCTCTCCACCGGGGAAAGAGGACAAACTCTGGTGATGAGTCACTGTTGGGACGGCTCGGCATCGGGTCAGGTGCCCCGCTGGTTGTACTCATGTGGGATGGCAGAGGAGTGGGCGGGGAAAGGTCAGAAGCACTTTGTTGTTCATGTTGTGTTTAATGCACTTATTGCACTACCTGTGCAAGAGGATTTAAACACAGTAGGTGGCCTGGCTCTTTGGATGGAAACATTGCAATGGATGCAATCTCATTGTCCGTCCACTACTTTGGTCCAGACGGAAATATCTCGACGCTGGGCCATGAGATTTTCTTAACACGTTCATGGTTCCCAGATGATACATCCTAATGACTTGTAGTGATTCTCTTAATTTTTCTCTTGCACCACATTGAGGTTGACATTTGTGGTTTTGAGTAAAAAAGGTCTCGACAGTTATTGCATAGAGTTCCTTGAAATATGCCCCAGATTTGCATTCAATTGGGACGTACTACTCTCTCGTAACAGCAGCGCCTTGAACTCTTGCTCGTATATCTGCTGAGCAAAGGATTGTGTATTTGAACGCACACTCTCACTGGTAGACTTGAAGCCATCGTTAGTGTTATTAGTAACACCTGTGCTTTTCCGACTACGACCAGTCAAAACGTCCGCTGTGAAAGAGGCCTTTCGTCATAACTTTGGTGAACGCTTCATTCCTTATCCAGCACCATCGTCAGGTAAAGAAATGATTTTGTCCAATACCTTGTTTTATGACTTAAATACCTGTAAAACTAATGACATTCCTCTCAGCTTCAGTGTTTAATGCTGATTAGCAAAGATGTTGAACGTGGTAAACAGTAGACCTTTGATACATTAGCATGTTAGCATGTAGCTCAAAGCACAGGAATTTGAAACTCCTTCAATATAAACACAGTAGTTGCTGTAATGTGTAATCGTATTCATTTGTAGAAAACACAAATAGTTCATCACAAACTGAACGTCACTGGAAAGGTGACATTAACGCCTGCAGAGCTGCAGAGGGTGCTAGTGTGAACACGTCTCAAAGAAAGCGCTGTGTTAAGATTATGAACGTCGAAATGTGAATTCAAATTGTGTTGCTATAAATACATCATTACGTACATCAAATACATCGTCATTCAGCCGACTTACGTCACGCAACCTGCAGCGAATGCATTAACGTCGCACGCAAACCGAGGCGCGTGGGCTGCTGCTGCCCCCGCACTGAGATTAGCTGTGTGTCAAGCTCGTGTTCCTCACCGTTGCATCTAATTGAATGAATTTATGCAAACATTTATGTTTTTCACCTCGAGGCGTTTTTTGCCTTCACCCTGCTCAAAAAAAAAAAATCAGCAAACAAGGTGACGTGCTTTCGACTGCATTGTCCTCTGCACGCATTAAGAAAGAAAGGAAGACGGATGAGAGCGCTTTCATGTAACTCCTCCACTAAAGCCCCCCAAAATGCTCATATAAACATTGTAATGATCAAGGTGAGGTCAGAAAAAAATTCAAAATGGAGCGTCGTGCATGTGTGTAGCTGTGCCGATGATATAATGATCCTTCTATTAACTGCGCAATCCCAATACTCATTTAAGTGGCTCATGATGTGCTCTGCCCCACAGCTGGGAAAGTCACGGCCCAGTGGATCGCCACAATGGCAGCCAGTCATTGACGACAGCCACGGGCCTGTCAGGCATTCACACCACGTACCTACGGCCACAATAGCCTCATCAGTAGCCTCATTCAATCAGTCCTCGCAGACGGGAGTCGACTCGGGTGTTGCGGAGCCAGCCAGCCGTCCACTGATCTGCATCACAGAGGCATCAACGATCGCAGCGGCCCTCCTTAAATCTCCTTGAAGTGATCTCTGATTTCGGCCTGATTGTACCCGACACTGTGCCGTGATGACCATTTGATTAGTGCAGGGGGAGGAAGGGCGCCGTGGCCTAGTGTTGTCTTCTTTGTGGGAATTGTTTAAGCAGCATTGTTACAAACGAAAGCGGACGGGGGGTTGTGAGTGGCAAAATTCATGGGAAATACATGATATTTACGTGAGGAGAATAAAACACAAATGCAACCTCAGGCTAGAAGTAACCTTGTAATGGCGGTGCAGGACAGAGCAGGGTCCAGTCGGTGGGGCGATTCGAGGCTGATATCGATTCCCACATGTGCACACACACACACACAGAGGGAGCGACTGTGTTAATCAATTCCCTTATCTATCAATCAATCAATCAATCTTCATGAACTGCTGCTTGTCCGTCACCACTGCAGCAAAGCCGCTGTCGAAAGCGTCCAGATGACACGCGAGTATTCCCCATCCCCTTCCTAAAGCGACGCAACGTGGGCTGAAGGACCGCTGATGCAGTTTCTCTTCACATTCTTGTGAATGTGAAGAGAAATGGATTCTCGAATTTGTCTTTGCAGCGTTTCGCACACGGGCATCGATCACACTGTAAACGTCTCTGCGCCGTGTAACGCAATTACACCGCCCAAGTTCATGCTTTCATGTCGAATGTTTGATTTCTTCTGTCTGAAGCCACGGAGACTCACTTCCCGAGTTTATGTCACAATGCAGAGATGCTCGTATTAACAATGCAGGCCGAGTTCAGTGAGTGGGCTACAAGAGACTTGTCATTCGAGCCACTTAATTTTCAACAACATAATTGTCCTCGACCACTTACACTGTTCTGAATCCGAACACATTTCATAAATGGTTTGACGGCGGAGTCGGTCTGAAAACATGTCTCACAACAGCTACTTTACTTTCAGGTAAGACACTTTGTTCATTCAATCTTTCTAAAGCTAATTATATGTCTAAGTGTCTGGCTTTAGTTGTTGTGTTTAATGTCTTCAGGTAGTTTTGGATGTTCATCTGAGGGATTATTATTCAAACAAAAGCCGTGCAGCTCTGAGAGAGGAAAGGAAATCGGCTTTTGTGCACCCAGTGAGATTGCATAAGTATGTGTTTGCGTGTGTTTGAGAGACCAAAAGATTTGTTTGTATCATAATCATCAGTGAACATATTTTATTGTGTAAGTAAGCTAAAAGTTTTTTAATGGATTCAAATTGTGTATTGTGTATTGTGTAATAAGATAACATTTTCCAGCTTAATTTGGTTTAAATCATATTTATTGTGCTTTTATTCTGTCAGAACACGCATGAAATGAGAAGACTAAAATAAGCACATCAAAGCAGAAGGACGTGCAGTTCTGCACAGTATGTGCAAAGGATTATTGGATCGTGCAGCCATCTTGTTGTTTCATAAGATGAGATATCTCACGGTTGCAGTGTCGGTCAGAGAGGACCATCCGTCTCGGTGTTGACGAGCGGGTGAGAAGCTCGCAGTGCAGCAGAGCACTATGTAGGTTACCTGTCAGGAAATTAAGCCTATTAACTGCTTATGTAACACGTCACACATTTGGCACGTGGGTTCTCATCCAATATTTCACAAGTGGCAAGAGAGGCAGACTTTTGGAAAGACAAGTGGACTCATCGGTAAGTTCTTGCACAACCCTGACGTTAAACTTTTGCTGCAGTGTTACTGTTGCATGACATTTTCAATTATAATACATAAACATTTTCCACTCCGATGGCACACTTGTACCTGCTGTTGTGCAAAGGGGATCAATAAAGTCCGAAGGGTGTATCCTCTGTGCACTAGGAATGTGTATTCACCAAATGTCATGCCAATCTATACAATAGTTGTAGCAGATAGATCACTAAAAAACTCACAAATGTTAACCTCATGGTGGCGCAAGTGAAAAAGTCAAGGGATCACAAACATCTCTAGAATTTGTCCCCTGGAAACCATGAATATCTGACAAAAATGTCAAGGCAATCCCTCCAATAGTTGCTGAGGTATTATAGTCTGGACTGAAGTGGTGGAGCAACCAACTGGCCAGCACTGCCGTTCATAAAACCATGAATAAGAGAAGATATGTGCAATTAGCAAAGCATGGCAAAAAAGACCTACACCTACAGAAGCAAAAAAAACGAATTACAATCTTTGTTTAATAGATTACACGACTAAACGAATGGCTTCTTACCATGAAATATGTCAAAAAGAGGAATACAAATCATTTGTTTTTTTGTATTTTTCTGTTCTGAAACTGGTCAAATAGCGGGGCAGGGGGCGGGGAGGTGAGTCCAGTCTGCACACTGAGCTGGACCTTTGCCCACTCTAATCATACAGCTATTATGACCATCAGTGCACCCCCATCCTTGGTTCTTGGTTCAGCCTCCAGGAGCCATTTGTAAAGCAGCGGAGCAGGAAATGAGGTTGGTTTACGGCCGTCGCCCAAGCCTGGAGGACGTGCTCCTGGGAGCCACGCGGGGTTCCACCCAGACGGAGCGTGGGGGTTGGGGGGGGGGGGTCATTGGTAGGAGGTGGAGGTGAAACAGACCGGTGATACGCAGTGTGTTTGAACTGGACAGAGACATCACTGGCCCCGAGATTTATTATCGGCTACCAGGGGCCCTAAAGCCGACTGATTGATGAGGCTCTGTACGGCACGGTCAAAGCACTGGACCTATTGCAGTTCCTCTTTTGAACAGTGAAAAATGTCATCCTCTTTTTTTTTTGTCGGGAGTCTTCCTCTACTTCTTCTCATTTCCTCTTCTTTTCAGTGAAAATAAAAACAAATCAGTCTTTCCTCTCTATCCTCTAAGACTCCTGCTATTGTGATTGACCTTTCTTGTCATGATTGATCTTCTTAGGTCTTGTTAATAATGAGAAACATCTCATTACATTTGAGATTGCAGTTTCACTATATGTCAACAACAACCTTCGAATGTATCTGAAGATGTTTGAGCCAGACAAAGATTAAATAAATAAACAAATACAATAAAATAACCGGCTGTTGGCCCTGCAGTCACAGTCCAGGCGCCATCAATATTTCAGCTACAGAGGCCCCCAAAAGAGTTCAAACTGCTGCGCTTTCTTGCAAGTTGGGGTCATGTTCCAGACATGAGCTTGAAAGGCGACTTCAACAGACTGACCAACTGGACCGAGGTGGGATTGGATATCAGTAGAAGGGGCTGGACTTTTTTTGCCCTCTTGAATCCCAACAAAGCATAAAGTGTCATTCAGTTCGACAAGAGAAGATCCGCTAATAATAACTGCACATTGGTAATGTTAAACTGGAGTTTTATTGTAGTTAATGACAGACAGAATGTGCTATTCTAAAGGATAACATCAAGTACCTTTAGCGTTGTTATTACTAGGTTTATATGTGGAATTCAATTGATTGAGTTGGTGAAACAACAATGAGGTGAATACACCAATCTAATATGCTTTGTTGGATAACAAGAGATATTTCTCTCTCTCTCTCTGATAGTTACATGCTTCTGGGTGTTTAGGGTAAAACAATCACTGTGCCATCTGTTACTCTGTAGGATGAATTAGCAGCTTGACTGGTTGAGCAATTAGTTTCTGACAGTTTGAGCAGAATCAATAATTTGATGAGAAAGTCATAGCTGCATGAAATCTCACTTCACCACAGCACGGAGAGGTTGTCAAAGGATGTGATGGGGCACATTTTTAACATATTATAATCGGTATTATTAATGTAAACAAAATATTTCCATACGCCATAACTCTGATCAACACTAACAATCAGTCATACACAAAAACGACAACTTACTTTCATTATTATATTTTTACAGTGAAATGCACCGTTAAGCCATCAATTCTGCAGCGTTAGCTTCATGTTAGTAATTAGCTTATAGTGGTTATGAATCTAAGTTTATAGGAGCCAAACTATCAGTAGAAGTACGTTTTATCCAATTACACATTTTGATAATGTCATCCTTCATTTATTAATTTAGCATAACACTCCCTCACTTTTAAGTAGTAAACACGCCAGTTGTCACCGCTGTTATTGAAATAGCAGTTTAGCTAGTGCGGAAATAATGCTAGCAGTTAAGCTAGCGTGTAGCTTGCTAACAGCTCTCGTGCGCCTTAATGGCAGCTTGGATTGCTAATGCTTGTGTGCTAGCAAGCTAAACAGCTTAAAAATAGCTTATACGTTAGCAAGCTAAACGGGTGTAGAAATTGTGTCCGTTAGTTAGCGATATTTTCCAGGTCTGGATTAATTTTTTTGTGGACGTAGACAGGATATTTATGGAAGCCCATTTCTGCCAGCAAAATTAAAAATCACTACAAAAATAAAAACCAAGAAAAAAAAACGATGAGATAGAAAGTCTGTTTTATTCTTTCTACGCCAGAACTGCTTCTTGGTGAAAATCCTTTCAAGGGTGCGTTTGCTTACAATCCCACGTTTTGCATGGTTTTTTTTCACAAATATCTCAAAATTAGTGGCACTAATATATGATTTATGAATATTGTAGTAAGCTCAATCCCACAAGCTGAATTGATTCGAGCCGAGCTTTAGATACCACCAGACAGTCGTTAAGCTGAACTCTCAGTCCAGCTCTGGCTCAGCCCCACAGCGGCCCTCTTGTAATGGGACACTGCTCTCCAGTGCTGTCATGGCCTGTTGCACCTGACTCGCTCCTCGCTGCAGGCTGCAGGCTGCAGGCTGCAGGCTCCTGTTGGCTAATTTATGACACTATCAGGCTCATCGGCTGCAACTGGACGTCCTCGTACTAAAACGAATTACTTAATTTAATTACTTGAGCCTGTTTGGTATGCTCTGCAATGTGTTCCTTATTCTTGATGTGTAATACATAGCAGAGGAGGTTTTGGGGGCGCACAGGAACCAGAACTCAAGCATGTAAATGCAGGCAGAGTAAGTATGACGATGCCTTTTGCCTTCTTATGTTACTAGATATGCTACTAATGGCAGAAACTTGTATACAAGTATTTGTTTGTTCAGTGCATGTTTTTACTGGCTTCTCTGCTTCATTTGGATCCCTTATTTGCAAACTTTGGGAGTGGCTCAGGACATTGCAGCTGTGTTTACCTGTGCACAGGTGTGTGTGTGTGCATGTCTAAATTCTTTACTAGCACCATCCATGTGTCTCCGTGTGCTTTTTCCCTCTCACCATCAGCCATCAAAGGTCAGTGAATATGAATATTATATGTATTAATCATCATATTTTCTGTACAGAGGATTGTCTTATGTTCAGTGTAAGTTGTATGAATCGTTGCTGAGCAGTAGTGCGACTCTTTGGTCTGTGGTTTTTATCTGATACGTGTCGGTGTTTCTACATTTCCTCGACCTGAATCCTGAACCATTCCCCTCTTGTGATGAGTGTTGTAGAAACACTTTAATTGCAGAAAGAACCGAACAAAAGACATGTCTTTTATTTCGCTTCGGGATCTTTATCTTCCATTAGCAGCCACTTGCATCTCGCCGTGCACTCTATTTCTCACTTTGCTCCAGCGAGTCTGACTATCTTGGCTTGTAGACCTGCAGTCTTGTGCCGAGGTCCACCCGAAACTTTAACCCACTCGTCAGGGTCACAGATTAGTCCATGCCGGTGTCCCCTTAGGCCAAAGGGATCTTCTGTTCCTTAGAGAGCGTCAAGTGGCCAGACCACCTACACATCGCTCAGATCAGAGACTACACTTTGGGCTTTTTTTATTTAGTTCATCTTTGTTTTTTCAATGCAAACAATGTGATTTTGACTGTATTTTCTTGCAAAACCACAGTAAATACATGAGACTGACCCTAAACAACTAATTAAAAGTGACAAGGGCGGACAAAGGTTAGATCACCGTCTCCTCTCAGGGCTCATTTCCTCGCTGGTCGGAGGTGTCCAGTGCGAGTCCTTCGGTTTCGCCCTCCTGTCTCGTGTGTCACATAGAGGCAGCGATGTATAATTGAAGACGTCTGCAGGTGACTTAGGCACTGTACATTAGGACGAACAGTATAATTACCTCCACGTGGATGCTCGTTAACGGGAGTCTCATTGCTCTTCATAGACAACGACTGATAATATCTATCTACATGTATGTGTCAGTTTTATGTTGCTCTGCAGGGATTTATTCACAGTAACCCGATCAAACCGATTCATATCGTGGTAATCAGAAGTAACTGCTGGAAAGTGAATCCAACAGGCGATCTCCCTTGAACATGAATGAAGTGAGCACCGATCATAAATGGAGCGGCCCTCTGCAGCGCTGTGCGCTTAGGCCCTCTAACCAGCTTCCCTTTGTGTATCAATGGGCGTCTATATGGGGAAAGTAATTCCTGCTAATCCCATCGTATCTTCTACCACTTAGGGATGGCTTCCAATGACGGGGGGGGGGGGGGGGGGGGGGGGGGGGGGGGGGGTTGCTAGTGAGATTAGCTCACGTTAGCTCCTCCTCTGTGGTTTACACACAGAGTCAAGGCCGGGCTCGGACCACCACTGCTTCCAATGCTAACCTTTTGCACAGAAATGGATTAACTATTTTTCCAAAATGTTTCAAGTCCTTGTTAGAGAACAATGTAAGTTTGTTTCCGTTTGCTCTGCTTTTGTTCCGGCTTTAGTTTCCTGTGGATTCAGTTTTTAATGAGGAACTGTGAGGGGAGCAACGGGCATCTTTACCTTGAAGGGTTTATGAGCAGTAAACAGATTTAGCAGAGCTTTCCTTTACAATGTAAATCTTCATGTAAAGTTCACATGATAACTTTGTGACTAACTTTCATTTGCATGTTTCCATGCAAAGATGCAATCCTGCTTTTCCTCTTATTGCATTTATTAACCGAGTGTTAATAGCATCGTGTTGTGATTTTACCATTGTGTGATAAATGGTCCAAATGCACAAAGATAAACAATATGGGGATAGTAGGAAACACACTCTGCTTTGAATTGTTAGAGGCAGGAAAATAAATGTACATCAAGACTTGTATGGATTGTAAAATTCTCAATTCTGCAGTTGTCAGTTATCAGAAATTGTATGTAAAGTGATTTACAATCTTTAAAACACAACTTCTCATGGTTTAAATGACAATAATAAGAGAAAGCTAATGATTCCTAAATACTATGATGCATCAGTATCCCAATAATAAAACCCCTTGATGTCACCATGGATGACTTTTTTTTTGTGTAGGCCAACGAGAAATTAGCATCGTACTAGTTTCCTTTGACAAAAGGCCACTTGCCTTTTTTAAGACGTAAAAATACACGTGAGACGTATTTTATGTTGCAGGAAAAACCCCGTAAAAAACAATTTTCGCTTGTGTTAACCACAGACCTTATTTCACCTTATAACCAAAAAAAACATTCAAAAAACCCACTGACTACAAGACAAGGGGACAGGAAGTGTAAAAATGCTGAGTCATTTCAGTCTTTTTGGACTCATTCCTGCAGAACTTTATTCTAAAGTATCATGTACCTGCATCCAGCACCTAGTTACTGTGTGTTAAATGTTTTTACAGTCTCATAAATGAATCTATGTCGAGTCGTGTAAGGCACAGATTGAGTCCTTTCAGATAAAAACAGGGTTGAAAGTTTAGTTATTAGAATACAGTAACGCTCTCCGTCAGGGATTTATCACACTTCGAAGTGCATTGAGTGTTGTATTTAGAATCTAAAGAAAGGTAATAAGTGTGTGTTTGAGGAACAAATATCACTGCTCCAGGAGTGGTAACCATTGGCTGGTAGTCAATAGTCTCCGTCTTCCTTTATGTACTTTGTAAATGGGCTTTAAGTCTCCTGCAGCCGAGCTTTTATGCATCAATAAGCACACCAGCCGGTGCACACTGCAGGTCCTACCAGCTGCCACCTTCCTCCATCTAACTGTGACTCGTGTGCTTTTTCTTTCACAGGAGATCTCTCCTGAAGATGTTTCCACAACCGGGGAAAAAGATCGTCTTCGACAACTTCCCAGATCCCACCGACGCCTGGGACATCATCGAGACAATCGGGAAAGGGACCTACGGAAAAGTCTACAAGGTGCTCAACAAACTTGATGGAAGCAAAGCGGCCGTCAAGATACTGGACCCCATCCATGTGAGTTGACTTTCTCTCATCTGGAACGTGAATTGGCAAAAGTTCACGTGTTGATATTTTGGATAACGTCCTCCCTCCATGCCGTGCACGTGTTGTAGTCAGTGCTTGTGGTGTGTTTATGCCTTTGGTGGAGCCACAGGGCCGACAAGTCACTGTGTTGTGGCCCTTTGCCTGTCACATTTATAGCATCTGTATATTTAGAGATGCAGACGCCAGCACAGATTAGATCTTGCAGTTTGTTAACTTTATGGTTCGTTTTCAGTTACTCAGTCAGTATATTCCCCCTCGTACCTTCAACTTAAAGCAGAGATTATTTTATACAGCGACGAGATTTACCACTTACGGGACATTACGTGGCAAGAGGCACGGAAATCAAGTAATGTCACTATTATCAGATAAAAGATCAGATTTCATACTTATTATTACCACACTGCTCATCATTGATCTCATGCTGTGGTGTCATTGTAACTCCTCCGGTTATATTTGAAGGTACAGTGAACTTCATGGCTTATTTAGCAGCTCTAACGAGCAGCCATTCTCCATTAGATTCAGCCTTCATGCTTATACACGTCTCATTATTGTGAGTTTGTTACTTTCTCATTGTTGAGAAATGATTATCCACAGACCACTAGCCTGTGAGCACCGTCATTACCATTGTTTCAATCACCCGGAAAACCATATATCTTTTCCACTGAATCATTTATTTTTCACTTTTCCCTCCCGCTTTGCTTTTTCTTGTGAAACACGAGAGCGTTTTATGTTGTCAGGGAAACAAGTTGAGAAGGGAAAGTTGCTTTGGTTTCTTGTTGGCCTTAATCAGGCAGTATGGCTGCAGCATTCAGTAATAAAGCATCCCATAATTGCCGTTATTAGGATGTCCTGGATTTGCCCTTTTCACCCACATTGAACCAGAGTCAGTGATGGAGAGTTCATTAAGTCCTAAAGAGCAGCAACAGAGTGCTGAAGTCCTGATTAATGTCCCCGACTGCAGTTAGACGACAAGACCTATTCTTCTGTTAAATGTGAAGCTGGATCCAAGAGACGGTTAGCTTAGCTTAGCATTAAGACTGTAACCAGGGAAAAAAGGCAATAAAATGCTTTAATTCTTACACTTTATGTACCCATTTTAAGCCAGGCTAGCAGTTTTCTCATCAAACTCTCACAACTAACTAACTTAACTAAACTAAAACAGTTTCTTTAACCAACAAAACTGGATTTATTTTGATATCTTCTGGCATAAAGCGTCACAGAATGTGCCTCCACTGATCTTCGTCCTTGGTTTTCTAGGATATCGACGAGGAGATCGAAGCGGAGTACAGCATCCTCAAAGCTCTTTCCGACCACACCAACGTCGTGAAATTCTACGGGATGTACTACAAGAAGGACGTGAAATGTGGAGACCAGTTGTGGCTGGTACTGGAGGTAGGAACACGTGTTGCGTTTGCATAGAGAAGCCAATGTATGTTTTCGCCACAACCGTATATTTCACTGAGACCTTAAACAGCATTCACCTGCACACTGTGGCAGAACCGTGCAGACGATGAGCGTATAAGTGCAGATTAAAGGTCTGGCTGAACATCACACACCGCATGTCTCGCCAGGTATATGCAGCGGCCACATGGCCGGGGATTACGTAACCGCTTTAGCCGCCGTGGGCAGTCTGGGAGTTTACTTACAGGCCACCTGGGGCGGATTTGATCGCAGGTCAACTACCCGGTTGTGTTGGGGGCGGAGGTTGGCTCGCTGCTGAGGGATTCCTGTTTACAAGGACTGTCGCAGTGTATTAGTTGATGACACCTACTGCAGCGGGTCGGAGCACAGGCCCACGTGTGTCCTGTAGCTGCTTTCTGTTGTTCGGCAGGCTGAAATGGAAAGGATGCGACCCTGTTGAGATCGTTGGCGCTCTCAACCGGCCAAGAAACTCAGATCCGGTTGCAGCCCATCATTTGTGAAAGTTCAAGGGGACCTTGCTGCTGCTTTCTTTACATCTGGAAAAAGGAAAAAAGCCTCCAGCGCTGCATCCTTCATATTTCATTGCCTGCTGTACCTTTTTTCAAATGTCAACTCCCAAACAAACGTGTACTGGAGGTCAACCTCAGAGGAGGAGGAGTGTTTGCGGGGCCCAACGTGGTGACTTTCTGACCGTGTACTTTGTGTTCCTGCTTTGACGGAGAGCAGCACAAACCTGCAGATGTCCTGTAAACATGGTCAACAAGCATGAGGAGGGTTGATGAGAAATAAAACGTTATACTTTGACTTTCTTACAACCATCCAAAGCGGCTACATGCATAAAAGCTTTAGCGTTGAGCCGTGAGCGTCCACGATTCCAGTACACGCTGTAATAAAATAGCATTTATTTAAAAACTATTCTGACTGCACCTTAAAGGAAATCTCTACCAACTGGGTTCCACTTTGCTCTGTTCCTTCTTCCTTTATCAGGTGCGGCGCCGCTAGAACAGAGTGTCCATATTCCTGTAATCCAAGCTCACCCAGTGGAGAGTTTCCAGCTCTCCAGCTTGTGTTTCTTTCCCTTTTCATCGTATCCTTCCTCCTGACCTTTGCAGAGGACCCCCGCTCTTACTTTCCTCACATATCCAGTACAACCTAAGACGCAAAATCATTATTACAGGAAAACAAAGACCTTTATTTGATACACATAGCTATTATTTTGCACTGAAGTGATAGTTAGTTGTAGTTTTGTTCTGTCGGGACTCGTTTCTTTCGAGTAAAAAATACAAACCTGGCGTTGGGAGAGTTCGCTCAGCTTTGCTACTTTGTTTACTTCCTGTTTCCTCTGTGGTCTGCTCCATTTTCTGAATTTCCCTTGCAAAGAGCTGCAGCCAGCAGTCCAAATCTGGTGGCTAATCCTGAGGCTGAAAATCACCGCATGACAGTTTAGCAAGTGCCTGTGTGTGTGTGTGTGTGTGTGTGTGTGTGTGTGTGTGTGTGTGTGTGTGTGTGTGTGTGTGTGTGTGTGTGTGTGTGTGTGTGTGTGTGTGTGTGTGTGTGTGTGTGTGTGCGTGTGTGTGTGTGCGTGCGCTCTGAAGTAGATGCACATGGGGTTTCAGCAGTGAAGAGCCAGGAAAGCAGGCAGTGAGACGGTCATTCACCATGGTTACTGTCCTCTCCTTTCTGAACTGTAATTTTCCGTCCTTTAGCTCCGCTGAGAGGAGCCTTTCTCTGCACCGACAGCCGGCCGCTCATTATGAACAGAATACACACAAATTGCATCCTTTACTTTGTTAGCCTCTTCATTGGGGTCTGCGAGCGTTTGGCTTTGCCTCTGTAGTCTTTTATGATCCTTTATGTCCTTTATGATAGCGGATGCGGGCAGAGAGGCGAGCGCGCTTTCATGTACCACGGCCTGTTTCTGCTCCCAGAGACTTCAAAGATGGAGCCACGATGGAGCGACTTTTATTCTCTAATTGGAAATAAAAACCTGATTTGGATGTGCATGTCATTTGGGAGCGGCAGCGTTTCACCCAAGGACCCCGCGAAATGAAGGCCACTGATTAGTGCAACCTCTAAAAGCTCATCTTAAAGATGCAAACAATAAAATAATGCTAAATTGAAATTGCATATTGAGTTCTGACTAAAATGGTTGTTTACAGAGTTATTTTACTACTGCTTCGTTGTTACTACCATTTGTAAATATTAATGCTAGTAGAAGCAGTAATTAGGTGGTAACTATTATATGGAAAAACTTATGTTTACATTTGGCCAAAAAGCTGCTGATCTCTGCTGTGAAACATTGCATGTGTGAACATTTGAATGACTTTTGCAGAACATATATTTAACTTTTTCAATATGTTATCACACCTGAAGCATCATCACAATGTTTAACACATCTTTTCCTAAATGTTTTGCTATTAAAAGACAGAAACACCTCGTTTGGAGCTGATGTGCACCTCCTCAGAAATCGATGCATCAGAGTTATAGAGACAGACTGTGATGTTAACAGAGGGCTACACACAGGAAAACTGTCTGCAAATGGGCTCAGCCACTGGGACATAGAAGAAGTAACTGGGCATGAAGGGCTTTTATTAGGACCAGAGCTGCATTGGCATCTTTAAGAGTTTCAGCTTGTCTGCAGAGATGGAAGCTCTTGTTAAACTGTCTCTGTAGCACTACATTAAACACGCCTTTATGGCAGCGTGGCTGAAAAGAATCGTTGCTGAATAACAAGCCATACGACAGCACACTCAAGAGTTTGTCTAACGGCACTTACAGAGGACTGTAAGGGCAAGTAGAAGCGTTGTGATTTGGGAACTGGTCAAGACTGAGGAAAGGATGAATGGAAGCTTAACCTTTCCCAGGACTGGGAGATGACTCCATCTGTTGGGGTAAAAGTCTCCCACAATAAGAATGAGAAAGACCGGTCGCCACCTCGTCAGGGCGGTGCGACGCAGGTCTTTGTCTCCGGAGCTGACCGTTATCTGGGCCTCGTCCAGACCGACCGGGTTTTTGGCCACATGATGCAGTATTTGGTTCTATTTCGGTAACTTTTACCAAATTTTGGCTGCTTGATGTATATGAATGAAGTTAATCTTGGCCGATACAACACTGGACCTGGGCCTGCATATCCCCGAGTAGCTCAGCCAACAGGAGGAAATGGAAGAAAGCCAAGTATTCAAAGCTGGTAGAGTCCAAACTAAATACATCTATTATCGTTCCCATGTCCTTCACTTAGATCTCCATCTAAAGCAGAGCCATTGATTTATTTGTTACCCTTTTGTTCGTCCTCTCTCATCGGACCACATCGATTTATATTTGTCGGACACCGTCTAAAAGTCAAAAGTATTAGTCAGTCTCCGTCCTGACTCGTCCTGCCCTCGCACCCCAACCTCTACAGACATTAATTGACAATGAGGTTTAAAATGGTACTCAGTGTTTTGCACTTTTCAATAAACGGTGCCAGAAAGTAGACACCTCGGCTATTGTTCCGGTGTAAACGATCACCCGGCAGTCGCACTACCAGTGTTTCTCTCTGGAGACGATCCAGCGCGTAACGCTCACAGAGCACACGCATGATTATTGAATGCTGCAGACATCATGCAACTGCGTACGTCCAATAATCCGGCAGCAGATAAGACACAATTTATATTTATATTTGCAAGGAAACGTACATGAAAGACGGTTGACTAAAAAGTCAGCACCTGTGTGTTTTAACGGCCGCTGTGGTTTCCCCCCCGCTGAGTCAGGGGGCAGCCCTGTTTGTTTCATCTTTACATTTGTTTCATCCACTTCTTTTTACACGTCTTTGATCGTCTACTTTCATTTACATGACTAAACAAGCACCCGACCTCGTTTGTAATGGAGAATATCCCACTCAGTGGTCAATGTATTCAGTTGTTTTTTCTTTGAAAATTGATAATTGTGGAAACTCGGGAGACGTTCAAGATGAAGATGGAAGACATGGATCTGAACAGACCTTTTTTTATTTCGAGAAATTACAGAAAATACAGAAAGCAACCCTCACACACTACTGTTTAAATATCTGCACCCAGAGCTGAGGAAATCCGGTTCAATCTGTACAAGATTTAAATCAAACCAGCTCCGAAGTTTCACATATCAGTTTCACTCTGCAGAGGTTTGAGTCTTGACCACATCCCAAATAATTAATGTTCACGTTGAGCATCACTTTCTAGACGTGGCCTCCGTGGCTAAGGTGAGAGCGCTAACGTTTAGCTCGGCTAAATCCAGGGCACGGGGGCCTCTCATTAACACGGATCTGTCTGTCTGCCCGCTGTAATTTAATGATGACAGGTGATATGGCAGCGGTGATGTGGACTGACGTTGTCTGCGAGCCCCGGTGGTGTTCTCTGCTTAGCTGCGGTTCGTCCGCACGTCGGGTAGCAGAGAGAGGCAGGATTACGCTCCCCATGTGGCAGCTGAGATACCCGCCATCCATCCCGCAACAGTCCTCTGGGCTCCTGATGGACAGGTGGACTGATGGGCAGGTAGAAAACGCACACTAGGCACGATGTAGAAAACTTATGCCATTGCTTTGTCAAGGTCAGAGACTTGCTTCTCTTTCAGCATCTAATGCGTGAGGGGGGAGGGGAGGGGGGGGGGGGGGGGTCTATCGGTCTACCCTGGGCCCAAGTGCTCGATGGCTCCTGGGTTTGGGTTTCTGATGAAAGTTCCTGCAAAATGTTCTTCTTTGAAAGTCAAATCAGACTTACAGAAAGACACAGAAAGACCATAAAGAGATGCAAAGCTGCTAGAGAGATGACAATAATAACCAGAAAGGGGCATAAAGTAGTTTCCGATGAGAGGATTTGCTGATATTAACTGTTTCTTATCACTGTAAATTAAATGTGTAATATTTTTTAATGTTTAGCCAATTTGAGGATGTCATATTTGACTTTGACAAATTGTGAGATGTCTCGCTATTTTCTGACAGTTTATAGACTAAACCATTATAAATCAATCAATTGAGACCGTAATATGTATTCACATCTCTAAAATCACCTAAATGTAATGTTTTGATCTTTAAAAAGGATTCACTGTAAGTGGAAGAAGCAGTGGCGTAGCTTCCTGCGGTTAGCTCAATTAGCCGCAGGACGTAGCAAAGAAACACTTCGACGAAATATGTGCACGAGCTCTGCGGGTGGAAGAATAATGGAATGACAAAATGGGTCCCTATCTGGAGATTTGGGCACACAGCCACGAATATAATAATTACAATTATAATAATAATAGTAATGCTTCTATTATGAAGCTACTTTTGTACCAGTCAGCATGTTTTTTGCTCAGGATTGCAGAGGAAGATCAGATTCATAGTTTTTTTGCCATTATGCAACGTTTTTGTCTAAATGTACAGCTCTGTTTTAGTGAAATACATATTGCAGTCTAAGCCCCATCGTTTCTGACACATGATGTTTAGTGCGATCGCTGCAGGGGGCCGATTCCCATCCTAAACAACCCCACGCTGCATGTCTGCTGCCTCATTAAGCTTTCAGTTTACAAGTGCGGGAAGATTAGTGTAATTACACAAGAGCGAGTGTTTACGACATAAAAAGATACGAATTTCCTGTCTGACACAAAACCCTTTTTCTCGTGCGGTTAGGACTAAAGATGTGAGTTGAAATGCGAATTTAAAAAAATGGAAAAAGAGGCGTTTGTATGTTTAATATCCAGATTATATTTTTAACACGCAGAGGTCTGTGTTTACAAACAGTGTTCGTATGCAGAATCCATGCTTTCTCTTGGGGAGCAGCCCTCCAGCACTGTGACTGACGTCTTACAGCTTGTTTTTTCCTTTCTTGCGTACCTCTGGCCTCTACCTCCGGCATCTCAAAGAAAGACCCAAATTAAGGGTTATTATTGTTGCCAAGGGAACCTACGGGGTAATTTTCTGTAATTTTCCAAGAGGGATTGCCGTTGACGGTGGAGTCCGTATCCAGACACAGCACACCATGAGAAGCATACAAACACATGAAGTAAAACGTGGGTTTTCTTCGCCATCAGGACAAAGTGTTCATTTTAATCTTGTTTCCAGTTTTGAAATGCTCGATATGCATGTTTCCATTGTCTGACAGCACAAGAGGATGTACTCTGTTGAAGACGATTTGTGCATGTTTTAATATTTACCCTGCTTAGTCAGCGGCACACACTAAATGAACATTCTCCTCCTGGATGTCTTTTCTCCACCGCCTGCTAAGCTGCCTCGGAAAGATAAGCCGCTGCAGATTGACAGAATTACCTCCAAGCATCTCTTTACTCGCTGTGAAATCTCAGGATCGGAACTTTCTCTCTCCTGTGTGAAATTCTGAATATCTCAGATGCCCCAGATTTCTTTTTTTAGCACATTGTATAAGCTCATCTATAAGTGCTGACTCATGTCGAGTTTTAGCTCTTTTTGTGGGTTTTGTCTGTTGCAGCTCTGCAACGGTGGCTCTGTGACAGATCTGGCGAAAGGCATGCTGAGGAGGGGAGACCGAATGGATGAAGGCATTATTGGCTACATGTTGCATGAGGCCCTCATGGTGAGTCTGGCCTTTTCAATGTGCACGAGGGGAGACGACGGTGTACCGTAGAGCTCTCAATAGAACAACCTCCCACTGAACACATTGCTTCGATGAAAAGAGCTTGAAGTTGGATCATTTTGAAGGCAGGTGCTTGTCAGAAAAAAGCTGTTAACACCTTTTTCTTCTTCACAGGGCCTCCAGCACCTGCACATCAACAAGACCATCCACCGCGACGTCAAAGGCAACAACATCCTGTTGACGACGCACGGAGGCGTCAAACTCGTGGATTTCGGTACGCAGTGTGTCTCTTTTTGTACACATCCTCCTCTAATCAGGGAAAATCCTGTCGTGGCTCTATTTAACAGAGGGTCAAAGCCATTACCTTCAGCCGCTTGCCAAATAAATTGCGCCGCTAATTAGTTTCCTTGAGAGGTTGGGATGCGTTTACGCAACCCGACAATGTGGCAGACGGTTATGTTTTTCCATTACGACCCATCTTTTTACATTCCCCGGGAGACGGCGGCGGACATTGTTGCTCTTCACTCTTTGTTTTGTTTGCCCTGATTTGCTTTTGGGGTTTTTCTTAACCAAATGAGGCGCTCCGAGCAGCCCGGCTGTGTACTTCTTGGATTGAAGGCTCACGATAGGCAAAGTGATTCTGACTATTTCCAGGGGATGACTCACCCCCGCTGGAAAAACCAGCTGCCTGTTTTCATTACACATACAATCCCCCACTCAACATGTGTGTAGGTTTGCATTCAGTCTGCTAATTGTGGGCTTCTCTTAAAAGCCTTTTTCTAACCATGAAGCACAAAGTGCACATCTCTTATTGGAGGAGGAGGAGGAGGAGGAGGAGGAGGAGGAGGAGGGGGAGGGGGAGGAGGAGGAGGAGGAGGAGGGGGGGGGGGGGGGAGGAGGGGGGGGGAGGAGGGGGAGGAGGAGGGGGAGGAGGAGGAGGATTAATGGAATCACTTAATATGTGAATGTGAAGTATAGCTAATACGCAGCAGGGCTGCAGCTTTTTCCTCCTTACGAGGCCGTCGGAGATTCTCAACACCTGTTTATTTCTCCACTTTTGAAGAATTGAAGCCTTGAGGTCTTTAGGGATTAAAAAGTTCGAGATGCAGTTCTATCTGTGCTTTCCAAAACGTTCCATGAATATTTCCTGATGTCTCCACCGGGTGATAAGTATGACTGCGTATTAGGGCCATTGCAGGTAAAAAAAAAGAAAAGAGAAATTACGGAGGCGAGGCGAGGGAGGGAATATTTAGAGAGAGAGTCTAAATTTCCGAGATTAAAGAAGCTCATTTTCTGTGGAAAACAGTTTTTTCCACAGATTAAATTATACTTTACAATCAGATTTGGCAACGAGGAGGTACTCGTGAATAACCCAGTTATCATCCGGACTTTGAAGAGACACATTGCTGTGAATTGGACCTGTTCAGTAGAAAAACACAATGTGACAGTACGGCAGAAACCTTTATGTTGTTGCTGATGAACAGTTAGTGGTTGTGCACAGGACGGATCTGCACTACAGCAGTGTGTCCACGGACAGCCTCTTCACTTGAGCCGTCAAAAGAGTCCTTGAGCCAGACACTGAACTGGTAATGCATTTTAAGTCCCTCTTGATAGGAGTGGCACTTACATTTCTGCTGGTCCACGTCCAGTACCAGTCTTTATTAGGGTCAGATAATCTAGGAAAATGAAGATCTTGTCCCAGATATCTAATCAGCAATTAAACACAATTTTTGCTTTTCAGATAACGTATGTTTTACATACAGTTGCATACATAACCGGGCACAAACATCGCACAAATCTCAATAATTGAATATAAGATGTAACTAATGGTCACTGAGCCACAGGAAAGTACAGCAGTGATGTGAAGAAATAAGGGCGTAACCCGCACGCGACTAACGTAGCTCAAACGCTTGTTACTTACAAGAAAATCTTGTAAAAAGTTGCATAATGAGTACAAACTTTCACTGTCATCACAGTTTTAAGTACATCGTAGACATCCCACATATGTGACGTCGCGGCATCACAAACATCTTACCACTTCTGTTGTGTTATAGAGATATTGTCTTGCTTTATAGCATCTTATCGAGACGTTTTTTCTCTGGCTAAACGTGTAATTAATCTCTAAGATAGGAAGGGTACAGTATCAATGTTTGTGTGCCTGAGAAGATATTTATGACGTACAAACATTGCCAAGTTTCAACATGTTTAGAGAGAAGCTCCTGCAAACCAGATATAGGAGGTAATTACATTAAAGATTGTTGCATTATCACCAATAAGGACATTGCTGCATTCATTTTGACCACCGAAGAGTAATTGCTGTAAAGCGATGAGAACATCGACTGCAAACCAAGTTTATGCTTCCATGTTCTCATATTTATTATCAGCTCTTATCTTTCTGCTGGCTGTTCAAAACAAATGCATGTCGGGATGGAGAGTAAAATAAGAGACAATCTCTTTGTGACAGTAAACAGTTGGGTTTATAATGAAAAACCAATAAAGATACGGGAGGAGGAAGAATAGACAATATGACGCCAAAAGCAGCATTAGCATCATCACCCTGATTAGTGCTCTACCTTTAATCACAAAGACTTCAGACCCACTCACAGGATAAGTTTCCTGATTCATGAAACACAACATTTTAGTGCATACATTCGTGATCCCCAGAGGATACCCACTAATTCTTCCTCCAGCACAATGAGGTCGATATTTTTGTTGTTCAGACGAATCTATTGAATGGATTTCCATGAAATTTGGCACAAATATTCATGGTGGTCAGAGGATGAACCATAAGGATTTTGGTGATCCCCTGACTTTTTATCCAGCACCAGCAGGAAGTTCACATTTGTAGTTTTGAGTGAAATATCTTGAAGACGATTAGACATGTTGGTAAAGACATTTATGTTCACAACAGGATCATAACTTGAATTTGTTCAATAATTTGGTTTACGACCAAATAGCTTAAAAACCAATTCCGATCAGCCCGAGCTGCACTTTGTGTTTGACTCTAATTAGCAACCGTTAGCATGCTATGCTATAAACTAACATGGTGAACAACATGACATACCTGTTAAACATCAGCTTGTTAGCATTGTCATTGTGAGCATGTGGACGTTAGCATTTAGCTCAAAGTAAGTTCGAGTTGAGGTGGAGTTTTGGTAGAAAATTGGAACATCAGGCATGAAACACTTGCATTTCAATGGAAAGATCAGAATTTCTCAGCTTTCTGTGACACCAAGTAAATGTCAAGTCATCCATCTGAGACAAAGGTTGCAGCGAACTGAGCTGATAAGACGTTGGGACCCCCGTGCTGTTATCTCCCAATTAAGTCTTTGCAGACTTAATATTTTTGGAAGTATGCAAAAGACAAATAGTGGAATCTCTCCCAGCGTACAGAGGAAGCGCAAAAACGAGGAACATCTTTCGATACTGCTCGTTTGCGAGCCTCAACATCGCTGACAGTTGACATTTCTATCGGATATCAGAAAAGGAAAAGTGAAACAGGAGCAGCAGTTCAGAAATAGCCCGGCGTGTATGAAAACTTGCAGAGTGACGAAAACGGTGCTTGCACGACGGCACTGCGTCACGCTGGGATTAATGGATGTTCATGTGGAGGGGTGCACGCTACACTAAGCAGCTGAGGAGATAAAGCCCCCGCAGTGACTCATCACAGGCAGAGAAACAAAATGGCAAAGAGATCGACCCCCCCCACCTCCCAAAAATAAAAAAGCATTGGAATAAAGAGAGGCGCTGTTCGTTCATGGGTCTCTCATGAATATTGTAATTGACGGCGTTATCTCTGCGATGATTATTAAGTGTGGCCCACCAAGCTGCACTCCGGGCTAATGGAGTGGAAAGAGAGGGGCTGCGAGGGCTTTAATAGGGTCTCTTTGTGTTTCTGAATCCTCACGTGCTCGTATACCTCATGTGCATCGTAGCGGACGGGTGTGGTGGACTTTTGTTCTCACTAATGCGGGTTGAAGTGTTTCTGCGTAGTGGGGTTTGTGGTTTGTCGACAGCATGTGAGCGTCCCTGTGTTTGTGCAGCCTCATGCATATATATATATATATATATATATATATATATATATATATATATATATATATATATATATATATATATATATATATATATATATATATATATATATATATATATATATATATATATATATATATATATCCCCTCCCGCACATGTTTCTAATCCCTTTACATGGTTTTGCCAACATTGCTCATCTCCACCCCTGGCTTTAACCCACCAGCAGCAACAGAGCAGCACTGTATGCTGCACCGATAGCCGTCAAAAATGAGCTTTTACAGCGAACGTGCTGTTAGAATTATACATTACTGTTGTGTAAACCCTGCACACGTGTTCTGAACAGACATTGGTTGCATGTTCAGAAACGACCCCTTTATGTCCTCACAGGTTTCTGCTAAAACACGTTCTGCAGAATATCAGAGTGAGTTCTTTTAACTGCGATCCAGATTCGCGTAGGACAATGCACGACGTGCTCCACAAGGCAAAGACGTTGTTTCCGCTGCAGCACGTGGAGCATCGGTAGATCGCCGTGTGTTTGTCGGTCGCCGCTGTTGTCTCGAGGCTCTGCTTTTGTCCTGGTTGCTTGCTTCAGCTGACAAAGCCCTGGGATACATTATAGTGTGGCGTAACACTGATTTGTCCGGACTGCACTGAACACACGATTGTGGGTCAGCATGCTCCTTGTCAGGCTTTGCAGTGCACAATAACACACACACACACACACACATAAGGACACGCAGGCTCTCTGCAGTCTCATGCTGAATTTATCTCTGACTTGATTGTTGCAACATGACTTTGTCCTATTTATTAATATATAAATAGGACAAAGTATGTACGATAAAGCTAACTTGACTAGATTCATAATATCTCGTTCTTAGAGACGGGGAAATGTCTCCAGCTGCCAAAGCCTGTTTACAGCTGAATTGTATTCAAATGTTGTTCTTGAAGTGCCCGGCGAAATCGCATGCAGTCACATAAGAAATTTGTAATTCAAAGCGATCTATCATTTGAAGGCTCTCTGTGCTTTGTTTGTCCTCCTTGTCACTTCAGTGACAGCTCTATCAGTGGGATACGAGGGAGCTCTGGGAACCATTCTGGAACATATCAGTTGAGCAGCACCCCGCTGCTTACTGTTCACCGGTTCCCTCTTCACAGACCATCACTTTCACAAACCTGTCCGAAAAAAACAATCGCATGTGGAGGAAGTTCCAGAGAGAGTGCAAAATAGTCTCCGTCCTGAGAGTCCTTTAGTGAGGCTAACGTGTGCGTTCTCTTCCCTGCAGGTGTTTCAGCCCAGCTGACAAACACCCGTCTGAGGAGGAACACCTCCGTGGGAACTCCCTTCTGGATGGCTCCGGAGGTACAGTGACAAGCCGGCCTCTGAACGCCCCCGCGGCCTCGTCTCTTTCCACCACATTAGCCTGGAGCAGATCCCAGTGGGCCACAGTTCATAATCATCAGAGAGATAACACTGTCAAATACAGTGTGCATGAAAAGAAGAATGGAATGGACGACCTCCATCATTCGCTGCACTAGCAGTTCATATTCACAGACGCGATTACATCAGGAAATGATCCCCTCACGTCCCCAGGGTCCTTTACTTTTTATGGTAGCGATACCTTCCTCCTGTGTTGTGTAAGGGGTAATGTAAAGTGGTCTTTCAGCTTGAGGTTCTTCATTCATCTGACTTCAGTCGCAGACGGCTTTCATTTATATGTCTTTGAACCCACAACACTCGAGGAAAACCTCGACATCCCATGACCACTCATCTTAACTGAACTTAACCTCAGCGCGGATCAACATTCGATGAGATGAAGCATTAGCGATCTCTGATAAGACGGGTAAAGTGCTACAAACCTTGAAGATTCAAAATGAACGTTTTTACATGAGGTTTGCATGCCGTGCAAATTCTGCATCAGAATAAACGTGACGTGTTCGGTCAGGGCTCCAAGATTTTAATCTCATTTGCGTAAAATGTTTGTCGGGTTGACTCTCGAGACCAGAACGTCTTCAGTCGAAAGGTTTATAGACGTCAGGAGTGGGATTTGTAAACAAGGATCGACGATAGAAAGCGTTTGTTTTTACTCTGGGTAATACACAGGATTGCATCTTACCTGCGTTCTCAAGAAGATCTGGTCGTGTAACGGAGTTGTGGGGTAAGTTGTGTCACATCTGGACAATGTTATACGTTTCGGATGAGCTATATCTTTATTGACTTTGTTGACTGGTGATTTTAGTGTTACGAGTATATATTTGACTTTTTGGGGGATGTTTTGGTCATTTAATGTTCAATTTTCTTGCCAAAATATTCTGCTGATTTAACATAGATTTTTTCTTTCATGTTTGGTATGTAGAGGTATGACTGTCGTGTTTTCCATAAAGAAGTGTGTGTGTGTGTGTGTGTGTGTGTGTGTGTGTGTGTGTGTGTACACTTGTGTGTTTCAGGATGTGTTATGAGTGATCTGGTAATGATTTGTCTGTGTACATAAGAACATGCCTATTGGGGATTTGGAATACAAATTATATTGATTTCAGACAATTGACAATAATGGTGAACGTATGTTTGTGTGTGTGTGTGTGTGTGTGTGAGTGTGTGTGTGTGTGTGTGTGTACACATGCCTCCCCCTCAAAGATGAAATCTATTGTTGATTGGGTACCATGTTGTCCTAAGGACATTGATGATTGACTGTGAGAGTGTGTGCTTATGTGTGTGTGTGTGTGTGAGCGTGTGTGCTCATGTGTGTGTGTGTGTGCTTATGTGTGCGTGCGTGTGCGTGTGTGTGTGTGTGTGTGCGTGAACACTAAATTGCCCACAGCAGATGATGATGAGACTGCAGCTTTGTCTGAGCTCTGTTACTCTGTTTATTGGGTTTCTTTGATGTTTTCATATAGATTTTGCTCTCTTATGTGTTTGTTTGGAACGGCGTGCATGTGAGGTCTTACAAAATAATAAGGACGTAGGCCCAAACTGGACAACTTTCGTCCAGCAGGATTTTCTGTCTTTTGTTGTTTTCGGGATAGAGAGAGAGAGATTCTCTTCAGTAGCTTATTACATTCTGTATTTCTGTTGGAACATGTCGGTGCTTTGCTGACTTCGTCCTCTGCCCGTCTGTCTGCTGTAGGTAATAGCATGTGAGCAGCAGCTGGACTCCACCTACGATGCTCGTTGTGATGTCTGGTCCCTCGGCATCACCGCCATAGAGCTGGGAGATGGAGACCCCCCCCTCGCCGAGCTCCACCCAATGAGAGCCCTTTTCAAAATACCCAGGTGAGCCTCCGTCACACCTACGCAACACTCCATCATCGCTATCAGGGCGCTGTGACTTTGACCCCGATTGAAAGGTCTCTTTAGGCGAATAAGTTGACTTGTGTTTTACTGAATGACTCTTCTTTATGGCGAAAGATGAATGACCGAGTGTTCGTATCCTGTTCACATCCTGTCTTTCTCACTCTCTTTCTCTTTCTGTCTGTCCCTCTCACCACCCAGTGAAGCAAACATGCCAGCTCCCTTATACTGCTGTGTGGCTTTGATCTAAAACAAATAACAACATTTATTTGTCGATTTATATCTTGTGTTGACAATTTGAATTAATTCAAGTTGCCACATAAATGTGGTGGAGTACAAACAGCAATAATGTAGTAGAGTAGAAGTTTAAAGTAGCGTAAAAGTACATCCGCTGCTGCTGTTTTGTTAAAAAGCCTGAAAAGAGACAATGCTTTAAACTTACGAAACCTTTTTTTCAGCAGCAGAGCTGCAACAAGTTGACCTTTGCAGATTGTACGAATGCAGAGACGGGGTATTGCTGCAATACTTGTGATGCAGAAGAGCCACCTCCTGCTCCCCAACGCAGTGATTGTCTTCTCTATACAGACTGTCACGATAAAGTATTTTCCATTTGCTGTTTTTTTCTTATCCATAAACCACTATTCACATTCACCCTTGTGTGCGGAGGCTGAGAGCACAGCCACACTTTTCCTAATCTGTGTTTTGTGGACTGAAGGTGAAAAGTAATTGTTTATCTTATCCTGATTCCAGCGCGAGCGCTGCATAAGCACTTACAGACTCGATCATTCTACCGCCACAGCACTTTGTCCATCACTGCCCTGAAACGGTGTCCTCCTACACACACACACACACACACACACACACACACACACACACACACACACACACACACACACACACAGGACAGCTCCTGTGACATGGCTGTCCTGTGTGTTTGCTCCGGGGTTCGTGCTCCACAGGAGACATCACACAGCTTCCTCTGAATCTATGTGACTGCTGCAGCCGGCGCTTCAGGCTGTCTGTTCACACTCCTCCCTTCCTCTCCTCCCTTCCTCTCCTCCCTTCCTCTCCTCTCTCTGCTCCGGGTTCACTCGTCAAGCGGCCTCGGATAAAAAGCTACGCTGAGGGCATCGATTCAAACACACCCCGTCTCATTTCATTTGGGGTAAACGCGACCAAATAGAAACAGAGGAGCGTCAAGACGACAACCCTCACATTCGATGGTTTCTACAAATGCCTGAATGCATCCCTTAGTGCTGCTGTTTACACTGTAGTTTATCATCATATTGTATTCAAGGGCTGGACACAATACAACACAATATACACAGTATATTATACACAGTAGTGGATGCAGCTTGTCATGCTCCCACCACTGAATATACAGACACAGAGTATATCTATTAGGTTGAAAAGAAAACACTGCTCGACATTGAAACCTTTAAAAGAGCTGCATTTAACAATATTGAACAAAGGGTTTTGTCGTAAACATTTGGACATATAACATGTCCGACAGTACTATGTCCACATGTCTCATAACACAGATCAACAGTCTCTGCATTCGTTTGGATTCACCAACTAGACTTCAAAAGTGGAAAGATATTACAAGTGAAGAAAGTCCAAATCAAAAAAAAGTCTCTGACTTGTGAGAGAGACGGGGACGGATTTGGGTGAAATTGTATGCGCAGAAGTCACATTCCTGCTCAAGGCGTCAGACTCTGGAGAAGGTCAAAGATTAAAAGTGCTCTTCTAATGATGCACACGTGCAAAGGTTTAAGCTGTTATCCTTCATTATGTGCAAAAGAGAAGATCTGAATTTGCCTCACAGACTCTACAGAGATAATTCTTAGAGAGACACAGTGGGCAACTTCAGTAAGAGGTGCATAAAGAAGATGCAAGTATTAAAATACATCCTCGTATTTGTATCCATGGAATGAAAAACTCTGAATCGTTTTATTTTACAGTAATCTAAGTGTGCCTCTTTGCCGCCAAACACTTTGTTTTCCTTCATAAGAAAAACCACAGAATTAGCAGAACTCCAAATGAATGTCTGATGCGTTTGCCGTCTGTGTTGGGTGTGTTGTGCGATAAACAGGAGATGCATGTCCTCTCATTAGACCAATTTATTGCTGTCGGAGCCAACGTGAACGAGGCCCCCGGTACATTAGCAGGCACCGTTGTCTTCCCCACCGTTTGCCAAGAACCCTGTTGTAAAAAGGTGCTCGAAGCAGAACGTGGAATTACAGCAATTAGCTCCGTTGTTTGCCGGCTGTGAGGCTTGACCCCTTAACGACGTGTGTCTGTTTGAATGAGAGCTTTACAGGAGGAACCTAAAGCTTTTAACATCTGGCTATATATTTCACAGCAGGTGTTACTGACTATTGCTCTTTATGTCGTAAAATCAGCAGTATCAATACCACCCAGCGGCACAGGTGGAGCGCCTCATGCCACCGCAGGAACGCCTCTGGATGTCCTCCGTGATGAATAGTTAAGATTTCACTCCGTCGTTCCACACGGTGCCTCGGCCTTTTGTTCTCCGGCCCGCCTGCGTAAATCCCATCTCATCTTATCTTTTCCATTTATCTTTTCCATTTCCCTCCTGTAACAGAAATCCTCCGCCTACTCTCCACCAGCCGGAGCTCTGGTCCGACGACTTTAATGACTTCGTCTGCAAGTGAGTGTGGATGCCATTGTGTTTGTTACGCCTCTGTGAATAGTAAATATTTACACTGGCGGTACAGAGCCAGGCACACTTTGAGTATAAATCCAAGATATTCATTGCACTCCTCCTCCTCCTCCTCCTCCTCCTCCTCCTCCTCCTCCTCCTCCTCCTCCTCCTGCTCTTCTTCCTCCCCTCAGGTGTCTGATTAAGGACTTTGAGCTGAGACCAAATGTGATAGACCTGCTCCAGCATGTGTTCATCAAAGACAGTGTTGGCAGAGAGAAAATACTGCAGAAACAACTGATCGAACTCATTGATCTCAACCAACAAATAGGAGTGATTGATAAAACAAGGTACTGTCTTAACTGTAGTTTCCTTTCCAAAATCTCTGTGTGTATTTCTGACATATTTCCGTCTCACTTCTTCTCTTTGTTTATCAGTACGAGCAGAATACTCACACACCACGAAGTGCTGTGATAGATTTAGTTATAAAACCCAAGAAAAACTTGCAGTCTGCAAGCCGCCCTGTCAGTGGGGTTTATATGGTCGGCTGCATTTTAGCTTTTGCAGACAGTGTAATCCAAATTACCCTCCTTGCTGGATGTTTTACAAGCCCCGTATAAACAACATAAACAACCTCCTGCCCCGGCTGCACTCGAGCTGCAGGCTGCATGGTGTGTGCGTCACATGAGTCAAACTGCCGGCCCAGTCAGTGTGTTTTTTGCCCGTACGGTGATGCGATGTTAATCCTATTTCTGTCATTCAAGCCATCATGGAAAGACAAACGGAAGCACAGAGAGTATTGACAGGTAACACATGCCTAGATGACCTTCACGCCGCAGTAGGAATAGTTGTAGTTGTAAACACATGCATTTGAAGTCGACTACATGGGCTGATGTTAGATCGGTTACATGCTGCCAGCCTGTCATCGTAAACATTGTCGTCTTATGAATCGTGTTGTCACGTCTTCTTTTTCTTTCTACCGTGTCTTGTTGTGTCGTCTTGTCATTTGATGCTGTAGTGAAACTGAGGTTGTGATATTTGCTGTAAACCATGATGAGCTCCAAACCTCACCGGCGTTCATCGCCAGCTTTCAGATAAAGTTTAAGCAATTACAATGGAACATTTTCACCAAATGATGGCTGGTAATCAGATGTAATACAACTTATTGTGGCAAAATAGTGGACTGTGATGAGGTATTCTTAGGAACCACCGTCTTTGAAAACAAGATGCTGATTAGCAACCAAAGCATAAACCTTTTAGCTAGAGTTTAAAATGACTTTTCCTCGTAAACAACAAATATTTTATGGGAAACTTTCCCACCTTTTTATGTGCATGTCCAGTGTTGAAGGTGAATGTAGTCAATGGAAGCAATAGATTCCTCATTACTTGCTGTATTGACCTAGAAAGCTAAGTTTGCAGCTTTGACGTTCAGAACTTCAGGCTGCTATTTCAGCTTTGGATTTCCTAATTTCTCAAAAACAGAACGACCCTCTTCTTTACGCTTGTATTGCAAACTGCGAAAATGGGATGCCAAAAACAGCGTGCAGAGGATGTTATGGTAGATTTTAGAGGGATTTGGCTGAAAGAAGTATACGACTGTAGGAACTCAGCAGAGAGAGAGAAGAAGATATGTGCTGATAATGCCGTGAATTTAGATGACTTAAGAGTGTCATATTACATACATTGCTCAGTGAAAGTTGTGGGTTGTGTGAGTTGTAGGCATGAACGCATCCACACTAAAAGAGGAGGCCACATGAAGACACAGACGGACACGGATGAGGTGGACGACCTCGCCACCCTAGAGGTTCTGGATGAGGTGAGAAAGAGTATTTATGGAGACACAATCCAAGGCCTTTCCCCCACTTTTAACTCAAACATTCAGCATGTTTTTCCCCCCCGATCCCCTCTGCTGTGAGTGAGAAAAACATTGAGAGCAATTTATCACGTCTGAGCGTTGCATTGACGTTTTGAATGAAACAATCAGTCTCAGTTGCCTGCGGATATTTCCACCCATCCCTCAAGACGAGGAGCTCTGCTGGTAGGGAGGGAGGCCGTGCTGCCCTGCTGTTGTTGATGTACCTGTCCTGGCAGCGTGAATACAGGAGAATTAATCACCGTGTGACATGAAGATAATATATATTGACGTAACAGGACTTGAGTCAGGACAAAAGCTAGAATATGGCTTGTTATCGACAATAACATGGTTCTGACATTGTGATGTTGTTTACTAAACCTTTTTCCTTTTGAAGAACACGGTCACAGAGCAGCTTCAGAGTCGCTATGGACGAGATCAAATCTACACGTACGTGGGAGACATCCTCATCGCAGTCAATCCTTTCCATAAGATGGAGATATACACTCCTCAGGTCTGTTTCCGTGCGTCTGCTCAATAACGCACTGAATGTAGCCCCAGCATACCTCATCAGTCTCTCTGCAGCTCTTCAGTCTGCTGCATCCCTTCCAGCCTCACCGGCACACAAACACTGCCAAACCGCCCTCACTCTATTTCCATGTTTGTCTTCGCCTCTAGTTCAAAGCTATTTTCCCTCCTCTCCTCCCAGAACTAAAATAAGATGACATCCATTTACTTGTATTGAAAAATAGCACGGTTGTTTTCTTCCACGTGATATCTGCATTACGTTACCCTCCACATTCATAGTGCACGTTTTAAATTCTCTACCCTCTCCTCTTCATAGTACACCAAGATGTACATAGGAGCCAAGCGTACCGCTAACCCACCACACATCTTCGCTGTGGCAGATATCGCCTACCAGGCCATGGTGTCATATAACACAGACCAGGTAATGTAGTAGCGCTCGGTTATTATTTTATAGCATCCCGAGTGCTGAAAATGTGCTTTTACCTCAAATAGTTTTGATGAATCCAGTGTTGTCTTTGTAATAGTGGTTGATTTAATATGAGCAGCATCTTTTAGGTTGTTGTTTATTGTTGCAGATTTTATCTTTAGTGTCAGTAAGAGGTTGTAAACATGTCGGCGGTCTCTGTGACTTCCTGTGGACAGTGCGTTGTGATCAGTGGGGAAAGCGGCGCTGGGAAAACAGAGAGCGCTCATCTGTTGGTGCAGCAGCTGACGGTGCTTGGAAAGGTGAGTCACAAGAGGCCATAAATACATACATTTCATTAATGTGGTAAACAATGTGAGTCTCAAACCGCCGGCGCAGCTTTTACCCAAAATAGACCGTTTTAGATCTGTGCAGCAAATGTAGTTCCTGAACCGGGAACCTGCTCGTCTCCGACCCAATGTGAGCTCAATAAAAACGCTCTTTAGGCAATTTGAGCGTCCTATGATCAGTTGATTTGAGGTTCCAGCTGATGCCAGTCATGATGAGCAACCCAGCTGAACAGAAAAAGCCCCCTTTCAATTCCCTCTTTTCACAGCCGAAAAAATAAGCAGCGTCAGTGTGACTTTTGGTGGAAATGGCATGAATAGAAAGGCATTTCTTGACAATGGGATTATTACTTCCGCTGTATATTCATTTCCCAGTCGCTTATCCGGAGCAATGTTTCATTCAGGCCAATAATGAGACGCTGCAGGAGAAGATCCTGCTGGTCAACAGTCTGGTGGAAGCGTTTGGAAACGCCTGCACCGCCATCAATGACAACTCCAGCCGCTTCGGCAAGTACCTGGAGATGAAGTTCACCTGCGGGGGAACGGTGGTCGGAGCGCAGATATCCGAGTACCTGCTGGAGAAATCCAGGGTCATCCACCAGGCAGTGTAAATATCACTTACTTCCCTTTTTCCTTTCTGTCTTTTTGGCTAATGTAAGCGACCTTACCGCTATAAACGTCATTTGACATTCATATGAATTCAAAGCGCGTCTCTGTACGTTTTCTGAAAGGTACATTTCCCAGGAGGTTATTTTCCCGCCTGTTCGCCGCGTGTGATAGACTCCGTCTCCCTTCTGTACACCTCCACTTCTCCATTTTGAAAGCGTTGGCATTTGCCTTCAACCTGCACTTCAGTCGCGCCGATGTTTTCTCCTTATCGTGTGTCTGGGGAGTGGACCAGGGCAAGTGGAGGGGGGCTATAGCTTATTTCCTGTTTGATCAAAGATTGCGGTCTTGCGAGTGTTCTTCGTTGACCTTCAAAGACAGACTCGAGTATTTCATTAGAAAACAGACAACACGGTTCAGAGGGTTTGATTTGGCTGCAAATAGAGACGCTGAATTCATGCATGAATTGGATTACTGTTCTCACTGTTTTAGCTTTTAGCATGTTTTATTTCCATCGTCTTATATATTTGCAAAACAGGAGAGGCATTCATCACAAGAGTAACGTGGCCTTGAGCTTTTTAAGACCTGAATATATCCGAGCTACGTCTTTGTGTGTCTCCACAGCGGGGAGAGGAACTTCCACATCTTCTACTACATCTACGCTGGCCTGGCTGACAGGAAGAAACTAGCCCACTACAAGCTCTCCGACAGCAAAACACCCAAGTAGGTTTGACGTTCCTCAGTCCAAAAACACTGTTATTTCCTTCTCACACTGCAAACTTCCTACTTTCCCCGCCCCCCCCCGAGACCCACAGTCCTGATCTCTGCGTTTCCTTTTGGACCTGCAGGCATCTGTGGAACGAGCACGTTAAATTAGGGCCTGACATAGTGAGCAACACCTTCTACAAGGAGCAGTTTGATGCAGTGGAGCAGTGTTTCAAAGTCATCGGATTCACCCTGGAGGTAAAAACACTGCTGCATTAATTACTGGCCATAACCGTGACCCTACAATCCATACAGACACTCCTGCATTATATATGTAATGTATGAAAGTCAGTGTATTAGTAGTTCCTTATGGCTTGTGATGGCGCATGAAGCTGCAGGCACATGGAGGCAGTCAGCTGGTGGCATTGTGAAGGCTAATGAGGCCCAAAGAACTGATTGCCTCTGGGATCTGCACGTCAATAGTACTTATCCTGTAATCACTTGGCAGCACCGGAGGAACAACCGTCTCTCCGACGTCTCGTCTCGTCGTGCATGAAATCACAGAGTGTATGAAGATGGTCTTTGAGGAAAGGTTATCTATTTTTGATATTTCCACACAGAAGCCTTTAAGAGACTTCTTCTTGCGTGTATCAGGACTAATGGATCGGTTTTGGTTGAGCACACGGATGAATGAACATTTTACTTCATTTTACTCTTTTAAAATCGTACTATTATTGACATATTTGGTGCTCAGTGGTCGCATTTTAACATCTCAAACCTTTTTTTTCTCATTGACATTAAGCTTTGTTAAAATGCAGTTTTTTTTTTTGTCTATTAAACTTTTAGAAGCTAACTTAGCTCACGCTAGCTAACCAGCATGTCTATTTATGTGCTAAAGGACATTTGATTGTCTAATTTAAATATGTTAAACTACATATTACAGAATGTAAATAGAAAACAGTGGTAGTCCTATTAACCATTGGGAGCATTAATTGCGTCCAAACTTTTATATTGAAGTGTAAGGATTACAAATTCAAGATACTAATAAGGATTAATGTGCAGGAGTTATCGAAAGTATATACCCCTGTTATCTGCCCATTGATGAACAGATGCTAGCAAAAAAAATGAAGCTAGCTGAATTTGAGAAACGGGACTTGTGGACACCAACAATAACTTCCGCATTACTGCACTATAACACGATCACACTGTTTCAAAAGCCGGTGTTTTCTACAGTAAATCCCTGTCTCTCCCTTCTGCAGGAGCTGGGCAGTGTTTACGGCACTCTGGCTGCCATCCTCAACTCCGGCGACATCGAGTTTACTCCGGTTGCCTCGGAGCACCAGACGGACAAGAGCGACATCTCCAACAACTCTGTCCTGGAGAACGGTGAGGAGAGAGAGAGAGAGAGAGAGAGAGAGAGAGAGAGAGAGAGAGAGAGAGAGAGAGAGAGAGAGAGAGAGAGAGAGAGAGAGAGAGAGAGAGAGAGAGAGAGAGAGAGAGAGAGAGAGAGAGAGAGAGAGAGAGAGAGAGAGAGAGAGAGAGAGAGAGAGAATCCTCTCCCACACTCCTCATCCTCACTCTTCGGCTCCTCTCCATTAAACTATTCTACTAAAACACATTATCCATCAGTGCAGACAGGCTTCAGAGGCATAATTACCAAACACACATCTGCATCGGTTCGATTTTTCACGACATCGTTTCCCTTCAGTAATATATTTTCTAAATATAGACGTCTTTGCTGACTGGTAATTAACAGAGCCGAGTCCATGAAGTTCATTCATTTGATGTGAGAGAGTTCTTCTTCTGGGTACCCTGCATGATTTCCTTGCATTTCTTTGACGTTCCTGATCCGATGTCCTCTCAGTGGCGTCGCTGCTGTGTATCCGCTCGGACGAGCTGCAGGAAGCGCTGACCTCCCACTGCGTGGTGGCCCGCGGCGAGACGATCGTCAGGCCCAACACCGTGGAAAAGGCGACGGAGGTGCGGGACGCCATGGGCAAGGCTCTCTACGGCCGCCTCTTCAGCTGGATTGTCAACCGCATCAACGCGCTGCTGCGGCCCGACAGCCAGCTAGAGTGAGATCAGGGGCCCGGAAATGTGATGTGGTGTTTGTAACATGTCGGCATCAGATGAAACTGCTTTACATGGTAGTACCGTTATCGTGAGCACGATTTAAATGCATTTCAATAAAGTCACTTTTCATTCTCCTCTCCTCCAGAGAGGACGAAAAAGGCCTGAACATCGGCATCCTGGACATCTTCGGCTTCGAGAACTTCAAGAAGAACTCCTTCGAGCAGCTCTGCATCAACATCGCCAACGAGCAGATCCAGTTTTACTTCAACCAGCACATATTCGCTTGGGAACAGGTAAAGACGGCGATCAACTACCGGCATGAACGCCGTCCGAGCGCTCCAGTCCCTCCTGGGAAGCACTCGTGTGTGCGTTCTTCACCTTGGCACTGCCTCATTTCCATCTAAATAGTGATGACATGACATCATTTGTCACTCTGCGCTTTAAGAGAGACGGCAAGGGTAAAATATGCTGCTGTCTTTATTTACGGGAGAATGAGGTTGGCGATTCTCCCCTCTGTGCTCTCTCGTGGGTGTGTTTCTGCCTTGGGGGGGTGGGGGGGGCAGGGAATGGTTTGCTAATGTTAAATGATTTGGTCTCACCCACGGAGAGGAGCTGTAAATCATCCTCAACGAGGGTCAATTAGGAGTTGAAGACAGTTAGCGTTTGACAAAATCTCACTCTTGGGTATTGTTGGCACCGGGCCCAGAGATACATTCGTCCTATATTGCCACCGTACATGCAGAGCATAGGGGGAGTGTAGTGGGCTATAGCATTAATACGCTTCACCTACATGGGGCAGATTTACCGGAATGTTTCCATCGCTCTTAACACGTGCGGTTACATATTGATTTTACGTTGTTTGTTCCCATATTGTCCCTTTTCCTCTTTGAACACAAGTCTCCAGTAATGTTGCTGAGTCACACTCGGAGCTCTGTGTCACTATGTGTCGCTATGTGCAACACAACGAGAGGTCAAAGGAAGGAATTCAACTTGTCCGGGTCGTTTGTGTGCAGGACGAGTACCTGAACGAGGAGGTGGACGCTCGGATGATCGAGTACGAGGACAACCGGCCCCTGCTGGACCTGTTCTTGCAGAAGCCCATGGGGATGCTCTCGCTGCTGGACGAGGAGAGTCGCTTCCCGCAGGCCACCGACCAGACCCTCGTAGGTGAGTGGTCGTCAGCTGGTTGTCAGGTGGATTCACTGGTGAAAACCTTTCATTTGTCCGGGAAATGTTGACGGAGAAGCAACGCTCTTTGTCTGATGATCTCTCCATTAGTTTAGCACTTAACGGATTTATTTGATATTGAGAGATACAATATACTTAACTTCAGAGATCTTAGTCCTACTGGTTTGGTGGGATGATTAACGTTTGTATTATTGGACATTTTTAGAGAAATTCGAAGATAACCTGAAGATCAAAAGCTTCTGGAGACCAAAGAGGGTTGACCTCAGCTTTGGTATCCACCACTACGCTGGAAAGGTAGCTGATATTTGACTCTAACAATGTGCGCACAGACGTTTTTTTTAATCTTAACCTGAAGCTACTTGATGTGCGTTGGCCTTCACATAAGTATCCTCCCTCTCTACCGAACTCTAAAGGTGATCTACAGCGCTGCAGGCTTCTTGGCCAAGAACAGGGACATGCTACCGGCCGACATCGTGCTGCTGCTCAGGTCGTCGGACAACGAGCTCACGCGCAAACTCGTCACCCATCCCCTCACCAAAACGGGTAAAGAGGAAAGAAGTTCTTCCCTGGAAAACAGTTCAGCAGCACTAAACACGGACTTACAGTGAAACAAGAGGCTATTGTGACCTGCTTTGGAAAAGGCTTTCCTCTCCTGACTGCCAGAGTTTTGTTGTAATACGCTTGGCCTCGGCAGCGAGAGTATCCTGTCGTTGGCAGAGCGGGCTGCCAGCTCTGTCATCATCGAGTCACAAAGCCAATAATCACAAAATGGCTCTTTTTAAACGAGTCTTAAAGCTGTCGAATCGAGCGTTTCGTTCCTAACAGTTGTTGAGTATGACGGGACTCTGTCCTCGTTAATTGATCCCATCTATTAAAAATGTGCGGCCGTGTTCCTGTGGGTGAATCCTACATGTATGACTAACTCACTGACTCTCACCCTCTCTTTGTTTACGTCACAGGTAACCTTGCCCACACAAAGGGTAAAACCATGAACACAATGCAGACCCCGACACGCACCATCACCTTAGCCAAGGTACTTACAGCCCCGTCTGCATCACCTCCGTATTACCTCCTTCATCAACGACTCTCCTCTGAGAAGTCGTTCCATCTATTTCTGTTTGTCGTCTTACTCTCACTACCGGAGCCACAAGCCGCTCTTGATTTAACATTCTGCCTTCGCTTGTCTTTTCGCTTCCACTGTAATCACAGCGTCTTCTGTTCTAACCTTTTTTTGTCTCCTTTTCCTCCACATCTCTGTCTCTGCATTTCTGCCGTAAAAGATGGGAGCGCTGACCTTATACAATTCTTTCTCGTTCTGCGAGGTAATCGCCATGTTTCCGTGTAGTTTGTGTTTGCGGTTATATCTGACCAGCGCAGACACTCTAGATCTCCTTTAAATGCACATATGGATACTAACTGAGTGGTTTGTATATCTATTAGACTCAGTGACGGCTAAATCCTGTGTAGATCATGCATCATTTTACAGTTTATGCAAAGAATAGGTATTTTCTACGGAGTTGTATTCGGGCCAGGCTCTTTTATTTCGAATTTTGAGAATAAAGTTGAAATTTCAGTTTATGAATTGATGCCCGTAGTTTCATTTATTCCGAAAAGTTTGACATTCATACTCTTAAAGGGTATTTTTACTTTATTCTAAACTCAAAATGCAAGAAAAAAGAAAAGCAGCCTGGCTCTAATACTCTTCCCTAACGTTCTCTATATGTATAATGTGTGTGTGTGTGTGTGTGTTATCGTGCTCATACATGTGTGCAACCTGTAGAATGCTGAATGCATAAACGCTTCCCCATCGTCATCAAGTCCTCTGAATGTAGAGGTTTGTGTGTCACGCCCTTTCCCTCGTATCCATTGCTGCAGTAGATTGTCTGTTTGTACCTCATGCTGAGAACTTAGTGAATCAAAGAGACACTACTGGTGAACGAGTAAAATAAACACCTTAATGTGCATTTTCCATGTTGTCTTCACTTGTCTATAGACTATAAAAAGCTCAAACATCTCAAAATTGACCAGTGCATGAAAATCATGTTTTTGCCTGAAAACGATTCCTTAAGAAACTTTTAATTTTGCATTCAAAGCATTCAATAATCAGTCCGATTGTTGCCAATAAGACCTTTCCTTGAGTGAATTTGTTTAAACTCTGTTAGTGCACGATTGCGCTGCCAAACGTAATGCTGGAGGTGATTTGCTCACCTAAAAGCAATTGACAGTAGCTACTTTAATGAACAGTGTTTGATGAGCTCCTGAATCTATTTCCATTCATCTGCATATGTTAACGGGGAAAAGCTCATCAAAGGCGTCGCTCTTCAGAGGCACAATGAGCATCGAAGCAGCATCGGGCTGATGGCTTGCTATAAACTGGTTTCCCTCGGGGTTTATACTGCTGAGAATTAGATGTGGAGCTTGTTAAAATGTTACGAAATATGTGCAGGTTAATACATTTGTATATTTAAATTCATGCCTTCTGTGTTGTTGTTTCTTTAGGTCTGTAGAGAAACAGTTCTTCGTGAATTATTGTGATTTTTTTGACCAGCTTTGTGTTTGTTTGTTCAGCCGGGTGAACCTGGAGACGCGCTGTACCACCCGAGGGAAACCTCCAACATGAGAACACAGACGGTGGCCTCCTACTTCAGAGTAGGTTTCTTTCCTCAACTGCTGATATCAAATTTCAAATTTACTTTTTTTGCAGATGTAAGCAAGTTATGGTCTTTTTACTGTTATATTGTCATTTTGTTGCTTTTTAAAAATTGTTTAAAACTATTAAAAGTACCAATGTAGAAGTATAAAGTTACATAAGATGGAAATACTCAAGTAAAGTAAAAGTACCTCAAATGTATACTGAGTTCCAGCACTGCGCTCTTCTTGTACTCTTTTCTAGTACTCTCTGATGGACCTGCTGTCCAAGATGGTGGCGGGGCAGCCTCACTTCGCCCGCTGCATCAAACCGAACAACGACCGCCAAGCCAACAAGTTCGACCGGGAGAAGGTCCTGGTTCAGCTGCGATACACCGGCGTGCTGGAGACCGCCAAGATCAGACGGCAGGGCTACTCTCACCGCATCCTGTTCGCTAACTTCACGAAGAGGTCAGCAGGCTTCACGCTTCACAACGGCACCAGGAGGACGCAGACGTTGTTTGTATCGGTGTGCGATGTATCGGTGTTCCAGCTGATTGCGGTGTTCCCGACTGTTGCAGGTATTACATCGTGGCTTTCCATGCTCACGAGGAGCCGCCGGTGACTCAAGAAGCATGCGCCGCAATACTGGAGAAGGCCAAGCTGGAGAACTGGGCTATGGGGAAGACGAAGGTGAGTCACTGAAAGTGTTGTTTGTCAGCCGTCATCAGGTTAGTTATATATGACGTGCCATATTTTCATTTTAAGCAGCGAAAGCAACACATTTAAAGCTGCTTTCCTTCATGTTTTGTTCGCTGAGCTTTGGTAATAAGAGCGTCAAAACTCGCAATTAACAGTAACAAGTCCCCTTTGCAGCCTGTGGTATTATATGTTGTGTTGCACAGTTAGATGGAGCATGCCACAAGAACAAAAGTCTCTATTTAAGTGTCACTGAGCAATGCAAATGAGGCATTATCTAAAGGTAACTTTTGGTGAATTTAGGAGAAATCTACAGACGCAAATTGACAAAGTAGTAAAGAAACACTATGTGTCCCGACTCTCAGGTGTTCCTCAAGTACTACCACGTGGAACATCTGAACCTGATGGTGCAGCAGGCCACACAGCGGATCATTCTGCTCCAGGCTTACGTCCGAGGCTGGATGGGAGCCAAACGATACCAGCGGACATTAAAGGAGCGACAACAGAGCGCTCTGGTGCTGCAGTCAGGTTAAGAAACCGTACGCTCTGTTATCTAATGTTTTTCATGCCAATTCACGCTTAAAATGTTTCGAATTCACACTCTCCAGCTTACAGAGGTCAGAAAGTTCGGAAGAAGGCGGCTGATGACAAAATCAAAGCAAAGTTGGAGGCCTTCGTCGTCCGGTTTCAGGCTGGTACGAACAAGCTGCGATGGAATCAGATATCCAACACAATCTAAAGTTGTTGTTGGTTTACGTACTCTTCTCGTCTTCTTCAGTTTGCAGGAGCTATCTTGCAAAAAAGAAATACAAGGAGCTGGTAGATGAGAAGAACAAAGCTGCAACCAAGATTCAGGCTCGCTACAGAGGCCACAAGGAAAGGAAAAGCTTCAAAAGGAAACGGTATGAAATGGGACATTTTTGACAATAAAGCACTGAAAGAAAAAATGTTCTTTGACAATGTTTTTGTTTGTAGGGAAGAGAAAGAGAAAGAGAAAGCAGAGGAGGCCCTCAAAGAAACGGAGGAAGAGACTCCTGAACCCGAGAAGCTCACCGGTGAAGAAGATTCCCCTCCTGCCGCCGACGGAGCGGCTAAGGAGGAAGATGAAACTAAGGCGGCCGTGGTTCTGCAGAGCAACTTCAGGGGCTACAAAGAGAGGAAAAAGTTTAAGGAGAGAAAAAAGACGATGGCTGGGGCCGAATTGGAGTTACCACCGAATGCAGAGGTGGAGCAAGAAGGTGGGCGAGAGGAGGAAAAGCCAGCCGATAAGCAAGAGGTGAAGGACGACGAAGACGAAAGCACGTACGAAGCGGAGGAGAATGACGGCAGTGATCACACACAGGTGGCAGAAGAGGACGAGCACACGGGAGTAGCAGATGAAGAGGAGATGGAGGCAGCAGATGCTGGGGAAGCAAAGCCGGCGGAGGACGAGAAGGAGGAGAATGGACAAGAACAAGCTGCGGGGGGAGAGGTTGTTAACGTAGAAGAAGAAACCAAGGCTGCCACTGTCATCCAGAGTAACTTCAGAGGCCACAAAGAGAGGAAGAGGTTGCAGGACGAAGGCAAGATCCCAGCTAAGAAACAGAAAGCAGAAAGTCCCACTGGTGAAGAAGAAGAAGTGCCCGCGGCGAGCAGCGCTGCAGGTGAGGAAGAGCTGCCCGAAGTTCAAACGCCAGCAGAGGAAGTCGCCAACGACGCGACAGAAACAGAAGACGAATCAACGAAAGCTGGAGACGCAGCAGATGTTGCTTCAAGTGACGTCGAGTCAGCAGACCAAGACGAGGCCAAAGCAGCTGTGGTGCTTCAGAGCAACTTCCGTGGCTACAAGGAGCGCAAACGACTCGAGGATGAAGGAAAGATCCCGAAGAAGACGAAGAAGAAGGACGAGAAAGAAGCAACACTAGAACCTCCAAGTGAAGAAGAAACGGTAACGCAGACAGAAGAATCAGTGCCAGAATCCCAGCCGGAGAACTCGGGGGGGCCGGACGAGGAAAAAGCCGCGACCGTCCTTCAGAGTAACTTCAGAGGCCAGCGGGACCGGAAGAAACTGAAAGCAGAGAGAGAGACGCAAAACAAAACAGAGGAAGAACCTGCTGAGGATGCAGAAGAGAAGGCCGAAGGGGAGGCCAAAGAGGAGGCCGAAGAGGCCAAAGAGGAGGCCGAAGGGGAGGCCAAAGAGGAGGCCAAAGAGGAGGCCGAAGAGGAGGCCGAAGAGGAGGCCTTGGACGTGATTATAGAACATAAAGAGGAGACAGACGCCGAGAGAGAGAGACTGGAGGAAGAGCAGGCTGCGGTGAAGATCCAGAGCAACTTCAGAGGCTATAAGGACAGAAAGAACCTCAAGGCCAAGAAGAAACCAGCGCGGACAGAAGCTGCACGACTGGAGAGCTTCTCCAAACAGGTAATGTCCTTTAACACGTTTTTATTTTCGCTCCCAATCACCTCCTCCCCCCCCCCCCCCCCCCTTCATATATTCTCTTTTCAAAATCTCTTCAACAGATCACAAAGACTTCTCAGGACTTCGTGGCCCTGCAGCAGAAGTTGAATGAGATCATCCACGCCCATCAATCAAACCCCGAGAACAATGGCATGTTCGTGAGAGGAAAAGCAATCAATGGCTACGTTCCTCCGAATCACCAATCGAGTAAGATAATCGAGATTGGCTCTGAGAAAAACAGATTATAAAGCAATAAATATAATTCATAACGTTGGCGCCGATTGACCCGAGGTTAATGTGCATTCTTGCTTCTGTTTTTGTAGCCGTCAGATAATTAAGGAAAACAGGCTGCCTGTCTGGAGGACGACATTTATCTATTATTGTGCTCCGTCCATCCTTCACTAGTCTTCACCCCCCCGCCACACTGAAAATAACATAAATGATTATTCTCAAGCGTTGATTGTAAATGTCCAGGATTTGAGGCAGGAATTGCTGCTTTTTCCGTAGTTATTATTTCAGAGTTAAAGGACTGCGGGCTGTTTCCACACTGCGCTTGTTTTCTTCATGTAAAGAGGACGCAGAGGTGTTATTACCGTCTTCTCACAGAACAAGTTGATGTTATCGCCGTTCTCTCGTCTCCCTCGGGATCCTCGATTAGATCCGGAAACCTGGGAAAGTCAAGTGGCGACACAGGAAGCGCTCCTCTCCCCGATGCGTCATCAAAAGTTAAATTTGATTTGCGCAGGTGATATGTGTAATTGCTTTCGAGGTGGAGAGCGGCGGGGAGACGGCAAAATTGAAAGTTCACCGTCTTAGCAAAACGGGGCTGGCAAGCTAAAATGTCAGCGTCGCCGTGGGGTTCAGGTGTCTTGAGAAGATAATGTAATAATTATGTAATAATATCAATCATTGCCTTTTGTCAGCTGTAATTGTGTGTGTTATGCCATTCATTTGATCTTCGGTGGCTTTTATAGTTTTATTACAAAATATAGAGTGTAGGCATCTTTGTGTTTTGACATTATTTGTAAAGAAAACTCATGAAGTCCAGTGTCTTTTGGAATTACGTTCATATTGGACAGGTCTGCGGCTCACTGATTACGCCAAATTCCTTAATATTAACCTTGATTTAGCTTCCTTAAACTTAACCGCACCTTAAAGCCAGACCATGCAACTTTTGGCCATTCTGGTAAATGGCGTGTGTGCATGTTAATGCGAGTCTCTCTTTCAGGCTCTAAGGCGCCCACCCTCCGGTTCCCCCGCGTTAGCTCTGTTGCAGTTGTTTGCATTGTTCATGCTGTTGGCACTGTTAGCTCTGTTGACACTGTTAGCTCTGTTGGCACTGTTAGCTCTGTTGACACTGTTAGCTCTGTTGGCACTGTTAGCTCTGTTGGCACTGTTAGCTCTGTTGACACTGTTAGCTCTGTTGGCACTGTTAGCGCTGTTGGCACTGTTAGCTCTGTTGGCACTGTTAGCTCTGTTGGCACTGTTAGCTCTGTTGACACTGTTAGCTCTGTTGGCACTGTTAGCTCTGTTGACACTGTTAGCTCTGTTGGCACTGTTAGCGCTGTTGGCACTGTTAGCTCTGTTGACACTATTAGCTCTGTTGACACTGTTAGCTCTGTTGGCAATGTTAGCTCTGTTGACACTGTTAGCTCTGTTGGCACTGTTAGCTTCTAGCCGCCAGCTCAGCCGTCACCATGTTGAGAGCCGTTTGGAGGCAATTCCTCAATCCTAGATATGCTCTAAATGTTCTAATACAGCACATTTAAAACATGCTGTAGTTGCCATGCACAAATTTAAATACATTATTTGTTAATGTTGACATGTAGCATAATTCATTGTTTGCAGAGTTAGTTTTACTTTCAACAGAGCCAGGCTAGCTGTTTCCCCCTGTTTCCAGTGTTTATGTTAAGCTAAGCTTCCTGGCTGCTAGCTCTAGCTTCAAATTAAATTAACCTAGCAGACATGAGAGTGACGTTGATCTTCTCATCCGACTCTGTGCCTGAAGGCAAGTATGCATGTTTCCTAAAATGTCCAACTATCTTTCAGTGGAATTCACTTACATGCAGTTGCGCTTAAAGATCTGCTTCTGCCTAATTTTATATTGATGGCAAACATAAGAGTGAAACCTGATGCACAAGTTACTCCACATGGAGCTCTCTGTACAGTCCAGTGTTCATTTGATTGGGCATGTTTGCCCTTTACTCTTGTGCCGTGCGATGCCCGAGGTAAAGCAGAATAAATTATCCGTGTTATTTCCAACGGCGACTGCAACTCCCTATTAAATTCCGCTTTGGTCATTTCCCTTCATCAACAGTCCTAAGCTGTACATTTCATGGACACAATAAACGTCATCGGAATCATTTGTGGCACAAACGCGCAATGACAGCAGAGCAACGCCGGTCACGTTGCTCTTCGTGGGAAAGGTCGCCAAATGTCGAATCGCGTTTTGTGAGCGAGCGTCTCCGACAATCACGGCAGGAATTAATAAGAGGCCGTGTGAAGTCGGCTTCAGTTGTTTGAGCGACACGCCGTGACCTTTTTAGATGAAGTTGTTCAATGATATTACAAACTTTTCGCCTCTTTCACCTGAGAGCTGCTGCACGTGATGGATTGCGTGGTTTCTTCTCGTATGAACAGTGATTGATAATCAGCAACAAGCAAAGGTCGTCGTAATATGTTAATAATTGCAATTACAATCGCATGCCCGAGGAGGAATATTGTAACGGTCATGACAAATATGATAGATTGCAACTCACCCACTACAGTACGGAAGGTTCTGGCCCAGCTGGTCTCTCTCTCTCTCTCTCTCTCTCTCTCTCTCTCTCTCTCTCTCTCTCTCTCTCTCTCTCTCTCTCTCTCTCTCGTTATGTTCAGTACAATGTGAGGAATCACTGTAACATGGAGCGTTACAAAGTTACAGGACACTTTGTTTGCGTCAAAGGTTGTTTCACATAATCTCTGTTGGAAAGTTCAGACTGGCAGGCCTTAGGGTTAAACTGCAGTGTGTGTGTGTGTGTGTGTGTGTGTGTGTGTGTGTGTGGAGGGCAGTTCAATAAGCGGCGTGGTGCCACATCGCACTCAATAGTTTCTCCCCAACCAGCCACGTTTGTTGTGATCCCACCGGCTCTGGAGCTGGTCACGATGGTCAGACACAAAACGAATACTAACCCGTAGCTTTTGTCCCAACGTCCTTTGAATTGCATCACAATGTAAAAGAAAGAAAACACCAGATAACTTAACATGTTGTTAAAAGTTACAATCTCGAAAATCACTGTTTGCTTGCTTCTGAACATCGAAATTTGTTCCATGTCTTCGGATCGTTTTTTTGAAGTTTCATCGTTTGTAGTCATCATTATTTTCTTAGTTCACACTGAGAGAAATCCATCACAGAAAAGATAGAAAAACACTTTTCCCTCCTTAACATGACCCTCAGCTGACCAGAGTTCATGCAGGCCGATCACAGACTCTAAACCTCTTAGTTGTTGTTGAAAAGCATTTTGGGAAATGAGAAAATGCAGCTAACCACTTTTGTAAAACGCAATAATAAACTGAATATTGCAGATGTGTAAAAGTGTGTTTGAGGTGTCTGTTCCTACAGGAATCATATTGTCTAGTTTTACCTGCTCAGTACGATCAGCATAATACCTTTCGTCTGATGTTTTTAACGGTCTCTGTCACTCTCCAGCTGACCAGAGACAGTCGAGGCCCCCCCGCAGGACCCAGCAGCCAAAGACCCTCAACACACCAGAGGACTCCACCTATTACAACCTCATTCATGTGAGTCAGAAAGAGAAGAACGATGTCAGATACTTACTGGAACAAAGCTTTGCTTCCATTGTGACGTTGTGACTACTTCCCCAGCTATCGGCTGCCACAATGCACAATTATTTCCCTTTGCTTCATATGTTCCAAGGAAAGAAACACCGGACTGTGACAACGATGTTCCAGAGTTTCTTCTGTACATTTGACAAATAATTTTCTTCAGCAGTTTGTTATATTTATGCTTCTTATTTAATGTTATTCTTACGTAGTTATGCTCAATGTTTCTACTTGTCAACTACTTTTTAGATGACCTAGTTATATACTCTATAATGCATCGAATCAATAACTTAATCAATGAATAATGGAGACATTCAACTTTTGTTAGAGTAATGTTTTGCCATCTTTTAAGCACTATTGTTTCTTAACATGATTGATCAGATGATTATTTGTTTGATCACATGTATTGGAGCCAAATTCACTAAAGATCTTCAATCTATCGGCAATGAATTCATATTTTTGAAATGCTTTTATTAATTGACAAATGAATAACTGTAACAAAACGTCTTAAACAGTGGTTCCCAATATGGGTTCACAACCCTCCAAGGGGGTCACATAGAAGAGCAGATGAGTCAAACAGGATATGCTGAGAATAAATGCAGCATCTGCATCACAGAGTCATGTTTTTCTTCAGCCACGCTGGCGGCGCTTTGAAGTTGCACTTAGTTACAACAGTGCTGTGAGTTAAAATGCCAACACTATCAAGTCAAAAGGTTGGGAACCACTGTTCTAAAACCACTTTCTTTTGCTTTCCCTGAACACTGAGATTAGGAGTGTTTGATTGACACGTAGTTATCTGTGCTCTGTGTCTCTCCACCCAGCGGTCTGTCCAGGATGATAAACGCAAGCCCAGGAAGGAGGAGTAAGTGCGGCACTTCTTACTTCAACCTAATTTTAACAAGCTATCGCTACTGCTTTTTAAAGAGGGGGGCCCGCTGCCCAGTAATGACTGCAGCTCAGCGCCAACATAAGGACGGTGTCCGAGTCCAAACTTAATGATCTGCAGAACCACACACATCCTCTGTGGAATTAATTAGCCTCGGGTACGTTCGCTAAATATACTTACACTTCATGTCAGGCATCAGAAATATTATTGTGGAGGTAAGAAAAGAGAAAGAAGCGACTAGAAGCGGCCACAAGGTGAGCGTACTGCCCAGAGTGAGGGGGTGAAGATAGAGCGATAGGGCTGTGCTGAACAAGAAGGGACCTCGGTACTTCATCACAGCAGTCTGAAGACACACACACACACACACACACACACACACACACACACACACACACACACACACACACAGCGCTGAACATCAAGGGTAATAATTTGTTAGCAGATAAATAAAGCCGGCGATGGACAGGAGCCGTTTACATGCATCATTAAGGACGAGAAGGTCAGCAGGAAAGATAGCGTCTCTGGCTGCAGCTGACAGCAGAGGAGGCTGGGAGAGCGTGGGTGGTAAGAGGACCGAAAACTGAAGAAGACAAAGGTGACGATAGTAAACGGGAGGAAAGGCGTACAAAGAGAGAAACTAGGGAGGCAGAGTTCATCGGAAACAGTGATAGAGAACCGCAGGTTTTCTATTGTATTGCAATGATCTATGACATTTCTGTTTTGTACCCTCCGTGTAAAGATTTGACAAAATAGTTACTTTAGCTTTCCTATGATGCCGTTCCTGTGGAAAATTCCTCTGTACCAGGAAAATAGTGGTTTGTGTTTCCAATAGCAGCAAAAAGCAGTTTGTTGAACTTAAACAGATAAAACAAAAACAGGACGTTAGCATGACTAGTGAACCGATGATGAACCAGCTGAAGCAACAGTTAACAAATCTACAAAAGCTCAAATTCCTGACCTCGAACGAGAAAACGTAGAATGATACGATGCTCAAAGTCGGGATTCCTGCTTGTAAGATCTAAACAAAGCATCGACCACGACTTCACAAAGAATTGTTCAGCGGTTTGGCCGCCGACATCTTGGATTACGGCCGTCGCCCTTTTTTTGCAACCAGTGAAAGGAAGTTACCATATTTGAACGGCTGAGGAGCGACCTGTCAATCACAGTAGCCCCGCCCTAAAGCATATCTGCTTTATGATCTGTTTGACTCTAAATGGACCATAACTTACTAAATGAACATCATGCTGTATTGAAGAAGACTTGAAACTAGAGATTGAGACCAAAAACTCATGTTTACAGTGTTTACTGAGGGAATAAATCAAGAGAGAAGTAGAGTCATTTTCTCATAGACTTCCATACAATCTGACTTCTTTCTGAAACCGGAGGAGTCGCCCCCTGATGGCCACTAGAGAGAATGCAGGTTTTAAATAGACCACACCTACTGAGGCAAACTGCTGCGATCAATGCAAACAGATCACAGGTGAGACAATATCTAAATGAGAGACACTATTTCTACTATGTTTTCAAATTAAGTCTCCAAGATCAGATGAGAAGAATTGAAACAAAGATACAAAAAAGGAAATTAGTCCGGTTCATTCAACAGCACATCTGGAGTTTTACAATGATCAATACACAAAGGATCTTCATAAATGAATAAATGCCGAAAAAGGAAGAAAGATATATATTTTTTTTAATTATTTTTAAAGATAACCGGTAACTTGTACCACGTATTCCCTTTGCCGTGTGTTTTAAGATGCTTTGCATTAATAGATGTGGTCTCTTTGAGAGAGGACACACCTGGGATCCATCAGGTCTTGATTGCAGTCAGCTGCCTACAGGAGGAGTCTATTTAAAGCCTCTGTGTTTGTTTCTCTGTAAGAAGTTGGCAGAGGCTGAAACGCATCAGCGGGTCTTGTTAGGTCTCCGAAGTCTCCGAAACTCACCAGTTACATTATATTGTGTTTGTCGATGCACGTTAATGAATTTGTTCCTCAAGTTTCTTTTAAATAAATGCAAATACAAGTCTTTTGGACCATTTATAGTTGTATGCAACCTACATTCTATTGTTTAATCTGGAATCTGCAACGACCACTGCTGTAATGATTCCCGTGTTTTTGTACTCGCACATCTCATGCAACAGATACGCTCTCGTTTTAATATTCAGCCAAACTGCAGTTCACGCTTCATGTCGACTGTTTCATCTGAATAGCTGAACAGCCAGCCATCTTCCAGCCAGGAGACCGCTGGTTATTTTAACCCAAACGACAATCTTTTCCGAAACCCAACTAAGTAGTTTTGTTGCCGAAACCCAACTGAGTGAAGACATGATATCATACGGACTGTTGTTTGAGGATACGTTGACCCCAGTAGGGTTGGGCAATATGTCAAAAATATTCAACCAGCGATTGCAGATATATTTGCACTTGTGTGTCTGTGATTGGCACCAAAGTCTGTCCTCCTGACATCCTTCTATGCTCCAGTCCAGGGAAGCTGCTGGATGTGGATGACCACTACTACCCGACGCTGTCCTCCAGCAGGTCTGAGCCCTGCATCTCCACAGAGGACATGCCCGAGACGAGGCCGACTGTAGAGAGGAGAGGGTCCACGGACGGCAGGCAGTCCCCGGAGCAGACACCAGCCGGCAGCAGACAGACCAGAGAGAGGGCCGTCACCGAACCGGAGCCTTCCAGACCCGTCTGTAGGTATGTCCTGGATACAGAGGGAAGAACCTCAAACATTGTGTATTAGCCTCGCACCTATCAGGATCAGTCTTTCTTTCTCTACAGACCAGCTTATTTCACACACAAAAAAGCCACACTTGCGTTCACTGTTGTCTCCTGTGTTGCGTTGGCAGACACTCACTTCCCAGAATGCCCTCCACAGAGAGTCGGACGGAGGACAACCCGTTTGACTTCAGACATCTGCTGAGGAAGACCTCCCAGAGACGAAGGCTCATCTAACACTGACCACACAACTGGACTTTTTAACCATTTGGCACATAATCTATCAAAATTCTGAATGTGGCAATGTATCATCACATGTCATGTTATAAAATATACGAGTATTTTAGCCGTCAAAGCTTCTGAAAACAACTGATAAGTTCCGTAAATGAAAAGCACTGACTGCATTGATTATAAGTCTTATTGATAAGATAAGATAAGATAAGATAATCCTTTATCTAAATGCAGACAGGATGAAAGTAAATGTAAATAATGAAATGCTTTGCCCTTAAAACTGTAAATGCAGGTTTTATTTATGTGATTTGTAAACTAGTCATTGCTACTTTAGCTCATTTTGCTGCATCAGTTTCCTTCGCTCAAACATCGAGGTTGTCCGTATCCATTTAAACACCGAATAGAATTGTAAAACATGTATGTATACATCATGTAAATACAAGATCCATCCTCTTACGCTTCAACACTTTGCATTTTAAGCCATTTTTATGAGTTTATCTCTCTGAAAAGCTGCTTCACTGTTGTCAAATTGTAAGAAATGTACATTGTCTCCTCTGTAATCTGTGTTTTGTTCATTTAAACGACAAATATATTAAATTCTTTGTGATGTTTAATTAAACTTACATTTAGCAGAGCTGCAACATGAGTTCCTGTGGTCGTGATAGTCGGCGGTACATCCTCCTCAACGCATAACCGAGCTTTGCAGATCTTTGATAGAAGAAAAAGGTCCAAGATATCAGAAGCAGCCTGTCATGTTGATATCACACCAGCCTCTGTAAATTCCTCTTTATGTAGTATTTTCCATATTGGCTTGAGAATTTCTTTGAGATTCAACCACTGACCTTTTTATGTGACATTTTAAAGAAGCCCCCACAGGGAGTTAGTGAAGCCCCAACAACACGCTGACTGCACACACTGGCAATAAAACACCTCCATACAGCCAAAAAACATCCATAAAACACAGACAGCAAGGGAGGATCAACTGGGACTGCAGGGTAAATACTATTGTTCCAGAAAGAATGACTAATATTGCTGTTTTTAAAAATGAAATAGAAATAAAACTTCCAGAAAAAGAGCTTTAAAAAGCTGTTAATATCAGACCAAAAATAGAAATATGAAAAAGTAAGGCCTCTTTGGAGATCACACTTAATGTAGTTCCATACACCAATAAAACGGGATCAACAAGGCTTTGCCAAAGGGTTGAGTTTATTTTAATGAGTCCTTTGTGTCATTAAATGGTTGCTGGTGATTGCATTCATAAATCATAACAGATGTGGCTCAGGCTGTAGCTCTCATGCCCTGCAGGCGCCGTTTGCTCCCATTCATGTTTAAACGACAATAAAACGGTGTTGGATTGTAATTTGAAGTTGATAATTTGTGGAATTAGGCTCTGATACTATTTTAATTTCTATATCTTTATTTACCTTAGCCTATCCAAAATGTACAACCCACTGTCCATCTCATTGTAGGCTGAAAACATTGGATATCAATCCTTTATCTCGATACTTTATGTGAAGACTGTGTTGATAATATTGATATATGCAAAATAAATCTAAGAGAGTTATTCTCCCTGAAACAAGCAAACCGCAGCAAGTGAACAAGTCGCGTGCAATAAATACTTTTGGAGTAACGAGCCCCTACAGGAGAGAGGAGGGACCCGTGCGCACGTTCGTGCATCTGAAGAAGCCTCCCCGCCGCTTCCTCCGCCCGGAGGCGCGCAATTTGGAGCAGCCGTTCTCCCAAGAAATACGTCTACAACTGCCGGGCATGGATTAGTTGGCATTCGCTGTCCGTATGGAGGGTAAGTTCAGCGCGTGCAGGGGACAGAATGTTGGGGCAATGGAGTCACGACGCACGACGCAGTTCGTCATGGCTTGAAGTGCATCACGACGGGACTTGTTTAGTGACGTGATATTTAGGTTGGATGCAATTAGTCGCGTGTGTGCTGCACATGTACCAGCAGCTGTAGCATAGGTGCTTTATTTGACGCCGCTTTTTTTTTTTTGGGGGGGGGGGGGGGCTGCAGTTCGTTTTGATTTTATTTTTAGTGCACATTTTCATCCAAAAAAACCCGACATTTCACCGCAGTTTGTTTTCTTTGCGCCTGAACTCTTACCACTTGTCATTTGTCACACGAAGTGAGGAGAGCGCGCGCGCTGACTGAGTCCAGTGTTTGCGGATTTTCTCTCTTGGGAGGACGCTGCTTTTATTCCTCGTGCACCTGTGGACGCCTGTAAAAATAGAGAGCACACCGGGGACGTCTTTTCACTGTTTCTTTTTTTATTTTCACAATACGTGTTTTTTTTATTTTTTAGGGGCTCTCCTGCAGCATAGAGCGACTGTCGGATGCGCGGCGGGTTTTTCAGCAGTCGGAGAGGTCTGGTGAGATTCAGCACCACATCAGCTTTGAACAGCTCCGGGTCGTCGCGTGTGGATGGGCTCTGTCTGTCTCTGCGTCTCCAGCAGCTCCTAACTACCGGCAACAATGGCATCACAGGGTTTCTGGTCTCTTGGCGCAGATAATGCGGGGGCCAATACCGGGAGTCAGAGCCCCAGCACGCGTGAGTGGCTGTTTTTTCTGTTGTCTTCAAACCACCTCTGATGGACCAAAGACTCTGATTCTAGTGCATTGTCTCGATGCATGGGTGAAAATGCAAACAGGCCTGCTGTGTCTTTGAGTCGTCACATCTGCTTTTACTGATTTCATTGTTTCTGCAGGATGCAATAATTCCGTCTGAGCTATTTTACTGCTTCTTGCATGGCGCCTTTTTGTTTGTTTGTACGTATCTTAAAGTTGGACTCTGAAACCCCAAAGAGCCTGTTCATCCGTATTTGATTCATCCATTCTCTCTTCCAGCCAGGGCTTGGTGCCAAGCGGCGGCCCAGAAATTATCCGGAGGACTCGGATCGAAATTATGTGGTACGTCGGCTCACTGGCGGAGGAAGTGGAGGGTGTGTGTGTGTGGGGGGGTGGCACGCTGTTTCCACCATTATATTTACGGCTCGGCCTCGTCAGGTTAATTCAAATATGTCCATATTTGTATTTTTTTGTGATGTCCAAAGCGCTGCTAAACGTCGCGGAGGTGGAGAAACCCGCCGATCCGGCCACCAAGCAGCCGCCGGAGACAGAGACAGAGACAGCGGCTGCCGGCTCGTGCGGCTGCAACAAATCCTGCAACTGCACCAAAGCTCCCCTGGTCTTCTCCGACCTCTATTCAACAGGTACAAAAGCATGTCGTACAAACCTGGACGTCAAACATCTGTCACATCTGTCTCGTTGAGTTAGTCATTTTAAATGAAAGAAAAGCATCGTGCAATAAATGAATGAACACGTTGTAAATCGACTTTATCGTCAATAATGTTCATTTAAATGTCATTTTATTGATTTTTCAAGAGGGGATCCGCTTCATTATTTGTTCCCAGCGTGAATAAAAAAATCTACATATGAAAAATATAATGTAAATAAATGGCAGAACTTGAAATGGATCACCATCCTTATATATACATTTATATTAAATATCAACAATATTCTGCGAGGTAAAGATAACATATTTCTGCAGTTGTTTTGGAGAGGTCACCTTCAGCAGAATCTCTTGATTTGAGGTGTTGAACGTCGCAGAAACTTCAAGAACTTCCTTAAATGTTTAGACCTGTAAAGATGTAACGAAACGTGGGCTTTTTATCCCGATTAAAGGCCTGAAGGATCATTTACCAGCAAAAAAAAAAAAAAAAAAAGGCCTAAACTTTGTGCATCTTAATGTTGCATGAAAACGTTTAACGAGGCTGCTCTCCACAGTATAAATCACAAGATGTCTCCCACGCTGCTGTTATTCTGTCTGCAGACCTGTTACCTGCCCTGGACAGCGACGCCAAAACAATGACCTTCCTGCAGGAAGTCGTGGATATTTTACTGGCCTACATCGTGGAGTCTTTCGACCGGGAAACGAAAGTTATTGATTTTCATTACCCGAACGAGCTGCTCCAGATGAACAACTGGGAGCTGCAGGGCGAGCCGGCCTCGCTGGATGACATCTTGATCAGCTGCCGCGCGACCCTCAAATACGCCATCAAAACAGGTCTGAATGTTGGGCACGTGCGTGATAAATACCCTGCTTTATTTCTGACATGCCAAACTGAGAGTTTCAGTTTGGCATGTTAGGAAATATTCCCCGCCTTTCTTTTTTAATGTATGTATAGGCCTAAAGTCCGGCCTGCAGCTTGTCTTTATGTCAAATCACCAGACATTTAATATCTTATAATAAACCTAAATATTAGAAAATATATTTATAGAGAAAATAACTATAAATGGCACAGAGTCAGTGCAAGTCCTAAATTACAACACTCAAATATGTAACAGATGATGAAATCTTCCAGAAAATCAGTAATTGGCAAATACAAAATATTTTTAAATACTATCCTCCATTTTATTAAGGAATATCCTCCCAAAAATGCATAGTGTAGACAGAATAACACAATCTTTGTTTGGAATAAATAAATGATATTTAAAAAAAATCTACCTGGAGGTTGTCGTGGTCCTCCTCCTCCTCCTCCTCCCCCTCTTCCTCTTGGCCACCAGACCGATAAATGCAGTGACGCAGTAAATCTGGTTCACCTAGTGGGAGATAATAGGCTAATAACCGCTCTTCATAGGCCAAGTCCATTATTTTCTCCTCGCTGACACACTGGAGAACACTTACAGCACGAGACAGATTTCATCCAAAACAACCAACACAGATATCTGTTTGTATAGATTTTATTTGGCAACATTTTGCTTTTAACAGTTCATAAACATTTAATAATACGCATATAACAAGGACATTTTTAATGCACAGTATTTGTCAGCAATCCTATCCCCTCCTATGAATACACCTTTATATTAACTGTCTTTTACTATATTGTCATTTCCATTACATCATATTAACTGTGTATTGCAGTAAACATTTATATACTGCTCATAAATGCTGCATTGTTTGTTTATATTGTAAATTAAAGTGAGACTTTTACTTCACCTTTTTTAGGACACATTACGTTTTTTTCATATTTAAAAAACAAAAATCCACATTTAATTTACTCCGTTTCAAAGCTGCTCTGTGTGATGCATTCTGTTTTAAAAATCAAAGGCGGGAAAACCCCGTTTGGGTGTTTACACCCTCCACTAAACTCCTACACTAACAGATGCAGCACCAACTGCATTCATTATCACTCCAGCCCATCCACAACGTCATGCAGCTGCATTCGTAAGCTGCAATTAACGCCTTTAGAAGATGACAGCTTCTGTTTCTTTTGCACCAACTCAGCATAAACACACGGGAAGCCTATTTCAATTTTCCCCGACACCAGATCAAATGTTGAAATTGCAGCCGCCTCGCATGCTTCCTCTCTCATCTTCTCCTTTTGCTGCTTGTATTTGCCCCTCAGCCCATCCCAGGTACTTCAATCAGCTCTCCACAGGATTGGACATGGTGGGACTGGCAGCCGATTGGCTGACGTCCACGGCCAACACCAATATGTAAGTATGTGGCCCAGTGCTTCATCATGATTTCAAATGGTGATAATGACAATGGATTCCATTTCCGGTCCATCTGTATGCCGTCTGCACGGGCCGATAGCGGCTTCTTCTTTTTTCACTCAATCATGGCAAATGAAAAGGGTGAAATGAAAGGCAGATCCTCCCCCTTACTCCCCCCTTACTCCCCCCTGCACCCCTCCCACCTCTGCCTTTTATCCCTCCCCCTCACCTCGGATCTCCATGGGGATTCAAAGGGAGAAAATTACCCCTGAAATTAAATTCAGACTAATCTCAAGCTAATTTTGGTGTGTGTGTGTGTGTGTGTGTGTTTTTGTGGTGATAAACTCTGAGTCAGCCTTGGCAACTGTGTGCCACTGCAAAATACGCCTGCTGTTGACACAAGGGGGGTGGGGGGTTAAAATGACTGCAGCTAACACCATGTATTAGGAGAAACATACAGGAAATGTGCTTTTTGGTGCAGCAAGGATGATGAAAATGTGAGATTTCTGTACAACAAAGAGCCCTGAGCCTGTGAAATGTGGAAAAAAGAAAAGCGAGTACATTTTGTTCAAGAGCATGAGTGCAAATCAAGACCTTGCCTCTTTTAGAAATGAAGGTGAAGCCTGTACAACCCACAATAATGCTTTGAACACAAAATATATCTTGTTACCCTTCAAGTATTTGATTGATTCAGTGTTTTATCCTGCAAGAGCCGCCAATTTCACCTCTAAATATGCCCCGAATCACACAAACTGCAGGATAAAATGTCCGTTTACTGGCTATTTTGTACGGGGATGAGTCATGGCACATTTAGTGTAACCACCCTGCAACCATGTGATGGCCCTTGTGTAACGCAGGTTCACCTATGAGGTGGCTCCTGTCTTTGTGCTGCTGGAGTACGTCACTCTGAAGAAGATGAGGGAGATCGTCGGCTGGTCGGATGGGCGAGGAGACGGCATTTTCTCTCCTGGTATGTTACGGCGACGCCGACCCCTCCACCCCTCCGTTTCACTCAAAATGGAACTGCCTGTGTGTGTGTGTGTGTGTGTGTGTGTGTGTGTGTGTGTGTGTGTGTGTGTGTGTGTGTGTGTGTGTGTGTGTGTGCTGTAATGTGTCAATTTGCATTTTGATGATATAAATGGAACTCGTTTCCAAGCCAATTAGCATAAAATGATTTTTCCAACTCAAGCCCCCACCTCGTCGCCCTCCAATCTCTAATTTCTCTCGTGCATTTCTGTGTGACACGTGAGGAGGAGCGATCATTGGGGAATCTGATGACAAAGGCCGTGATTGGCTTTGACATTGTGGCCAGTTGGATGCTGTGCCATCCCTCTATATGCTGTATACTGTATGATCAACAACAAAGGATTTTGTTGTTGATGTTGTTTCATTATTTGAAGCATTCACGGACATTTTCTTAAACCCTGCATCACTCCCATGAGACTCTCCCAGCTCCTGCTGTGACACTGACTGGCTGTAAATCACTGAGCCCTGTCTGTCCTCCAGGTGGTGCTATTTCCAACATGTACGCCATGCTGCTGGCCCGCTTCAAGATGTTCCCCGAAGTGAAGGAGAAAGGAATGTCATCTGTTCCCAGACTGGTGGCCTTCACATCCGAACATGTAGGATTTATGTTTCATATCATATATTGGATCAAATAATGAGCGTTTATCACTATTTGAACGTTCTTTTTAAGTGAAAAGTCAAATACCTTCCTCTTCTGTGCAGGAGTAACGTCAGATAGTTTTGCACATTTTGGTTGTGGCTGTTTGTGTGTTTTTAAAAGTGAAATGTGAAGGCGATATGAAGGGGACTGGTGTGAGATGCTGTGAGCAAAGAACCAAACACAAACTGCCGTTTGACAAATGTACACACATAAGCCGTTGCACAGAGAGTCAATTAAACACGACCTCTCTCTCGCGTCTCCTCCGTTATCTTTCAGAGCCATTTCTCAATCAAAAAGGCATCGGCAGCTCTTGGCATCGGGACGGAGAGCGTGATCTGCGTCAAAGTAGATGAAAGGTAAAGTCGGCCTCTCGTGTCAGAAGTTAAATTCCACTGGTGGAAAGTAACTGAGTGCATTTACTCAAGTACTGCACTCAAAGCACACCTGGTTTGATTACGTTTTTCTTCCAGGACTTCTGATTATTGTTTTTTTGTGGGGTTTTTTCAGTGGTAAAATGATCCCAGCTGACCTCGAGAGGAGAATCCTGGAGGCGAAACAGAAGGTAATGTGACACACATTAACAACACCGCTCTAGATACTGCAGGTATTACTTCCACCAGCCCTCGTTTTCTCCCACTGAAACACGTCGGCATTGTTGTCAGCTGCTTTCACGTACCATCACTCCCTGTGCGTCTGCAGGGCTTTGTTCCCTTCTTTGTAAGCGCGACGGCCGGAACCACGGTGTACGGAGCCTTTGACCCTCTCATCGCCATTTCGGACGTCTGCAAAAAGTACGACGTCTGGATGCACGTGGACGTGAGTGAAACAAGTTCTGCGTAAACGTCTCCTGTTGCCTGATTTGAAACTCTGTTATAACCTTAACAAATACACCTCACCACCGGACGAACTGGAGGAACACAGAGAAATACTGAGCTCACCAGTGACTTTGACAAATCTATTATGTCTGTCTGGCCTCTAACTGCTGGTGGTTGACCCAGATAGGAGCCAGCCATTTCCTATCTAACACTGGGGATTAGAAAAACTGGAACAGAGGCTGTAAATCACCTCCTCCACTGACTTTGCCATCATGGGCCCTCTCACTGAAGGAACTCTATCTGTTAATGAAGGTGATTTAGTCCTGACAGGGGGACACCTCTATTAAGAGACATAAATGGCCTTATCTATCATCCCGCAACTGGCTGAGATGGAGGAAGAAAAGCATCCTGCTTTGTAGCTGCTATTCCTGTCGGGATTTGTGGATGCAGAAATAAGAGTGTTTGAAGGCCAGATAATCCAGAGATGCTTGTAAAAAAAACATGCATGCTTCTGACATTAAGAGCTTTTTGAAAGCTGACATTGGAGCCCATGTTGAAAGTGAAGACTGCAGTGTCCCTTTAAGGACTTTGAAGTTGTATTTACAGCGTGACATGATAATGATTGTCGGTCTGTGCTGTCAGGGTGCGTGGGGAGGAAGTCTGCTCATGTCCCGGAGGCACAGGTGGAAGCTGGATGGAGTTGACAGGCAAGTTCAATTATTTCAGGGGGTTTTTTTTGAGGGGAGGAGGAGAGGTGTGGACACAATCTGACAAGAAGCTAAAGAGCATTTGAAGTGACGAGGCGCGATGGTTGTTTTTAACTGCAGGGCCAATTCAGTAACATGGAACCCACACAAGATGATGTCCGTCCCTCTGCAGTGTTCAGCCCTGCTGGTCAGAGAGGAGGTAGGCCTCTTCGTCTCTCACACAGACACACACACACACACACACACACACACACACACACACACACACACACACAGTGCAGAGTATTTGCTTTTCTTGTGGTGATTATAACCGTTGTGGATGTGATTTCGCAGGGTCTGATGCAGAACTGCAACCAGATGCACGCCTGCTACCTGTTCCAGCAGGACAAACACTACGACCTGTCCTACGACACCGGGGACAAAGCGATGCAGTGCGGCCGCCACGTGGACATCTTCAAGCTGTGGCTCATGTGGCGGGCTAAGGTAGTTTGCTCTCGTGCTCATGCTTGCATGCAGCTCTTTGAAACACAGTGTTTTTTTGTGTGACGTCTGCCTCGACCAGGCGGCAACCTCCGGTTCTGTGAAGTGAAACCGATGCAGAAGTGTCTTAAACTTGCATTTTCTCTACTGACCAGCAGGGGGCGACTCCTCCGGTTGCAGAAAGAAGTCAGATTGTATGGAAGTCTATGAGAAAATGACTCTACTTCTCTCTTGATTTATTACCTCAGTAAACATTGTGAACATGAGTTTATGGTCTCAATCTCTAGTTTCAAGTCTTCTTCAATACAGCATGATGGTCCATTTCGAGTCACACAGACCATAAAGCAGGGTATGCTTCAGGGCGGGGCTTACTGTGATTGACAGGTCTCTACCAGAGCGACATTATATACAGTATGCATGACAGATGCATCAATGTCGAGACACTGGATTAAATTTTCCTGCAGAAAAACATGATTTCTTATTTACACTGTCGTAGCTGGAATGCCCACAGTTGGCCCGCTGTTGGTTAGATTTGGCTTGCTAGATGTTTCTAATAGATTCTGACATAGGTTGCTGTTTTTGCTGTACATGGTCTTTCAATATGTAGGATCAGAAATTGTTAAATATTTTTCATAATCTGTGAGTGAGGTTAGAAGCAATAGAGAGGCAGAGACAATGGTTCACGGACAAAAGCATTTAAATAAAGGGTACATTACCATTTTGCATCACAATACAATGGAGTAGGTGTTTGCTTCTGGCCCCTGGACCCCCGTTAAGTTCCAACTAAATAAACATTTAAAAACCAACCGATTGAAACGTTTCCTTCGACAGGGCACCATCGGGTTTGAGTCTCAGATCGACAAGTGTCTGGAGCTGTCGGAGTACCTCTACAACAAGATCAAAGACCGAGAAGGATACGAGATGGTCTTCAATGGGAAAGTACGTCCACATTTAACTTCCGCTCTCCACAAGAATCCTTCCACAGCCGCACAGTCAGCCGGCATCGGTCCACGTTGCTTCTCTTACCTCCGTGCGTTCGGTGTCATTACGGCTGACTTGATTGACGTGCAGCGTGCTCCTGCTTTGTGTTGGATGAATGCCATTTTTAACTCTAGCTGCCAGTATAATGCGCTGCTATTATGTTTCATGAATAGCACAGCGGCCTGTAATTGCTCATATGCATATGAATGGCGGCGGCTGAAGTATCCTCTGCAATAGCCCAAACATACGATGGGGTTATTAAGCTAAAAAAAAAACCTTTTACAGGAGAAGTGCTTGGACACCCAGAGTCATTTATAGTGAAAGCTCTTTAAGGTTTTCAAGGCTTATTGTTTCCTCGCTGAGCCACAAAGGACTGAGAGCATCATAACCCAATGGGTGGTGGTGGGGGAGAAGCCAACTCTTCTGGGCATCGGCCCAGGTGTTCACTAGTCTGTAGCTCCCATCGAGCCGTTACATCAATCTGATGTTGAACAAACGACGGCCGGAACCGGAGCGGGTCGTATAAATGAGGCTGGTGTGCATGGCCAGTCATCTGTAGGTAATGAATGATCTACACCTCGGCTGCTCCAGCGAGGCTTCACATGCCAGATAATAAGAGAGCTGCGTTGGCTTTCAGACGTACAGAGAATGTCTGAGCAGGAGGCAGCTACCTGTCTGATGCTGGGAACACATCATGGCTTTCTTTGTCACGCCTGGAAACAGAATCCGCTCTGGCTTGAAGTAATCTACGGGTTAATTGATTGATTGTTAACTGTATGTGTGTACTGCATCTATATTAATATTGTTTGTTTTTAATTACAATGTTGAAGCCACTGTGCAATGGGATTATAGCATCTCCTAAATTATTCTTGTGGCCTAAAACCTCCATCAATGTGTTCATAAAAAGTGTTCCTCATCCTTCTGTGTGCATGTTTGGCTTTGGTGGCGGTTTATTGCTCTCATCTCTTGTGTTCCCCCAGCCTCAGCACACCAACGTCTGCTTCTGGTACCTCCCTCCGGGGATCCGCTACATGGAGGACAACGAGGAGAGAAAGAAACACTTGCACAAGGTGGGCGAGCGGAGATAAGAAGCCCGACTATGATATCTACCAGAAACACCTTTCACTGCACCTTTTCGTTTGCACTACAAGCCTTTCACTGCTATCCAGTTTGACCATCACATGTCCCCCCCGTCATCAGGGACAACATGGCTACCACTTATCCTCTGGATTAAAAAAAATACTTTGCCATACGTGTACTTAGTAAATTGTGACAGCGTTGCTCACAGAGGGGCATCACAGGCCTGACTAAAGAGAGTGAGGCTATCCAGTTAGCTCACGGCGGCCACTCAGAGGATCCCACAGCAGCGGGGGGGCGACTAATTGACAATTAGGACAAACAGATGGGGGACGTGCGGCCCATAAAAAGAGCTCTCTGCACCTGTAAAACCATCCGCCGTAGATCGTTTGTCAAAGCACATCAAACGGAGAGATTTCCTTTTGTTTTTCCAAAGTTTGATTGAAAAGAACGCAGTGGACACGCCTCGCTGAAACCCGAGTGTTTGGACAGCTCGCTGTTGTTGCTGCAGACTCTGACACTCAGATTGAGGGATGACGTAATGTTGAGGAAAACGTCCACACCGGAGGAGCTTGATTTCCACTTGCACTTAATGGCTACGTTTGAAGGATAACTGGAAAATTGTCAAAAAGACTGATTCGACAGCAATCTGCAGCTGTTGATTGATTGTTTTACAGAAACACCTGCAAGAGATTAAGAGGGATTATGTGAGGAGAGCTCCGGGACAGAACTACTACTATACTGTAACCCCAGTGGTGGGAGAAGTACTCAGATCCTTAACTTAAGTAAAAGTACTTGTTGGTCCTGCATTCGAAAATCTACTTTGGTAAAAGTACATGTTACATTTATATATAAAAACACTCACTATATAAAATGTCCCCTTTCAGAGCGTTAAGTCATGGAGCCTTTAAGGTCCTGAAGGATTTCATGCACCTTAGATAGTATTTTTTAAGTTATTTTTGCTACCAGGAGGATCATGCGACCGGTAGCTTGTGTGCGTCTGTGAGTGACTGTGCACCTCTGTGTCTGTCCACGGCTAATCTTGCATTCTGCTGCAGCAAAACAGCATATTATTTTGGGTGCTCATTCATAGCTGCATAACGAGGACCTCTTGTGGTTGCGGTGACTCACATTTTCTCGAAACACCTTTGATTGCCTGTTTCATACCGCTATTGACGTAGTCTAACAGGCCCCCGGCCAGCAGGGCGGCCTGATAGTACAGCTGAGTGGATTTTCTCATAAATTGGATGTACTTAACTGTATTCCAGTACCTCCAAATCGTACTTAAGTAATGCAGCATACCTGAATACATGTACACAACCCTACAAGCTCCTGTCATTGCTTGTTTTGTGCCTGGTAGTAAATAGAAATGAACCAAACCAATGGAACGATGAAGAGCTTAAGCAGTGTTTGATCTCCTCTCTGCTTCTGTTCATTCACACTGTATGTGCTGACCCTCTCAGGTGGCTCCGGTGATAAAGGCCAGGATGATGGAGTACGGCACGACCATGGTCAGCTACCAACCGCAAGGAGACAAGGTCAACTTCTTCCGCATGGTGATCTCAAATCCCGCGGCGACCTTCGGGGACATCGACTTTCTTATCGAGGAGATCGAGCGACTCGGCCATGACCTATAAGACTCGCCTCGCCAAATGTACGTTTCCCCCTTGACGGATGAGTTGTTTGTCGTGAGTGTACTGGTAAACGTTTTTCTTTTCTCTCTCTTTCCTCCAAACGTCACATATTTAAGAGTATATTTGAGGGGAAAAAAAGATCTAAAGATATATATATATATCCATATATTATGTATTGTAGCTTTGCCGTGGACTAACTTGGTCCAAAGCTATGTAAAAGTGCTTCTGTCTGCATTTCCTATAGTGTAGTAGATCCCAGTAAGTGATGTAACTTGTACTTTTTGTGATATGAAACGCTTGTGCAATAGGTCGATGAGGAAGAGTTTTTTATTTTTGGGATCATTTCTCATTTGCAGAGTATGTTGTTAAGTGCCAAACGTGGTCGTGTTCTATTGTAACTTTACAATTTAAACTTCTGGTTTAAAACAAAAAAAAAAAAGCACTTCACCTTACCTCAGCGTAATCAACTGCCTTTACATCTGCACATAGTACGTCAAGCAGTGATGTTGGTCGTTTTTCTCCTGACTGGTGATGTATAGCAGCACCAGCACACGTTAGACAAACTGAAGCAGGCCGTCAGTAGTAAATATGTACAAAAGAAGGCATTTCTATCAAAATGACACAATGGCAAAGCATTTATGAAGGCGCGCCGCTCCATCGCGCTTCACATCAGCCTCTGACAGTTTGACCTGCAGCTTACGATGCTTATTTAATATTGCAGCAACACTTTATACTCATTTTACATACGCACTTCTCTCCGGCGTATTTGAGGTTGTGAAGGCTCGTTTTGTTTGATGTCATATCAAAGTGGGGCAACATTTCCAACCAGGCTGCATATTTAGCTGTGCTGAGTGTGCTTTACATGATGTAATGATCTAAAATGAGAATAATCAACATTGAAGAGGCAACGTTAAGTTGTAATCCTTAATATTATTCTTTATTTCAAGTCCCATTGTTTTGCTACAATTAACTTTGGTGTAGCCATTCAAAGTATTTGGAGTTTTTAATCGCCTCTCTTTACAGTAGTTTTAATTGTTGGCGGCGGAGCTTTGAACTTTCGCAACAAAACTATTTGATTGGGGTCCGGGTGGTTTGGGTTAAAATATGTAAGTTTGTTCGGTAACTAGCGTTAGTTAAGTGCCAAAGTTACATAACAAAACTACGGTAAATTAAATCAACGTTAACTTGGTTTCACACGAAACATGAACAGCGGTCTCGTGGGTGAAAGTCCCGTGTTTGACAAAGCAAATTGCCTCCCACGGATAACGTAAGCTTGTTGGGCCAGTGGGACATCACATGACCTGCAGTACCGACTGTGGCCACTACGACTACGCAGCGCCGAGTTGTTCCTGGCAGTTTTGTCGCACACTTTCTGTTATCAAAATGAATCGTTAAGGATTATTACTTTTAAGAAGCCTCTCATCTACAGGACCATAATGAGTGAAGTTATGTTTGTCAGTGGTGTTTTTGGATGAGCACTTAATGAAAGATCAAGGATCTTTAAGAAAACTGGGAACGGGACAATGATGGTGTTTTGTCTGAGTAGAGGAACTTCTCCAGACTTGCAGCTACTGCACACCTGACATCTATTGCACTAAATGAGGAGGAGGAGTATCCCTTAGCATTGCAACTGAGATTTCTTCTTTATTCATTCACAAGCAATATTTGAGTATGGGTCCAATCTATACGCCCTGCAAAACAAAAAATCTAATTCAAGCGTACGAGAGTTAACGGTAATCGAGTTAAACATGCTTACTGTAGGCAGGTTAGCTGATGGAGAGTGAACCCTGATTTTAAGAAAAGCAGGGCTTCACTCGCATTTCCTCCACTAGCAGAAGTTAGAAAAGCACAATTTGCTCAACACGGTCGCTCAGTGTACAATCACTTTTGATCATAGGTTGTAAATAGTATTTCAAGATGTCCTAAGTACATATCTTTGTGTATACATGAGTGTATATAAGACGTATAATCAGAGACTATTTGTGAGGTAAAGCTATTCATATTTTCTCTATCTCCAATATAGATTACTTGTATTTTCATCCTGTTTGTCCAGAAGGCTTTTTTCCTGTGTGTGTGCGCGTGTGTGTGTGTGTGCGTGTGTGTGTGTGTGTGTGTGTGTGTGTGTGTGTGTGTGTGTGTGTGTGTGTGTGTGTGTGTGTGTCAGATACTTGACTTGGTTTGTGACTCTTCTGCTATTTCAAAGAAAACGTCTTTCAGGGACTGGCTTTAAAGAAACCGACAGATTTCACCTCAAAACACTTGCGAGTCTTTTGCGAAGAGACTCTGGAGTTTTGATTTTAAATGAATATGCAAAAGCCTCTTTTCACTCTGAAGCCCTGTGTTTTTGTGAATACTTGACAGTGTGTGCCAATGTGTACCTTAGTGTGTTTGTAACTGTGTTGCCTTAGTATAACTTTGCCAGTATTGTCTAGTTTTCTTCCAAAAGGGGAGGTTGTGCACTTCAGAGTATACACATGACGTAATAACGTGCAATGTCCAATCGTTGTTCATAAATTGATGTTTTAAAAAAAAAAAAAAAGCTCAAAAATGTAACTTGGTCTGAATGTGACATGCATCGAGGGGCTTTTTTGTTTGCATTTTACAGACATTATGAAAGTTTTACATCCCAACAGAGATTCGATTTATTAATCCTAATTCCCAGATGTAAAAAGAAACCGGCGTGAACACTGTGACACGGACAACGTCAGATTTATTACAGCGACGCAGGAATCTCACCGCGGCGGTCGTGGAAAGCCGGACGTGTTTCTTCTCTTGCTGCTGCTGCCAGACTTGCTTCCTTTGCACGTGCATGCGATGCCTTGCCTATCCAGCTTGTTCGATATCTCCTATATATCTATTTCTCTCTCTATATAAATATAAATATATACAGTATGTGTAGCTCCTGTAATTAGCTTTAGCCTGTAGATTAGTGCACTGTCGCTCGAGCCTTTACATGTGATTCTCTGTGTCTTGGGCTTCCTGTAAAGTTTCTCCGTGCCGCAAGCATGCTAACCTCGCCTAGCATTGTAATCCTCTCCGCGCTTGATCTCACTCTCTCTATCCTCTCTTTCTTCTTCTGCTTGAAGACTGTCGCAGCTCTGAACGTAAAGTATTATATATCTATCTATCTATCTATCTATCTATCTATCTATCTATCTATCTATCTATCTATCTATCTATCTATCTATCTATCGATCTATCGATCTATCGATCTATCTATCTATATGTGTGTGTAGTCCCTCAGCATGTCTCTCTGAAAGCTCTTTTCTGCTCTGCACCTGTTCGACCTTTTCTCTCTTTCTCTTCCTGCTTCGCTCTCCTCTCGCAGTGACATCGTCACCTCGCGCTTTCCTCCAGCGTTCCCCGGCTGCCCGCTGTCGTTCCGTTGTTTCTCCGTGTCGGGTGTGTTGACTCGTGTCACCGTGCCATAGCGTCGCCATTTTATTTTGGTTTCACCGAAAGGCCCTTGGCTCTTTGGGATGTATGAGAAACAGAATCGATAAGATGTGAACTTGATTGTCCAAAAACTTGTCCAATACAAGTGTTATAGCCTTTAACACAAGTACAGAAAACATCTAAATATGAACCCTGGTTTCTTGCTTACAGGAATATGTTGTTTGTTGAACAATTCAAATCTCTCGTGCTCAGAGTGCAGTTCACTTTCACGTATGATTTTAAATCGTATGTTCTGCAAACTGCTGCGCTAGCTTCTCTCAAACACTCATTTGTCCTGAACTATATGTTACTGTTGGGAAAATATAAATAAATATTGTCAAAACAAAGATTATTGGAATCTGTGTTTGTTGTGCTTCAGTCTGTCGGCTAAAAACACGAGTGTGTCGTGATTGAGAAAAGAGATCCATCAGGTATCCCAATACGTCACCACATGGCCTATAATTCTTATATTTATCATTCCTTATTACTTATATGTTGTACCTATATTGTGTTATATGGTGTTTCATTATGAACATAATTGATACTTTGCGTAGTCTTGTTTTTATATGAAGTGATTCTTTGTTTCTATTTTTCCTATATTATGTGTAAGGACAACTGTATCAAAGTAGTTTCCCACCGGGGATCAATAAAACAGTTCTTAATGTGATACTGATAGATTAACAACAGATTCAAACACTTTTAATACAAAATATGCACAAAATAATGGCAATAATACAAACATAACGGTTTCATGTTCCTCATGCAACTCCAGTAAAAAATCCAAGATGTTTACTGTCACTCTGGTTATAGTACAATCGCTTTCGCAGGGAGGATCCATGAAGGAAAGAAAATGTATTGTAAATATATTAAGTTCTATAACATATGAGACAATAAGCACAAACAAATATCCATTTGTGCTATTTTTGTGAGAGGCGTCGCTGGCAGGTTTCAAACGTCTCCCTAGATGGCACTGCAGCTCCGCACGTGAGTCACCAGGAGCAGCAGGGAGTGTATTTAACCTTTACTAAAAACAGACATCAGCAAATGAAGATGGAATTTTTGGCAAATAAAACTTATTTTCTGTTCATTGTCTCATTGAGCTGTTTTTGGTTTTTTTTGCTCTAAATCTTCCCTAATTACAACATCCTTTTATGTCCAAACGAAAGAAAGCATGCATCCCAAAGTATGTAAAAGGTTCCCAGATGTTTTACCCCATCTTCCCCTCTCAGACACAGATAAAGAGGAAAAGCACCTCGTGGGAATAATCACCGCCTCTGTGACGAAGACTCACAACCACACAGGGGTTCACCTTATTTGTTTTATTTAAGTGATTAGGATAAGAAAGTGACACTCCGTGTTTTAAACAAAACATCTGGGTGGCACACTGTATCAGCTGGCTCTGCATGAAGCCGCTCTGAAGAAGCAGATGGTTTTGACATTACAAACGTGACATGTAATCACTCGGTTCACTGTTTCCACAGCAAAGCCGTCATTGATCAACACCTTCAGCTGCACGTTCCATACATCTCAATGCAATCTGCCCCTCAACATTTTGATATATATCTTGTTACGAATAAGTAGAAGTTCTGACCTGATGGGGGCTCTGCTCTGTTGGCATCTCCCAACACTTTAGAGGATTCATCTTTTGGGGATCATGACAGTCTACGCAAGTTCCCACAAAATTCAGCTTCACAATTGCTTCACACAAGGCAGCACAATCATTAATTATAGAATTAAATGTAAAATCGAATCAAATTGGGTGGATTCTACAATAAAATAGGCAAAACCAACTCTAGCAATGTATAATAAAAGAAATAAAACAGCAAAAAATTCAAATCTAATACGGATCTCATCAGTAAAAGTCAACAGTTGTCTGGAATGAAGCTGGCCGACGTCTTCGTGCACATGAAGTCAATATGTGAGCTGTCCCTGCTTTCAGCCCACATGGTGAGTTTTATGATCCACTCCTCTTGCTGCAGAGCCACAGAGACAAAGTGACTTGTCAGCTCATCCTCCATTAATTGACATCAAGGAATTACCTATGTGTGCTCTTGACATCACATTTTGGACTCATGCGGTGTCATGAGGCCAAATGAATTTCAATCAACCTTGACACGCTGCCTCTGCAGACTCTGTTATCTCCCTGATAGCATATTCCTCTTTACAGATTCAAAATTAATCATGCGAATAATGACTAAATGACCAGGTCTGGCATTTTTCTCAGTGAGCAGAGATGTTCCCACATGAGCAGTTTATCACCAGCGTCTCCTGGAGGTCTGCTCCCCCGACCACCTGGAGCACATCACAGGCCTCGTAAAGCCCCGACGCTCTAATCCCACATGTGATTACACAGAGAGGTGCAGTGTCCGAACACACGGCTTGCAGACAGGAGAAATGTAGCAAACATGTCATAAAGTTGAAGTCGGAGAAGTTCATCTTTTTCCAGACTGTTGCGGTGATTTATGAGCAACACTAGATGGTGAAGTGAAGGCTTGAGAGGCGCTTACCAAAGCATTTTGACTGAAAGGACTGAAGTCTTTCCTTTAACCTGACCATGTGTGAGTGTGTGTGTGTGAGTGTGTGTGTGTGTGTGTGTGTGTGTGTGGCGGCTAAGCCAAGCCAGATGTTGGTGTCTGATGGAATTGGTGGTGTTCACCTCACGGTCCTCTGAGCCGTTGAACTCTGCCTCCGCCCTGATGTCAGCCCAGGAGCTGCTGGGTCATCTATTCGTGTTTGGTTTCACTTTGGTGACACTGCACGGCGAACCCATGAAAGCCCGGTCACCTTAGGGGAGAGGCCGCATGCTTGGTTGATGAGCAGATGACACATTATTTTTTCTCGGGCCGGGAGTTTGCAGCTTCAGTGTGTTTCAGGTCGTTATTCAGGTTTTTACTGTTTTGATTCACTCTCACCGCTCTCATGGCATCGTTTCCAGATGTGGCATGTGGCGTGACTTTGGTGTGTACTTAGACTTGCATGGCTTAATCTTTGAGACAAGCATATGCTACTGGCAGGATCAACCAGGTAGCCAAACTACACCGACGGGGGGGCGGAGGTCCGGCCCCCGTCGCATGCGCTGGAAGTGTTTGTACGCCGCCGACATGTGGGCTAAGCGAGCATCGGGGTGTGTGTGTGTGTGACGCAACAATGGCGGCTCATGAAGAGGTTAGAAGCTGCAATATCATCAGTTACAGCTGGAGAGTTTTTCTTCATAGAAAGAAGAGCAAAAAGAACAACACTGGAGGCTTTTCTCGATGGAAAAGATGTTTTCACTCAGTTTCATTGACTGATGGTTCAACAAATCATCTGCCAAGTATTTTTGGAAAGCGACCGCCCTTTTCCAAAGAGTTTCCAACGACCGGCTTGTCAGATGGTTCTGTGTAAACAAACCATCTGGCACCTCAGGTTACGACCTTCCAGTCCCCAGCATTAAGAGCCTGACATGATACATGACCATCCGCCACACTCCTCCCCACATAAAGGCCACAGCTCCTCCTGCAATAACACTGAACGTTGGCACTGGACGTAAATCACGAGGTGCGTGATTCTGGGTTCGTTAGAAATGTCCCCATGTTCCCAGGTCTTCAGCAGTTATTTTTGCAAACATAATGCTACCGCAACAAAAACAAGACGAAAGGTATATGAAACCTGAATTCTCCTCAAATCACCAAATACACCATACACTATGTTCTGTTGCAAAGCACTGCACACACACACACACACACACACACCTCCGCTCAACTTATTGTGGTATACGCTGAGTCATTTGTGTGGATGCATTCAGTGAGATAGTTAATCTGTAAGCGCCATGCCGGAGAAAGCAATTAACCTCACGGACCACCGGGGAGTTGATATGAGTGAGAGAGCATCTCTCCGCCATTTAAATATGCACCAGAGGGACTCGCTCGCTCGCATTCAGCCAACCTATTATTCATCATCAGCGCTTTAAATGGCCTCTTCATGAAGACAGCAAGACGGGCCTCACTCCCTGTTGCATAAACATGTGCACATTGCACACACACACACGAACAGACGGATCCCCATGGCTCTGGAGTGTCAGGTTGCCCTTGATTAAGGTCAGCAAAAGAACGAGAAAACTAAACGCTGCATTCCTGGTGATCGGGGACTTTACCAGACACTGGTGGGAACTATGCAGAGCCCTCGCCAAGACTGGAACAGAGAGACGCAGCATGTCCAGCACGATTATTGTCAGTGTAGCTTTCAGCTTTTCAAAAATGCCCGACAGAAAGCGAGTGTTTCTCATGTTGCAGAAACTGTTCAACAACAAAGAAAATCTGAGTAATTTAAGGAGCTTGTTGGTCAAGTTTTTGGGTGTTTTGTCACACCATGAAACTCTCCACAGGCGGTTTTATATGAATCCCACTTTTGTGTTTGCGGTTACCGACCTGCCAGCCCATTTCCTCATGCATCAGCAACCTCTCTAATGAGGAGGAAACACCGGCACAGATGGACGAAGGCAGGAGGGCGGAGATTGCGACAGATGAGCGGATGCGCGAGAAAGGGAGGATGATGGAGAGCAAGCAGTTACAGAGAAACCCAGAGACGTGATGCAATAGCTTTGCACTGATACAGTAAGACACATATTGGACTTTTAGCCAGACAAACGTCTCGCTGGTCCCTCGGCTACGACTACAATTGTTTCCTCAAAACCTGCCAGCAAATAATTGATCTTTTCTGTTTTCAGTTGTTCTGGAAGGTCTTGTATCTTTCGCTGAAAGGTGAACACACCCATCTCAAGTCAGCGATTCTTGGCAGGTGAGACCAAACTGAACTCGGAGAAATTGGTTCCAAGGCAAGGCAAGGCAAGGCAAGGCAAGTTTATTTGTATAGCACATTTCAACAAGGTAATTCAAAGTGCTTCACATAAAACCATTAAAAGCATCAAAACATAAGACAAAGAAAAGGAGATTTAAAAACAATTAAGAACATTCATTCATAAAACCATTAAAAATCGATGTCTCCCAGAGATCATCTACGCTGCACTCAAACCTCTACACTGCCAATTCTGTCAACCCACACACAAACCACCTATGGATCTTTGTTTTCTAGTGTGTGCCTGGCACGAGCTTGGTCCCGAAGGAAATACCGTTATAATTGTGCAGTCTCCACTTGTACTCCTTTCACATCAGCGTATTTAAAAACAATTAAGAACATTCATTAAAACATTAAAAAACAGTGTAAGAAATAAAATGCAGCAGTAAAATGCAGAAATTGATTAATATATTAATTGAATGTGGTTCAATTAAAGGCAGCAGCAAACAGAAAAGTCTTCAATCTTGATTTAAATGAACTGAGGGTCTCAGCAGACCTGCAGCTTTCTGGGACTTTGTTCCAGATATGTGGAGCAGAAAAACTGAACGCTGCTTCTCCATGTTTAGTTCTGACTCTGGGAACAGAAAGTAGACCGGTCCCAGACGACCTGAGGGGTCGGGATGGTTCATAAGGTAGCAGCAGATCAGAGATGTATTTTGGCCCTAAACCATTCAGTGCTTTGTAAACCAACAGCAGGATTTTAAAGTCAATTCTTTGTTGGACAGGAAGCCAGTGCAAAGACATCAGAACTGGGGTGATGTGATCCACCCTCCTGGTCTTAGTGAGGACTTCCAAACTCAAACATAACTTTTTGCAGCACGAGTGTTTTTCAGCTGTAACTCCAAGTAGTATTGAAGACATTTAAAATGCCCAAATGCACTTAATTTCCGTATTTAGATTATTTAATATTTTTAATTCTCAAAAGAACCCAACAAGCTGTTTAAAAAAAAATCAACCACATCATTACAGACTTTCTTGGCACCCCATAAAGCCACTGTGGAGTACCAGTGTAACGCACTGCGGCGGGTTGCAGCATCAGACCCGACCACATGGTCTCAACATGTCCCTGTAGACAAGAGGCCTTGGCTCTTATAGAACATCCGCTTCTGATGAAAGCAAGCCTGTCTCCGGCTTTGTCCTTTTTAAGTCAACGTCGGAGCAGACCGGGGCCATGCTTGGGTGAGGAGGGTGTTCACCTCGACATCAACATGCACCCATGAATACATGACGCAGATGCACATTCAGAGCATTAAGTTAAATACTTTACAAAGATAAAAAAGACTCGCGTTAGACGGACTGGATTTCTACGTTTTGTGGTCACAGTTCTGGACTCATTAGAGACTCTGAAGGAACTCCAAACACAGAAACCCTCAGAATGCAAATAAACTCACAACAGATGCATTGCGGTGATGAATGATGTCTCTGTTTTGCCAGAGAGAAATGGTATGCGGCCCGTCAAACAGCATGGCACCTTTTTGTGTTTTCACATCACAGCATTTATAAATTGAATTTCCGAATGCTTTGGTTGATTATTCTATCTTGACTCAGGCTTCTGATCTGTGCCAAACCTGTTAACTCTTGGTTTAATGTGTCTATGGAAGATGAATGTCTGATCGAATATCAAAGCAGCTATAATACATCTTTTTTTATTCAAACAAAGGACGGCATGACCACATATGAAAGGAGTTGATTGTATTGATGAACCCGCAGCTAATTGTCACCCGACTCTGCAGTTCCTCTCAGCTCTATTGAGCTGTTTAGCGACTGACAGATCAGATTTGTGTCTTTTCTGGCCGGCAGCCTCACTATTTTGGTTTACTCTCACGGCTTCACTTTCAGCTGCAGCAGGAAAAAAATCGAACATTTAACGTTTAACCGGCTGTTCCCCATCCTGATGAAAACGCACACACGTGCACGAGCATGAACGTGCGCTAGACTTAAGGCTCCCGGTTTGGGGGTTTGAGAATATGTCTGTCCTACAGAGTTTCTGTTTCTGGCCACTTGATGAATGTTACTCCACCATTTCCTTCTTTTGCTTTGGGCTCCAGTCGTTCCAGAAGAGAATAACTGGTTCTTTACAACAGCATGCTAGTGCTGAACTTTGTTGTTCTGTCGTTCGGTGCTAGCTGGGAAGCATTAGGTGAACTTATCAAGGCATGTTTTGCTGGAAACATCTGCTGGGAATGTGAGTGACGATGAGGGGGACATTTATTGGCCGTACAACCAAAACACAACTAAAAGGCAAACTGACGTCTGAGGCTAACTGAAAGAAGCGTCGTTGTGCTGAGGGGAACAACAGAGTTTCCGCCTTTAACGTTACAATTAGTCATTTGAACCATTGTTAATTCATAAAATAATGATTAGAGGAGCTAACGCACACACTCCTCAGTTTTCTCTGTTCTCTCTCTGATGTCTCTGAAACTCTTCAAGTGCTGTGGATCTCATTTGATCTACACACATCTGGAGCACTGCTCCACTGAAACACCTGTTTTCAATCCAGGCAGCCGACAGAAACATTTGATTGTTTTTCACATCCAGACCTTTTTTTTCCCCCCCGCCTCTCCCTCTCATTGACTCACTGGCTATTTGATATGTTTAAACCAAGGAACAGCTCTCCTATAGGTAATAGATGGAAGAATAATTTAACCTTGATTAAGAACAATCGAGAGGAAATATACAGTGATTGACTGTTGGCACCTATAGCTGTGTAATAAGGTTCTAAAGAGGTTCAGTATGTTTGGGATTAACTGGAATGAACATCTGAATGTTAAACTTTTACCCTTTAACTTGATGGAAACTCCGCCATCAACTAAATGTCAAATGTCTGGACAGGAATGCTTCACGTTATGCTAGATGGAAAAAACAATTAACAGAATACAATATGAACGAGCTGGAGTTAAAGTCATTCTCTGGCTAAACATATGTACATTTTATTTGGTGTTGAAGAAGAGTGCATGCATTGACATGTGCAGGGAGCCCAGCCACAGAAAGCTAAAACTAAAATCACTGAACATAATGAAGTGAGAATAAATCGGAAGAATTTCCGTGGCCGGCTTCGTTGCCAACTCCCTGAAACACTTAATTATGCCTAATTGTTTAGAGGACAGAACACACACAGAGGCAATTATGAACGATATGCATGGGCAACTCCTCACAGGGAAACAGCATTCAGGCAAAAGAATATCAAAGTATGATGTTTGCACATTCCATAATACTATGTTAAACTATACGTGTGCAAATAAAGGTGTGATAGAGGCTACCGCTGCGTGTGCTAACGAATACCAACACTGCCGATTCAGCGCTTTTACCACATACACATATTGTTATGCTTTTCTCATGACTGACAAATATATATTCTATAGTGTAAATACAAAAGTCACGTTTTATAAAAGGCAAATAAATATCATCAAGAACAACATCAAATACCAACTCCTGCTTGAAAGAGTTTACTTAGCATGTGTGTAGAGCTATTAGTCTTCAGAGCATTAAAGGGATAGTTTGACATTTTGGGCAATGCATGTAGACAGTTTATGTTTTTGTCACACAAACACGCAACGTATTTTCTCAGAACGTGAATATAATGTGGAGAAAAAAACAACGGAATATAGGTTGAGTTTTTTGCACTTCGAATAAAGGCATCAACCAATCTTCTTGTGAAAAACAGGCATATTCAAAATGTACACGATAGTGAAGAGCAACAATTCACAGGCCAGTATTTAGCATGTTTGTGGTATTTGTTTGTCACGCCTGCAGTGTGTAAAGGCCTCAATGATAGATGAGAAGACCGATACCACTCTAACATTGGTATATGAAGCTAGCAAGAGCAGCCAGTTAGCTTAGCTTAGTATCTCCCAAAATGTCAAACTATTTTTAAATGCCTTGTGATATAATACAGAAAAGGTTTGTTACATACGGTACAAAAGTTAAATATGTGCAGGAACAGAAGGATATACATATTAAACGACTCCTAGAAAGGTAGGCATGCCAATGTGTACATAAACACTCACACACACACACACATAACAAGCACCACTGCACATGTATGTACGTACACTCATACACACTGTACACACACACACACACACACACACACACACACACACACACACACACACCCATCCCATGTAGAATTGGTCACTGCTCAACCAGCCGAAGTACTTCAAGCGAAAGCAGTACTTATGTTAATCATATCCAAAAGAGATTTCACAATAAAAGTCTAAACAGGTGATGAAACATACATTTAGAACAATAATATGACAAAATATGTGTAATCGATGAATAACATTGTTTTTCCTCTGTCTTTATTTGGTAAATTGTTGAATCTGCTCTGCAATTCAATATTGTGCAAAACTGTCTTCTTGTTAACGATAAAAAGGCTTCTTGGGTCACACTGCAACCCAGAGGATTGAAATGTTAGTGCCGCCCTCGTGTGTTATCTGGTTAACTCGCCCGCGGATGCAGTCCAGAGTAACATAGACCGCCGTTCCGTTCTGGACCGGAAACGAGGCCCTCAGCCCGATGCTGGCCCACTCGCTCCCTTCCGGCATATGTCCAGACACCTGCTGAGCCACAGGACCCGCCTGCTTGCCCTGATCCCCCGCCCGCTGCAAAGTCAGTTTCACAATATTGCAGGAGTGTATCAGCTTCAGGTTGAGGGCGATGTTCGCCGTCCCTTTCTCGTGGAATATGAAGTTCTTCCGGCTGTTTGGCTCCCCGGTGCGGGCCAATCGAACCTGCGGCGTGTCGGCGCCGATCTGCTGGAACGACAGCGGCTTATTCCTGACCGCTCCAGAGGGCAGACCCGTCCTGGACACAGTAGCAGTCAGCGCCGTCGACACCGCCGAGGGAATCCAGATGAGGCTCAGCACGCTGATCCCGGTGCTGTCCCCGAAGTAGCGGATGTTGCACTGGGACGGAGACGTGATCTCAAAGCTCAGCGTGTCGCCGCCGGCTACGCTCACGGCGCCAGAGAGGGTGATGGAGGTGTCCCTGTAGTTGACGCCCGTCTTGAAGGCTTGCATCGCCTCCTGGCCGGTCCCGTTGCGGTTGGTGTAGGCGATCAGGGAGAAACCCTCTCGAATGCAGGTGTGGCCCATAGAGTACAGCGCCTGTTGGAGGACGAACTTCACCACACCGCTCTCTGTGAAGCGCACGCCGCGGTTGTCGTGCGTTAGAATGATCATGTAAGGGTCGGACACTGAGGTAATGCGGAAAGTTGGGCGGTAGCTGGTCTGGTAGTGCGTCAACAGGGACATCTGAGCCGTCATAGCAACGGCACCGGTGTCATGCGACAACCAGAGCAGGCTGACTGAGGGGGCGGCGATATCGTAGAGGTGGAGATCCTTGCTCTGGTTGCAGTGTTGATTGGGGCTCTTCAGCAGCAGAGTGAAGGTGTGGTTGGGCTCCACCTCGACCCCACTGCTGACGCTGACACCCTGGAAGTACTTCCCATCCGGCTGTTCGATGCGAACACCACTGAGGTCCCAACCCTCCTCCTCCTGGCTCCCGTTGAGCCTCATCCCCACCTGGAGGAAGTTCCTGCAGCTGTGCTTTATCGCAAAGTTATGATCCAACCACACGAGGCCGTGCTGCAGGAACGTCACCTGCCCCGCCTCGTTGGACAGCAGATCGATTCTCTCTTTGCCTCGGATGTTAAGTTGAAGCCCGGGGAAGATGTGGCCGCCAGAAGACCTGGCGGATGGGACTCCCACACTGGCCCCCCAAGACTGGGAGAGTCGGCTCTCCGAAGGCTGGCCGCAGACTGAGTCAGCGATAGCTGTGCAGGGAGCAGACACCGACTCTCCATCACAGTCGGAACAGGCCTGGCACTCCTGCAGCTCCTGGTTGAAGAAGTAGTCGGGACCACACAAGCCCATCACTGCTTCTCTCTCAGAAACCCCCAGACACCTGAACCCCCCTGTGCAGTCAAAGACCAGAGAGAATAGAGAAACCAAGGAGTAAAAAGACGTTTTAAAATTAAAACATTAAGAGGGAGATATTGTTTGTTCCCCACTGCCAACAATTAGGAGATTAATTGCTTGAATCATCGAAAACATACCTGGAGTATTAAGGCACTTCACTCGCTCTCCACAAATGTTTGGTACTTCAAGGCATTCATCTCTGTCCTGCAATTCATACAATAATCATTGTGAATACATTTTTACTGTTAATTATAGCTTCATTCTGATAAGTATGAACATTTTCCCTCCAAATCAGCTGTTATGATGTTTGGGCATTGCCGCCACATGTGTGAAAACTGACTGATTCCACCATATCAAGCTTTGACTACTAGCTGAAGCCCATTCACACTTTAGTGAGCAGTGGGTTGGTTTTCACACATCACAGATAAGTACAGATAGCCGTCTCACCGTCATGCAAACAGACAGCAGTGTGTTTTAAATGAAGTGAAACGGGTGTGAAAATACCAGTATTTTAAAAGGACAGTACCTGGCACATCCTGTCTGCAGTGGGAGAACATTGCGAGATCAGAAAGAAGCCCGGTGGACACATGGTGCACTTCTCACACTGAGCTGGGTCCCTCTGAAAATCACAGTACTCCTCCCCCACACAAGGTGAAGGGCAACCCAGCAGAGGTTGAGGAAAATGAGCCTCTCCGACGACATCCATCCCCTTCGAGTCCATGTCCATCTTGTGCACGGCGTAGGACTTCTGCAGGTGGCTGCGGGCCTGGCTCTGCAGACCCGCCAGGTGGCTCTCGAAGTAGCTCTGCAGCTCACCCTGCAGGCCCTGGAAGGAGACCTGCTTGACGGTGTCCGACAGGAGGCCGTACTGGGCCTTCACCACGTCCATCTGGTCATACATGCGCCGCTGCTGGTCCAGGATCTCCCTCTGCTGGGACAGCAGCGCCTCCTGTTGGTCGGCGAGCTTCTGCTGCAGGTCGCGGATGACGATCTGCTGGGCGCGCAGGGCCTCCACCAGCTTCTCCTGCCCCTTCGCCAGCTGGAGGTGCAAGATGAGGGCATCTTCAGAGGGAACTTCGTTCTCCCCTGAGGGGAAAATAATGCAAAATGAAATATGGGATCAGACAAGTTGTTATTGTTAAACACTGCAGTGGAGGAAGAGATTCAAAGAGATTAAGACTGATTCAGAAGTCTGATTTCTGCAAATGCTGCCGCGATAAAGTTTGAACACCCATTGACCCTGTTTTAAGTGCAGTGAACGTTTCCTTTGTGGACCAACATCAAAGCACTCAACATTTTCTGGACAACTGACTCACAGACATGTTTCCAGTTCAGCTGCTCTCGCTGTGCAGATATAGTTTAGGGCTGAATGTGAACAAGGTCTTCCTTTGCTTTTTGAGCTTAATCCCATTTTGCAGATCCCTGGTGGGAGAAGGGGGGTTAAAGTCAATAAAGGGTTACATGCATGGTTACATTGCAGGCACACTGTTTCCAGAGCAAGTTAATAATTCATCAACTTCTTTTGAAGCTTGTCACTCAACCAGAAATGTCTGGCAGCGGTTAGATTGGTGCACAGTTGTGCACAAAGGGCATTTTGAAGAAGTTAATCAGCCTGAAAAGCAACAGTTAAAATGTTAGATGACAATGATGATGATGATGATAATAATAGCAGACCTGGCTTGATGTCACATGTGAGCTGGACACCCAAAGGTGCGCCGCCAAGTTCCGACGACGTTGGATATCCAAGCTCCGGAAAATCTCCCAGAAACTGCGCGGCTCTGTCGGACAGATGGACCGGAGGAAGCTCCTCTGAACTGCACCCCTCTCCCACACACGACTTCGCGCGAGCTCTTGGCCGTATCCTCAGCGGCAGCCTGCACTCGATCCCCCTACAGTCTCGTGTGTCATTAGCGGGCTGAGAATGTTTCACAACAGGGGCGCAGTCTGCATCGGTGCATCCTGCAGGTACAACTTCTGGCGCTCTCATCCGCGCGCCGCCGCCGCCGTCGCTGTGCCGCACGCGAAGCGGCTTGACGGCGGGGTATGCGTCCGGCGCTGCTCTTGGAGAGCTCGGGTATGCATGGTGCTGGCTGGCGACGATCTGCGCCGCTCTCCCTTGCGTCGTCGGGTTGAACTGCCGCGGCGGTCTGGAGGATCTGCTCCCCGGGCAGTGCGCTCCGGTGCACGGTCTTGGATCGCCGGTTTCCGCGCGGTAGCAGTACGGCCCCCGGCAGATCTCTGCGACAGCTTGCAGTGAGAACCAAGGCAACAGCAGCAACAGCACTGGTGTTACTAAAACCATTATTTTTGCGTCAGATATATTTAAATCTCTGCCTGCAAAAAAGAAAAAGAAAATGCGAGTTGAGCTTTTGATCACCAAATCTGGGAAAATCTCCAAACTGTTCTTTGATTGAACTAAAAAAGATCCTGAAAGTCCATCACGGATCTTCTCCTTTCAAATGAAACTAAGCACAAACTTGACATCAGAGACTCTTGATGTGCACTTCTTCACAGAGCATTGCCTTCAGCTCCAGGGTCCGGTGAGACTGTCAGCACGGAGTAAAAGCACCAGACTCACGCATTCCCACTGGCTCTCTCCATGCCCGAGCCACTCTGCAATACAATGTCAGTATGTGGCATTCCTACGACTTAATTAGCATCAGGTTTCCCCGGCCACGAATTAACCCTTCACCTTCCCCGCTCTCCTCGCAGGACATTGTGTGTGAAAGAAAGCAGAATGAAAGGTTTTTTTCTAAAATGAAATATTTGCTCAAATTTTCATGTTAAAAGAAAACAAACAAACAAAGAGTTCCCTGTGACCTATGGCCATCCAAGTTGGGGAAAAAAAGTGGCAGAATGTTGAGACAGCTGCTGGTCTTCAACCAGGTTAGACTGGCCTTGTCAACACCTCTTTACAGACGGAGCCGACGGAGGGCAAGCTTTTGTTGAAGGGACAGAATGGCAGAAGTCAGGAATGTGAGACCCACAGCTGCTTTTTGAAGCCTCTCATTTCAGTGCTTCCCGCACAACAACATGTCCGGACGGAGGGCGTCTGAGGCGGATGCGTGGTGGGAAGTTTGTAGTTTGGCAGATTCTGATGTAATTTTCTGTTTTGATTATTTCAAAGTCAGGCATGTATGGAAGCTCATTGTTGCCACTATATAAAAAACAAGACATTATAATAAAGTTATTTAACTTAATAATTCAAAATATTCTGACTTCTGACAAATTTCTTACCTGGTTTCTCATAATGTCGACATATTCTTTCGGAATTTTGACTTAGCCTCCAACATTTGTTATGTTGACTTCGTACATTTGATTTACTATCTCACAATTGTTTTAGTACCTGTTGACTTAATATTTCATCATTTTTAAATACATAAGTTTGACTTATTGTCTGATGTTTATGTTTTAGTGACCAATCATCAAAAGAAGATCTCTTTCAAAAAACAACAAAAGTTCACTGATGCACCATTTAAATTGGGTTCAGGCAGTTTAGAAGTCTATTGTCCGTGTACGATTAATGTTTAAATTAATCTTATTTTCCAGTCCAACATCAAACGTCAATCAAGCTGCCTCTCTCTTGCTCTGGAAATAAAAACATGTCCCTTCCTGGTGCTTCACCTGACGTTGAAACACCTGCTCCCTTTACCTCAACAAGTGCTCAATCTGGTGCTCAGTGCCCCTTGTGTCTACAAAAATAATAAATAATTATCATGAAACTAAAGAATGATCTCCTACAATCCGTCTTGTCAACCAGTTTTCTGGTGTAAACATGCAGAGGGGCTGAGCGAAAGTAAGTGGTGCAGGTAGCACGAGCTGCACTGCACCCACTGAGCTGGACTGTTTAGTACAGCAGAGCACAAACAGAGGGCACCACAACACTCCCAATGCATCGCGCTTCACATCCTCATCGTGACAGTTTGCCCTCTGCAGTACCTTTGACGAATGCCCACTGGTTTTCATTATCACCCCCCCTTTTCTCTTGGAGCACAAAAGCCCAATAAAGGTTTTCAGGGGTGTGTTGGAGCAGTCAGATTACATATGATGGAGACTAATAGGCTTTAAAGTATGCTTTTCTCTTCCACATCACACCTTAACAGCTGCGGTTCTGCTCCACGTCATGAGATAAGCAGGGCTTTGTTTTGCAACCTGTGACAAATTGCAGCTCTCACTTTATTTAAAATGCACAACATCTGCGTTAAAAAAGAACAATCCTCTTTGTCTTGACTGCGTGCCGAGATGTATGAGCTGCAGCATGCACGTTGTTCAAAACACATGACCGGTACACACTCTGCTGGACTACCTTCAGTGACTGAACACTGGCTGCAAAGGTACAACAAAGTAGAAAAACCCTCTCTCTCTCTTTGCTGCCGAGCTCCACGAGCCGTTAATCAGCTTGAGGAATGACCTCGGAGGCACCGGGGTGCTCGTGTTCAGGAGATGCTTGGAGCTAATGGGAGGCTGCCTACGGTGTCCATCTGTTTGTCAACCTCTGAGAGAGGAAATGAGGGTGGTTGGGACACATGCCTGTACCCGGAGTGTTTGTCCAATACATCACGAGTCACGAAAGGCTCTTGGACGACAGGGTTTCGCCACAGAGAGGGTGGTCTGCCTTTACCGGTGGCACTGCGGCTGGTGTTCGGGGAGAATAGGACACAGAGGTGCTAATAATAGCAAAATAATGCAAATGGGAAGTCATATTTTACTTTATAAACAGATTGAAGGGTTGAAAATGAGGCTAGAGACGGGGCAAAGCTGTTCTTCTCAGCATCATTTTAACATTCCTCGCTACTTTCTGACCTTTTCCACATATTTTGACGTCTCTGTCGGCTGAAAAAAAAGAAGTGAAATCTAGTTTCTTTTTATTTCAAGGCCTCCCAGGTTGACTCAAGGAGAAATGCAAATAAACAGAACTATCTGTATCTGCCTGGTCAGATAAGAGCCAGAGGCTATTCATAGCTTGACAGCTTGGCTCTGCTTGGTTCCCCCCCTGAAGATAAGTGAGCTTGTTGCACCACACCAGTGTCTTAACTCCTTCCTGGTTTTAAGAGACGAAAAATAGCTGGAATGTACTTTTGTACGCCTTAGTCTCGGGGGGGGGGGGGGGAAGATGGCTGTGCAGCAAAGTACTTCAAAGCATATGGATGTGTCTAAAGGTGATGCTGTGTGTTTCAGAAGAATTCAGATCACAGGAGCTCAGCTGGAGTCCGGTGCTCACCGCTGTGAAGTGCAGTATTACCAGTCCTGTCTAAAGACCTGCAGTAAATCAGCTTCAGTGCGGTGAATCATTAACCGAGGCCGTCACATTCCTCCTGCTGAATCAGCCGTTCTCTCGATCCCTTCGAGACCTCGCTTTCATGTTGTTTTCTTTCTTCCGAACACTCCACCATCCACTCAAGTGCTTGTCAATCAGCAGCTATGATTGGAAGTCACAGCAACACTCCACTGCAGTTTTCTCCCGCTCTGTCCTCGTATGAAAAAGAAGTTGCATGAATACAGTGCAGATAAGGAGAGGACTGTTGAGTGGGGCGGCCCGGCGCTGCCCAGACAAGACTGTTGTGAAAGTGTTGGGCTTTTATTGAAGGAATGCAGTGGCAGGTCTCGACCTGAACTTCCGCATTGAGCAGGAAGAAGTCAACAGTCAGATGCAATCCACATCAACACACCCTGATCTGCCTGTATGTGACTGTATGTTTCTGGTGCTTTATTAGAGAATAAAACGCCGAGGTGGAACTGAGGTCCATGAAGCTTGAAACTAACTGGTGAAACAAGGATTAACACATTTGAAAAGGTGAGTTACACCTCTGCTAAAGTAGATGTTGTACCTTAGAACATAGCATGCTTTCCTCTGAGCGCGTTCGTGACTTTGACTGTGAATCTTTGTTCTTTTTATCTGTCAAATTAAATCATTTTTCTCCTCCAGCTGGAAGGATAATACAGATAAAGTTCATAATACAGACGAAAAAAAATGTTGCCAGACACATTTTGTAATTTTAAAACCTCCTCCTCGATACAGACTTTTAAAAGTTGTCAAATTATAACAGTACAAGACGTGTATTGTCCCCCAGCATGTTTTTGTACTCATGAGATAAGGCTTTAATGAGCTTTCTGTCCAGCGATGAGGCCGTCATTACGCTATTCTAACATAAAGGAAAGGGTGGTCATATGTGCTCTTTCCGACTGGGTGGACCCGACTCTAATTCCTGACTGCTGTATGACTCAGTGACCACATGAAACTGATCCCCCGCTTGGTCTCTTGTTTTAAAGCTAATAGTGCTGTCACCGATGACAGGGACATTTTGTACATTTGGCTCTCTGAGATGAGATGAATTACTGATGAGCTGTGTATCATTGCGAGCGTCTGCTGGAGTAAAAAGCTTTCTAGCTGACAGTTTTCTGCTTTTCACTGCCGTCGAGCCAGAAAACGTTGCAATATAGGGAGGTTCGACAGACGGTCCGATGACTCGTGCAGAGTGGATTTTATGTATGAAAAAAAAATGATTTTTTAAAGATAACCTTAGTGGAAATTAGTGTTCATGTTTGATTTCCACAAAAGCCCTTCTTCAGCACACATAGATACGATCTGGTGTGTTGTGAAATGTCCGTTATGATTCTTCTTTTTTCCTGCCCTCCAGCTCTCTCTTTCTGCAGCCCTATAATTTGCCTCCTTTACAGTAGAGCACGTCCACTTCTGTAAACACGGCAGCTGAAGTGAAGATATTTGAGCCGACTAAGAAACTCGAGTTCGACGTGTGTGCATTTATAAAATAAGATTTGAGATTATTTAGGAATGTCGAAGTCGCTCGCATGCTATATTTCTTTGACTCATTATTTCTTTGGATCCCAGAGCGGTTTTCACAATGCACTGTGGAGGTTTGACGCGGAGCCAGATTCCATGCTCAAGTGTTTCCAGTAATATTCATAAATGCTGACGAATCGCATATTTCCAGAGCGGAAAGAAAGTAGAAATGGTGCAAAGAAACAGCGACATACTTTTATGATTGTCTTCCTTCAGGCTGCAGCATCGGCCACAATATGAAGGAGCACGAATGCAAACTTTGTTTTACAGTAAATGCAGATATTGACGGGAAATGAAATGATCCCATTACTCTCTCCATCTCACTTTACACGTCTGTCTACACTTGTCATCAGTTTGTCCGAATAAAATTGTAAACTCAGCTCACTTCTGAGCACTTTATGCATCAGTAAGGCTTTTGTCAGATAGCGTTAGTCACGCCAACGCTTCCCTTCCGACCGTGAAGCTTCTCCAATATTGCTGATAAAAGCCTTTTGCATGATTTCACAACAGAACCGCGTCACCTCTGATATCTGCAGCCAGCTCTTTGATTCGTGGTCTTAAAGTTAGGAAAGAAACCCCGTTCACTTTCTTGCTGAAAGTTAGATAAGATTGATACCGCTCAAAATATGAAGCTGAAGCCAGGAGACAGTTAGCTTAGCTTAGCTTAGCTTAGCGTAACCATAAAGACTGAAAACAGGGGGAACAGCTAGCCTCTTGCTAACTAATTAACACTGACTTATGTTTTGTTTGTTTAATTCTTTAGGCTGATTCATATTTGGACAGAGCCAGGCTAATCTTTATGCTAAGCTAATGACCTATTGGCCCTAGCTTGACATTCCACAGATATATGAAAGTGGTATCAATCTTCTCGTATGACTCTCAGCAGAAAAACGAATAGGGCTACCCTTATTTCTCTGTAATACAAATAGCCTCTACCGTTGACACCATTTTAAGGCTAACACCTTTTCTGTGGTTCTACTTCCTTTGTGTTTTGTTTGCAATGTCACACCTACGAATGAAAAAGAAGTGTAGGCTACCAGGCCTACTTTCTTAAGTTTAATGTTGACGTGTGAAGTGAGACACGAATACAAGCGTACATTTAAGTGATTATAAACATCACATGAATGTGTTTCCCTCCATCAGCAGACGCCGGTTTGTTTCTGAGATCTGAGCATTTCTCCACTCGCTCTCTGACTTCTCTTTACGGTGTGAGAGCTCTTGTGCATTTGGCCTCTGAAAGCAGCTGACCTTACTGACGCTAATATTTTCCTCGTGTGACTTTAAAAATGCACATTGGAAGCGGCAACAGACGCTCCCAGTGTTTACGTGTTCTGTGTGGTTGTTGGCGAGCAAAGAGCTGACTTGGACCAAAACTGTGGTTGTTGCAGTGAGATCTGTTGCATTGCGTTTGTGAAAAACACAAAATAAAACGTGAAACCACTGGAAAAAGACGGAAATGAAAATAATTAAGTGGTTATAATAGATTTTTAAATAACGAGTGTTTTATTTTTAAGTCTGCAATCACTTAAGATGATGTTTGGTTGAGCCATTATGCAGAATATCACATGCAAGTTGTGTTTTCAGACCCTAACAATGTGGCGCAGTGTGAGTGAAAGGAAGCAGCATTAAGGTTGCAGGTGGCTGCTCGTGTCGCCATTTCCAACACGATTTCAACATCGCAAGTGGCAGGAAGTTCACCCCGTACCACTTCCTCCTGGGGGTAAACCAGTCTTGTTAAAAGGGTGGAGGAGTGGGTCATATGTGGAACATATTGTCTGACACTCAAAGAAGTTAAGTCATGATGGAAAATACTTTGTGTGCAACGGTGTCAGAACCAGAGAGCTTTTACAAGTTATTATCTGTTATCTGCACAAAACCGTTCACGGTCTCGGACACGGTTTGTCTTCGTCGAGCTTCCAACCGTACAAGCACGCGCCATCTGTTAGATGTTGGACCAATATTGATCCATTTCACATTCAAATGAGAAACATCACGTCACAGCACTGTCTGAACTCTTGCCTGGAACACAATCAATCACTCTTGTCTCCTCCGCAGTGCGGCTGAGGGGTTCGCCTCGACTCTCTCGCTTTGCTTTTGATTAAAACTCTGCAAATGTTTTCTTTCTTTCTTTTTTTCTTGTTGGCTCTAAAAGTGTAATGAACAGATTCCAAACTGTGACGAGTGAAAACGGCAGCGAGTTACACTTCGTTAGAGATAATATTTTCATATCTAATGAACCGTGACGGCAGAAATAAAAGTGAAGACCGGAGATTAATGCAAACATTACACTGAGGGAGAGTAAATGTCAGTGGTTGAGTTAAACCAATAAGATTCAGAGTTGGTGGAGCTTTTTTTTTTTTGTTGAGTGGCAAACAGCACAGAGATAAAACAGAGTGTGTAGCTGCGCTCAGGTCTGAGACGTGCAGTGGTCAAAGTCCATTTATTATTACCTGAACTTGAACCAGCCACAACACATAGTTGACCACATTTGATATTTATGCTTCTGTGCTACAAAATGAGTAAGATAAGAGCCACACTAAGATATCTAGGTTAGCCGGTGAGCCCATACAAATAAAGACACGCTCAGTAGATCGTTTTTAAATCAGCAATTATGTCTCGAATGAACAAAAAGCAGATTGTTTTCTTCTTGTTTTGTTCTTAGCTTTATACAAAGTATTTCAATGTATTATACAACAACAACTGTGTTTGCCTTTGCTGACATCTTTGTGCCTCATCATGCAGCCCAGAATCAGACACGAAATATATTTGTTTCATGCACAGGGACACAAATTGTCCATTTTTTTGTCGCTCAGCACAAAACCAACGCCAATGAAAAGTCAATAAGGATCCTTTTTCGTGGTGGACGCACAAATTAAACGCATCCACTTGACTATGCAACGGTCAGAGTGTCGAAGTATTACATATAGAGATGGACCACTTATGGTGGGCAGCAGGGGAGGTGGATGGGTCCATCAAACACAGGACCGTCAACCACGAGCTCGATGTTCGACAAAGTGTTCGTGCCGGTCTTCTAAAATCTATTTACGTGCTTTTGTTGCCTCAATCTAACTTTTGTTTTGTAGCGTAATGTTGTCCCTGACACTCATTAACACCCACAGAGCCACAGGCAGAAAGCGAGCCTTTAGTGCGGAACCAGGCTGGTTCAGCAGTTACAGCAGCCACACTTAATGTTGAATTGTCCTTAATCAGGTTATTGTACCGTCACAGGCTCTGTAGTCACTGTTGGGTTTACAGGACCATTAACCTGCAGTGGAGGTGCACAGCAGCATGTTACAGTTCTGGATTTAGTGAAGTTAAAACCCCATCAAAGCACCACTGTGACTGCATGAACTGCCACTGACCCGTCCCACTGCTGGTCATGTTCCACTGTAAGAAAACAGGGACTCTGTTGTGACTGCACATTCTAGCCCATCATAACATTTGTACACAATTACAGATGTCAAGTGAGTCTTCGGGAGTTGTTGTCGTGGGCTATTTCACTACTTTCAGTCTGAAATGATTAACTGCATCGGGGTTAAAGGAGCTGCTCTACCCGAGCAGAGAATGAAGTCGCTCTGTGAATGTTGGTATCTGAGCTTCTCCGTTCTTTGTTGACATGGCTGGGCCTTTTAGTGCATGTTATCGTGCCCTACTGGTTGGCTCACGGCCGACGCTTGTGCGCGGCTCTCAAACGGCGGCTGCAGCTGATAACGCCGTCCCGATCGGCAGCTGTTTTCACGAAAGCATAGCACCAGCTCAGGTCACCACTGTTAGCTCTGTCGGCACTTCCCCCGTTGTTTGCACTGTTAGCGCTGTTAGCGCTGTTAGCTATGTGCCGCCGGCTCAGGCGCCGCCATGTTGAGAGCTGTTGAGAGGCAATGCAAACGCCCCCAATATTGGATCTTGCACCTTCAAAGTATATAGCTCTGAAGCAGTCAAGTGTATTAGTATTGATCAGCAGTTTATAGCTAGGCCCAGCATACAAGCATGCATATTCTATTACTGTCGATGGTCGTGCAGCATTCTGATTTAGTTTTTTAGCACACGGTAACTGAAATAAATTGGTATTGTCATACACAGTGATTGAAACAAACGTTGAATCTTGTAATCATGTAATGTGAGAGCATGACTTCAACAGTTAAGGCTCTTTAATGACATCATAGGACTGATTGCAGTGGTGACTCGGAGGGCAGAGAGGTCAGTTACTTCTGAATCTGACAGAAAATACCAAAATGAAATCACATCTCACTCTTCAGTTCAACATGCGCAACAGGACGCGACGCGTTCTGGCGAAACATGAATGCATGGGAGTTGTGCATACTTCTCTTCCCTTCATACTGGCTGGAGATGATAATTCAGCCTCAGGGTGCAAATTACAGCAGCACACATTTCAAAGTGAAGCAGCAGTGCTGGGTGTCACTGGCTGTGGAACATGCACATGTGTATCAAAGAAGGTGTCATTTCACCAAGCAGATTAGAGTTACCTCTTCACTCCACACTTCACTGCCATTCATATGACAACCAAGTCCAATCAATGGAGATGTTTTGCGTCCTTGCAGCAACGATCAAAAACATTGACGCACGCGGTGTCCCAACAGTTTATGTCACATGGTGGAAAAGTTAACATGTGGGGGTATTTATTTGTGTCTGACACTTTTGTTGCTGCTTTTAAACAGATGGACGACATCGACGCCATGTTCAGTGACCTGCTGGGGGAGATGGACCTCCTCACTCAGGTAAACTAAGACAACTATGGCCGTACAGTTTTATTCCAGCACTTCACTCCACATCTTCGGGGTTTCGTTTTGCACTAATTGTTATATAAGTACTATACAGGGCTTTACACTCCAACAGGCCAGTTTGAACAGTACCATAGGAACTTGCCTTTTTTGTGTCAGTAAATAAAAGCTTTCTTGTAACACACTCTCTCTGTGGTCAACTAACAACCAGCAATTACACTTTTTTTGGAGGGGGAGGTCAAATGGCATGAAGCAGCCAGAGATTACACATTTTTGTCTTGGTGAAAACCCCTGCTGATGACTTTGATGTTGTTTTTAACCCACCAGTCATTTTAAATCACTTCCATTTGGCCAGACGGGCTGAATGAAACACACAGAAGCTCTGTTAGGTGTAATACCTAAAAACAGATGTAACATTAGACGTGTAAACATCAAACATCATCACTTTCTTGCATAATGGGGATAGTTTATGTTTCAGAATGTGTTGTGGATTAACTCGCTGTACAGATATTATATCAACGCTCTTATAACCACGCTGCCTTGTTCATTCTTCCCTGCAGAGTCTCGGACAGGAAACAGTCCCTCCTGCGTCTCTCCCCAGCACCTACGACAACGTCAACATGTCCATCGGCTACACTGACCTCAATGGTGACTTCACATTTTGTCCGTCAAGCGTGTGGAAATACTACAAAGAGCTGGGTGTTGAGAGCACAGTGTGCGAACACAGGATGTATATTGCACGTCCCATCAGTTATCTAGAAAACGATCCCACAGCAGTGACGTAAAGAGGGAGTAAAAACAGCATTGCTGTGTCTCTGCAGTCTATCTGGCTACTGTTCAAGAGGTGATTCAAGACAAAGATCGAGGTCACTGTTTGTGCTAATTACTCAGTGTTTGCCTTTGGCTCGAATGGGCTGTAAAACAAGCAGGTTAATGTTAAAGCCAGGTTGCAGAATGTTGGCATTGGCACTCTAATTGAACTCTTCCTTTCACAGTTGTTTTTTTCAGTAGTACAGTGTGTCATCAACTTCAGTCTTGTCACATCAGCACTTCACCACACATTACTCTAAGCTACAAGGACAAACCTTCATGAATCTCAACCGAACGACAATCAATCACAAAATAAACCATTTTCCTAACAAGACCGACAAGCAGCTCTCAGCCGTGCTTTGAGCTAAATGCTAACGTCAGCATGCTAATATGCCCACAATGACAATCTTAACATGCTAATGTTTAGCGAGTACTGTTTGCCATGTTTAACATTTAGGAAAGTACAGTACAAAGTACAGTGTTGGACATGTCATTCGTTTTGCAGCCATTTTTGTCATAAACGAAGTATTTGAGTAATAAAATGTTGACCTGCGTGTAGGGATCACCAAAGTCATTTTGATTCATCTTGAGGAGGAAATGAAATGCCCCCAAATGTCCTAACAATCCATCCAATAGTTGAGACCTTTCACTCTGATATGATGGCAAATATCAACCTCATGGTGGCGCTATGGAGGGAAAGTCAGGGGGAACACCAAAATCGGTAGGATGCATCTTCTGGGGACCACGAATGAAGAATGAAATGAAAGATATGCTTTAATTTTATCTATTTATTTTATCTGCAAGGGCCCATGTATAATATTAAATGTCACCATTTGATGCATTGCACCAGATAATATCGTTGTTATTATGAAACTAAGAGGAACTCTTGAGAAAATGAAAGTTCTTAATGTTTAAAGAAAAAGCTCATGTCATTTAAAAAAAAGGAACCGAGGTATCCTCTATATGACAACATGTCAAATATCTCTTCTCTTTAATATACTTACTGTTCTTGGGTCAGTTCTTAACAAATAAACAGATTTTCCTCTAACACCAGAGTCCCTCAATGAACTCGAGGACACCGATCTGGATGCGCTCATGGCTGATTTGATGGCTGATCTCAATGAGTCGGAAGAGAAACTTGCAGCACAAATAGAAGATCTGAAGGTGCCGTCACCGCCCCCGTCAGACCTGCCGCCACCACCGCCCAAGGGCCTGAGCATCCGTCCGGCCTCCTCCTTGCCTTCCCCGACATCACCAGCGAGCAGCACCAGCAGCAACGTTAGCACCCCGGCCTCCTCCGCCGCCTCCCCTTTACCACCTCCGCCCCCTCAGGCTGCAAAGCCCACAAAGGTGAGTCAGCCAGTGAGCTGATCATAAGATGAGAGCAGCATCTCTGCAAATATCTTTTAATCTCTCTGCCACTGGGAACTGGTCCAAAATGAAAGAAGTGAGAGCTTTAACCAAGGCCTGTCAGAGTGATGGAGAGGTTATTTTGGTTTCCAGGAAAAAGCCACAATGCTGTTAGGCTCTTAAAATCTAAGATCCAACGACACATGAAGCAGAAAGAGACAATGATAATGTCACAATCTGGATTACCACGAGAAAGCACTTCCTGAGCCGTGCGTGACAAGACAGTATTACAACAAAAGCATGGCTAGCTCCCAGCATATGAATTTCTAGTGATTCCTTTTTGTCTTTGTGGAACTGGGAAGAGTGGTATTGCTCTTATAACAGTTGGACGGTGAGATCATGGCGGAGTTGTTCCTGGACGGACGCATCTGTTACAGTTACAGAGACTCGTGAGTCTGTCTGGAACAGATCAAACACAGACACACATGAGGCAGAAAAGAGTAACAGGTATTACTTTAGCATGTGTTACCTCATCCTTCCGAGGTGAAAACACCAGCTGTGCTGAGGCAGAGAACGTGTCATTGTTGTAGAGGTACAAGTTCATTAGAACTGCACTGTAGGCAGGATTCTAATGTAAAAACACGTTGAGTTATCAGGCAGAGTAAAGGGTATCCCTGATAATTGAGATTTAGTAGATTAGATCTAATGGCCCACATGAAATTCTTCAATGCACGCTTCACATATGAGAAGTTATGGAATTAAAATGAAACACTGCGGCTCCTGAGCAGCACTTAAAACGCTGCATCCACAGACATGAACTCAGCAGTCACATCTTTTCCCCTCGTTTACTTTTAGCTCCATCTTTTAAGCAACAGATAAACATTTTTGGGGGATAAAGTTATTTGCTTTTTTTGTCAAGAGTTAGATGAGAATATTGATACCACTATCATGTATGTACAGTAAATATGGAGCTACAGCCAGTAGAAGAAAAACAGAAAAGTTAGTTTTTTGTATGGATTAAACAAATGAGATTTAGCAAGTTGAATGCACTTTAGATGGGAGGGTCGACATATTTTGTTTATTTTGGAAAGAGTCATGCTACCTGTTTCCCCCTGTTCAGTCTTTATGCTAAGCTAAGCTAACAGCTGCTGGCTGTAGGTCCATAATTTACACATCTGGTCTTCATTTAATCATCTCTATCGCCCAGATCTCACACTAGTTGTATTGTGCTGTTTACAGTTTGCTGATCTCAAAGATGATTTCTTGGTGTGCATTTTCCAAAGTATAACACAATGATTATGGTGGTATGTATATATATCCCACTTACATCAGTAAGTAAACATTATATTCTTTGTCTATAGGAGGAAATCGAGGCGCAGATGAAAGCAGACAAAATCAAGCTGGCTCTTGAGAAGCTGAAGGAAGCTAAAGTGAAAAAGGTAAGACAACCAAACACTGAGGAGTCCTCCTCTGATCTCACATCCACTGGCAACAGTAACCTTTAAAGACGCTGTGAATTACGGCTACATGGACATCACTGTAAAAGACGTAATGTTCAAAGATAGGACGGCTCTTTCTCTTCCTTTGGCGGAGACATCAATCACAGTAATGGACGACTTAACTTTCATCCAGGCAACTTCCTGCAGAACATGCACGGCTTCCCATCTTCGGAGGATATGTGACACTTTCTCATCTTCAAAGCAGTCAACAAAAGCAAAGACATGTGGTTTTGCATGCAAAGCTTCGCAGCAGGATGTGCAATTTTACACAGAACCAAACGTAGGTTTTGTGCCAATTGCATAAAGTTGGATAATAGATAATAGTCTGATGATATGACGGCCAATTTCTACACTCATGTCTTGGCTGAGAAGTCTTATAATTTACGTGTGTGGCTGCATTCATGGTCTTTTAAGTTAGCAATTATAAATTCGGAGAAAAATCTGAAGGAAACCAGCAGAAAACAGCTCCTCCAAATTGCTGTTTGTGCGTGTGTGTGTGTGTGTGTGTGTGTGTGTGTGTGTGTGCGTGTGCGTGTGTGTGTGTGTGTGTGTGTGTGTGTGTGTGTGTGGATGCTGAGGAAAAACAGACCACTAGCCACTTTCACAGGAACATCTGTCCCAGGGTTGTTAGGCGCAGAAGAGCAAGGTGCACTCTCAGTGGTTTCAGCACAACCGTCTGTGGGCAGAGGCCCTCGAGTTTCATGCTTTCGACACGGATCATGTATTTTAAAGATACCCGCCTCGCATGAGGAAGAACCATAAGAGGAAAAATAATTTGATATCCAGTGACATTTCATTCAACCGCGTGCCAAACCCATATTGTTTTCCAAAGGTCGGGACCGAGGAGCGTGTGATCTAACGCGCTGAATCCTCTGGTGATAGCATCTCTGAGTCCCACATTTTTCATGACACAAGCTCAGCGACCGGCTGTCCTGTGAAACTCCTCATCTTCCCAAAAGCTGGATTTGTTTCAGATGAGAGGAAGTGTAAAGCCATATGAGCCTGTGAGGAAAGCAGTGCGCCGCTCCAGAGCAGAATTAATCTGGGCCAACTCGTGGGGGAGAAAGGAGGTGCTAAGACTGCAAAAAGGAGACGAATACAATGGGGAGGAAATTACTAAAAAAAGACAAAGAGGGTGAACAGAATAGAGAGACAGAAGTGCTGATGCGCCAACTCTACTAGTAGAACTAACATTAGGAAACAGAAACAACCATTTACTGCACATGGCCGGTAATTAAACGGGATAATAAAAAAGCTGCATGTGCTTATTACACTTCAGACACACCTGCCTCTGTCCACAACGTGTTTTAACTTCACTCTGTCATGCAGGTGACGCAGCAAAAAATCATTTTAGAACCAAAAACACTGCCATTTTTATAAATGCACTTTATTGCTGAGAGTTTGATGAAAAGATAGATATTACTTTCATATCTGTCCATTATATATGATCCTAAAGCCAGAAGACTGTCACAGGAGCCGGAGTATCTTCACCTGTATGTTTTATTTGCAAGTTACATGAAATTTAAAAGCAGTTTCGGCTTAAAACTATTTAAAGAAATGAAATAAACATCTTTTTAAAAAGAATGTAAGGATCCATTAGTCAACGTCAAAGGTAAGATAAACCAATGACTATTGGGTAGATAGCAGCAAGTTTCCAGCAGGTGTGCACCTGAACTGAACCAACTTCACCCATGAGCTACCCCACAGACAAGCCAAAGTTAATGCATAACCAATCAAGACATTCAAATAATAACTGATAACTGAATTTAGATTGAATCTGGTCATCCATGAATTTAGTTATTTCACTCACAATGTAAACGAGGACAGTTTGCCTTCTGAAATGTATCATTTATTTATAATAAAGTCGTATTTGTTTCGGACAGTTGGTGGTGAAGGTGCTGATGAATGACGGCAGCGCAAAGACTCTGATGGTGGACGAGAGGCAGACCGTTAGAGAAGTTCTGGACAACATGTTCGAGAAGACTCACTGTGACTGCAACGTGGACTGGAGCCTGTGTGAGACCAACCCGGAGCTACAACTTGGTGAGTTACTGCGATATAGCATCCAGTTTACTGTACCTATGGTTGATGCTGCACAGACTGAACTGTTGTAAAATGTGAAAGATGTTACACATGTTAAAATATGAAGAAAGAATTGAATTGTGTAGCTAGTTTCTCTCTCTCTTAGCTGTAGAACTTAAAACTCATATTTCAATTCATCCTAATATCTAAACTAACATCAGTAGGTGTCGTGGTATCAGAAGACACAGCCACATAAAGCTGTTTGTCGTCAGCATAGAAATATATTTGGAAGTGTTGTAACGTGGGGGGGACTAATGGTAAACGAAGCCCGTACTCACAGGCTGCTTTGAATGTGTTGATACTGCTCCATGGTGGTTCAGTCTGTGGTCATTTTATGAGAGACTGGCTGTATTAAACACCTTATCACAGGTTAGGCATCTTCAGGGGGAAATTTAAAATCTTGTTTGTCCGGCAGTTTGTAATACATCAAAGAACTAGGCTGCTAGAATAAGCAACTATATTGTATCAACAGAAAAAAGAGAGAAAACACTAGTGGTGATGCTGCTTTGTTGACAAGTGATTTCTGGTACATTTAGTGCAGGAACACCACAGCATAGCAGTGAGCTTGGCAGCAAATATATCATCAGAACCAGAAACAACACAGCAGTGATCATACAGATAGACTGACATAAATGCCTTTAGTGTGTTTTTATATGAATTGTCAACTAAACACACACAACGTGCAGGGAGGAGAGATATTTCATTGAGGTTCAGATGATGAACTGTATTTTTATTGGCGCGATGGCAGCCGTACTCACTCCTATCCATCGCTCTCGCTCTCGCTCTCGCTCTCGCTCTCGCTCTCGCTCTCTGTCATATTCAGTTTAGACAGGTGGATTTAACTTTTTTATGACTTTTTTCGACATGCTATACCATGACTTTTTTTTGACTTTTTTCGACATGCTATACTATGACTTTTTTTCGACATGCTATACTATGACTTTTTCCGACATGCTATACTATGACTTTTTTATGACTTTTTACGACATGCTATACTATGACTTTTTTATGACTTTTTACGACATGCTATACTATGACTTTTTTATGACTTTTTTCGACATGCTATACTATGACTTTTTTATGACTTTTTCCGACACGCTATACTATGACTTTTTTATGACTTTTTACGACATGCTATACTATGACTTATTTATGACTTTTTACGACATGCTATACTATGACGTTTTTATGACTTTTTACGACATGCTATACTATGACTTTTTTATGACTTTTTACGACACGCTATACTATGACTTTTTTATGACTTTTTACGACACGCTATACTATGACTTTTTTATGACTTTTTTCGACATGCTATACTATGACTTTTTTATGACTTTTTCCGACACGCTATACTATGACTTTTTTATGACTTTTTACGACATGCTATACTATGACTTTTTTATGACTTTTTACGACACGCTATACTATGACTTTTTTATGACTTTTTACGACATGCTATACTATGACTTTTTTATGACTTTTTTCGACATGCTATACGATGACTTTTTTCGACATGCCATACTATGACTTTTTTTGACATGCTATACTACGACTTTTTACGACATGCTATACTTTGACTTTTTTATGACTTTTTTCGACATGCTATACTATGATTTATTTATGACTTTTTTCGACATGCTATACTATGACTTTTTTATGACTTTTTTCGACATGCTATACTATGACTTTTTCATGACTTTTTTCGACACGCTATACTATGATTTATTTATGACTTTTTTCGACATGCTATACTATGACTTATTTATGACTTTTTACGACATGCTATACTATGACTTTTTACGACATGCTATACTTTGACTTTTTACGACATGCTATACTTTGACTTTTTTCGACATGCTATACTATGACTTATTTATGACTTTTTTCGACATGCTATACTATGACTTTTACGACATGCTATACTATGACTTATTTATGACTTTTTTCGACATGCTATACTATGACTTTTTTATGACTTTTTTCGACATGCTATACTATGACTTTTTCATGACTTTTTTCGACACGCTATACTATGATTTATTTATGACTTTTTTCGACATGCTATACTATGACTTATTTATGACTTTTTACGACATGCTATACTATGACTATTTACGACATGCTATACTTTGACTTTTTACGACATGCTATACTATGACTTTTTACGACATGCTATACTTTGACTTTTTTCGACATGCTATACTTTGACTTTTTTCGACATGCTATACTATGACTTATTTATGACTTTTTTCGACACGCTATACTTTGACTTTTTCATAAAGTCATAAAAAAGTCACAGTATAGCATGTCGAAAAAAGTCATAGTATAGCATGTCGAAAAAAGTCAAAGTATAGCATGTCGAAAAAAGTCATAGTATAGCATGTCGAAAAAGTCATAGTATAGCATGTCGAAAAAAGTCATAGTATAGCATGTCGAAAAAAGTCATAGTATAGCATGTCGAAAAAAGTCATAGTATAGCATGTCGAAAAAAGTCATGAAAAAGTCATAGTATAGCATGTCGAAAAAAGTCATAGTATAGCATGTCGAAAAAAGTCATGAAAAAGTCACAGTATAGCATGTTGAAAAAAAGTCATAGTATAGCATGTCGAAAAAAGTCATAGTATAGCATGTCGAAAAAAGTCATAGTATAGCATGTCGAAAAAAGTCATAGTATAGCATGTCGAAAAAAAGTCATAGTATAGCATGTCGAAAAAGTCATAAAAAAGTCATAGTATAGCATGTTGAAAAAAAGTCATAGTATAGCATGTCGAAAAAAGTCATAGTATAGCGTGTCGAAAAAAAGTCATAGTATATCATGTCGAAAAAAAGTCATAAAAAAGTCATAGTATAGCATGTCGAAAAAAGTATTTTTCGACATGCAGGTCCAGATGATGAACTGTATTTTTATTGGCGCGATGGCAGCCGTACTCACTCCTATCCATCTCTCTCTCTCTCCTCCCCCTCTCTTTCCTTTACTCTCTCTCTCTCCCTCTCTTACACGGACACATTCAGTGTAGACAGGTGGGCTTAATTTGCTGTATCGGACACTGTCAGTCATCCTCTCTGTCATACGGAAATAGAAGCCTTATGATCTCAATCCTCCGTCTGAGCTATATTCACTTCAGACGCCTCGTCACCGTCTGTTTTCTTGGGTTTATAACGTTTTTATCAGATTGTTACGGAGATCATTCATATTTTCTAAAGAACCAATCAAACCGTGAACGGAGAGTCATTTCACGCCTGTTTTAATGAGGCACAGGTGGTAGAGTCGTTAACCTCTGTGAGCAATAGACTGTAAGTCAATATTATTTTGCTTTAGAATTATATTCAAGTAACTTCAACATGCTATACTGTGACTTTTTCATGACTTTTTTCGACATGCTATACTATGACTTTTTTCGACATGCTATACTATGACTTTTTCATGACTTTTTTCGACACGCTATACCATGACTTATTTATGACTTTTTACGACATGCTATACTATGACTTTTTACGACATGCTATACTTTGACTTTTTACGACATGCTATACTTTGACTTTTTTCGACATGCTATACTGTGACTTATTTATGACTTTTTTCGACACGCTATACTATGACTTTTTCATAAAGTCATAAAAAAGTCACAGTATAGCATGTCGAAAAAAGTCATAGTATAGCATGTCGAAAAAAGTCATAAAAAAGTCATAGTATAGCATGTCGAAAAAAGTCATAAAAAAGTCATAGTTAGCATGTCGAAAAAAAGTCATAGTATAGCATGTCGAAAAAAGTCATAGTATAGCATGTCGAAAAAGTCATAGTATAGCATGTCGAAAAAAGTCATAGTATAGCATGTCGAAAAAAGTCATAGTATAGCATGTCGAAAAAGTCATAGTATAGCATGTCGAAAAAAGTCATAGTATAGCATGTCGAAAAAAGTCATGAAAAAGTCATAGTATAGCATGTCGAAAAAAGTCATAGTATAGCATGTCGAAAAAAGTCATGAAAAAGTCACAGTATAGCATGTTGAAAAAAAGTCATAGTATAGCATGTCGAAAAAAGTCATAGTATAGCATGTCGAAAAAAAGTCATAGTATAGCATGTCGAAAAAGTCATAAAAAAGTCATAGTATAGCATGTTGAAAAAAAGTCATAGTATAGCATGTCGAAAAAAGTCATAGTATAGCATGTCGAAAAAAGTCATAGTATATCATGTCGAAAAAAGTCATAGTATAGCATGTCGAAAAAAGTCATGAAAAAGTCATAGTATAGCATGTCGAAAAAAGTCATAGTATAGCATGTCGAAAAAAGTCATGAAAAAGTCATAGTATAGCATGTCGAAAAAAGTCATAGTATAGCATGTCGAAAAAAGTCATGAAAAAGTCACAGTATAGCATGTTGAAAAAAAGTCATAGTATAGCATGTCGAAAAAAGTCATAGTATAGCATGTCGAAAAAAGTCATAGTATAGCGTGTCGAAAAAAGTCATAGTATATCATGTCGAAAAAAGTCATAAAAAAGTCATAGTATAGCATGTCGAAAAAAGTCATAAAAAAGTCATAGTATAGCATGTCGAAAAAAGTCATGAAAAAGTCATAGTATAGCATGTCGAAAAAAGTCATAGTATAGCATGTCGAAAAAAGTCATGAAAAAGTCATAGTATAGCATGTCGAAAAAAGTCATAGTATAGCATGTCGAAAAAAGTCATGAAAAAGTCACAGTATAGCATGTTGAAAAAAAGTCATAGTATAGCATGTCGAAAAAAGTCATAGTATAGCATGTCGAAAAAAGTCATAGTATAGCGTGTCGAAAAAAGTCATAGTATATCATGTCGAAAAAAGTCATAAAAAAGTCATAGTATAGCATGTCGAAAAAAGTCATAAAAAAGTCATAGTATAGCATGTCGAAAAAAGTATTTTTCGACATGCAGGTCCAGATGATGAACTGTATTTTTATTGGCGCGATGGCAGCCGTACTCACTCCTATCCATCTCTCTCTCTCTCCTCCCCCTCTCTTTCCTTTACTCTCTCTCTCTCCCTCTCTTACACGGACACATCCAGTGTAGACAGGTGGGCTTAATTTGCTGTATCGGACACTGTCAGTCATCCTCTCTGTCATACGGAAATAGAAGCCTTATGATCTCAATCCTCCGTCTGAGCTATATTCACTTCAGACGCCTCGTCACCGTCTGTTTTCTTGGGTTTATAACGTTTTTATCAGATTGTTACGGAGATCATTCATATTTTCTAAAGAACCAATCAAACCGTGAACGGAGAGTCATTTCACGCCTGTTTTAATGAGGCACAGGCGGTAGAGTCGTTAACCTCTGTGAGCAATAGACTGTAAGTCAATATTATTTTGCTTTAGAATTATATTCAAGTAACTTTATATGCAGCTAGTTAAGCTGAGAAACTCTAAATTAAAGGATAAGCCTGGATTTATTATTCCATACGCTCAGCTGTCTGTCCTGTCCTGCTGAAGACATACGTCTTTAAAAATGAATCATGAATATTTAGTTTTATTCTATAAAACTAACTGGACACGGTAGTTTGTAGTTTGTTACTCAAACAGGAGTAAATAGTGCAATTGTTGGGGACTATTTTCAGCTTAAGTTTGTATTTTCATCAGCAGATTGGTGTGTATAACATTAAGGTACAATAAACCAAAGTGCACATCTTCATTGGAATGAAGGAACCTGTCACTCAGGGCAATGGTGTGTCTCATTCGTGTGTTTTTAATAGTTTTTGGACAGTAATAGAGGTGTTTGGCACACACAGACAACAGTTATTAGTCGGTACGATCAATACTGTAGATAAACCCTAAAAGGTGAACTGACTCTTTTACTTCTGGATATTTCAAATGCTTCTGTTTTTCAGAAAGACGAGATAAACTGCCACCCCACAATGAATGAGGAAATGCGTGTTTCCCGTTGGTCAACAGTTTATTTTTAACCAAATGGTAGCTCGTGTTTAAATTAGCTGTCTGACACACTGATTTATTTACAGCATGTCGCCCATGCAAAACTTTAGCTCCCTTGACTTGTAATCACGGGGGAGCGCAGGACTTTGTGTCATCTCTGACTATCCGCAGTGTCGGCGTCACGGCGGCTTGACGTTTGAGTCGGTTTCGTGTTTTAAATGCCTCTGAACCTCCCCAGAGTGTGCTGCTTTCTAACAGCAGTCGCAGACCTTTAATCTTTACCAACAGAAAGCCACGACAAGTCATGCCGAATAAACAGCCACAAAGCTCAACAAGCGACACCGTCTTCAAACAAATCTTCATCCATGTGCTCCCCATGCACACGATCCGATCGCACCGTGTGGTTTATGCAGTTCAAAGGGATTTTTACTCCGAATAGCTCAGCAGCAAAGTCACATCTTCCGTTTCATGATTGTAATAGTCAAACTATAGACTGGAACCCGGGCAGCGATTTATTTAATGCCGACCTCTGCCTGGGCTGCTGACCTGTAATTGGGGACCACGGCTGAACTAGAGTCAAATGCCTGGTGCATTCTGGGGATGTATAGCACCGAGTGTGTGGGTGGGCAGTGAGCAGGAGGAGGAAAGGGCCCTTAATATGTTTTCGAGGTTTAGTGCCATTTAAAGTCCCTCCAGCAAAATGGGGAGGCTTGTGTTTTATTGAGCCCTTCCTTAATTCATCCCATTTGAAACAGACAATTGTACAGCTGTGGGATTGACTTTGAACCAGCTGATTTAAAGATTTCATGACAGAGCGAGTTACTGTACATATGGGGAAGCATTTGTTTTGAAATGTTGTGTGGTAGAAAGCTAAAAAACAGAGGAGGTGGAGAATATCATGAGATTAAAGACTGTTGCAGACTCTGCTTCTCTAAACTAGGAATGTCTCCAGAGTTTTGCCATTGGTCTTTGAATGTGCTGAGAAACAATTTTTTATGGCTGTGTTTACTGCAGGGGTGGGAAGTCAGGAAGTATAATTATTAAAGTAAATGATGCATCACAGCCTCCCACATCTATATATAGTCGTTTCAGCTTCAACACTAAAATGCAGCAGAAAGTGTGCAACTCTGTACTTTTACTCCAGAAAGACTTTTGGCCCATACGCATAAGAGGCCCCTTCTCCTACTGCAGCAGCTGTAGTATGCATTTCAGAACTGAACAAAGAGATAGCAGACTTAAAGAAACAACAAAATCCCCTTCATTACCCCTTTGGCCTGTGCCTGTGAGGCCCATTCTGTAATTCATCCATGACTTGTTATGGAGTAGTTTTACATTGTGATACTATATGTCAAATTTTTTAATTTCTAATGGGACCATCCAAAATAAGACACATGGATTATTGATTTCACTTGTGTTTACCAGTTTGACTCATTTTTTACTGCAAATCAAACCGTATCCCATCAGAGTAATTAGAAAGATGCAATATTCACATGAAGACGACATGACTCTAGCTCCATCATCTAAATGCTGCCGCTACCAATTTGCTGACGTCCAAGTTTGATTTTCTTTCGGCAGAACGGGCGTTTGAAGACCACGAGAACCTGGTGGATCCTCTCTTGGCGTGGACCAGGGACACCGAGAACCAAATCCTCTTCCAGGAGCGGGGGGAGAAGTACGAGGTTTTCAAAAACCCACAGGTTGGTCGTCTCATTTGAATGCACCTCTTGAATACCATCTCTAAGCGTATACTGAGTGATGGGAAAAGTCCAGCGCTGGCCAGTTGGTGTATCCTTGGCCTTGGTTTGCGCAAATCCGTCTCCACGTTGTTGCAGCTCAGAGCCATCTGGTTGTTTTCACTGTCGACGCGTTGTCTGAATTATGAGACGTCTTTCCTCCGTGCAGGATGACCTCTTACATTTATGTCCTCACTGTAATATATCAGACAAAACGGCCTCAGGCAAAAGACTGTGATATCTTGGCATGTTTGTTGATATAATGGGGACCCTTTATAAACCCAGCGTATTTAATGGATTCGGTCTGTTGGCAGAGACAAATAGTCGAGTTGGAAAGCTGGTGAGATATTCTCCTTTTTAAGTACTCCATCATGTCTTCCACATCCCCCCCCAACAAAAGCCGGATCTGCTTTCATGCAGTATGTCCCCGTCAATATACAGTTTCATCTTTTGACAAGAGCTACCAAAATAGAATTCCCCGCTGGGCTTTCTCTCACCACAATGAAAACACCGGCCCAGACTACGATATCAAATCAAGCTAGCCCAGTCACACGGGGACAAATCTGCCTGATGATGTCTTCTTCTGCCCGGTGATGGTTTGTTTAATATGCTTATATTTGATTTCCTTTTTCGGGAAAAACAAAGAGAACTTGAAGATGTTGTTTTATTTTTGACCAGACAGAAAAAAACACTTCTGAAGTTGCATTTAGATCAAATTTATTCAGAAAAATCTGGATAATGATCCATATTTGAGGAAGCAGACATTTGATGAATAAGTGTAGCTTTGAGCTAAATGCTAATGTGTACACGCTACAATATTCAAAATGACAACATCCTGATGTTTAGTTTGCCGTGTTAGCATGCTAACATTAGCTACTTAGGGCTTAACATGAAGTAATTAGTATTGCAGGTCATAAACCAAAGTATTGGACAAACTAATGTCTAAAATGTTCAAACTTTCATGGCGATCCATCTCGTAGCTGCTGAGACATTTTACTGGAAACCTCTGGTGGCGCAAGAGAAGAAAGTCAGGAGATTTATTGATGCGCTTTGTGTTTTATTCCTGCAGAACTTTTATCTGTGGAAGAAGGATAAGAGAGCCCTGAAAGAGATAAAAGACAAAGACAAGGAGTTGTTAATACAGGTAAACAAACTCGTGCACACAAACCAGAAGTGAAGTGTTTTTAAGGTGACATTCCTCATTGCAGTGACCTCTCTCATCCCTCTTCACCTCCGCAGGAGAACTTCTGCGGGACTTCTATTATCGTGCCGGATCTGGAGGGGGTGATGCACCTCAAAGAAGACGGCAAGAAGTCCTGGAAGACGCGACTCTTCCAGCTGAGGGCCTCGGGAATTTATTACGTGCCCAAAGGGAAAACCAAGGTAAAGGGGACAGACCATAAACACACAACAGCTAACGCTCTAATCCAGGACACTTGCAGCTGGGCTCAAGCATGTGGGGAAAGATTAAAGCCCAGCAGATGTAGAGATACGTTTGAAATGTCAGCTGACACTTTAGGAATTACACGGTTGATTTGTAGAATGTGTCACTGGGACTACATAGTCCTAGTGTGTCTTTCTGCTTTATCAGCCACATGCATCTCTCATGCATTGCACTTGTAGTGTAGATTATTAATTTAACAGGAGGGAAAAGGAAAATGTAATTACAATACAGATTTATTTGTAATATAATCCCTTATGTCTCTTTCAGTCGTCCCGGGACCTCGTCTGTTTTGTCCAGTTTGACAACCTGACCGTCTACTACGGCAAAGACTTTAAGAACAAATACAAAGCCCCGACCGACTTCTGCTTTTTTCTGAAGGTAAATTTGCTTTAAATGTGTTTTTAATCTAGTTTGCCTCGAAGCCACACACCCTTTCACTGTGAACTAATAGCGGCTGCAACTTCCCCGAACCGAAGAACACATTTACAGTAAGACTCTTGAGCGCCCTGTCATTGTTGCTGTTTCATTCTTTTTCATCACACTGTATATATCGCGCAGTGCGAGAGGTGTCAATGCAGAGTTGATTGTTGCACGGTGGAGCCACACAGCTGCTTACTTAACTGGAACTGTGAAATGCAATAAATACTTGAAATTGAAGAAGTGAAAGGTGACAGTTTCACCAAATTAAGCTGAAAGTGGTGAGAAAAAACGACTTTTTAAGCAGTTCCTATTATTTCTTTAAATGACAGTAAAGGCCCCATGTCTTTCAGAGAGTACTATCAAACTGAGATGGGAGGTACCTATAGAACCCATTTAAGACTAAAATAAATGCTGACTGACATGAAAAAAACAAGAATAAGATGAGTTGGTGGTGCGTCTTAAAGGGATGTGAAAGTCCTCTTTCTTTCTTTTCCCCTATCTTCTCTGTGAACTACTAGAATCAGCAGATGTTGAGGATCAAACCAATAAGAGCTTAGAGAGGCAAAGACACTGAATGAGCTCCCAGTGAAAGACGGAGGCCTCAAGGTGCTGATGGCCAAAGGACAAGGACAAGGACCTGTCAAGGCTAGCCAGGTTTCACGTGGAACGTTTAGGCACCGCACAGTAAAACGTATTAAAAGCTTCCTCAGTCGACGGTGATGAAGATGACACAATAATAGCTGAAGCTGTTTTTTCGGCTGCGTTTTGACAGATTGGTGGGGTGGTGTTTACGGGCTGCCAACCAAGAATTGCTGCAATTCAAGGACGAGAGCAAAACAGTTTAGCTTTTATCATTTAGCTGTTTTATATTCAGAGGAGCTGCCTGAAGTGATCTCTGATACCGTCCCCATTATGTAGAAAGTCAAAATCCTCTTCAGGGGAAAACAGTTAGCTCTAATATTAATGTGAAACCCACACAATGTGCACTTTAAAGCAAATAGTTGGTGTCCACGTACAGGCATAAATCCGGCTGAGACGATTTGAGCAACAAACATCTCATAGATTACAGGATGTACTCAACGGCACACACATTCTAACTCTGTTCATGTTCAGAAATGCTGACTGGACTATTCCAAACAACAGGAATTGAAAATATAGCATCCATTTAACTGGAGTTGCCGGTTAACACTCTGATTCCAGACTCACTCTGCCCCCTCGTGGTTCCCGTAAAGAGGAACTCCGCTGATTTAGCAGGTTTTGAAAATGTTGAAGGATGCACGGTTTGAATTAAGAGTTCTGGTTCTGCAGTATTGATTGTGATCCTTTAACTGGAAGAATGGTATAGAGATGCAATGCTGAATCATTCAATCGATGAGTTGGTTAAGTCTCTCAGAGTCGAGGGCTAAAGAAGGCTTGAGGCTAACGTTTGTGTTTTGGTCTTTCGCTGCCCAAAGAAATATCTTATTGCACATTAAATGTGAGCGATGCTATTCGTGGAATTAAATGTTACCTTAACTTCTCTCAAAAAATCTTAAAAACCTACTGTTAACTGTATGTTCTTTACTAACCTTTTTGGATTTGTTTCTCCAGCATCCTCAGATCCAAAAAGAGTCTCAGTACATCAAGTACCTCTGCTGCGATGACGCCTGGGCCATGAACCTTTGGGTAACAGGAATACGGATCGCAAAGGTACATTTCCCCACATCTGCATTAAAAAGATCTCCATTTGAACAGAACTCATGCTCTCTCGTGATGCGTTTCTTGCACTTCCAGTACGGTGTGTCGCTGTATGAAAACTATAAAACCGCACAGAAGAAGGCTGCTGCCAGCTCTGTGTGGACGAACCGAAGCACTCCATCGAGCTCCAATCCCTCAACGCCCTCACCCACCATCAAAGGTAGCACGACACGCGAGCTGCGAAACAACCCACATGTAGTGATGTTAGTTCAAACCTCACGGACCAGACTTTTCGACATGCTACACTACGACTTTTATCGACATGCTATACTATGACTTTTTTCGACATGCTATACTATGACTTTTTTCGACATGCTATACTATGACTTTTTTCGACATGCTATACTATGACTTTTTTCGACATGCTATACTATGACTTTTTATCGACATGCTATACTGTGACTTTTTTCGACATGCTATACTGTGACTTTTTTCGACATGCTATACTATGACTTTTTTCGACATGCTATACTATGACTTTTTTCGACATGCTATACTATGACTTTTTTCGACATGCTATACTATGACTTTTTATCGACACGCTATACTATGACTTTTTTCGACATGCTATACTATGACTTTTTATCGACATGCTATACTATGACTTTTTCATGACTTTTTTCGACATGCTATACTATGACTTTTTTCGACATGCTATACTATGACTTTTTTCGACATGCTATACTATGACTTTTTATCGACACGCTATACTATGACTTTTTTCGACATGCTATACTATGACTTTTTATCGACATGCTATACTATGACTTTTTTCGACATGCTATACTATGACTTTTTTCGACATGCTATACTATGACTTTTTATCGACATGCTATACTATGACTTTTTTCGACATGCTATACTATGACTTTTTTCGACATGCTATACTATGACTTTTTATCGACATGCTATACTATGACTTTTTTCGACATGCTGTACTATGACTTTTTATCGACATGCTGTACTATGACTTTTTTTCGACATGCTATACTATGACTTTTTTCGACATGCTATACTATGACTTTTTCATGACTTTTTTCGACATGCTATACTATGACTTTTTTCGACATGCTACACTATGACTTTTTTCGACATGCTATACTGTGACTTTTTTCGACATCTTATACTATGACTTTTTTCGACATGCTATACGATGACTTTTTTTCGACATGCTATACTATGACTTTTTTCGACATGCTACACTATGACTTTTTCATGACTTTTTTCGACATGCTATACTATGACTTTTTTCGACATGCTATACTATGACTTTTTTCGACATGCTACACTATGACTTTTTTTCGACATGCTACACTATGACTTTTTTTCGACATGCTACACTATGACTTTTTTTCGACATGCTACACTATGACTTTTTTTCGACATGCTATACTATGACTTTTTTTCGACATGCTACACTATGACTTTTTTCGACATGCTATACTATGACTTTTTATCGACATGCTATACTATGACTTTTTTCGACATGCTATACTATGACTTTTTTCGACATGCTATACTATGACTTTTTTCGACATGCTGTACTATGACTTTTTATCGACATGCTATACTATGACTTTTTATCGACATGCTATACTATGACTTTTTTCGACATGCTGTACTATGACTTTTTATCGACATGCTATACTATGACTTTTTTCGACATGCTATACTATGACTTTTTCATGACTTTTTTCGACATGCTACACTATGACTTTTTTTCGACATGCTATACTATGACTTTTTTCGACATGCTATACTATGACTTTTTTCGACATGCTATACTATGACTTTTTATCGACACGCTATACTATGACTTTTTTCGACATGCTATACTATGACTTTTTATCGACATGCTATACTATGACTTTTTTCGACATGCTATACTATGACTTTTTTCGACATGCTATACTATGACTTTTTATCGACATGCTATACTATGACTTTTTTCGACATGCTGTACTATGACTTTTTATCGACATGCTATACTATGACTTTTTTCGACATGCTATACTATGACTTTTTCATGACTTTTTTCGACATGCTATACTATGACTTTTTTCGACATGCTACACTATGACTTTTTTCGACATGCTATACTGTGACTTTTTTCAACATCTTATACTATGACTTTTTTCGACATGCTATACGATGACTTTTTTTCGACATGCTATACTATGACTTTTTTCGACATGCTACACTATGACTTTTTCATGACTTTTTTCGACATGCTATACTATGACTTTTTTCGACATGCTATACTATGACTTTTTTCGACATGCTACACTATGACTTTTTTTCGACATGCTACACTATGACTTTTTTTCGACATGCTACACTATGACTTTTTTTCGACATGCTACACTATGACTTTTTTTCGACATGCTATACTATGACTTTTTTTCGACATGCTACACTATGACTTTTTTCGACATGCTATACTATGACTTTTTATCGACATGCTATACTATGACTTTTTTCGACATGCTATACTATGACTTTTTTCGACATGCTATACTGTGACTTTTTTCGACATGCTGTACTATGACTTTTTATCGACATGCTATACTATGACTTTTTATCGACATGCTATACTATGACTTTTTTCGACATGCTGTACTATGACTTTTTATCGACATGCTATACTATGACTTTTTTCGACATGCTATACTATGACTTTTTCATGACTTTTTTCGACATGCTACACTATGACTTTTTTTCGACATGCTACACTATGACTTTTTTTCGACATGCTACACTATGACTTTTTTTCGACATGCTACACTATGACTTTTTTTCGACATGCTACACTATGACTTTTTTTCGACCTGCTACACTATGACTTTTTTCGACATGCTATACTATGACTTTTTTCGACATGCTATACTATGACTTTTTTCGACATGCTATACTATGACTTTTTTCGACATGCTATACTATGACTTTTTTCGACATGCTATACTATGACTTTTTTCGACATGTTATACTATGTTTGTCTTCAGCATAGAAATATATTTGGATATATTTGGAAGTGTTGTAACCGTGGGAGGGACTTATTTTTCTCTGCCAGCCAAATCACCAAACCAGGCCAATGGACACGCTCAGGAGCCCCAACCAGGACCTGTTTCTACGGTACAGAACTCTTCTTTAGGGGATCATGATCAATTTATCTGTTGATTATTATTGTTTAGTCTGTAAAATGTCCAAAAAGTCATAGTATAGAGTGTCGAAATAAATCCTTAAGAGGTCATAGTATAATATGGCATAAAAAGGAGCATGTTGAGTCATTATGATATATTCTGTCTTCTCAGGACTTCGGACATGTCCCACCTCCACCTCCACCATTGGCAGACTTCCTTCCGCCACCACCTCCGGACCCATTCCGTCCTCCTCCACCGCCTCCTTTGCCTGCCAAGAGTTCTTTGAAACCTGCCCTCCCTCATCGACACCTGCCAACAAACTTCCCTCCGCCTCCACCTGCAATGGACAACCTCCCTCCTCCGCCACCACCACCCAAAGACGATGCTCCGCCAGACTTCCTTCCACCCCCTCCTCCGTCTGCTGGCTTTGGTTCACTGTTTCCTCCTCCGCCACCGTTGAACTCCCTCCCACTACCGCCACCCCCAGTGAGTTTCAGAGGTGTGGACCAGTCTCTGCCTCCTCCACCACTAGATCCAGAGTTTTTACCTCCGCCTCCGCCTCAGCCAATGTTCACAGGGGCTGGAGCACCCCCTCCGCCACCTCCTCCACCTCCACCTCCACCTGCTGCTGCCCCAAAACCAGCGCTACGGCCTTCTGGCTCGGTGAAGAAGATGCGTCCGGTTCCGCCGAAGAGAACTACACCATCTATGCCTGGAGGTGGAGGTGGAGACTTTATGTCAGAACTGGCGCTGGCCATGAACAAGAAGCGTGGTCTTCATTAGCCTGAGTCTAAAAATAGCTTGAATGCACCACTCCTTTACATCCATAACAATACTGAACATCTCCAAAATGAAGCCAGTGGAGATCAATACAGATTCCATCTCTTCCAGAGAACAGATGGCCATCCATCCATTTTCATGGATACCTTATCCAAGACATAATCTTGCATGAATTAAGTGAAAGTGTAATTATTCTCAAGCCCAAAACAGTACACTGTTTGTAACGTTGCTGAAGAGAAAACATGAAAAGTGTAATGCGGTTCAAAGAGACATTTTCATAGAATTGTACATATTGACATGTTTGCATGGAAGGCTGTAAATACTATAAACAATATTCCCATATACAGAGTACACGATGAGTTTTCAAATGACTAACAAGCTAAATAAAACCTGGCATAAGACGTGCGTAAACATCATTTTTTTTATTGGGTTTTCTTGTCATTGAGTACAACTTGCTGAAATCTGAAAAGTGAAGGCTCTGGTGTGTGCATAAAGTATATGAATCGGGTGAATAGTCATACTGTATGTGAACCTAGGTCTTAAAACAAACAGTACACCCTCTGCTGTAGCATCTTTGAATATATTTAGGCGTCAATATGGCATTAAAAAAATGTTAATTCCTCTGTTGCACTCTTTTTTGTTCACTATCAACATATGGTGGGTCATTTTAGTAGAAGAGAACGTTTAACAGCCACGACTTTGACATTTTGGACCACTTTTTTTCCACCAGCATGAAACAGTTTACTAAAATATACCATAAAGGCTCAGGTGTGCTGTAATCTTCTTCACTAGAGCGTATTTTGCTCTATCCAAGAATCTCTCAGGAGGAACAGCTGACCTTTAACCTCTTAGCCCAAAAGGGAGGTCTTGAGGCATAGCCCGCCTCCTCTGCAGTCTCTTGTGTAACAAAGGGGAACGACAGAATATGGTGAAGCAGCTCCACCTAGTGAGGGAAAAATACAAACAACAATTTGTAACAGAAAAGTAGTGGGCACTGCTTTGATTTTGGAGAGTACTTCAAATGAAAAACGGTATGTCAGAACAATATTTAAAAAGTATAGCGTGTCGAAAAAAGTGTTCTAAAAAAAGTTAGGTCGAAAAAAAAGTGTTAGCGTGTCGGAAAAGAATCATTTTATACTATGTATAAATATGGTGAACATCTTAGTTTAGTATGTTGAAAAAAAGTCATAAAAAAGCCTTCATATATTACGTCAAAAAAAGTTAGCTAAAAAGTCATAGTAAAGTATGTAAAGTTATAGTATGTATGTAAAATTATAGTCATAAAAGGTCCTAATACATTATGACATAAAAATGTCCTAATAAATGCTGTTGAAAAAAGTCATAGATATACACACCTCAGAAAAATCATTTATCTCAGCTTTACTAATCGCAGACTCCGCCATCCAGTTCCTCAGCACATATCTGGGATTTACATCTGCAAGACATATTTCACAATCAGACAAACTTGTTCCTGGTAGACTTCAGAAAGTTACATATTACACGTTCAAATCAACACTAATATGTACATTTAGTGGCTTACTTCTCATCCTCTGCTGACGATCCAACTCACTATCATTTTGTTGTCTGAACAGAGAAAACAAACTCTTTTAAATCCACTTTGATAAAGTTGAAACATTATGACACCAAATAGAAATGAGAGCATAGCAAATACTGAAACAACAACAACCGTGTGAACATTTCAGAAAAACGTGGGATACCAAACTAAGAGGAAGGTCTCATTACTCTGCATCTTGTTGCTTACCGGATGAGCCGGAGCTGGTACACGCTGAGCCAATCAGAAAAGAGCTTGTGGGACGACAAGTCTTCAAGAGCCCACAACTAATACAAAACAAAACAAGATGACAAAGGACGCCAGATACAGATATTAAAGACGCCACCAACTCCTAAACTAGATCGAGAAGCTGCTTCAGCTCTACCTGTGTGAAGTCCCTGTCGTGAAGCCGCTGGGCTGAAACTTCACTGAGCTGCCTGAAGGCCATGGTGAAGTCTGATTGTGTGTCCTCCATCATCTGGCGAAACAATCACAAGATTAGGAGTAAAAATAATGTTTGCAGATGAACAAGGTCGATATGTTATTATACTACCAATGCAACGACTTGCCTTAAGCAGGAAGGCAATGAGGTAACCATCATCCTCCTCTTCCTCCAGAAGCCCCAGTTTAGCTTTAAATAGCTGATGAATCCTGAAACACATGCATGAACACAGCTCTGGAATAATATACTGTCAGCGTCACTGCTTGGATATAGAATTAGGGACAATATGAAAGGACAAATCATCATTTCACACGGACCTTACCTCTTATGGTAAATATCAATGTATCCATTTAAAATATGTTTAGCCCTAAAAAAAAAGAAGAAGAGTAAGACGACAAGTTAGCCCAAAATTATACCGTCAAAGGAAACAAGGTGCTGACCACCATTACTGGGTGCTCATTCCAGGTCAGTAAAGTTCAAAAGGTCTTGTATTTTTTGACTAAATATCACTTAAAGTTCCCTTAATATAAGCAGCTACCGCGGTGTTCTTACTTGCTCTCCTGCTGTTCAGAAAGCACCGGACTGAGAGCCACCAAGAGCTTCTGGAGGTTAAACAGTCCCACGTCGGCCTGAGCTCCGATGCTGTATCTGCCCTCATCGTCAGAAGTGTTGGGGACAAAATCTGCAAAAATGAAACGTTTGTTTGACGTTTGCCAAGAACGGGACATTCCGTTATTGTCAAAGAAACGCAGACGTGCGTGGTCGTACGCACTGGGGCTATACGACTCCATGAAGCCGAAAGGGCCGTAATCGATGGTGATGGACAGGAGGCTGAAGTTGTCCGTGTTGCACACACCTGTTGTGATGAGACGTAAAATGATAAATGAATGTGATGAAACGTGATATGTATCAGCAGATGTTGATACAAACGATCTGCCACAACAGGTTCTCACCGTGTGCAAACCCAATCGACATCCACTGGGCAATCAGATGTGCTGTTTCAGTTACAACTGTGGAATAAAACACCTAGAAAAATGGGAATACAACCAAATACAAAAGCATTAAACTAGGAAGTTCCATAAAAAACTAATCATACACAGCATGCAGAAACACAACAACAGTTTAATTCCTGTAATCAACGACAGGACACCTCGGTTTATCATTTTATAAACTAAATTAAGAAGTAAAACCTTGCATTCAGTTGGCAAAAAAACATATTTCTGTTTCATCTTACTTACCAAATATTTATCTGGGTCATCGGAACTGATTGAAGGAAAATGTTCGTCAATCACAAAGATCAACAGCTTCCTAAAATCAACAGAACAATAAGCTGCAGTATACTTTATGCAACAGGAGGCCTTAGAATGAGAAAGCCTGAGAGACAACGTGAACATAATCACCTCAGGAGATCAATCTCTCCACTTTGAGACAAAATCTCTAAAGATCCGATCCGAAACCATGACCTGGCTAACCTGAGAACAACAGCTCCTGGAAACATTAAAAGAAACATACAGTGAAGCATACAGTGTTATGAACCAGTAAACTAAAAATAGTTCAAATCTATGTTTGCATGAATCGCTGCACCTCTCTCTGTCTTCACGTTGCCATCGTAGAATTGATCCCTCGTCACCGGCTCGTCACTGACAATCAGACTGAAACAAAGCAAATCATCACATCAGCATTCAGATTTCCTCCGTAACGTTTCACACTGTTGCCTTTCATCCATCACCTGGCAGCCCGGCTGGTCGGAACACCCAGGAAATGCATGGCTTCGCTGCACAGGAACTCCCGTACAGAGGATCGGATCACAGCTCGGCCGTCTCCCGACCTGGATCAGACATTATCAAATTCTGGCATTTCAGACAGATTAAAGATAGTTGCCTCTTGCTGCCATTTGGTACCACTAGTGTTGGCAAATGTGAAAAAGTGAAACAAGGAAGAAGAGAGTGATCTCGATCACATTTAAGACACATTAATGCCAGGTGTAAATGTAATCAGGTTAAATCATATGAATACAATCTGATTACGAGACACATTTTAACTCAAGGTGTAAAGGGAGTCCAACACACCTTGAATAAGGGGTTTTCCCAGAGCCTTTAAGCTGCAGTTCCCACACTTCTCCTTTCCTGTGGCACATTTTATGATGAATACAGGTTTAACGTTTGAACTGTGATGCACCTTAAATACACTTTGAATACAAGAGGAAACCTAATTAGTTTTCACCTGTTGGTATATTGACCAAGGGAATGTGCTCGACCATCACCCAGCTGACCTGCCCAGTAGCCAAACTGATGATGAAATAGTTTATTCATCAATACATTTCAGTCATCGCCTGTGATAAGACCTAGTCTCAGATGTACGCAGATATTATCTTACAGAAGATTCACAGAGACCTCCAACTTTACTTGACGTTGCTAATACACTTGTTTTTGGTATATTTATTCCTGAGTTGATGAGTGACTATGCATGCCAGTGAAACAAATGAACCATTACCTGATATCCTCCATATCTGTGAGCAAGTGGAATTGACCCTGGTGGCAGTCTGCCACCGCTGGCATAATGCAGGAAATCATCCGACTGGGTTACAGCCACATCCAAGTCTAAAATACCCTCGATGACCTCCTGTCGAGACAAATTCAGCTATGATGAAGTCTTCACATTTCACTGTAAAGACTCTGTGATGCTGCTGGTGGTGTTGTAACGTCACCTTGGAAGCTGCTGCCAGTCTCAGCGGGCCTTTCAGTGGTGTTGGAATGGATTTGGAGAATATGCAGTTCTTTACAGAGCGAGCAAAGTTACCGTCAACTACATCGATTGGGAACGCGTCTGCAGAGAGTACAGAAATGATTGAATCACGACATTATCACTGTCAGTAACTGGGGAACACATTTTGTACCGACTTAACGAAAAAAGACACGCAAATGACTTCTGTACCTATTAGCTTCTTGCAAGACACTCGGAACCGGTCCAGGTCCTGAATGAGGTTTGAGACGCTAATGTTCCACCTGGATTTGAAAGTGTTTGGGGACAGCTGGCTGTTTGATGCCGTGTTGTCGTGACTGTGGGAGTCACAGTCAGTGCAGAACTCCAGAACATGTACAGGTGTGAAGCTGCATGCTGCTACCAGAGCAAAGACTAACACTGTAAAGGGGCTCCACATGTCGCAGACACAGCAACTGCCTCAAAGCACTGATGTAGTTAGTCGTAGATCTGAAAATGGGTAAATTAGGATTTCCAGCTGGTAATGCACACAGCAATGGAGGGAAGAAGTACTCTGATGCTGTGAAAGTATTAATATCAGTGTAAAATACTCTGCATTCAAAACACTCCTTAAGTTAGAAGACCCTAAATTAAGGAAATGTTTATCAGTTTTAAAGTAATAACTAACATAATAACAACCAAGACTCAACCTTGAATGTGTGTTTAACAGCAGTGTGTGAACGAAAAGGTAAGTTTATTCGGCATTTACACATTACCCAGATTATAGTTTAATAAACTGTTTTGAAAACCCCAGTAAAATTAGTCAGCTAAAGCTAGGGCTAGTTAGAGCTACAGCTAGCTACAGTCAGCTACTAACGTTAGCCCCTAATAGTACACTACAGTTTTCCGTGCTATTAGTATTTCCCCGGAGACCTGTAAGAAGACGTATTTTATATCTTCGGTTTAAATGGAAAACAACCGTTGCTTACATCTACCGCTGCATTTCTGATTAAAAAGAAGTAACCTACGAGGAATGAATTAATGTTTGTCTCAAACTCCCATATATGGCTAGCTAGCAGTAACCTAATTCCTAGTTCGTGACCGACATCACCAACCGTTACGGACTTCCGGTTCCGGTGACGCAACTATATAACCTGCCGTCTGACGCCCAGACGCTCCGGGAACATGGCGTGCCCGTGGCTGAGGCAGTGCCGGAGGTGGAGTACGAACTGTACGAGCAGGAGTCTATTAGAAACCTTGAGGCACTTTAACGGCCGGTCCGTGCCCACGTTCTCCACCGCCTGTCTCCGGCGGACATCATGGAGCTCCGGGCCGGGGAGCGAGGTGAGTTGGCCGGCTGAGAATCCAGGAAGGTCACCGCGGAGCTCTCAGTTTGAAAAATGAATGGTAGTCATTTTCTAGCTAGCCGGCGTATCAACGTTACTTCACTGACTTTTTACGCAATGCAACATCAACGATTTGAGCCATTTTTTTCTTTCGCAAGAGTGTCTCGTGTTTCGTACGAATGTCCTAAATGAATGTGGACTTGTTGACTTCTGGGTATGTTGTTGGCATGTGCAGAACTTCCTCAGCACCCATAAAGGTCAGGACCTGCGTCTAATGTTGCACAGACATTAACGTTAATCTACTGCTGTCCTTTACTTTGATAGTTGTCTACTTTAAATCGAACCAACGTCCATGATCTAGATGTTTTATGTAATTTATTTGTCACCCACATGTTACTTAACACTTAAGTGTTTACTTTTATAAAGACATTGCATGTTGTTAGTCTATCTGTTTACAGTTTCAGCACCTTTTGTTCAGCTTGTTGTTGTTTTAAGCTCCATGTCCATTTCTATCCTCATCCTAAGTACATTGAGATGTATTTGTACACATACTTAACCAATACAGCTGATTTATATTTCCGACAATAACAGTACAAATGCTAAAAAGAGTAAAAACTACAAGATTTCCACCACCTGTTTGGCGTCAATTGTTCTGTTGACTCTGTTGGCCTTTAAAGTATTTAAATAGTCTAAAATCCTTTTTGGTCTCATGTCCTCTGTTGTTTCAGGGGCAGCCATCATCTCTACCAACACAGATGCTCCCAAAAACCTTCACCTCCACCACATCTCTACCCAGGTGAGTTATCATAACCAACAACTATTTACAGCAGTTGTGCACATAAAAGTGACGGTCACCGTATCAGCACATTATCCTTTAGCAATTTTGGTTAAACGTCAAGCAATGTAAGATTTCTATCACATGAAAATGTTGTAGTACCAAGGACCTACGGTTGTAGGGATACCAATACTATAAATAGTAATTACCTTATTTTCTGGATGTATATATTTGACAGTTTCTGTTTGTCTTTGTCTCCAGACACACTTCCCGGCTGCTGAATCCAACACTACAGTCTTGCTGCTGCAGACAGAACGTACACACTGACGTGAAGCTGAAGGACCCGTTCACATTAGCGCAGAAAGATTTAACAAATTTATATGATGACATCAGAAAGGTACTTTCTCTAATACATGTGAAACGCATAACAAGTGAGCCAGCTAAGATATTTGTTATAAATGAGCAGAATCCGTGTTGATTTTATTCCCCTGCGTCACAGGAGCTATTCGTATCCAGAGAGGAGCTGAAGTCGCTATGTGACTACTACTTCGACGGGAAGGGCAAAGCCATACGACCGATGATTGTTGTCCTAATGGCCCGGGCGCTCAACGCTCACAGCAACAGAGCCGGGTAAGATGTGGATCCCTCCAGATCTACTATGCATTTACTGCTACTGTTAACCCCAGGATGCACCACGCCCTGTGATAAAGCACAGTCCAGGTTTTTATTTCCTCTGTCTGTCTGTGTCCTCTGTAGAGATTTGCTCCCGGGGCAGAGGACCATAGCTATGATCGCAGAAATGATCCACACTGCCAGCTTGGTGCACGACGACGTCATCGACGGATCAGATAAACGACGGGGAAAGAGAACCATCAATGAGGTGTGGGGGGAAAAAAAGGTAAGAGAAAATAAATATGCTAGAAAACATTTATTTTTCTCTATACTACTTCATTTTAAGGATATAAATATTTATTTTTTATCTCCTCCAGGCCATCTTGGCTGGAGATTTCATCCTTTCAACTGCCTCCATGGCCATGGCTCGTATTGGTGACAACACGGTCGTAAAAGTGATGTCGCAGGTGATGGAGGATCTGGTGCGAGGTACAGAAATCCCATTGTTCGTGCCACCTCAGTAATAAAAGCTGTACTTGGTAGTTGTGTTTTTTTAAAGCACATTGGAAGCAGTTTAAATAAAGTCAAAGTTTTATAGCATTAAAAACCATAAGAACTACCTAAAATGACAGAAACCATCTGTGGAAGAAATGTATTAGAGATGTACTTTGATTTTTTTAATTTAGTTTGGCTCATGTCCTATACTGCAGCCAGCCACCAGAGGGCGATCTAGATGTTTTGGCTTCACTTTTGAGGAGCTGTCATGTCACCCATCTTTAAATACAGCTTAGGGTCACAACCCAAAGTCTGCTTGTACAGTACGTCCATTACCAAACTCCCTAATCTGTAAACTCTGTGCTTCCAGGTGAATTCATGCAGCTGGGCTCCAAGGAGAACGAGAACGAGAGATTCAAACACTACCTGGAGAAAACCTTCAAGAAGACGGCGAGTCTTATTGCAAACAGCTGTAAAGCAGTATGTACGTTCTGTTTCACACAAATATCACGGCGCGGAAGAAGAGACTCTGTTTCTACTCAAATGTTCTTTGTCTCTTCTGTGTCATCCAAGGTGTGCGTTCAGGTAACTTCTGATCCGAAAGTTCATGAAATAGCCTACAAGTATGGGGAGAACGTTGGCATTGCATTTCAGGTAATTTCTATTTAGTCTTTTTATTTTACTCCTTGCAAGCTAAAGCGTGTAAAACATAAGAAACTCCTCTACTGGAAGGATATCTCATCTATTCAGGACATAATTCTGTGTATGATTCTATGGGTTAATTCTTCTCTGACCTGTAGCTGGTGGATGATGTCTTGGACTTCACATCAGGAGCCAGCCACCTGGGGAAGCCCTCGGCTGCAGATCTCAAGCTGGGCTTGGCCACCGGGCCGGTCCTGTTCGCTTGTCAACAGGTGAGAGAGTCGGTCATACATGTGTTGTAGAAACTACATTTAAATGAAGCTACTGAAACACACGGTCAGACTTTACATAAATTTCCTTCTGCCTTTCCAGTTCCCTGAGCTCCATGCGTTGATCATGAGACGCTTCAGCTCTAAAGGAGACGTAGATCAAGCCTGGCAGTACGTCCTGCAGGTATGACCAGCAACACACTGTAAAATGTGTACATTAAATGCTTCCTGGTATACGTTTCTACCTAAACTAGATGTTTAAAAATATCTGCTTCCTGCATGAGACACTTTAAATGGGGTAGATGAATATAAAAAATTAAGGTTTGATTTGTATTCAGTAAACATTGTAGGTAAACATACCTAAGCTTTCAGTTTATGATGGAGGAGGCTTTTAACTTTGTACAGAACATTAAAACAATATTTCTTCTCCTGTTTTTAGAGCGACGGCGTGGAACAGACCAAATACCTGGCTGAGCGCTACTGTCAAGAAGCCATCAGGCAGATCAGTAAGCTCCGGCCGTCGGCAGAGAGAGACGCCCTCATCAGGCTCACTGAGATGGTGCTCACCAGAGACAAGTGAACCTCCAGGAAGCACTTCAGGCAGCTGGCTGTGGAAAAACTAAAAAAAGACTCACCCTGAACTCTCAAACGTTTAAAAACCACGGGAGATTGGAGGACCCCTGGTGCTGGTTTGCTACATACCATAAATATACACACTTTGTTTCAGTGCAACTCTGTGATAATTTGGAAAAAGGAAATGTCATGAACTTAAATTGATGGATACCACTGAAAACTGCAATCCAACTCCTCACTTCATTCAGTACTGTGATCGTCTCATGCTTGAAATTAGCCGACTTCTGACTGAGTTTGTTACATGCTAGTGTTGAGCCGTGGCGGCGTTGAGAAATCTGTAAATCCAAAACACACAGATGACTCATCTGTGTGTTTGGATCGATGTAAATTATTTTTCAAGATCCGTCCACACCTCGGAGGCCAAACAGTCATGTGTCTTTGTGACATGTTATTTAATGCAAAGTGCCCTGTCTACACTAAGGCCTTAACATCGTCAAGGACTGTGATCAATAAACCTGCAATTATGTTTTTTTCAATCTGTGCTTTTTTGATTTCCACCAAGTGACCACACCATGCATGTTGTACATAGAATTGTTTATTATAAAAGACTGTACATTACTTTTTCAATCAACATATTATATGTACAAATGAAGGGCAGACGGAGACAGATTTCAATATTTCTACTCACGAACTTGAGCCGGAAACGTTGTTTTTCATTTAATTTGAAATTTCTAAAGCAAGCAGGCAAAATATCAAGGCATAAGCTGCAGTATCCTGAAATGGTAAAAAATAAAAGTTGTCATGTTAGATGGTGCGTTCGAGGGCCGACAGGAACGATGAGTTCTAGACCTGAGTGACAGCTGATGTTGATTTTAAAATATGTACACCTGTGCAGCCCGGAGGATCTCATGTTCACAGCATTCAACGAGGTCCTTTGAACCCGGAGCAGGTCTGTGAAGGCTGCGGAGGTATTAGTTGTTTATTGGTCTACGTTACATCTGCAGTGTCGGGCACGCTATCTATCAGAAGCACAGTCACCGATGGATCCCACGGATTTGATGTGGATTAGTATAAAATAACAGTGATGTGACAATCTTTTAAAATGGAATGTGATCTCCTGCCTCAAACGGATGAGAAAGTAAATTCAGTTTAAATTTTTTAAGACCAAATGCAAAGTGTCATTTAGGACGCGTGAGACCATGTGGGGGAAGCTTGAGAATTTACTTCAGTCTAAAAACGTTCAGTGATTTCAACAGTATTAAAAACAAAAGGTGAATACATTTACAACATAATGGAAGCATAATGGCAATAAACTTAAGATTACATTATATCTCTTTTAAAACTTTGCATGCTTTAACGCCAAGACTGATTTTCAGGAGTAATTGTACTTTTAATTGGTGAGTTATTGACAGGCCATCGTATTTAACGAATGAGGGGGTCGAGGAGAGCGCCACTTCTAATATAATCGACATTCACTGAATTCACATTACAGAAACCCAGAGCGGCTGCAGCTCTCGTTATGTACAACCGACAGTAGAAACACTTCGGCTGAAGGAGTTTTATTTGTTCCATCAAACCTCATGTTCTTGTTCACAAAAAAAAAAAAAAAAAAGGACTTTGACTCGCTAATATTTATTTATTTTTTTGTCCAGGCAAGATGATGTCGTACATCCTTCAGCTGTGTGACCATCGTCTTATGAGTTCAACGCGTGCAGTCCAATTCTTTAGAAACGTTTTGTTTTGTACATATTCCATAAAAGTCCCCCTCCCCCAACCCGCCCATATAACACCAAAAAATAAACTAAATAGATATTACTTTTCATTTTATTTGCAATCGGTAAGGGAAAGAACATTCTGTCATATCAAAAAAAAGGGGGGGGATCATACAGTTATGTCTATCTCAGGAGTCAAGAATGTCGGCGGTCAGTCTCTCAGTGGATTACGATACGACTGAATAAATAGACTTTACTGTTTACTCCTCAGTCCACGTAGTGCATGATGGACTCCACGTAGTTGCCAGGGAACAGCCCGGTGACGCCGCCGGACACGCCCTCGAACCAACCGTCGTCGTTCTTCTTGATGACGTAGATGATCGCCCCCTCCATGAAGCTCAGCTCGTCGTCCTTGTCCCTGTTGTAGTCGTAGATGGCCACCACTGAAGGAAAACAACAACCCGGAAGTCAGACGTTTGTTGTTAAGTAGAGACTTGTATCTCTAGTACCCAACGTTTGATGTTAAGTAGAGACTACTACCTCTAGTACCCAACGTTTGTTGTTAAGTAGAGACTACTACCTCTAGTACCCAACGTTTGTTGTTAAGTAGAGACTACTACCTCTAGTACCCAACGTTTGTTGTTAAGTAGAGACTACTACCTCTAGTACCCAACGTTTGTTGTTAAGTAGAGACTACTACCTCTAGTACCCAACGTTTGTTGTTAAGTAGAGACTACTACCTCTAGTACCCAACGTTTGTTGTTAAGTAGAGACTACTACCTCTAGTACCCAACGTTTGTTGTTAAGTAGAGACTACTACCTCTAGTACCCAACGTTTGTTGTTAAGTAGAGACTACTACCTCTAGTACCCAACGTTTGTTGTTAAGTAGAGACTAGTACCCAACGTTTGTTGTTAAGTAGAGACTACTACCTCTAGTACCCAACGTTTGTTGTTAAGTAGAGACTAGTACCTCTAGTATCCAACGTTTGTTGTTAAGTAGAGACTAGTACCTCTAGTATCCAACGTTTGTTGTTAAGTAGAGACTAGTACCCAACGTTTGTTAAGTAGAGACTAGTATCTCTAGTACCTAACGTTTGTTGTTAAGTAGAGACTAGTACCCAACGTTTGTTGTTAAGTAGAGACTAGTATCTCTAGTACCCAACGTTTGTTGTTAAGTAGAGACTACTACCTCTAGTACCCAACGTTTGTTGTTAAGTAGAGACTAGTACCTCTAGTACCCAACGCTTGTTAAGTAGAGACTAGTATCTCTAGTATCCAACGTTTGTTGTTAAGTAGAGACGAGTACCTCTAGTATCCAATGTTTGTTGCTAAGTAGAGACTAGTACCCAACGTTTGTTGTTAAGTAGAGACTAGTACCCAACGTTTGTTGTTAAGTAGAGACTAGTACCCAACGTTTGTTGTTAAGTAGAGACTAGTACCTAACGTTTGTTGTTAAGTAGAGACTAGTATCTTAAATGTTTTGGTGCTTTTTATATCCGGGAAGTGGTCGCGTGCACAAACCTTTCTCCACGTAGCTCTTGGGCGCCCACTGCGGGTCTCCGTCGGCGTACGGGTCGCTGTACTGCACCACGGACGCGTCCTCCTCCTCCTGGTAGTCCACCGGAGGAGGCGGCGGGGGTGGAGGGGAGTCATCGAACATGGGGATGTCGTCCGGGGGCGGAGGGGGAGGCGGAGTGGGAGTATCTGCAACTGATGGACAGAGACGGGAAAAGTGAGATTATTTTGGGGTTGTCAGGTTATAAAAAGCCTCGAGGAGCACCGGTCAACTGAATCATGCAGAAATAACGATGAGTTTATGAAAGGACGGTATTTGAATATTAAATTCATCAAGCAGGCAGCATCACCAGTTAGGACTTCACATGGATCACTTAATAAGATTATATGCTGTATGTTTAAGCCTCTTGATTGATCAACACTTGCATGATGTTAAATGACTCCATGCTGTGTCATGCAATGAATTAGTAGGTTAGGTTTGTGTGACAGCATCCATGTGTTATTTGTTAACAAATATCCACCGCAGAAATCTCAAGTTACCAATTCTTCCTGAACTGAATATTTGAATGTAATGCGGGTGTTTTGTCCAGCAGGGGGCAGTGAAGAATCCAATCTTCTCCGGTTGTATTTTGCAGAGACCTCAGGCTCTATCTAAACATTATCATTCACCTCAGCTCAACCCTGCAGAGCTACGTTCAGCGTACAAACACTTCAGTCAGTGATAAAATCACTAAAAGCAACAGGTGGCGGCCTCAACTATCTCAGTTGGCGGCTTCTCCACTGCACATATTTAAAAACTGCCATGACAGTGACGTAGCTTTATTGCTACTTAGAAACAGTAGCAGTGCAGTTTAGTAGCTGAAGAGATAAATCTGTCTCCAAACAGCAGAAAAAAATGACGGCACTCTAATGAGACATATTCTTGGACGGTCCATTGCTGCAAAAGAACAGACAGGGAAGAAGGGGGGGGGAGATGGACAAGCACAATGCATGCTGGGTGTTCTAGAAATGGGAGTGGTTGCTACAGACGAGGAGGAAAAGTATGTCTTGGCCTCTTCACTTACTGCTCTCCTGCATCCTGGCCACAAAGCCAGTCAGAGGTATCTGTGGAGTCAGCTGTGGCATGGGGGGGGGGGGAGCGACAGACACTGAAAGCACAGCAGAGAGGAAGACAGGAAGGCAGAGAGAGAGCGAGAGCGAGAGCGAGAGAGAGAGAGAGAGAGAGAGAGAGAGAGAGAGAGAGTGCACACAGAAAGAAGAGAGAAAGCCCATCAGTGACAAGAAGACAGTGTAAAGTACCTCAATCCCAAGCAAACAGTACTGACAGACGCAAGAACTGTGAGCGTGAACACGTCGTACAGAGTCAGAGTGATGTGCAACAGAAACAGAGTGAGAGCGTCGTCTAATTAATTCACCTGTCGACTCAAAGACATTTAATAAAGTCCAAATTAGATTTTTAAAGAATATATATTCAAAAAAGAGCAATTATTGAATCAACAGATGAATTAAATGAACGGTCTGTAGCTGCAGCGGCTCCACAGATCAGACACGAATGCTGAGAAGTTGAGTGGCGTCTGCGATGAGACTTCACATTCACATGGCATCTGGGGATCACTGAGGCCAGAGGATCAACTGAGGATTAGGTTTGATTTCTGTCCATCAGACAGCTCCCACGGTGAGAGCTGCTGGTGGCCAGAGGGAGGCGCTGTTTGCACTGCAGGTCCTTCAACCTCAACCCAGATCCCAGGCAAACCCGCTGAACTCAGATCTGTTCAGAGTGCTTTGAATCACGGCTGAGTAATCGAAAAAACGTTGACAAGATCACATTATGGCCTGCTGCAATTTCAAATCTCAGTGCGTTTTAAATGAAGTTGTGCAGCAGAGACGTCCTGACCTGCACAGCAGCTACCATTTCCTTTGGTACAGATCTCTGAAAACAATCACACCACAATCATTTGAATATGTTTTTCCATAAAAGTCTGAATAATTATGACTCATTAGATATTGTTCAGCCCTACTTTAAATTCTTAGTTTATATTTAAAAAGGATGAGATCAATCCAAAGTTAGTGACACAGAGACTGATCAAACCCATCGAACCCAGGTGCTTCTGTGAACGCGCGAGATGAGACACGACGTCGTCCTTCACACCCGGCGTGAACAGCGCGTTCATGTCTGGCGTGAATGCACGCCGAGCACACTGTGACCGGAACGCCATCGGCCACCTCTGGAGTCTGGCAGGTGGTGTTGTGATCGGATCTCAGCCAGGTGTGAATGCATAACATACAGTGTGACCACATTCTTAAGAGGGGGAAGAAAAATGTGTATCCTCCCGGCAAGTTGAAAGATCACTCAACTGCACTTCTTGCTGGTTTCTAAAGCGTTGAGTAATGGCAGAAGCTAAGAACCTCTTTAAAAAAGTGACATTAGTTAGAGGGATTCTGCCCGGACGAGCGTTGTAAAAGCAAAGGCCCCCGGAACAGATGTCTTAACCTATGCAATGTATCCAGATACGGATCACCACACCAAGTGTACGGGTTCAGACGGTCGCGGTTTCACTTTTAAAGGAATGAAAACACACATAATAAATGGGAGAAATTAACATTTCCAGGTTGAACTTCTGACCATGACTTAGCATGAAGGCTCTTCATGAATATTAAAGACATCCCACAGTCAGATAAAAGGCCTCAACCCGCACCATCAGACGGAGAGAAGTACCTCACCCACAAAATGATGAGCATCTTCGCAAAAATCTGTTGAAAACACGTCAGACGACTGTTTAGTGTTTTAAATATTACGGTTTAAGCGAAGACGTGTTCGGGAAGTAGTGAACATACAAATCAGACTTGTGAGTTTGTAAATGAATGTTTTGATGTAGTTTTGTTGTTGTTAAACGTGCTCTTCATTTACTTTTCCACGTTTGTCGTGTAGGCATTAAAAAGTCAAGGTAACACCAGCTGATTAATTAATATACAAATGATCATTTTGGAGGTTAAGTACTGTGAGAGTCAAAAGTACAAAATATACTTTATACATCTACAATCTTTAAGTCTACATTTTGAAATGTATACATGTTGTATTTTCTGCTTTTAGAATACAGTCCAGGTGTTTTACCAGAAACAAATACAGACGTAAGGCAAGTGGTTTATTGTTAAGTTGTTTCCTGCGCATGTGTAGAGCTTAGAAAAAAGGAAAGTTTTAAACGGTGGGTGTTGTTTTGGACGTTAAAAAGTCAATAATTCTGGTCAATCCTGACCTTCAGACAGCAGTGACTCACTTGCAAAGATGAAATATTGGTCGGCGACTTCAAAGGTTAACTCACTTTAGTTCGTGACTGTGCATGATTTGGAAAAATGTGACGTTTTGTGCTTCGGGGACAGTTGAGGATCTATAAAACAGGCTGGGACTGGAGACAGACGGGCCTTACTTGAGTTCTGGCCATAGCCAGGAGTGCCTCCATTAATATGAGGCTGCTGCTGCTGCTGCTGCTGCTGCTGTAGCTGTTGCTGCTGTAGCTGTTGCTGCTGCTGCAAGGAGAACTGGGAAGTGACCGACGGCGCCCGGCGGTAGGTGCCCGTGGCCGAAACCATAGAGACAGAGGAGTTGGAGGGGTTGTGCCGCGAAATCTGCCGCGAGATGGTTCCAAACTGGGACATTGGAGCGGGGCCCAGACCAGGCCCAGGGGCCACCACTAGAAACACCCACAGACAAGGAAGGAAGGAGAGAGGGAGGACCAGAGAGAGAAGGGAGGGGGGGTTAGACAGAGGAGACAGAGAGGGGACGAGGAGGGGGGGGAAAAAAGCACCCAAATCATGAATCAACAAGGCTGTATTATTGATTATTTGAGCTTTTAAATACTGATTAGATCCCCACACCTTATGAAAAGACAATCAACAACCAATTTGAGGAAGCAGGTGTGACAGGGAAGCAACACAGATCGTGATTCCATTTCATTTATATTATGTATATATTCATTTTTCTATGTATAAGAGCATCTGGAGCACAACTATTTATTTTGGGGATGAATAAAGTTGTTAAATATTTGAAACCTGCATATAAAATCCTGCATACATATATCAAAGAAATGTTCTGAATATTAAAAGAAAAACAGTTAAGAGAAAATATCATTTAAGATAAAAGAAAATAGTCAATATGATGACTTGAACCTTTGTGTGCGTGATGACAGTTTCACAGAGATGTTACACGGGGCGTACAATGAAAACACAAGAATCCTCAGAGGTGATCTGAATAAATCCTGCACATAGAACTGTAACATCAGCATAGATCCAGTGAGCAAAGAGAAGCTGCAACAGAACAGACGGATCCCTTCAGGTTCACACGGATAGACAGAGAAAACTACTTCTTCACACACTCGTCAAAGACGTGGTTGTATTTGTGATTTATGTCTATTTGTGCTATCGCGGGGAGGGCGGGGTGGACTTTATGATTGAGTCAATCATTACACCGGGTGTCCAAGAATAACCAAATAATCTATGACGACAGCAGCATTATTACAACATTAAATCCGTTTAAATATTTGAAGATGCAGTGAATGTGTGTGTGAGAAAACAAGAGGAAGAGATTTATTTAGAGTATTTCCTGTTCACATTTCTAGATAAGGTGGTGTCTCTCAGGGGAGAACACGCTCTCAGATAGGAGAGGGTGGAACCGGAGGAACAAACAAACTTCACATACTGTCACCGGCAGAAGTAATTATAGCTGAACGTGTGCATTGATGTTCCGAGGGTGAAAAGTGCGTGTTTCAAGTGATCATCCTGCTCAAGATTACAGCAAGCACACACACACACACACACACACACACACACACACACACACACACACACACACACACACACACACACACACACACACACACACACACACACACACACACACACACACACACACACACACACACACACACACCTTTGCAGAGCTCTGACACTAAATCAAAACCAGTATCACTCAGTTTTTCAGAATCAATACCCCACGTATATATTAAAGCTACATTAGGCAATATTGAATGTTTGAATTACCCAGAAGTCATAGTTTGTGACATCAGCTGTGAGTCTAGCAGTCACAGAATTGAGTTTTGTATTTTAGTATCCTGTTTTTTTTGGCAGCAATTACTTCTTAAAGGTGAAAGATAGGAGATAGGTAGCATTCTGATTGCCTCTCAATGGCTCTCAACATGGCGACGCCTGAGCCGGCAGCTCGTAGCTAACTGTGCTAACAGAGCTAACGGTGTCGGGACGGCGTTATCGGCTGTACTTAGTGACTCCGAGCTCATTTCAAGGTAGCGGTTAACTAAATCAGGTTGCACCATTAACAGACGATGCGTGTAAATGTAGGCATGACTTTGTTTAGATATGCAGACATGGAGAAATGGTGCTTTAGTTGAGTCAGTAGGTCTATTAGTCTAGAATTAAGGGGAAATAGTCAGAAATGCACGCTAGTGTAATGTTGTTGGCTTGTAGTTTGTTGTGCATTTATAGAAAATAAAAAATGCAATTTAAAATCTTATTTTCACGTCTAAAGCTAAACAGGTCACATGTTGGCAAGCTAACGTTAGCTCTGGCAGCTGGTTCAGTAAGCTACGCAACATCTGGCATTTACTGGGTGTAAATATTATAAAACATAAAGATCTGATGGAGCTCATTAGTGTGGTGCAACCTGTTTTAAATAAGTGATGCATACAGTTATTCACTTCGTAAACACTTGAGCTATCACTCGAGGCTAAGTTTGGATTTATCAACAGCTGGTGCAACCGGCTCCAGATCGGCCTTCTTCAGTGCCAGAAATGATTTAAGAGAGAATAAAGACATTTTGCCTGATGCAGCTTTAACCACCATCATTTTTCTTCCCACATTCTGTGAGTGCCTCAGTTTAGAGGGCTTTAATTGAATCAATTAAATCATCATCTGGTCTGTCAGCGTGGATGACCCGTCTAGATATGCAGCAGATTGAGGTCAAATTTGTAGAGATTCTGAAGGCCGTAGGTGATACGAGACTTCTTCATTAGCCAATTAAAGCAGATAAGTGAAGAGCAAGGAAGCACCACCACCACTGAGGATCACACAGTATGCAACCGGTCTCCAAAAAGAAGCACATACAGTCTGTTCACACTGCAAGCAAGACTCAGCAAGTCAGTTCCTACAGAGCTGAACGACCAGCGGAAGCTCAACGTGTTTATCGACTGAAAAGCCAATCACATTTACATCCTTCCTCATCAGCGAAATATTTACATTTCATTCAAACCTCGTGTGTTTTAAAGCTTTACATTCAGACACTGTGGTAATAAAGAAGCTTGTAGAACATTTGCATCCATTACTCAAGTTTAAAGTTAAGCATTACGTTTTTAATCCTTATTTTCATGAACTAACGAGTGGTCTTTACCAAGCTTTGTTTACTCATAAAGCAGAAATAATCTTCCTCTTGCTTGCAGTGTGTACAAACAGTCAGACACTCATCAACACCCTTATTTGTGCATCTCCACCAGAAGAAGATCGCAGGAGACGTGATGATTATCCCACCGCCCGGGCAGAAGAGGCCACAGGAGCGGCCTCGGAGGTCGAGGTGTCTCACCTATAGGTGGTGGAGGAGGTGGTGGTGGTGGCGGGGGGCCGAGCCCGGCCATAGGAGGAGGAGGAGGTGGGGGTGGGGGAGGCGGAGGGGCTCCCGGGGGAGCAGACATGGGCGGGACTGAAAGGACATTAGTCACCGTTTAAAGCAGAGGTCCGGACAGAGTCGGTCCTCGGCCGCTCTCCTGCACCTCGACGCCGTTACACAACATCACTTCTACTTCATTAGGGAGCCCCTCGGGAGGCCTTTTCAACTTGGAGACAATGTCGGAGCCGTGCTTAGTTCCGTGCTGCCGGCCTGATCCCCGGCGCCGAGGTACAAAAAGCTGCTCCATAAACCGAAAATAGTTCTTGTTCAGCTCAAAACAAGTCAAAGCGCAGTGGTGTCTGCGGCGTGTGCGTGGTGTAACGCAGCGGCCTGACTGTAGAGCAGCAGGCCCAAAGCGGCGTGGCCTATTTACACAGTAGAATAGAGAATCAGCTGTGCTTAGAACACAATGGGCACGCTTAATCCCTGTCTGGTAAACATGGGCTTTGTGTGTAGCGTGGCCTCACTATCTGCACATGCATGTTGAATTTACACCGTGTCAAGCAACGCCCACTTATTGGAACATTCATGTGTATTATATTTAAATGTGTACACTAAAGGCATGTAGTAGTATGAAGTGTTGTGCAGCAGCTACTCTGTCTACTGCACCAAAGGAAACCCTCTCACAGGTAGGTGCACTGTGCAAACAGCGCAGTCGCTTTCTCATCATTTCCTGTCAATGTTTAAAGAACGTTATCTCATTTCACACCGGGCGAACACACCAGACTTCCAAGTGCAAGAAAGAGATTTTGTTTTGGATTATAAATAGATATTTGTTCTTTTTATACACTTTTTGGCGCATGGGAATGAGTAGCACAGCTCTTCGGTGGGTTGGCGGCGCTGTAAATCAGGGTGGGGCCGGATCTATTACAGGTTTAAAATAAATGCCTGAAGCTGTTCGACTGCATTCCTGCCCTCATCCAATATCAGCAAGGAGAAAGGCTGGTTACCGTCACTGCATGATGTGCAGCTAGCAAAGCTCACCTGGTCCAGAGTTGGGGATGGAGGGCGTAGGCACAGCGATGGGAATGCCAATGCTGCTGCCGCCGCTGTTCTCACGGCTGCTGCTACCCCCGCTGCTTCCACTGAGGGAGGGGGAGAGACAGGAGAGACAGAGACAGAGACAGAGAGACAGAGAGAGAGAGAGAGAGAGAGAGAGAGCGAGAGCGAGAGCGAGAGACGTTTTATTCAGGGCGACCTGCTCACACATTTCATTATCATGATACGAGAGATTTCATATACAAATGTTTTCTGGTCTAAACAGCTGCACTACAGTAGAGTCATAGTTAAGTAGCATGATAAACATTAAACTTGGCCATTATATCCACAAAAGTATGAACTGTTTACAAATAAACCCCTCCCCCTGTGAGGATATGTGACATGAGAATGTAACATGTATGTCAGCTGTGCAGCGGCCTGTATAAGCGCTGTTCACCCAGTTTGACCCCGGGGCTCGCAGATCAATGCCCCGGCTGACTAAATCCCCCCCCTCTCTCGCTCCCTCAGCCTGTCCTTGATCCTCGTCTCAGCTCCAGCCCCACCTCACCCTTTCCCTGCTCTTTCATCCCCTTTTCTCCCCCCCCCCCCCCCCCAACCCACCGGTCCTTCTCCCTACCTCTCACCCCTAACCATCCATCGGCCGCTTTCCCCTCAACCCCCGTCTCCTCCGATTCCTTCCATCCCTCTGAACCCGCTCCCAACCTCACCTCCCCCCACATCTCTTGATCTCCTCCCCCCCCCCCCCATCATCCCCGTCTCCTCCTCTCTGATCCATGTCAGTGGAGGCCCGGGGCTCTCTGGACACAAACAGCAGGGGTTGCCCCCCTGAAGGATGTTTGTGGCGGTGGGAGCTAAGTGTCTCTGGGCATAAAGGCAATGTCACGTCGTACTCCCCCCCCTCCCCCCCTCCCCCCCTCCTCTGCATGTTTTGGATTCATCCTTTCTAATCCCCCTATAACTTTGCAGCTCCTTTGCCAACCCATTTATCTCCTCCCCGGCTTTTGGCTTTTGCTTTGTTTCAAAGCGCTCGCTGTGATATAAAAGCACTCGGCTCCATCTTCTCCACCCTCCTGCCCGCATTGCCTGGCTCATTCAGCCTCCACTCAAAACAGTGAGCTGTTTATAAATCGCCCGTCTGTAACGCGCAGCGAGGCTTTTCAAAAGTTCCAGCTCACTCGCTCACAGCTGACAAAAAAACAAATCCCTGAAGCCAATGGAGAGAGAAAATAAACACTTTCCTCCGTGTAAGGAAGCAAAAAGCAGAAACAAAGCGTAGAGAGTTTGAGCCAAGCCATCGTGACACGATGACTAGACATGGGTGGGAAAAATAGACTGAGCCATATATCGATAATATATCGATATCATGATACGACGCCAGACATCTAAGATCTTGGCTATCGTAATATGACAAGTGTCTTTTTTCTGGTTTTAAAGGCTGCATTACAGTTCACTGATGTCATTTTCTGAACCAGATGGTTCTAGCTGTATTATTATTTGCCTACATCCACATTGCAGCTGATTATTTAGTCAAAATATCATGTTGTTTAAAATGAACAAACATTGAAGTGGACGAGTGGATAGTAGTTGAGGGAGAACAGCTGGCACAATAAATAAAATTAGTTTAAAGACTTTATTGTATTTTGATTCCACATTCAGCATCCTAGATGCATCCTGTTTAGTTTGGATAGTCGAAGCAGGAATCCTGTGATCTTTCCCCACAGGAAGGTGGACGATAACAACAGCAGATATTGGATTCAGGCCTCAGTCGAGCGCGGCAGAGACTGATGGGCTGAATAAGCACAGTCGAGTTTAAGCCTGTGTAATCAAATAGTGATGCCACAGCAATATCAGCTGGAGCAGGGCATCGGTCAGTTAAAGGCACATCGGAGCGGCTGTCAACCACAGACCGGTCCTGGACTTTGGTTTTAAATGATAAAGCAGAAGAAGAAGTTCTGCGTGAACGAGCCTCTTTGTGCAAACACACACGAGCGAGAGAGAGAAGTTGTTTGCACAGAAGGGAAAATAAAATACTTGTGTAATATTTATGAGCATCACAGTCAGCATCACAGGCTTTTTAGCTAATGAGGTGACTTCTGTCGCTCGTAACTCAGATTTGATGAAAGAGAGTTCTGGGTAACAATCCTTGAGAGCCGTGTTCCAGGGTTTCCATGCTGCAGGTTTTTTTTTTTTTTCCAGCACTTCATAATCAGAGGCTTTTACAGATATTAATATCAAAGTGATTCAGGCTGCAGTAACAAACCCCCTGACAAACACTAAATGCTGGATTTAGTGTGGAGGAGAGGAGGGAGAGGTGAGAAGATGATCAAAACAGCTGAACTAAGAGAGGAGATTAGAACTCTACGACACAGAGGGGAACATGGTTTGGAAATGCTTTTCTCACATTACTGAAACACAGAGTACACACTTAGTGCTCCGTTTAATCCAAAAATGGGTGAAATAAATATGACATACCGGTTTTGCTCGCTGTTAAAAGCTTTGTCGAGTTTATTAATAAAGTGATATTTTACCCATGAAGTTTGTTGTATAACTTTAGATCTATAACTTCATCAATACTGACTCCACATTATAACATCTTTAACTGTCAGCTGTTGCTTCTTAAAATTGTTTATATGCAACATTTTCTGGACACGTCACGTCCTTATTGGTGTATTGTGCTTCTGCTGCTACTTTGGTTTGTATACTGTAAAGTACTTCTGTTATTGTGTATTCATAGTACACAATGTTGCTACTTTGTAGTTCTTTCTACACTGTAATCCACTTATTCTGTCTACTCTGTACTTGCTGCTCCTATTGCAGGTTATTTCATTTATTGACTTTTATTTCATATAATTGAACTTGACTTGACTCTAAGTAGCGCGTTTGTGTGTGTGTGTGTGTGTGTGTTGATCTGCTGCTGTAGCTAATCTATATACGTGTGTCCACATTTTCCTGCAAAGAACGTCCCAGTGAGTCGAGCAAGTAATTATTTTCCATTGTCGACTAATTTATTATCTATTTTTCTGATTAACGGGTGAATCGTTTGGTCTGTAAAATGTTTAAAAATAGAAGTTAATTACGTTAACGCTCCCAAAGCGCAGCATGGCACCTTGTTGTTGTTTGTTTGTCTCACATAACAAAGATATTTAATTATCAACGACATGAAACAGAGAAAATAGTGACACATAAATCAATTATCAAGAGTCTATTATTAACCTGCAGAGCTGCTCTGATGTGTGCGTGTGTGTGTGTGCGTGTGCGTGTGTGTGTGTGTGTGTGCGAGAGACTTCTCATCTACCTGTGTGTGCGTTGCCTCTGGTTGAGCGACGCCGTGCGTCCGGGGCTCTGCTGGCCGTGCTGGGCGCCGAGTCGGGCGGGGCTGGTCATGTAGTCGTTGGGCACCGTGGGCGGCTTCACCGGCTCCAGGGTCTTGTAGGACGTGTTGCGTCTGCAGCGGCCGGAGACGGAAAGGCAAGTCAATATTAAATCATGGACAGGAACGATCAGTGCAAATCCTACGATCAAAACAGCGAGGCCGCGTTCACTAGAGCGTTGTAAATCCCATCAGTTTACTCAGCTGGAGGCTCCAGGCTGCATCACCGTTTACCGTTGGAATTAATATCTGATTAACGCCGGCGACTGCTGCTGCGCGTCAGACGACACCAACAGATACAAAGTTCCCAGACTTTTCTTTTGCTTGGATTCAGTTTAATCATTTCAAATGTGAAATGACGTCCTGGGGCCTCCTGTTAGCTCAGTGGGTTGTGTTTGTTCACCGTGTTACTCTATACCAAACATTTACTCATTAAAATAATGAATCTAATATCTAAAATATGAATAAATGTGACATTTGCTTTCACTGCATGTTCTTGTATCGCCCCCATGAGAGCTCTGATTTTCTTTCTCTCATTCAATGTTTCATAATTAGAGGATTAGTTTTCTTTTCAAACAGAAATCTTTACCCGAGCGTGCCGCGCCCTGACATGGGAGGGCTCGGCGGCTTCTGCGTCGGCGGATTGGTCCTCGATAGTGTTCCTCCTCTGACGGACTGATTGTTTCCATGTTGCTGTGGTTAGAAGAAGAAGAAGGAACACTTTCAACAAACAAATGACTTCACACACGTCAAATGTTATAGGCTGCCCGGACGACGACATAGAGGTTTATTTCTGTTACTAATATTTGAACAGTTATGCGACGCCTCCCCAGCTCATGTTCAACTTGCCGATTGCAGGTTACAAACCTCTGATGTTCAAAAAGCTTTGAACATCTGGATTTAAAGTATTGCGAATTCCGCATGAGTAAAAATTCAGGATATGAGCGCATGCTTTGTCTGGGGAGCCTATAAGGACGGACTACAGAACATTTATGGACAACTACACGTGTAGAGTAAGGGACAACATACACAGTTGGTAAATTGACGAGGAGGGTGTACTTGTACTAAGAGGACTACAGCACAAGTCTGTTAATGGGAATAACGTGGGAAAGGACAATAATGACACGCACAGGGGTTTGCTTTGAAAGGGAGTTGGACGAATCTATCAATAATACATCATGGTAAAATGGGTCATGTGACAAACCAGACTTACCTTGGCTTTTAGCCACTTATGAAGGCGAAGCAAGAAAAAAGAGAGAGAGGGAGAGACACAAAGAAGGCATGTCAAAATGGCCATAAACTGATCAGAAGAAGTCAAAGTACAAGCGAGCAGGAGGAAAATGATTCCTCGTTGTATTTACACCGAGTAAACATTCAGCAAGACCCGGGCAGGTCAGCGGTTACGAGTCATTCTAGCAGAGGAAAACACTGTGGCTGCAGACCGACAGCACCACACCCAGTGCCACGGTCGGACCGGAGGGAAGTCACAGGAGGAGACGACACGGATAATGTGAACGAGCCAAACAAGTTTTATATCATCATGGCTTTGTGCATCAAAAAGCTGGCGCATACAAATGTGTTTTAAGTCCACTGAGCATGTATTCGATTCTTTTTTGGGGGGGGTTTGGCGATGACTGCATTACTGGCAGCGATAAAAAACCGCCTTTGTACTTGTGTGGGCTGATGTCAAAGGGAATACAGAGCCAACAGAAGCAGTGAGAAGGGATTGACAACTGCAGAGTCAAGTGGCTCATCTATAATGCAGCTTCCCCAGTGGCCTTTGCAGAAAGCATTGTAGCGTCTCACAAGTCCACGAGAGAAGATGAAACCCAAAAGCAAATTCACACCGAAGGTCAGCATGACAGAATCATTACAAAAACAGAAAAACACCTTCAGTGCAGCTGTGAATGGTACAGTTCACATTCAAATTTCACTCACCCGAGGTTATCAGCGCTAGACGGGATTCACTTTACAATCTAGGTCACGCAAAGGCCCACGACCGCCTTCCCTTATCTTCCTGGCTAATGCCGTATCTCTGTTTCTTTCTGCACACAGACCGGCAGTGTGGGAAACGCTTTTGGGCAACGTCCCGAGTTGAATAATGGGACCGACAGGTTCAGATTCAGGTCATTATCAAGTCCTAAAAAACCGGAGCAGTGCAGCCTGTCAGGGCTGGGTGAGTCTGTCCACCATCAGTATGAAAGACTTCCCGAGTTTATTATGGTAGTCTTCAAGGAGACATCCCGAAAAATAACGTCCAAAGAAGACGACACACACGTTGGGGCAAACTGTTCCAGCTGGTATTGATATGATGCTCAGAGAAGAATCAGTTTATCTACGCGTGAGGCCGTAGAAACCAGTTCAGGCCGATGCACACAGTCGGGCACATGTGGCGGGTTTCACAGTTAACCGGCGGCAATAGACATGATTTACACTCCTATTAAAGTATTGATTGTAGTCAGTAAGTAAACCGTGGCGATAGATATTCTGTACAAGCCGGGCATCTGACAGCGGCCATCACCGGATACTATATGAATAAATATGGAGCATTGATGTCGAGTATTGATTGGCTCTTTGGGCTGTGACATGCATAGATGGGAGGAGGTGAGTGATGCAGGAGCGTATGTGTGTGTGTGTGTGTGTGTTCCCCATCACATTCACCACGTAAATGCTGCATTCATAAAGACATTTTAAAGAGAATATAAACTGAGATTAGGCGAAGAGTAATATGTCATGCTCCTAAAATAGATGCATCGAACACTCTCAAAGCAGCCATGAATCACGGTGGTTTCGGTAATTTGAGACTTTTGTTCAATGACGTCGTGCTCTCCTAATTTGGAGAGAGTAAAGTCAGACGAGCGGATGATTCATACGGGCCTCACTGTGGTTTAGGGTTAGATAGAGCCGGGTGTCAATTAGCTTAGCTTAGCATAACGCCTGAAAGCAGGGGGAAACAGCTAGCCAGGCTCTATACGAAGTTTCTAAATCTGCCTAAAGCTCACTAATTCATACCAAGAAACAATAACAGCACATGTATGAGATGCAACGTGTTCATAACTTTGTCTTTATGCTAGGCTAAGCTAACAGCCTCTAGCTTCACATTCATCATCTCAAACTTGGAAAGAAAGTGAATTCGCGATCCAAAAATGTAGAACTCTTAATTCACTAATAATGAAACACATCGTCGTGCACTTTTACGTGCACAACGTCCAGACTATTGGACTGGTCACCGGCGTGGGAAATGCATCCAAATAAAATCTTCCACTCCCCATTAGCCATGACGGAAGTGTCCAACGTAATTCCCTAAACTGAGAGCGACACAATGGCTTTCATCCTGCTTTATCAAGGCCTGCAACGCTGCGGGACGGTGATGGCGGGCCTCTAATCCAATACGTCTGAAAGCTGCAATTGATTGGCTGATTGATGGGGCAGAGGATGCTCGCAAGGGGGGGGGGGTCGTAAAAAAGCCTCCGGCCGTCAGGAAATGATGTCATTACCGCCACAGTCAGGACGACCCAGTGACCCTTATAGTGACCCCGCCCCGTGATGGCAGAGAGGGAGTGAACATGTCACACTTGGATCACATGAAAACCAGCTCCTCTCCCGCCTTTCAGATCGCAGCGATGTGAAAATAAACTACAAATCTAAATTGTAACAAAATCATTCCAGAGAAACTGGAGAACGAGATTACCAGGGCGGTCCGAGGCCTAAGTGTCTTTAAAAAACGTCTCACAAACGCTCTGAGAATAGAGCTGTTTTTTCTGAACGCGATATGATGTAATCGCTTTTTTAGTTCATCTCCACCCCCAACCCGTTCCCACCAACCCACACTGAAGCATATTCCTGTCGGGTCAGAAGGGGTGCTTTTCTGAAGATGAAAGAGAACGCACAAGAGATGGAGTGTGAGCCAGAAAAACAAGTCAAAGTGGGAGAGAGAGAGACAAGAGAGGGAGGGAGATAGGAATACCTCTGGCAAGAAAGAGAGGAGGGGGAGGGGAAGAGAACTCGATATCGTGGAAGAACAGAAGCAGAGAAACTAATTGAGGGTGGAGAAAGCTGATCAGGGGGAGCAGATCTAAAGGAGGGAAAAATCCCCCAAAAATCAGGACTCACCTTAACGCCGTGGCCGACGTCGTCCAGTACGTTGTAGTCAACGGGCTTCCTGATGTACCTGACAGGCCGCTCCATGTTAGCCGGCGCTATGATCTTATGGGTCCTCGCGGTGTTCTTGTTGGTGGTCAGGATCCCGATCTCCCGCCGGGCCACCTTCTCTTTGTGGATGTCCACCGTCTGTAAAAGACAAGGAGACAGGAGAGAGAGGGTGTGATCGATGGCACAGAGACGTACGGACCCCTGGGACACAATGAACTCGTCATACAGCAGCTTAGGTTTAATCAAATTAAGGTTTAATTAAATCACGAGGCTGCGCTTTTCATCACCAAGCTTGTAATCTTTTTACGACAGCCAGTGCGCACTAATAAAATCGATTGCAGTGGAGACCGGGGCCTGAACGGAATAATGACCCGAGTGTGTCCATCTGGACTTTGCAACAACGCTGACCCCCTGAATCTAGATTATAAAGTGCAATTAATTCAGCAAATTACTAAGGTTATTAAAGACACAACAAAAGATAGTGATGAGTTAGAATTAAAAGTGCTGAAATGTGATTGAAGTGTGGCACCACTGCATTCATATTAAGTCTATTGTGTCTCTTCCCTTTGCAACATTCATGGGCCAAATTGTGATGCGTTATTTATGAGTGTTTTCCACCAATTGCACCAAAGTTCCATTAATTAGCCTGTCCCTTTTATGAAAAACCAATTACTTTTAAGATGCATTAGGAAAACGTTGCACGCTGCTGGCTCCAATTAGCAGAAATAACTGAACCCAGAAATAAGGCTTCCCTTCTTCATACCCGGCAAGGTGCATGTCTGCAGCCAGGGTTTAATAAGAAGGAACATTATGGATTGAACGAGGCAGCAGTTTCTCAATCTTAATATTTTAATTGTATGGTCCATAAAATGTCAGAAATTTGTGAAACATTCCCCCCACAAACCGAGTGTACAAACTCATTTTCCACCCTTTTTCCAGCGTGATGCGACAGGCGTTGAAGTAAATCTATAATAAGTAAAGTCAAGAGGGATGTGGACAATTACAATTTATTGACTTACAAAACGTACAATTACTAAGCTCTCCTCAAACAGTCTTAGTATTTTCAATCACCAACTCTGGTTTGGTCGGAATAAACCCTTAAACTACCTTGTTGATCATTGTGAAACACACTTCATTGTCGTTTCAATGGCTCGTTTTGTCTGACCAACAATACCAGGCACAGAAATATTCAATTCACACTTCTATAAAACAGAGAAAAGCAACAAATCCACATAATTAAGAAGATGGAACCAAAAAATGATTCACAGTTTTGCGTAATCTGCTAGTTGAACATGAACCATCACGTTCAAACACGGCCAATCTCCTCCAGATCTGAGCACCATCGCACATTTCCATTCCCTGAGCCGGGAGGAGTCCAGGAGCAGCTGCCCTTCCTCCGAGAGATGAAAGGCTGCAATGTCTGCTGAGGGCAGAGCAGTAAAACGATGGTCTCTCATGGGGGGGGTGGGGGACCAGCCCCAACAGAGGATTCCTTTCATGCCACAGGGATCTGGAGCTGGACTGAGCCCCCTCTCTGTTTCACTGTACGGTCGATTTCAAGTATCACTCATCCCAGAGTTGAGGGAGTCAACAACACTGGTGGACTCGTGTGTAGTCCAGTACAGTGCAGCGATCTCTGGACATCGTCAAGTGTAATTTTAAAACCCGAGAGCCGACGAGCCAGTGCAGAGTGATGCTAAGCAGACATCACTTCTTACCAGACGGCAACATCCGGTTCTGTGAAGTGAAATCAATGCAGAAATGTCTTAACCTTGCATTCTCTCTACTGAACAGCAGGGGGCGACTCCTCCGGTTGCAGAAAGAAGTCAGATTGTATAGAAGTCTATGAGAATCAATTTTTCATAACAGGAAAAGTTGCTCATACACAATTGCTCCCGCAGAGACTTCTCCATACAAAGAGGAAACATCCGCTCTGTTCCAATGCTTTGTTGTGTCCGTTTGAATTAAAGGGGATGGTGCAGCGTCTAATACAGTCATCTTTTCTAACCTGAGCTGGGCTGCCAGAACATGAGGCTCTTAATATTAAAAAAAAAAAAAAAAGAACTGCGGTGAAAAAGTCTTCCCAATGAGGCGAACAAACCGATGCACAAATATTCCATTTTAGCAGCACTTAAAAACTCCAGTGTGTTGCGCCTCCACTGCCACTGGATTCAAGCTAATAGTGTGACTCCACACACAGCTCAGAGATCACCGTCATAAATAACGATCGTCTGGAAACAACTGGGCCAAAATGTAATCAGTCTTTTTGCCTTCCGTTTGCAGGGGTACAGTGATGTTATGATGGACCCAGGCAGACGAAGGAGTAAAGGAGGATTAGGGAGAATAGCTCAGTCCGTCTAAGTCTGGTTTTACTTCCAAAATACAACTTTATCCTTATTTCACCTCACTGTGACTCCAACACACCGTCCTCTCCTAAGGCTCTTTCCCACTGGACAAAGAAAACTAACTTACACCCACAAACATCTGGCTTTTGTCTTTAGTGGGAACGGTTACAAATCGGTATTCATTCCCACGACAGATGTCTGCAGAAGTCACGACCGACTCCAGCTCAGCTCAGCAGTGAAGGAAACCGAGTGAACATCTTTTTTTCCAGTTGAAGTGAATATATAACAAATAAAATCAGCAGGGATTTGGACAATAAGAATTTATTGAAGCACAAAACATCCAGTTACTATGCTCTTGTCAAAGCAACCAGACCCCAGTCAACAATACAATAATTTCACCTCACTAATCATCGAAACACACTTCATTGAAACCCAACAGAAACTAAATAAAACTCGTTAAAATAATCGTTGTTAGACTTTCCAATGTTTCAACAGTCACCAAATGGTTTGCTTTAAATAAACCCTTCATTTACAGAGTTAGATGTGAGAAGAAACAGTTGTTACACACACACACTCCTCAAAGCTACAAGACTCCATTGACAGAAAGTCATTTTACCTCGATCATTGTGAAACACACAACAAAATAAAACTCATTAAAACCGTCTTTGTTAGTCTTTCCACTGTTCCAACGATCACAAACCCTGGTGTGAGAGTTTAGAAGAACCCGATTAAGTAATAAAAAACACCGTAACATTTACACTGTTTACTAACCCTGTTTTCCGGTGCATTTGTTCTTGTTACATACCCCCCAAAAAAAGTCTTAATTGTCTTCTGGCAACCTATACATGCACGAGTGGCAATGGGAAAGGAGTCCATCCTCCATTTTAAAACATGCATATGTGCTAATATTGGTGGGAAAAGGCTATTAGAGACCTTGTAAAGTCATGGGACATTGTCATCATTAGATACCACGATGAAGAAGCAGTTTTCAGCCAAAACTCATAAAAGAGGAAAAGTCCCACTACAAACCACCAAAAGAAACTCCTCCTAAACGAGAGAACTGGTGTTGAAATATTGCATCTAAATTGGGAAAGCATCTGTTCTTGTCGGAGCACATTCCCCTTATCAGAGAGCAGCATGTGGACCAACATCATCGCAGCTGGTGAAAAAAGGGGGGAAGTGAGAAGGCGGCATGGTGTGAGGCAACGTCCTTCCTGTACGCTGAGAGAATAGCCGCGCTGCAACAGAGCGGCCTGAAGATGATCTCAGAGGGGTGAATTCAAAGACCGTAAATGGATCCGACACAAGGATGCAAAGGTCTCAGTCGAAAAGAGTCTTCTGGCTGGACTCCTTTTCGACTGACCGGTGTGGAGCTCCAATAGCTCCCTTGAATGCTTCCTCTGACTTTTCAACTGGCACTGAAAGGTGTTTACTGGACTCCGTTTGTCTGTTGGAGAGAGACTGAACTCAAATACTTGTTGCCAAACTGAAAGGTGGATGATTCACATGTGTTGTTCAACCACCGTCACCCATACGTTTGAGGCCTTGTGGGTGTTTTTCCCAGAACGTTGAGCTGTTCTGGCTCTGGTGTTTGGCTTCCCCGCCGGATTTAAAGGGCCTCTTCTTTCCGTTCAATTCTTCCTCTGCATCCTTTTCCCCACATTCCTTTAATTCCACCCGATTCTCCCCACACCCAGGGAGGACTCGGCCACCTATAGGACTTCTGTGAGGATTGAGGTCACACATCGGAACTGCTGCCAACACCATCATCGTCATCCTCGCATCCAAGCCAGACAGACAAACTACATCCAGCCCAGACCACTTTGGACTGAAGGGGTTCTTCCCATTTTTTGGGATATGAGTGAGTCAGCGCAGCGGTTGTTGCCACGGGGAGAGATTCTTGTTGTGTTGTTAGCAGCAACAAGTGGCTAAATATTTGTGATTTATTTCTTGTTGCCATTTCGGTTACGGCTGCACTTAGAAAGGCTGCAGCTCCAAAGCGGGACACGAGGTCGGCCATTGTTAATGTTCCAACTCCAACAGCCAGGAGTCTGATGACGTCACTCGACGAATCACCAACACGGGCGGTCTGGGATCGGTACTAAGAGACCACACAGATGATGACAAAAGAGCTGGTAGTGTAAGCTAATTCCTCGGCTGAACATCTCAAATCCATGACGTGTTCTTCTAATTGTCTTCCGATAGATTTGGTGCAGGAGGAAATGTCGTCCATCCCGTCTGACTGGAAGAAGCATCTCAGTAATTCAGAATTAAGTGTAACGGAGAACAGAGTGCAGGTGATTTTTTTTATGTGTTGCATCCGGCACCTTTTTAGACTTGTGGTATTGAATGAGAATTCGATTCTTCCCACAGTGGACTAACTTGAACCAGCCTCTCCTCGTCACACCGATTAACACTACAGGGTGAAGTATTTGGAGAGCAGGTCACACGAGTGCGTCCATAAATCTCTCAGCCCGGTTGCACGGCCAATCAAAGGCAGGAAAGGAATGTCGAAGTCTTATGCAAACGTAACTTGACAACCCCCCCCCCCCCAAGACAAACACACAGCGTTCTGGAGGGTGAGGTAAGACGAGACTACACATAAGAAAACATGTTGGTAGACTTTGATATGGACTTGAGACAGCCGGTTTCACGTCAACAGATGTTGGAGAAAAGACAACAAAAAGAAACCAAAGGAGCCTTTTCAGCGTTTTGGCAGACTGGCCGCCGGATGATATCCTCAATAAAATGCCAGCTATGCACAAACGCACAGACAAACAAAGAAAAGCTGCCCTGCATGTACTGTAGGGAGCTCACACACAACAACAAAAGCCTGCTAGCAGACAAACACACCCTACATACCAATGTGTCTGTGTGTCTAACCAGACCAGACCAATGTGCTAATGCTTAATGATAACAGTTTGAGTGCAGATGGCGTAAAGAAATGTTTCCGCGAGGCGTCATCTTCCTGCTCCTCTGAGGAGTACTCTCTCTCCAAGAACATTAAGACATTTTTTAACTGCCGCGTAATATCATAAAGCAGAGCTACACATAATTATGAAATAAGACGTGCCACGAGGTCTTATTAAAGACAGTCTTTAACAGCTGTCCAGGATTTGGAATTCCTTGTTCTGCAGGATTACGAGGAGATAATAACTGCGAAGAACACGTCTGTTAAACACATTTCAACCTCAGTTTCGGGCTGACTGTGCGAGAGGATTTATCTCAACGGTCGGGGGCCGTGAACAGGTGAAGACTATTATCTTTACAGGAAAAGAAAAGTATCTTTCTCTGCAAATCCCCGCGTCACGCTCGCACTGTTACCCACGTTCACCCCGGGGAAGCAGGTTTGAACAATGTGTGATGCTCAATGTGTTCAGTTATTTCATGATGAAGTGCTGAAGTGTGCCGTTTCTTTCTCTCGGCTTCTGCTGCAGTTATTTCCTAGGTTTTCCTGAAATAACCTCCTCGGAGAAGGATCCTCATGAACAGCGTGCTCTTCATAAGTAGACAGGCGTAGAGCTTTAGGATGTGATCATCGTCATTGAGACATCTTATGGTGTTGTTGCATTAATGTGTAATCCTCCTGTTGGTGCATCTTTGAATTGGACTTCTGACTCACTGTTTAGTAAAAGGTAAAAAAAAGACGACGAAATGTGTCTGTAGGCGGCTTTATAGTCTTGTTTGCTTAAATTTTGATCACACTGTTCCTGATTCAAATCGTGATTTTGCCAATTTTTGACGATGTTATGTAGGCCATGTACAGATGCCTTTGCTTGGACAACATTAAAGGCACATAAACGTCCATAAAACACTTTTTTTCATGGATGTAAACGAAAGCGATATAACATGTGAACCAGTGAGCTTCAGATATGCTGTTCGGCAGATTTTGTTTCCTTTGGACAGAGCCACGCTAGCTGTTTCCCGTGTTTGTGCTAAGCTACGCTAGTTAGCTTCATATTTAACAGTCTTCTTCTTCTTCTTCTTCTATCATCTCGTGACTCCTCAGGTTGATCTTGTGACCCCATCCCCCAGAAACCACTGCTCCTAGATTTGAACCGGTGAACTTCCGGTCACATGCCTGTTTAACAGTCTCTTGGTCGTCTGTCTTCTTCTTCTTCTTCTTCTTCTTCTCACCGTGTTCGGCCTCATCCGTAGGCGCAGTGCAATCCAACCCTCCCACCGGCTGCACTGAGCCAAAACGGCTGTCGCAGCAGAGCGAACGCCTCCTTTGTCTGGTTCGGTTTCTCAGCGAGACTACAGCCAGCACATCTGAAGGCCGTCATCTGCGGAGTCATGCAGTTGTCCAAAGGCCCTCCGGTTTGGGCCGTTAGTGCACCACGGCGCGTCCATCCACACTCGGAGCATAAACGCCCGGTGGGGAGCTCTCCGTTTGGCAGCTTCTTCTTAAAACAACCCGTGTGTGGTATGACGGAGCCAGAAGAAGAGGTCGTGTGAGGATTTGAAGTGTGAAACCTTGGAGGGATCGTCTCTCCCAGCAAAAGGAAACAAAAAAAAGTAAAGATCCACATATGGAAACACCTCGGTTGTCTTTTGTCAATCTAGCTTTTTTGGGTTCCTCTGTGAGGGGAGAGGAGTGTTCCCTAATCAGCCTTGTTTATACAGAGCGGTTCAATAATTGCCTACAGGATCCTTAAACAGGGGGAGGAACTGCAGAACAGAGGTGCAATGATTACATGTAATCGCAGCATGTTGTTAAGTGGGAGAGACTGCACTGGTAATGAGGCTCTACAGTGGGGAAGAGGAAGAGGGCGGAGAAGGAAGAGCAGGAGAGGAAGTGAGACGCCGAGCAGGAGGAACTGATGAGTCACTGAACAACATCAGTCACCCGTCATTTCACATTTCACATTTAACCTCTATTCATGCAGAGCGGAGGCTTGATAGCCGGGCGTGTGCTGCAACGCTTCACATCCAGTCACACAGACACACAGCCCGCAGGAAAGTCAGGAATCGACAGACAAATCAACAACAATGTAATCTAATAAAACGGATATTTGCTGGTTGCAGCTTCTCAAATCTGGAGATCTGCATTTTTTTCCCCCTCTTTGAGTTCTGGACTTTTTTGTTGGACTTAATTTTAGGTCTTCTGGGAAATTGTGATGAGCATTTCTCACTTTATTATGACATTTATGTATAACTTGAAAGAAAACATTAAAAGAAAGTTTAAAATATGATTTCAAAAATGATGTTGAAGTACAAGTGCATTGAGATTTTAGATGCTCTTGAAAGATTCTGCCACACACACTCCACTGAAAGCAGAAAGAGGCATGACGACAAATATCCAACAGTGAAAAAAGAAAATACAGACAAACTCCGCATGGAGCTCTGCATTTCACAGCCAGGTGAGTGGGAGAGACCACCAGGAGAGGCAGGAGAGAGACCAAAATACACAGCAAGCAGTGGGATCACCAGGAAACACGGAAACACGAGAACACGCACACCTTCATTTCCTGTTTGGATGAGGGCCATTCTTCCTCGACGGGAGGTTAAAAAGCCACCACTGCAGCACACAGACGCAACCTTAAGCCTTTGCATGAGTGTGTGTTCTCTCTCTTACACACTCGCACACACAAACAAAATAGCTGCAGAGCGTAACGGCATGCGACTGTGCATCCGAGGGAATGAGGACTGGGATGAAAAAAGTAACCAAAGCAATGAAATGCGCGCCGCGCTGAGAGCACAAATACAAACAGGGCCTGACTCGTGATCAGATAACAATATTGTGTGACTGTGTTAACAGCATCTCAGTGAGAGACACACACAGTGGGAACCAGCAGAGTACAGTAGACGTGTCAGCTGCTTCCTGCATCCAGCCTGCTGCTGCATCACGGTGGTCACTGGGTTCAATCAGCACACCGGCCAAGCTCCAAATGTAAGTGCAAGCCATCTACCATCACTGTACGACAACGCAGCACTGGAGCAACAGAGAGTTGAACAATTCATTTTAAACAAATCACACACGCGCAGTAGTTTTATCACCACACTGGCAACTGCTCTTTAAGATATGGACACTCACATGCACTTTATTAATTAACAGAGTGGTTAGTTTGTGGTATACTTTTAAAATATACATATTTTAAAATAAAAAGGAAAAAATCCATCTAAATTTCTTGCATTTGATGCTTGCACTAAAATAGATGTTTGCATTTAGTTTCTATCGTATTTTACTGATGCTGGGTATTAGTTATGATAGTTTGTCTTTCAATGGAATCATATCGCAATGAAATCATGTATCAAATATCATGATACATGATTGAATTGTCTAAATTAATCATAAAAGGCAAAATATTTCAAATTTCTCAGAAATTCTGACAATTTTGCACTTAAGTTCTTAATTAAATGAGAAAATACTTTGTACTTTTCATTCGTTAAGTATTTAATGCACAGACAGATGTGATTAGACTATTTCTGTATTCATTAAATCCCCAGAAAACATGCTACATCGTGATATACATCGTTATGAAGATATGAAATGATTTATATTGTGCTTAAAGATTTTGGCCATAGCACCAGCACCAGCTAAAGACTCAGTTCCCCTCAGCTGCTGCCTGAGCGTGACTCAGTATTTCCTCCCTGACCAACATGTTGCCGTGAGACAGATACGGAAACATTAGTCATTCGTGGTATTAATGTTCCAGTGGACAAAAGATTTCACTATGAAAACAGGGGAAGAGAGCGGTGATGAAAATAGCTTCGACCGGATGCAAACAAACATCTAAAATGCATCGCTGGCTGTTTTGAGGTCACGCGTCTTCATGCTCAATTCATCAGTAACGATTTCATCGTTGTTTTGTGGTCGTAGTTGAACAGTTTTTCACGGTATTAACTGAACTTAAAAATACTTGTTAGCTCTACCTTTATTCCTCTCAGGGGAATAAAAGTACCGTCAGTTTATTTTCACTTTGCTATAAATATCTTCAGTGGATCAAACCGTGACCGCTGTGTGGTGCGTCAGGCTGAACTGTGAGCTGAAGTATTGTTTGTTTCCTCTTTGCATGCACAAACAATATGAGTTGATGTTGTTGTACCTCTCCCTGTTGTTCTGAACGCCCTTCACTTTAAGTGTGTCAGAGTTTCTCCAAACAAAGTTGCTTTTATTCCATTGTTATGTCTCAGCACTAACACTCCCCTCACCAAACGGCGTACCGGTACTTGTTTTTAATGGCAACAATGGCAAGTTCAGATTATAGCTCACGTGCAGCGTCTCCATGAAACTTGAATATCAACAATCAGGACAGAGGAGCTGTAGCTTGAACATTGGCTGTTTGTGCACGACCCCCCCCAACACACACACACTATCCTCCCTCTCTTTCCTCTCTTTTCGGGTATCACAGAGAGGTTCTCAATGCGGGGCTTTTTCTTCCGCAGGGCAGACAAAGCGCTCCCTGTTCGCAGCCTCTTAGCAGCCACTTCACACGCAGCACAAGGTGGAAGCCCCGCAGGCTACGCTACTTTCCCATCAGCCCTTTCTGCCTCAATGCTGCGGAGAGAGACCCCGGCTTGTGGATGACGGCAGGGGAGGTGACACACAAACAAATACCTGTCAACACACACACAAACATTTGTGCATCTGTCACTCCGCAGTCCGCACACACACGTCTGACTATGAAGTGATACTGCAGCCCGACGTACACTGAATATCAATAAGCAGCATACTTAATAAACACCATGCGCAGATTCAAACGCATTCGAATTAGAGCACATCATTTTCTACCGGCCTCTTGATTAGTGTTTAGACTATTTCTTCTACATGTTTCTGTCTTTAAAGTCGATTCATCGTTCAAACTGCACTGGTTCCAACTTCTAAAATGGGACGATCATCCTGCTAGTTTTCTCTTCTTTACATGATTGTAACTTGAATATTTTTGGGACCTGTTCGTTTTGTTTAAACGAGTAATTGGGTCCCAGTGGGCTCTGGGAAAACATTTGTATGGATCCAAAAAGTATTCACGGAGGAATTGGTTGCAGCCTTACAGTTGTTTGAATATTAACAGAGGCCTAAAATATTGCAGCAGCTGAAGTTATTAAATTGGACCCAATTGTGCATTTTAATTGTTCCTTTTCACCCCCTTAAAAATAGATGCCTTTTGTACCTCCCAGCACATGCAAAACTACTTGTATTGCACTGTACTGTACTGTAATACAGTGCAGTAGAGTACAACACACTTGGCATCCAGCTCAGAGCGACGCCACCACTAAGCAGACACACCCTGACCAGAGTGAACCTCTTGAAACGGACCAAACCGAGCCAGGCAGCGCCGCACCGGCTGACACGTTAATGTAAGAGAGACTCGTCCCCGGGAAGGACTAACAGGACAGACCGTGGAGAGAAGGAGAAAAGGCTGGTATGGTTATGGAGAGCCTAGTAAATTCTGCAGCGTGTTTATTATCGGTGTCTCGAGGATAAAAAGGAGTCACGCTCGTGTTTCACTTGTTATTCACCTGAGAAGACTTCCTTTCCACTGTTAAAACAACGTATACTATATATAAATATATATATATTTCAAGCAGCAGGCTCCATTACACATTCAGCAGAATGCAACGCTAAGGGCGACGTGATAATGATCCACCTCTGAACCGGTCAGTGGAGGGCAATAAAACACACCCACGTCCTGCAGAGCTCACAGCTCTGCTTCTTTATTACTGAAGCACATTAGGAACTCTCCTCTTGCCGTTTAAACCAGAAAGAAAACAGCTAGACGGAGATGAAGACGGACATTAGGCATTCAGCGTTTGCTAGCTTATTGAGGCAAAGCTGCTAAATCATTCAAGTTATGCAAATTAGAGAAAGATGAGAAAGATTGAAGGAGAAGAAAATGTGCTCGTAGATTAACTTCACTTTTTTTAAACAAAAAAAGAAAGAGGAAACATTTCTTTGCTGACCATCAGCGTGTCTACTTCATATTCAACATGACTGCACACAAAGTACACAAACTGGGGCTTAAATATAGCAGAGGAAGGATGGAATTTCCCGTGCAGAAGACAAGAGACGGTGATGAGGACGTGTGATGCAGACAGAAGTCAAACAATGTGAGCCGATATAAAAATGAATGATCTAAACTAAAGTACCATGTCCTCCTCCCTCTCAGACGTGGCCTGAGGCGGAGGCAGAGAGGGACCTTGGTGACTGTCGGCTCAATGCTACAGTCAGGATATTGACTCAAAACCTGAAGGAGCAATAAGACTCCTTTCTTCTCTGTGTGTGTGTCTCTCCCCCTCTCTCTCTCTCTCTCCTCCCCCCCCCCTCTCCCTGAAGCCCTCAAGTCCTCTTTCCTTCCATTAGACTGAGAATCTGACCTTCACTGTGTCCAGAAGGAATTTCTGTGTCTCTCAGTGAAGCACCGTCAGAGGACGAACACAGATAGCGAACACGGGAAAGACAAAACCAAAGAGGAACGACTCCCTCCTTTCCATCAGAGTTCACTCCATCACCGCATAAAGAATGTTTACAACCAGAAACATTTACTTTACAAGTCTGTATTGAACCACGATGAGAACTAGCTCCAGGTTTGTCGTCTTCCACTTCTAATCTACGAGATGCCACCTGGCTGCAGCTCTTTGTTTGATTTGTCTGAGCTCTTAATGCCTTCATTGGATGAGCGGATGGATTTACCTGCACATGGCAGGAGTCCTCATGCTATACAAAGAAAAAGGTTAGGGGAGGAAACCTGATGAATGACCTGATGGGTTCACCGTAAAACTAAAATAATAGCCCGGGCTTATATTCGCATCAATCACTGAACTCACCAGGCCTTTATTATTAACGAGTCTTTATGAGACAGGCCTTTAATTCCTTTTCCTTTGCTCAGCAAAGATACTATTAACATCCTTATCACGAAATGGTTTATATACTCCAGTATTATTCAACTGGATCTGGTATTTGTGTCCATCAAATAAGCCGAGGAATTAACAGAATAAGAACTAAATTATCTTTTAAATACCAGATATTACTATACTATACCAGACAGATATGTAACCACGGCCCTCTGTGTGTTTGTGCTGCTCAGTAATGAGTATTACAGACCAATAATTACAAGTTTAGAGTGATTGTGCGCGACGTTTTTTTAATGTTTGTACGTCTCCTAAGTCGACAAGAGCATAAAGGAAGAGGCAAACAGAGCGGCAGTCATTTCGCCGAACACACAGCCAGTCAGACACTTGTGCAAGACCGATACCGAATACCGACCAATAAAAAGGAACCATGGAGACTACAGAAGGCCTCGTACTGTGTTTGAAAATAACAGAGTCTGTGTGAAAGTGAGAGGAGAAGTGGGAAGTGTGGGGCACCATTCTTCACAGCTGTATGGTCTGTGGTGTGTGTGTGTGTGTGTGTGTGTGTGTGTGTGTGTGTGTGTGTGTGTGTGTGTGTGTGTGTGCGTGCGTTTCTGACCTGGGAGATGTGGTTGATGGAGGACTCCATGCGCCGCAGCTGCGAGGCCTGGATGTCCAGCAGCTGCAGCACATTGTTGGCTAAGGCATTGATCTGGTAGGCCACGCTGGCCAGGGACTGGGTGGTATAGGCTTTGGTCTCCTCCAGAGCTTTCCTCTTGTCCTGGGCCTGTGCACCAAAAGGGATTAGAGAAAGGAAAATAAATAAATAAAAGAGATTGAATGGGAACCCAGTTACGTTATTATCGCACAACATTCACATTTATCTTCTATCCAGGTCAGGTTTGTGGTGGATTCGAGCCAACAGAGCAGCCAAGGCATCCTTTTCCCACCCCAACTCTCACTCCCCAGACACCACGCTCTCTCTGGGGGGATGTGAGATGATGTAACTCATCCTGCAGCAGCCATGCTGGAGGCTCTGGGAACAGAGCGAGAAGAGCTAACTACAGCTCTGAACATTGAAAACCTGGCCAGCTTGATAGAATTTAACATATTCATCAAAATACTGTTGTTTTTACTGACAAAGTATCATTTTGCAAGTGACAATTTTGGCTGAAAAGTTTCTGTTCATTGCTAGTACACTAAACAGATTACTTTTGTAGCACCTAGCTATGTTTGCTCAGTCACGAATGATAAATGCTAACAGCTCACTGCACTAGCGACAAAAAGAAGCTGTATATTTAGCCAAAGTGTGGCAAAAATATAAGTAAACATATTGTACATCTTAATAGATAGAGAGGAAGTGGATTGAAAAGTCCGGTCCTTGTCGTTACTATTATGAAAAGTATGGCTCACGTTTTCTACAAAGCTGTAAGCTAACGTAGCTAGAAACTGTTTGAGGGCATCTTTTTAAGTCCTACAGTTAGTGACTGTTTAATACTCAAAACATAAGTTTTGTTGGACTAATCTTTTATGTATTTAGTAGAAGCTAACATTAGCATCAAAGGCAATAAGTAGTTTCGACAATAAATGAGCTTGCTGGCTAGTTAGCTTAGTTAGTTTGTTAGCTTTGCTAGGCAGCTAACTAGCCAGCAGGTTGATGTCTAACACAAGTACAGTACTTGGTGCTTCTGATGAATGATTAATACTTAAAACATTTGGTGGATTATTTCTTAAATGTATTCAGCAGAAGCTCATTTAGCATTAGCAACAAAAACACAGAGTGGCTGGTTTCATTCATTAGCCTGCTGGCTAATAAGCAGGCTAATATGGCCAAAAACAGTGTTTTTAAGGTTGACTGAGCCGACACAAGCTCCACCTCATAATGCTTTGAGACTTACTAATGCAGCAGTTTAGTTTTCTTGCACCATATTAGTGTGACAACACACTGACAGTTACAAGAAGTGGCTAAACCAGAAAAACTGTGGTAATCAAACAGGCCGAGCCAAAGAGCCAAACTGAGCCATCGCGTTTGATCTCGGCGGGCTTTTCCCAACGCTGCTTGCTAATAAAGTGGAGCCCAAAGAGCGCTGCCTGGAGGGGCCACACTGAGCTCTGATAACAGGCTGCCGTAGCAGGGGGTAGGTGCTGGTGGAGGAGATGATTACTGGTAGTAGTGGTTAGAGGGCTAAACAGAAGAACATTTGGCCGTATGAAGAAGGGAGGCAAGCGGACGGACACGACGAGAAACAACCGTGTCACTGCGTGTCTCATTGCTGATTCCCCCGTGGCAGCGCGCAACTAATCCCGAAGCAATCCGTACGGCTAAAAGCTCCTGACCCCGCAGAGCTGCTGTGCCGGTTCGCCTCGGAGATGACAGCGTTTAGATGCGTTTCTTTTTGCGGCAATCAGAGCAGCAGATGTGTTGCGCGATAACAGCCTGAGGAAGGAGGAGAGATTCCTCCAGTGGGCTCGGAGCAAAAGGCCATCCTGCTGAGAGCACATTCACTCGTGTGCACGCGCAGACACCTACTAGTGACACTGCAATACGCAGCGTGGTAGAGGGAGCAACAGCTGCAGGAAAATGTATGAAACAAAAACAAACAAACAGCTTTATATGCATCACGGACATTTCTAAATAGCAACGGGATGCAGTTTTTTCCCCAAACAGATTACTGGACAACATATGCCTGCCTGTGCAGAACTGCTGGCCTACATATCAAGCTGCATATGAGATTGTGTTTATGTTGCTAAAAACGACTACAATTTCTCAGCATTAGAATATTATTCCTCCCTCTGAATCTATTTGAAATCCTAGAAAATGTAATTGTAGAACAATTATAAGGGCCACAAATTTCAGTTGATCTCGGCGTCTGCTGATTCAGTTTCAACCAGTCGCTTTTTACTGCTGGTGCAGCCTTTAACTTGGTTTTGTCAATATCTTGCAGCTGCAGAGCTCAGATAAACGGCACGTAGAAAAAGTAATTTGCAACCCACATTCATTTGCAGAAACTCTGAACGTAAACATACTGCGATTTGCAATGCAAATTACCACATTGCAATGCTAAGAAACTGCACAATTAACTTGTTTTTGTCCATATCTTGCAGCTGTAAAAGCGCACAGACAAAACAGCACCATTGATGCTTTCGGCGCACAAATGCTTATTTGTGATGTGTACAGAAATACTCATTCACGTCCTGCATGTCTTACAAACACATTCATTCAAGGTGGTCCATGCCTCCACACAAAGAACACGTGATGTCGTTTAGTCCAACTTCTTCAATGGCTGCAATTGATGCGTTTTAAATGTGTCCAATCCTTTTTCAAACGCATCATGCATTCTGTGTGAATGGTTTGTTATCTATAAAATAGACGGACTGTCTTTTATTTTGAGTCAAAAATGACACGGTGTCATATAAAATGTGCCTGTTTTGCAACAGAAAGCCCACAATGAACAAACATTTTGTCTCGCACCACCAGCAAGACGATACAGCAGCACAAGATGACTAACACCATATCAGTTTCAAATGTGAAGCTCTTAAACTAGGCCACCAAAGACTATTCAGTCATCCCCGCCACTAAAGTTAGTTTTTCCCCAGTGACTGCAGCCACAATGAATCACATTTAATTGGTCAGGAAAGCCGACGCAGTGAATGGAAAAGCCCGACGGCTTCCTTTCCTGGTTCACACAAGGTTAAATCTTAAGCCTCGTGTTGATCATACAAAGTGTAACTCTTCATATCCAGAGCTCAGTCTGCACGATCAGTTGCACGTATTTTTTAAAGAGTCAACATGTCAACAAATAAACATGCTTTCTGGACAAACTGATCCGAACTGCACTAGCTGCCAGAGACATGACGCGAGGTCAGCGGTGGGCGTCGGGAGGATGGAGGAGACACTCGATTGCATCGCCTCCGGCGGCGTCTTAGTGCCGTCTGCTCCAGTTAAAGCCCCCGTCGTCCTTTCACTCGTTCACGCATCACAAACCCTCAAACGAACCAGATTTGTTGTTCAATTACCCGAGAATCTTTGCTATGACATCCATTGTCAGCCTGGATCTTCAAACAAACAGTGCTTGAGACACTCGCCAAGAGCGGGGGGACGACGACAACAAAATGAGTGCTTGCTCAGTACAAAAAAAAGGTAAATAACAGCGCTGGAGATCTTGAGTGTAGTGTACCACAGCGGGAGCGAGAACGAGGTGGGAGCTCCCAGAGAGCCTCGGTGCCCCGGGGGCACTTTATCTCATACTTCTGAGCTGAGTAATGCCAGAAAGACACAGCAGAACATCCAGGCAGCATTAGACAGGCTGTCAGCACCTCAGCTGGGTTTAAAAAGGGAGTACAGAGGAATGCACGGCCCGTGTACACAAAGTCAAAATGTAGCTGTGGGAGCTGAGGGAAGACAAGGTAATCACACGGCCGCTTGACTAACGGCAAAGATACCAGGCCGGCGTGGAAATGTTCGACTGCAGACGCTGGAAGGAAGCGTGGATGTGACGTTGGGGAGCTAGAAGGGAGTGGCAGTAAACGGGTTTGCTTTGTTGCATGGGAACCTTTTGAAGCGCTGAACTTTGCAATTCACTCAGTCACCAATCCGGTCTGGCAAGATAACGGCCAACAACCGCAAGTGAAATGCAAATATGTTTTTTTCTTTCCTAAACAAGGTGGTGCATCGAGTCTCAACCCACAGAAGGGAGTCGGCATTTTCATACTTAAAGTTCTCTCGTATCGAAGTCAATCGGTCAAACGGTTGTTTTTTTTGGTTAGATGCTTGAAATAAGGTCTGTGGTTAACACAAGCTTTAACATCTTCTTCCACAACATGGTTTGTTTGTAGCCTACCATTCCTCTGATGGCTGCATTAAAAGTGGTGTTTATTTGTGAAGTTTATCTTGCTGGAAGTATCATTAACGTCTTATTTTCTGCCGTTATCCAAGACCCGATGGAACAATCTCGTTGGCTTTATGTCGAGGGGAAACGGGGCGATGCTAACTTCCGGTGTCGGCTGAAGGAGAAGTCCAGGCTTCCTCCCTTTGGAAAAAACAACTGTTCAGGGGTCAGAGGAGATGCCTCTCCGCCCAGAAGCTGGAGCACAAACAGCAAAACGGAGAGAATGAGTTTTCCTCCCGACTCTCTGACATGACTAAGAGAAGATCTGACGAAGTGAGACATCAAAACTCTCTGAATCATCCCTCCAAAGTTTGGAACACGACAAACCTTCAGCCTCTTTACTCAGGGATTAAAAGGAAAGAGTTCAACCGTGTATGAACATTTGATAATGTGACAACATCACGCGGGGTTTCTACTGTGCAGTCTGCCGCTGGGTTTGTACAGCTGACGAGCACATTTGCGTTTCTGTGCTCCCACTCGTCCGCAGGGGAAATGCTCTGGGTACAAAAAAACAAAAAAGCGTTGAGGAATGTTTGGAATCCTTCAACATGTAATAGGTCTCCAAAGTGTTGCCGGAGAGCTACAGCGTCAGCAGCGCACGGAGGAATAAAAACAAACACGCTGTAACGGAGCAGCCGAGGATTCATTTTCCCTGTGAGACTGACAGGTCGGGTTAGAACGGGAGGGGAACGTCGCGGTACCCAACGCGGTCCGGAGCAGAACGAGAGTAAATCCAGCAGGAAGGTCTCACATGGCACCTCGTATCGACCGCTGCAGTCCGGACAGGGTGAGATAAGGGAGGCGGGGGAGAGCCGCTGCTTCATGGGTCGTTGCATTGAAGTGGCTGTCTGACGCCGACTGAGGAATTAAGTGGAGAACCGATAAACGTGAGATTAGAAGGACACGTTTAGGATCTGATGGAGTGGAACTCCAGCTACTTCTTGGTCACTTAGAGCCATAGAACACTGTGATATATTAAATAAAACCCAATGGTGACTCATCTATTACTGCAATGTGATCAGACACGATCACATGGAAGGACAAAGACCAGCATCAGTCATCCCGGGTCTCGTTCCCTTTATTTGGTCCATGATGACCACTGGTCACGCTGACATTTTACTCACCAGCTGACATACTCTGGTGAGAACAATACTGATTGGGGTTCACTATGACGGGTAGTTAGGTGTTAGTACACGCCGCATCTTATATCCTTAAATTTAAGGGATCCTGACCAAAAAAATGTTTGTTCATGTCATGCGTTTATGTTAGAAATAATTAGATAGTTAGAAACATGAATATATCAAAAGTTCAGTATCGGTTAGATGCTGACAAAGACTCAGAATGCACTAAAACATGAGAATAACATCCAGGTTGACAAACACCAGAGTCTCTCTTTAACAGTACAGTTGTCACAACCAGTGCTTTCACACTTTGTCAAAACATATTGATCTTAAAAAACATAACGGACGTATTCAGGAAGCATCCAAACTTTTCAAAATGAAACGTATGGCAGACACAAAGCCACCTGTGGAGACGGCCGAGGTGGTGAAAGTGACTCTGGGACGTGCGGAAAATCAGGAGAAACCTTCAACCCTTCCTCCGGCGAACTCTCAGCGGCACGCGCCGTGAATTCATAATTCCTCCGGGGCAGATGGAGGCCGGCTGAGAGGCCGCGAGGTCTACCTAACCTTGAAGAACCGCCAGCGCACAATTAAAAGTTACTTCAGCGTGTCAGAGAGGAGACACGAAGAGGAAGTCGGTGCATGGAGGAAACTAATTAACCTTTCTGGAGGGACTCGTTCAGTGGTCGCTGCTCTGTACCTGAAACAACACACTGAACTGATAAATAAACACAAACATGAATCTATTTTTCAGAGTGTTTCTTCACCAGCAGGATGTGAGTTTGGGTGGATTACTCACACGTTTCTACACGAAGACGAACAGTGTGAACGATGCATGAAAACACTACTTCTGTATGAATCCAACTACAAGCAGACATTCTCCGTAACAGATCGGCCCGACCGGTCCGGACCAAACCAGCCCCGGTCAGCTGAGGGGGAAGGAGGGACAGGTGGTGAGAAAGGATGCTGGGAGAAAAACAAGGCCACTCCGCAAAGAGAGTGGGTGAGCGAGAGAGAGAAGGAGAAAAAGAAGGACAGGAAACGAGGACGAACCCAGAGAGACACAACTGTGTCAAGGAAGGACAAAACAGCCAACTGCTCTCTCATTAGTTCACCTGAGAAACCTGCAGAGGACAGGTAGACCTACAGGCTGCATGAACAGGACAGGTAGACCTACGAACAGGACAGGAGCGACCTGCATCCACTACCAACACATCAGCACACGTTTCAAAAAACGGATCATTTAGGAGCAGAACCAAATGCACAAGTGGGCATCGTGCTGGCTCAGCAGGTCACATGTCCTGAGGTTGCAACACGGCATCTGATCCGACGTCCGACCTCTCCGTCTGCCACCTTCACTTCCCTATTCCTTAGTCCTGCATGTTTATTCAACCTGAAGTCCTGGCTATGACTATGTAGCAATCATCATAATTGTTCAATTATTTAAGACCTAAAATATGTGTTTGATGCAGTCATAAAATAATAATATTGCACTTATACAGTATTTCGTTTTCTTTGTTCAACAGATGATCAATTGGCATTTTAAATTTAAAAAATCGAAATATTATTCCATACATTTTAACAGATTACATGATCATTGAGCGATTCATTTATCATAAAATTAAACATTAATTGCAGCACAAAAGTCAACAAAATTATAATAATTCATATCAAGCGATATCTGCTAAAATTATAAATATGTTAAAACTAAATGAGGATGCTTTTCAGAGTGGAATATCTAGACCTTCAAATTATCAATTAATTCCTTTCTCAATGAAATATTAAAAAAGTGAGAAAAATGCCAAAATGTAAAGATTCCTAGAGCCCACAACGACATCTTCAGACTGCTTGTTTTGTCTTTGTCAGTACAAAACCCAAAGATATAATATTTACTTTCACACGACAAAAGAAAAGCTGCAAATCCCCAAAACTCTAGCAGCTAGATGTAAAAAAATAAATAAAATACATTTTCAAAATCGTTGCAAATTGATTTTCTGTTTTTTCAGCTCCACAAATATGAAATGCAGCTCGGGCACATCTGACAGAAGCTGAATCACAGTGTTTGTGTTGAACAATACAGTCTGCAGCCTCTCAGTGAGCTGCCAACAGGACCAGGTGGCCCACTCTGCATACAGTGCATATGCATCCTTGTCTCAGAGGTTAAACAAACCAACTTCATCAATTAAACCAAAAAAAATAATCAATTTCCAGGGGCAAGAATACATAAACGTATTAAAATACAAAGCCCCGGATTACTTGGACTAATCTGATCTAAAGGGTGTTTCTAGGCTCCGTTAGGAAGCCACTTCCTGACGCAGAGCGAAGGCATTTCCAGGGAGTCATTCTTCAGAGTCAACAGGAAACATCACTCTGACCAGTCGGCGTGTCATAGAACACACACACACACACACAGGCGTGAAAACACACACACACGTTAAAAAACACACACACACACACACACACACAAAAGTCACAATCAAGTTGAGAAAGTGGGGCAGTGATCTGTCTTTGGTAAAATAGAGCTTTCACCATCTGCTGAGCTGAAACTCACACTCGCAACACCACGGCCTCCATGACAAGAACCGGGAGAGGAGAAGAAGGAGGAGAAGAAGAAGGAGAAGAAGAAGAGGGGATGGAAACGTGTAGGAGGAGCGCTGAAAGGACGAGCCGATTCGAGCTGAGGCATGTTGATATGTGCACGGTTCACAGAGTGTGCACAGTATTTGTTGTGTGTGTTTCTATACAGAGAGACACAGACAGACAGAGAGAGACACACAGAGACAGACAGACAGAGACACAGACAGACAGAGACACAGAGAGAGAGAGAGAGAGAGACAGAGAGCGAGACAGAGAGAGACAGGGATTACGAAAAGTGCACTGTTAGTCTGACACTCGCTTCACACAAAGTGCCGAAAAGCTTAAAATCCAGATTTTTTTTTTTTGCGTCAGCGCTTTGAAAACAAGGTGCTGAAACGGAACAGAATCCTAAAATGTGTTTGACTCGTGAGACAGAACTCTAGACAGAATAAAAGTCAGAGCCAACACTACTGTATATATCCCTACTTTATCTTTATCCACGGCTACATTCAAATGGATTTTACATCTCATTATTTTGGGTCCTAGTGGAGATTTTTAGCTCATTATGAGCTAAATAGTATTTTCGGATCCTCTTCTATTCACCAACAGTGCTTTAAAAACACTAAATATCAGCAACAAACATTGGCTACTGTGGTCGGGACTCAAAGTTATCAGCAGCTGCCCTTCAAAACTTACAAAATACTGTCACGCTGCAAAAGATTTACTCAAAAGTAAACAGCATTCCAGCGTTCCTGCTTTTATACAGAGATCTCAACACAGTGTCAGGGTGGGGACATCAGTGTGTAACACCTTTATCTCATGTCCCAGCATGCAGTGGTAAACAAGATCCACATCAAAGATTCCCACATGCACATATGTCACTATCATGATCAATACATGAAGAAAAGAAACCTTCATTTTAGGGCTCATGTGGGACAAAGACGACAACCTTCCCGCTCGGTTTAGTTTGCGTGGGTTACGACACAGAGCTTCAGAGCCTCACAAAGTCAAATCACCGGAGGAGGAACCAGAAGAACTGAATTACAGGGAGTCCTCTGGGAGTACAGCTGGAGAGGACACGCCCTCTCTGGAGCTGATATGGTGGCTCGTCTTCCTGCTCAAAAAAAACACCGTTTGTGTGTCACTCAGCTTGTTCTCTGGCTTCTTTTAGAAGTGGCTTACCACCACAAAAACACATCCTCTGTGGTCGCTGTGACACCACGGTGAAGTTTCATTATGATACATTCACATGAAGATAATCCTGCTAAAAAAGCATGACAAAATGAGCTCTGTTCCCACCAATAAGTTGAGAAAAATCAATGAGTCAAACCTTTATTGACCGACTAACAATGGCTTTGCATTCCTCACTCGGCCTCAATGCAAAAACCTGAATTATCTTTAAATTAACTCTCCATTAAGTGACAAAAACAAGAGGCCTTTCATGCATATATTATGCTTTAATGTGGCATTACAAGTTGTTTAATGGTTAAAGAATTATGCAGCAACAATAAACATTATGGGATGTCCACTGAGTGCTTACAAGCCCATAATGTAGACACTATATACCTCCACTGTAGTGCTGCTGTAGTGTCCCAATGGGGACTTTTTGTGGTATCAAATGGTGAGTTTAATGACCTTATGGAATGTAATGGACTGCAATGTTAATATAATATTCATGTGGATGTTTACTGTCCCCACTAATGTAGTTAAGAAAAAATGTTTAGGCAGTGTCGGCATCAATTAAGGAGAACTGGAGGAACTTTCTTGTTGTCTTTTAAAAACAAAATTAAATAAATTCATTTTTAGCAGCTAAAACTTGCTGCTGTAAAAAAAACGGCGTTTTTCAAACCGACCCAGTGTGATAACAAAATAAATAAAATTAAAACAAGTAGACACACCCTTGGAATAAATGTGTAATAATGGGAGCAAACTAGATACTAGGTGTCTAAATGTCCCACGGTTTTGAATGCATCACACTGTTCCTGCAGCCCTTTGGGTGGAGGAGCTCATTCCAGCGTCTTTATCCACGTTTCCTGTCCCAACAACCCGATTCAATCCCGGGCGTTTTACGCGACAAAAGGCGGTAGTTGCTCTCTTACCTGCACATAGTTGTTTTCGCAGTAGTCTGCTACTCTGGTGAGGTTTTGGTAACTCTCCACGAGCGCTCTTTTACCGGCAGGAATCTCTTCCTCTAACAACATTTGTAGCTCTGCCATCTTTCTTACATCCCTCCTGCAGAGCCTCCCTTCTCTCTCTCGCTGCCTACCCTGTGATTGAAACGGCAACCAGCTCAGCTCTGCTTCAAAAAAAAGAGAAGAAGAAGAAAAATCCTCCGCCTGCTATTGTGGGATTCCTGCCCTCGCGCTGGCGTAACCTCAATCCCGAAGATCGTCTGTGTTGAGGAGGAGGAGTCACTCTGCGGTGTAAAAGTGGGACCATATTGGAGCGCTGGATTCAAGATGTCTATGAGTAATACGAGTACATTCTTGGGAAATATTTTCACTGGGTGGGTCCATTAGAGGACAAAACAGTAAATGTGAAATCATAATTTAATACCTAATTCTGAAAGTGACTGTTATACTTTGGTACTTTTAGTATATGTTGATGCCAATCAATTTGTACATTTGAGTGAATGATTGAGTATTAATTTGCCGTCCAGTCTATGCTTATCCTATGTGCCATTATTATACATATATACCTAAACACTTAAAGTGTATTAAAGTTGTGTTGAACATGGACTTGGACCTCTGCATTTAAGCCATTGTACATGTGGAGATTATAGTCGGAGGTCGAACTACCACAAGATTGTTGCTCTTTTGAAAACTTTGTATTGCTTTTTAAACCATGCAATGAAGATAAAATACTTTATTTTAAAGATTAAATAGCAACAAAAAAGTCACGGTCACCAATGAATATTTGTAAATTATTATGGCCTCTACTTATGAAAGCAAGTTCTCTTCTTCTTTTGTCTTCAGTTATACATGTTCATGAAATTAAGAAATACAATTCTTTTTTGGTCTTTGCATTGTGGCCAAAACAAACCTGAGGTATCTTTACATCTACCGTTACCAATTATTATTATTTTACTGATCCATTCATGATTAAATGCCACAGAATAATGAAAAACACATCACAATATCATCAAGAGCAAAGTGATGTATTCAAATGTCTTGTTTTGTCTGACCAACAGTCCAAAACCCCAAAAATATATCAGCAAACCTTTACATTTGAGAGCTGGAACTTGGACATTTTTTGGCATTGTTGCTGTAAAATAAGTGACTGTCGAGTTGTGGTACTCGTAAATAAAGACACAGTGAGAGCTCTTTCTTTTTTGCCCCCGTCTGCCCATCACCCTTCCAACTGTAAAAAAACAAAACATGGATCCTGACTAGGGATTATGGGAAGTGTAGTTTTACTTATATCTGTAACCATGACGGGATCATGTTATGAATTCGAGATAACATCGAAATATAACACCATAAAAATGTGTATGTTTCACTTCTTCATAGTTTTCTGATTTATTCAGTGCACATTTGTCAATCTCTGTTGAGGCGGACGCGAAGGATTGTGGAGCTTGTAGGAAATATCGATATGCAGTAGGAAAGAAAACTACAACTCCCTTACTACGCCTCTGTCTGGCTTTATTACACTGTTCATGGCGTCTGGTCGAAGGCTAAAGACGGGTCGCCTTCTGACAGACAGATAGGCCGTTGGCTTTAACGGTAAGTGTCGGTTTTTAAGCGGTTTCCGTCGACAGGACGTAACCGTTACATGTTGTATTCAGCACAGATATTTGGGGTAGTTAGAGGTGTGTCGCATAGCAGATGATGTGTCCTACATACACAACATCCTACTGGTGGCTACAACAACAACAACAACTTGCAAGTTTGCCTAACGCTAGTTGCTAGTTGCACGAGCGCTGTCAACGTCTGTGTTTTTTTGTGTTCACTTCCTGTCTGCAGGTTATTTGTGTTGCCTGCCTCAGTGTGACACCATGGAGGTGGAGAGAGTCAACGTGGAGGATGAGAGGCGTCTGACCCTGCTGAGGTTCGAGGCTGCCGTCAGAGTGATCAAGAGTCTGGCCCCGGATGGTGAGTTCAGGAACGAGGCCAGTTAAACCAGTTTATGGCATCAGAATGGTGTTAGACCTAAGTGCTGGTGCAACAGCTTGGGCGATTAAAAAATAAAGGGGCTAATCCACTTTGCTTGCGGTGTGAGGAGCTTTTCCTCCCTGCTACAGGTCTACAGGTGAATGCAGAATCACCTGTGAATGTCTTGTGTAGTCTCTTTTCACAGAGGTATACAACAGTAGGAAGAGTGCTTAGAAAGCGGCTATTTTGCACATTGTCAGTGTGAAATGTCCTTTATTTCCCTCAGGTCCCTTTCAGCCCTCCAATGATATGATGCTCAAGTTCTACAGTTACTATAAACAGGCCACTGTGGGCGCGTGCAATATACCCCGACCTGGCTTCTGGGATGCGGTTGGCAAAGCAAAATGGTAATGAATAAAAGGAAATATACAACCAGTCAATGTGTTGTAATTGTAGCCTAGATGTGTACATATTTGTGTATTTAATCACACTAATCTCTGTGGTTCTTCTGTTACTTACGTTCAGGAATAATTGGCACACGTTGCATGAGTACCACAGTCTTCAGTGTTGAAATTGATGTGTGCACATTGCGCAACCTGTTGCTTTTGTCCCACTTTGACTGTGTCGTGATCCTCCACTGAGTTTTCTGACCAACAGCTCCTCCGCCTTTAGTCTCGTGTTGTGTTCGGTGATCTCTGGACTCGAGGAATGTAACCTCTTACCCACTTTGCTGCACGGTTTCTCTCGTGGTCCCGTTGCACTGGGGGGGGGGGGGGTTGGATTTGCAAGTTTATCAGGAAATTGTACCAAAAAAAACCGTAGTCATAGAATAACTGTAGCTACAAATGATTTGTTACGTTTCCAACAAAGATTAACTCAAATAAACCGGCCTTTTTTGACAAAGTTGAACCCCAATCTAGGCGCTTTAAACTTCTTGACTTGAGTAAAGTGATATGATAGTAATAATAACAATAATAATACAGTTTCTGTTAAATTTGATGATTCAGGGACGCATGGAGTTCTCTTGGTGACATGGCGAAAGAAGAAGCGATGGCAGCCTACGTGGATGAAATGAAGCTGGTGTGTAACTTTTACAGAGGCAGTAATCTGTTTTATTGTACAGAAATAAAAACAATGTGTCCGTGTTGCTGTATGTGTTGCGTAGATCCTGGAGGGGATGCCCATGTCGGACGAGGTGGAGGAGCTCTTGCGTGTGCTCGGCCCGTTCTACGAGCTGATTAACGAGAAGAAGAAGATCACACAGATATCAGACCTGAGCACCGGTAGGTTTCAAGCACCGCCTTCCACTTTGTGATGTCAAAGAAACGGCATGCGGAGCTTAACCTTCCTTATAATTTGCCTCTTGTCATACGCTCAGCCCGTTTGACACTGTTTGCTAGACAACTGGAAGGCAAGTATATCCCTGTGTAGATATGTGGGTGTAGTGGTAGAGTTTGGTATTTGTCTGGTGTTGTAGCTCAGATGCTTTGAATGCTTATTAGCAGTCATGTTGCGCATTAGTGGCACACAACGTACGTGAGGATCCTTAAAGGAAGTGTTGTGTTTTGGTATTCGTGGTTTTATAATTTGGTTCCATTTCGTCTCGCAGGGCTTGGCACGATGTTGAATTCAGTGCCGTCGAAGAGCGTCACGAGGAGCATCGTCAGAACGATGGAAATGAACGGCACCCTGGAGTCTCGTCCTGCCAGGCTCGAAGTGAAGGAAGAAGAGGAGGAAGAGGAAGAGGAAGAAGAAGAAGAAGAAGAGGAAGAGGAGGAGGAGGAGGGGGAGGGGGAGGGAGAGGGAGAGGGAGAAGTAGTGATACGGGAGGTCAGAAAAGGTAACAAAGTTCGAAACACTGTGTCAGAAGATATTGTCAGAAAAACGTTTCGTTGACGTGCTTTTTCTTTGTTGCGGTTTTATTTCAGACAAGAAATCCGCAGCTTCTCAGCCGAAGAAGAAGAAGGGTTCAGCCAGGAGACACAAAGCGCCGCTGTCCAACGGCAAAGTGGCCAACGGGGTCACGCACCTGACCAACGGGAATCACTCCAGGGACTCCCAGGAGGGAGAGACTCTGCTCAATGGTCACCACGTGGGTAAGGAACGCCGCGAACACGTTTAAATGGTTACGGAGGACTCTGTACTCGCCTCGCCCACGCCCACAGTGCACCATGTGATCAGATACTCTGCTGCGCTCCATTCCCAGTTTAACACTGCAGCTGCTCCTGGGACACTTTTAATGAATGTCTCTGTTAAAATGGCACACGAAGCTCCCGGATTCCTCCGTGGCACAGTGCTGAGCTTTTTTTCCTCGTGCTGATCTCAGATCCCGGGGATGAAGTGTCGGGCCCGAGCCACGTGGCCAGTGACTCTGACAGCGAAGTCTACTGTGATTCTGTGGACCAGTTCGGACAAGAAGAGGCAAGTTAACGACTTAAAGCTCCCGGTTCAGTGCGGAGGACTTAGCTCTCGCCACTGATTCATTATTAATGTGCATCTTTCCTCCCAGAGCTCAGAGCACAACCGCTCTTTAGACGACCTGGACGAAGAGGAGAACCACGTCCTGCCGGGTCTAGAGGAGCCACAGACGGATGTTGACGGCGCACTGCGCGGCATCAGGTGTGGAGGAGAAGATGGGGAGACCGGTGGAACGATGTCACAGAGACAGAGACCGAACACAGACCGGCCGGACGGCTCTTTGGTCAGAAGAGGACGGGGTGAGCTTGTCCTTCTTACTGTGTTTTTGTGGTCTGCAGATACAACAGTCTGAAGAGGACACCCCGTGTCAATTGTCTTTCAGGCTCTCTTGGCGGCGGCTCTGAATCTCTGACGCCCATGTACGGTGGTGGGGACGGGGACGGGGACCGCTGGGGAGGAGCGCTGACGCCTGGAGGGAGCCTGAACGAGCAGATCGTGGTGGCGTTGGCTCGACTGCAGGAGGACATGCAGAGCGTTCTGGAGAGGCTGCAGACCCTGGAGGCTCTGACTGCCAGCCAGGTCAGACCCGTCCGTCCTCTTAAGCCATGAACATGCAACAACAGGCCCAAAAGCATCACATTTACACTGAAACTACTACTTGTGACTCGGTTCTGTGTAAAGAGAGGGCAATATACGAGTCTCAACCACACTATTTTAATTTTGAATCAACACGACACGAATAAAATCCTTATAGTTTTTATTACAGGGAATGGCAGAGAACACGGTCTATAAATAGCGTATGAGGGTTTTATGGACAGAAGATAAGGGGTTTGTACTTTGACTTTGTAAACACTGAGGACTGAGGACAACAAACGTACTTTCATGTTTTTTACCTTTGACAGAAGTTTATGGACTTTTCTTTTTTAAATGTATTTCTTGCTCTCTGCAGGCGAGATCAATGTCTCTGCCTCCAACGTATGCGTCCACCCTGGTGAATAAGAGGAGTCAGGTGAACCTTTGAAGATACTTTTCTTTCTTCTTTTTAATCCTACACCAAAACAATGTTTCAGGTTTTCCGATCACTAGTGGGAATTAAAAAGATTCAGACCCGTCTGATATGAGATCATGCCGATTGTTTCTAGAAACCGTCCTGGTGGCCTTTCGACATTTCTCCCACCAGCTTGGCCTTCGCTGTCATTTGGCCGTTCGTGGTGCAGTGGCTTATTCGCCTGTACCTGCAGAGGAGGAGAAGGTATTCTTTTACAGAATAATAAAAGCTTGAATGTGGCATTTAAAACTGCAATACCCATTTTAACTCCTTCAATGTTCTTTCACAGGCGCATCAACTGAACCTGCTCCCGTGGGCATCGACGATGAAGAGGAGTCCTTCACATGTCTTTGGTTGGGTTGATAATGGCTGTAACCCCCCCCCCCCCCCCCCCCGCTTAGACTCACAGCCACGTAATTTGCTTTTGCACTATGAAGAAGGCACCTAGAGTGAAACGAGTGTGAGGAGGACACCTCTCCAGTGTGTTGTACTGTGGATGTGGAATCAAATATAAACATGAATGTGTGGAGCAGCCTGTGACCGGGATCTTTGTCTCTGTAACGACTGCTTTGTGTCGAGAGGGGGAAACTTACACATGTCAGCGTTTTGATAAACCTGAACTGCAGCAGCTTCTCCGTTACTTCCATAACTGAGGCGGCGGCAGCGTTGCACATAAAATAGATGAGATACTTTGTTTTGAGCGTAACGCTCGATGTGGTTATAAATTCTTATGATTATCTTTCATTAGTTGCCCAGAAAATGCTGCTATAATACAACTGTTGTGTAGTTTAGAAGGGAGGATTGAATGGAGTAATATATTGATATGAGATTCTGATAATAAGTTCATATTTATTGCTTTTAGCAGGTTAGGATGAAGGCGCTGATGGCCAGATTCCAGCCGTATAAATGAGGTTGAAGTAGCCGCTAATTGTTGCGTGTAGGTTAGACAGCGGTGACGCCCGTCCTGCTGCACATCAGTCTGTGCTTTACGTCACAGAAGTGCTCTCCGTTCATCATCGTTTCCCAAATAGAAGTGCCTGAACACCGTAAGGCACATTCATACTGTAGGTGGCATTATGGTTTCTTACATTCACAGATTGTAGCATAACTGTTCCAGCGCTGGACCAAATTAACATTAATCATACGACCTCGTGAGAATCTCAGCCGTCTGATTATTAACACTCGTCACTGTGTTTACGCCGTCCAGATTTGAATCTGTAATGTTTGTCAGCATATTGTGGAAATATGTCATGTGAGTGATATTAATCAAAGGTTTGCAAAGCAGTGAGGTCTGTAAATTGTAAACAATAGCTGTACAGTTCAGATTAAAATGCAGTATTTTAACTGCATTTCCATGTATTAATGATGTAGAATACTATATAATGGACAAATGTTTGCGTCTGCAATAGCACTAATATTTCTCAAGAGCCATTATGTTTTAATAAAAAAGTAATAATTTACCTTTCTACTGAAACGTGCTGAGGCTTCTCACCTTCTCTGCCTGTGGACAGAGTGGTGTTTGCATGTGATGATCCAAGCCGCAAATAAAGTTTGTTAAATATTTTAATTTGTCCAGATTATTTCAAAGAAGTTGTTCGATGTTTTTGGAAAACTTTGTCTGAGAGCTGGATGAGAAAACATGCTACAGCTAGCAGACAGTTAGCTTAGACAGGAGTAAGAGTTGTTGATCTCATCGCTCTGTAATAAAGCAAATATTGCAAAATGTCACACTGTCCTTAAACAGTTTAGATTTGTATCAAATAAGCCGCTGTGATGTTTGAGTTACCAGAAAAGGCACAAAGTACATCATGTTACAAACAAGATTTTATTTGTATTTTTTCTTAGAATGAAGATAAAATGTCACAAGCAGCAACTTATCTAAAAGAACTTGTAGTGTGAAAAACAGACAAAATTACAAACACAAGTGACATAAAAGCGGCAAAGAAAACTTCTATTACAACACAAAGTACTCTACTCCAGAATAAAACTGACACAGAAAGTCATTAACAAGATTTACATATAAAATAGATTATTCATGAATATATTACCATGTTATTCAGCAGTATTGTATCCTTAAAGAGGGATTCAGGGGGCCCGCCCACCCAGTCTGCTATCAGCAGAAGAACATTACAATGATGAACAGTGCAGCAAAACATGGAGCGGCTCTGAGGCTCAACACACGAACGTACATATAAAGTTATCATTTAATCAATACTGCAACACAAATCAAAGCTAAAGGAGCAAATACTATTCTGCTGGAATAAGAACCTAATTTAAGAGACATAACTGTAACATAAGAATACCAAGTTTTGAAAGACGTTTCTGCAATGCATACTCGTCACTAACTGAGCAGTCAACAGATTCAGGTTGATGACCGGTGATTGCACATAAGTAAAATGTTTTTAAAAACAATATAACTTGAAGAGAAATCAGAATCCACATCGTTACCGCGTATTTATTTGTATAACGGATTTGAAATCTGAATTTCACGCGTCGACCGCTGCTTTCATAAAACTCTCAGCTGTTAAAAAAAGAAAAGTGCGCAACTCTACAGACTGAAGCCGGACACGGCGATGTGCTGAGCGTTGTTTCTCGCATCGAAGTACGAGGTGTCGGTCTCGTCCTCTGGCTGCGGGATGAAAGGCATCGGCTGGTTCTGCAGGTTGTCCCAGTCCGAGCCCTCGAACAGGGGGTGACGCTTGAGTTCTGGCATAAATGATCAGAACACACAATTAGATGTACTGAGAACAGGTGGTGACGCTAAGGCCAACATCAGCATTTGATTATGTGACAATTCCCTGACTATAAATACCCAATATTTATACTTCACTACTCGATGCCAGTATTTCTTACACACTGCTCCTTTAAATTTAGAGAAATAAAAAGATAAAAGTGGTCCTCACCCTTCAGACCAGCTCGTTTCATCATGTCCATGGTCAGGAGAATTTCAATGGCATTTCTTGAGTTTACAGACAGTTCCTCCTCTTCCTCAGGCCAGGGGATATCTAAACGTTGTGGACGGTGAAAGAAGCAACAAAAGCATTACCAATACGTCCGGCATGTTGCTCATCAAGAGCAGGCGTCATTACAGACTCAAGAGGATTTTGCGGTTTTATGTTTGGATGCGTCTGCCAAAGAAACCCAAACCCACCTCTGTTGAGAATATTCTGGAAGACCAGCTGAGGAGTCTTGTCGTTGAAAGGTGGCACGCCTGTGAGGAACTCGAAAAGACACACACCAAGCGCCCACCAATCCACCATGCAGTCTGGACGGAAGCGAAGAAAAGACACATTTCATACAGCTGCTGCCTCTAAACACAACACATCCCCGTTAAGAGTGGAATACCTGTACTGCGGTGGCAGAAGCAGGGACTGAGTTAGGTTGAGGATGGAGGGGTTGAAGTCATGGATAGAGACTCAAGCACTTCATGAGATATCTTATTAACACACATAAACCTTGATTTGTGTGCTAGCATTGTGGTTCTAAAGAAGTAATTGTGCCTCTCAAGGATTTTAAATTACATTTATCACAACCATCCATTGTTGAGTTTCTGTAAAAACCCTCGACAGCTGATGAATAAATGCTGCCACACGGGATCCTTCATGTTCACTGTTCACAAATTCAAATAGCAGCAATCACGCTACAAAATGGCACGGTGCTGACAGGAACCACTGCCCTCGGTGTGTTGAATGAATAGCAGCTTGTGCAATCAATAGGTTATTATTAGATGACATTTTGCTTAATGTCAAAAATAAAGCCAGCGCCATAACACATTCACCGTGTGCCCCGATGACCCGAAATCTGCAGAAAGATACGAGCAGAAAGACCATTCTGTCCAGTTAAAAGCACACCAGCCTGATTCCACAACCGTTAATGTTGTTAGCTTGATGTTAGAAGACGATCCCATTTTTTAAACCTTTGTAATCTCATTTTAAATGCCCTCTGATCAGGCCCACAGTTTGTTCACCAATCAAAGGGGAATCAGCTCATTCCCTCGAGCGTAGTAGCAGGCAGGGGGAACATGCAAGCTCGCTTGCACAAACAGCAACATCATGATAGACTTACCACACCGACAACTTCCTGAAACTCAAAGAGAACGCCGGTCACAAGGACTACAATCCATCCACCGTCAGTACCGTAACACCGTGTTGGGCTATTTTGGTGTTTGTGGAGGTGCTTGGAATTTAGAATTTCCTTATCTTACCGTGCGGTTTTCCCAACAGAAGCTCCGGAGCCAAATAGTCGGGAGTTCCTAAAATGTGTGCACCCACGACAGGCAGCGCGCCCCGTCTGACGCTCTTTGGGGTCCTGAACGGGGTGTGAGAGGACGACATGGGCTGAGGAGTCTGGTGGGATAAGGAAAGACAAGGAAATGTGAAAAATGTAATTTTTCACGCAATTCTCACCTTTGTGAGTGAGAATGTTGGTATTTTTACGAGGAGTTCTACAACTGCGCAGCCGGCCCAGAACCTTCTTCTAAACGGTGTCCCTGCATGATCACCTGATAGAGCGAGCTGTTGGAGCTCGGCCTCTTCTGCACTGGCGTAGCGATGCCAGACGCAGAGTGGTGAGAAGCTGCGGTGGAGACGTCCATGGTCTCGACAGAACCGACGCTAAACCGGGACGCCCCCGACAGGTTGGAGCGGTCAATGGAGCTGCAGTAGCTGCGGAAAGCTACGATATTCCGCGGCTTGAGGAACGACGGCGACTGTGCGACCTGATCGGGGAGCCGGTTGAGAAAGGAGCACTGAGACCCGATCCGGCCAACGTTACCGAGTTTGGGTGTTTCGGTGTCGACAGCAGACGGAGTTTGTGGGAGCGATTCAGTGATGGACGTGTCTGTATTCCCCTCTTGCTCCGCGTTCCTGTTTTTGGAACACTTGCTTGGCCGGCTGTCGATAGTGAGCGACGTTTCGTGCATGGACCCGTCAGAGTCGAGGCTCAGGCTCCTGCAAATGTCCCTGTTCTCATCAAGTGGCGACGTGGACCTCGAATGAGACTGGCCTTTGGCTCCGTCTTCAAACACCTCCTCTGTCGGCTCCTCCAGCTCAGCGAACAGGCTTTTGGCCACAACAATCGGGCTGGAGCGCTTCGGGATCCGGTCTTCAGCTAACCCGATCCCGTTGACCATGAAGTCATCCATCTGGACGGTGCAAAATTTTCCAGTGAGGCCGGAGTGAAACCTCGCCGCCTCCTCTGGAATCTCGTAGCATCTCTCATAAGCGGCGTTACTCTTCTTGGCTTGGATCTCACAAAGCTCGGGGCTTCTCTCCACGTCAGAAAATTTTCTCTTTGCAGACGAGGCCGACGGACACATTTCCTCCGGAGTTGTGGAAACAGACTCCAGTTGGTTTGCACGAGGCGTCTTTGCTGCGAGATGGTCTGGATCCGAGAGAGCGCTGGTGGCCAGCTTTAAGGCCATGTCCGCCTGTTTAGGCCCTTTGGACTCAGAGTGCCTTCTCCCCTTCTGTTCATTAGCATGTTCATTTTCTTTCTGAAGACGAAAGATAAAAAGGAAAATTAAAGTCACATAATGAAGGCAGATCATCAGCATCCAATCCAATCGTATCTGCTTACATCTACACTAAAAACGTCACTAAAACGTCTGCAATGAGGAACTATTTTAAACTACATAATAAAATTAAGATTTTGAGGTGACAAAGCTGGTGAGGACTCCTCTAATCAAAACATAACATTGTTTAATAGACTGTAAATTACATAACATAAAGTTATAGGTTTAAGATCACTGACCTCCACACACTCCCACAGTGGACTGATGCCACCTTCAGTGTCGGTGGTGCTGCCTGCACTCATCGTCTCAAACCTCTTCCTGGTCTTCAGCAGCGAGGGGGTCAGGTTTTTCGCCAGGTTGTGAGGGCTGAACATCATATTGTTGGGTCCTATCGAGACAATACAGACACAATGTCAATGCCAAGCTCTCACCATGAGTCACTGCTACGCACACGCCTTTTATAAAAACCAGTTGTTGCGTAACCAGTCATTCCACAACGGTAATTAATGGGCAGAGAGAAGAAAAAAAAGCCAAGATGTGCTTCTCTTGATTAACTATAATGACCTGTTTTCCAAGGAACCGGAGAGTACTGCTGATCTTTTTTCTGCATCAAGGGAGAACCAAGAGAGCTATTCCTGTGTTTCATTTTGCCACAGGACATGGGACTGGACACAGCGGATGTGCTGCAGTGACGCTTGCTTTCTCCTGCAGGTGTATTCTGTGATTGATTAAAACAAAAAGGAAGAGTCATTATTCAACAGCTATGCATAAAGCATGCATTTCACCAGGCAGAACTATATTAATTCACTTACAAATCCAATGGCGCTGATTAAGGAGAGGACTTGACCCGGGGTGCGGAAGTAACCTTGTCTTGGTTGAGCCAAAGACGGAGTAGTAAGGATATCCATGAGACTCAGCTCTGATAGAGATGAAATAAAGGAAATGTTACAGACATTACAAGCGGGGATAGTCACAATTTGTTCAAGTGTCCAGCTGGTGGGACTCATACCGTGGTCAAGCTTGACTTTAGAGAGGCCGAAGTCGGTCAGTTTGATGTGACCTTTGTTGCATATAAGCATGTTGTCTGGCTTCAAGTCCCTAAAAAACAAAATGTCCGGGTCACATAATACATCTCACCAGGCGGATAAATCAGTATTATACACATGAACTGACATTAAATTGTACCTGTGGATTATACCATGACGGTGGAGGTAGTCCAAAGCCAATGCAACCTCTGAAAGGTATTTCACAGACATATCCTGGTCGAAGTACCCATAGATGTGAAGCAGAGATTTGACATCTCCACCGATGAGGTATTCCATCACCTGTAAGTCACATGCAAATTAAACTCAAGTAGTTACTTTCGATGGGTTGTGTGCAAATGTCATTATTTGGTATTCTTTGTGTTACCAGGTAGATATTGGTGGCTGTCTGAAGGGAGTAGAACAGGTGAACCACGAAGGGGCTTTTGCTCAAAGCAAGTGCATCTCTCTCTGCCTTCATCTGGCCCGTCATATTTTTGTCCACCATGTCTGCTTTCTTCGTCATCTGAAAGAAAAAAAAACACATATATATGTATATATAGAGAGAGTAATTTAAACTATAATGAGAATCGTGAATTCAAAGTAGTCAAAGTCCAAATAAACTCACCTTAATGGCATATAATTGCGTATTGCACTTCTTCCGTGCAAGGTAGACTTTGCCAAAAGCACCGCGGCTGATGGGCTTCAAAACGGTGAAATCCTCGATTGAAGGCGGTTTAGGAACCTTCACCGATTTATTATTTGTACTAGAGTCGTGCTTTTCATCGGCGTCCATTTTCATTAATAATGTCAATTGTCAATTGAGGAATTGGGTTGCGTCTGCAACAGCCAGCTAGCTCAGAGCAAACACTTGCATGTTAAAACATAAAACAACAATCTCAGGTTTGTTTTGAAATTTTTTGAATTCGCTGGTCTTTGGGGTCCACTGACGTCCGTTCAATTTAGCTGTTCAACTACTTGCCTGTATGCAAATCCTAATATTATCTCGCTGTGGGCTGTAATTAAGTGCCAGTTATTCATTGTATACGTCGAATTGCTGAATGTATTAACATTTATCAAGATAAGGTAGCTAGTATGTAAAGATATTGTGTAGTATTTCTGTATTTATATTTTTGTATTGTATTTTGTTGCTTTCTCTTTATTTTGTTTTTATTTTGCTCCAAGCTGCTGTGTGTTGACATGTGTATTTCATTCATCAAATACTCTCTCTCTCTATATATATATATATATATATATATATATATATATATATATATATATATATATATATATATATATATATATATATATATTTTTTTTTTTTTTTTTTTTTTTATATTTTCATTTTAATCAGGCAGTAAGGAACACATACACACGATGTGGCTAAACATATAAATTGTGTAACATTCAAGCTTATTAACCCTGTAAGATAAATAAGTAATAAGTAATAGTAATATTTCTGTCAAACATCTTTTTTATTCATCTGATTTGAATAAACTTTGGCTGTTTGGGGTCCACAAATTGACAATGTAATGACGCAAGATGCACCCGGTAGTAAATCCCGACATGACGTCATATTGTAGTCCATTTGACCCTCAGATGCCGGAGAATCCATTTGCAGTTTGTTAGCTAACGCTAATCTGCTGAAAGTTGTGTAACGAGGAAAACAAAAAGGACACCCGGCTCGCAGGAGGACTCGTTCTATAGAGGGACTCTCTCCTCACACAGCAAACATCCTTCTAAGCTCCTACATTTGAATTTCATAATGTTTTCACTGTCAACGTCGTTTCAGCCACAGCAGGTGAGCCTGACTGGATAGCAGATTGTTTTATTAAGCTAGCTAATGTGTATTCTTCTGTCAACGTAGTTAGAAAGTCAGCGGTGTACGGGAAGGACTGTTGTGGGAGGTGTTATAGCAATAACGAGCTCTGTCTGTCGTTGTGTGTGGGGTGTTATATATTATATATTCTGTTATGGTCAATGACAACCTAGCTCGGCTAACGTTAGCATTAACGGCCAACGGTAGATCTCTTCAGCAGCCCCCCGCTTACGTCACGTGATCATAGTGAAGTGTTTCAGAGCATCGGCGGGGATTTTTTTACCTGATTTGATATGTTTAGGTTTAAAGTAAATTGACATTTCAGGTTCAGGTTACACCACTGTCACACGTCTGACGTATGTGCACTGATGTAAGCGTCCTGACACCACCCTCCTGGCTGGAAGAGTTACATGAAATAAACATCAACTTGTGCGAGTGTTGAGTCCATGCAGTGACGGAAGGTTCCATCGGCACTGTTCCTCATCCTCCTCTTTGTTTACCTTCCAGATGATAGTGCCCATCAGCCAGCTCATCAACGCCCTCCACTCGCTGAAGAACTCAGCCACAGCTTCAGTCCAGACGCTGCACAAAGACTACATTCCAGAGCACAGTTCCTATCTTAAAGAGGTGAGACACGGATACATGACATGATCTCATGGGGGTACAAAAAGTATTTCAATGTGTTACCCTATTGTTCACTGTTTACGTTGGAGAACATGCAGTAAATAATAGCTTTGTCTTAAAAAGCCAAGCACATGCAATTATTGTCTCAGAAAGGTTTAGATAACTACTACTTTTGCCGTCCTCTCTCCGCAGCCGAGTGTGAGTCTGAGGGATCTGGGCCTGTCGGAGATCCGGGTGAGTCAGCTGGACGAGCTGGTCAGCAGGTTGTTGCCTCTACCGGGACCAGAAGAACCTCCTGCTGTTTCCTCCGTATGGAGGTCGAGTCACGTTTCTGCCGACAGCTTCTTTCACAACAAGCACGGTGAGCGGCTCAGGTTTCCCAGCTTTCTCAGATAATCATACTCCTATGAAAAAATGTGACACATTTGTCAATATATTCTATCATATAATTATGTAAACAAACTCCCTTTTTTTTTTTTTTTTTTGTCTGACAGGGTTTTCACACAGAAGGTTGGGAGTGTTCGGCTCCCATATACTGCACAGACAATACCACGGCCCTCTAAGAGAAGCTTGCTCCGAGCTACAATTCTTGCCTAGTAAGAAACAATACTGAACCTGCTGCGTGTAAGTTATCTATGTGTATTAAAAGCTTGACATGTTCGGGTAGTGTTGATCGACGTGTGTCTCTATTTGTAGTATGGGTCCAGAGTCGGGGTTTCAAGACTCTCCAATCAAAGACCAGACGGACAAGGTCCAGTTATGACGGTCCGGTGGAGTCGGAGGCCTACATGCCATCCTTCATGAAGGTCAGCGATTCTATCGGGACCCATTGAAAGGATCCGTGTTACCAAAATAATTATGGGCGGATTAGGAAGTGAAAAGGGCGGATTTTTGAGCAACCAACTGTGTTTTCCCCTCACAGGGATTTCTTCAGAGGGAAAAGATACCAGAAGCACAGTCACTGGACCAGCTGACGAAGCAACAGAACCTTCCTGTTAACCAGCAGGAAGCCTTCAAGTCGGGTTTCACTGAGGGGTTCATGAAGTCTCAGGCCTACACTCAGAGAACACAAGGCATGTGGCTCACTTACTTAACCATCAGGCACTACACTTATATTTTAGGATGAAAGGGAACCTCATTAGGTTATGATTGACATGAAGAACTAATATTGGTGCTCTCGTTTTACAGACTCGCTGAGGAGAACCAGGTTGATCCTCTTGGTCCTTCTACTTCTTGGTATTTACGGCTTATCAAGAACCCCGTTTCTCTCGGGTAAAGGCTCCTTTTCTGATGCTGGTTTGTTGGTCTTTATTCTCTCGCATGCTTGCAAATCACCTCACGACCCCACATGCACCCTGCAAAGAGATCAAAGCCCCTCGTTGTTTTACTTGAGCCCATTTACAGCTGAAATATTTGATATTGGTTTTTAATGTGTACCTTTTTAAGGTAATACCTTCCGGTAGCTGATAAGATACGAGGTCTCTCTTGCGGTGTGCATGTAGAGTTTGACTGATTATTCTGCTGTGTAGTAATACTTGAATATCTATTTCAACTATGTATGTTTTCATGGATGTATTTGAATACATTTGGATCTTCGTATTTACATTTGTGCCGCAGTAAGGCTGTTGTAACCAGCAGTTGTAGTCTGTCACTGTAAAGAAGCAGAAGGTTTTTCCGGCGTACTCGTGCTTATCCGGTTGTGTTTTGGGATTTGACAGTGAGGTTCCGCACCACATCTGGTCTCGACTCGGCGGTCGACCCCATCCAGGCGAAGAATGTGACATTTGAGAATGTCAAAGGCGTGGAGGAGGCGAAGAATGAATTGAAAGAAGTCGTCGACTTCCTCAAGAACCCCCAGAAATTTACTGTTCTGGGTGGAAAGCTGCCGAAAGGTATCTTATGTCTTCTCCACACGTGTCAGTTCTTCTGTTTTTAATTGTGCAGGAAATTAACGCACAAATGTGTCAATTGGTGTTGTCCTATATGTTGTTATTTTATACTAATTAGCTCCCGCTGTTCTCCTCTCAGGGATCCTCCTGGTCGGTCCACCAGGCACAGGAAAGACTCTGTTGGCCCGGGCCGTGGCCGGAGAGGCCGACGTGCCTTTCTACTACGCCTCCGGATCAGAGTTCGATGAGATGTTCGTGGGCGTCGGTGCGAGTCGAATCAGGAACCTTTTCAGTAAGTTTGCTGAACGCGAGAGACACGTGAGCGACCAGTTGAAGGTGTATCCAAACAACTACAGTCCTGTTCTTCTTCTGTTGTGGTTTGCAGAAGAGGCGAAAGGTAATGCTCCCTGTGTTATCTTCATCGACGAGCTGGACAGCGTCGGCGGGAAAAGAATCGAGTCTCCGATGCATCCCTATTCTAGACAAACCATCAACCAGCTGCTGGCTGAAATGGACGGGTCAGTTTCTGCCTTTTTCCTTTTTTTAAACTGCAGAAAATGTGGCGATCAAGAAGTTTCACTTCTTCCACTCAATGTTTGGTCTTTTACAGGTTTAAACCAAATGAAGGAGTCATCGTTATTGGCGCTACAAACTTTGCAGAGGCTTTGGATAAGTATGTTTACTTCCATATAATTCTACTGGAACCATTTCATGCACACAAATGACAAAAGCTACTCTCTGTACATGTATACTGTCGACTACAGCTAGACAACAACTTTAAAGTCATACAATCATGTTTACACAGGAAGTGAATTAAAATGTGCTCGGCAGTGGTACGATTTCTCATTCTCGAATGATTGTGAATTCAAACCCTAGCTTTGATTTCAGTATCTGAAAACATACTTCATACTCTTCAAAACTCATCATATGTAATGTAAAATAGTCAAATTGAAGCAGAAGAGTCATGTAATTGAGCAGAAAAGAAGAGTCTATGTGCTGTGAATCTTAACACTACTTTGCTGCTACTTTCCAGCGCTCTGGTGAGGCCAGGGAGGTTTGACATGCAGGTTACTGTCCCTCGCCCCGATGTGAAAGGACGCACGGAAATTCTCAACTTGTACCTCTCCAAGATCAAAATTGACCCTGGTAGGTCTCAGACATCGAACGTTGGCTTTCTTATCCATTAAAACCATTTTAAAAGCAACCGGAGCTGAAAACCTGTGAGAGAACCTTTGTTTGCCACGTCGGTAAAGGACAGCATTGTCTCCTGACCACTGGTCACGTCTTCCATTGTGTTTCTCTTTTCACAGCCGTGGATGCGGCGATTATTGCCCGGGGCACAGTGGGCTTCACTGGGGCCGAGCTGGAGAACCTGGTGAACCAGGCCGCCCTGAAGGCAGCCATGGACGAGAAAGACATGGTCTCAATGAAGGACCTGGAGTTCGCTAAGGACAAGATCATCATGGGTGAATATACACAACACCAGGTTGAGATCTGCTCTGCACCTCCTCGTTAGGAGACGAGAAGGATGTCGAGTCAACGAGGGAAAACGAGGACGGGAGTCGAGAGTTTTAAACTCTTTTATTTCTGTCCTCGTCACACCAGGCCCCGAGAGGAGGAGTATTGAAATCGACAAGAAGAACAAGACCATCACAGCCTACCACGAGTCCGGCCACGCCATTGTTGCCTTCTACACCAAAGATGCGATGCCCATCAATAAGGCCACGATCATGCCGAGAGGCCCAACTCTCGGCCATGTGAGCTCTTGTTATTTCTCACTCTCCTTACCGGTAACGCTTGTGTCACTTTCTTTTGTTGAAACGAAACCTCCAGCTGATCCCTTCTGGCCTCGTCTCTGTCCTCTAGGTGTCCATGCTCCCGGAGAACGACCGCTGGAGTGAGACCAGAGCCCAGCTGCTGGCTCAGATGGACGTCAGCATGGGCGGTCGAGTAGCGGAGGAGCTCATCTTTGGAGACGAATACATCACCACTGGTGCGTGAATCCAATAAGTTCATGTTTTTGTGTCAGTCCTGTTGATCTACTCTATTGTGTAACATTTTAAAAGTGTCTCAGAGCTGTGTATGTACGACAAATAACACATGTTGACAGATTGGTATCATGAAGATGAATACACTATTTTCATTGTTTCTGCTGGTATGAAACAAAGACTTTATTCAGGACTTTGAGGACATTACAATGACGATAGTACATGTTTGATAGTCGTTTGTGATGTAGCGTTAGTTTCACTCTCCTCCTGTTATTGTGTGTTTGTAGGAGCCTCCAGTGACTTCGATGGAGCAACCAAAATAGCCAAGATGATGGTGACCAGGTTCGGCATGAGTGACAAGGTAACGTTTTAAATTGTACGGGTAATGAGGGAACATTCTGCACTAAACAGTGCTGCTCTCAGGGCTTTTATTGCTGCGGGGTGTGACCTTTTGTTTACAGTGTATTCAAGTGTTTGCACAAAGCTAAATGTTTGATGCGTGTCTCCATCAGAGGACTGGGACACTGATGTACTGTTGAGTTGGAATGAAAACCTGCAGTCCTCTAACATTAGTATAACCCATAATTACACCTAAGTCTGGACTCGGCTTATAATGATCAGTAACCACAAGTGACTAAGGCTTGAGAAGGTCTGTTGTTCATTCAACCTAAAGGGTGTAATTTGGGTTTTGCTGCAGCTTGGTGTGATGACCTACGGTGACGTGACCAAGCAGAGCCCGGAGACGCAAGCTATCATCGAACAGGAAATCAGGGCGTTGCTGAATGTGAGTGTTCCCGCAGCGCTCTCAAATTTACTTTTTTTGCACGAATTTATCCATTTCTTACTCCCCCATCCTTCCTCTTCCCTCCAGGACTCGTACGAACGTGCCAGAAACATCCTGAAGACTTACAGCAACGAGCACAAGAAGCTAGCGGACGCCCTGCTGGCACATGAAACTCTGGATGCCAAAGAGATCAAGCTGGTGCTGGAGGGCAAATCACTGGAGCAGATGATACCTCAGTAGAGACTTTAGACTCTTGTGTCATGTATATACGAAGCTGTGCAAACGACGCACGGGCCTTTTGGAGGCCTTGTATTTCATTTGTTTGTATTCCTCTTATTTTATCTATGTGAAGATGACACTGAAATGTTGTTTCACCCCTAATTTTTGTTTTCATTTGTCTTGCATTTCCTATAGAGAAGACTTCTGGTTTCACAGCGATTTTTAAAGCACTCAGTGTAATGGGATGGAAATACATATTCTACTAAAGTTCACAAGGGTGTTTGAGCGGCTGGTTGTCCTTTTACTCTGAAGGCGGGTGGTTTCTGTAGTGTTATGCATCGGTCATATTCGGTCTCATAACGAGGTTCTCAGGCAAATGCATTTGACAAAGCTCACAGTTAATCAAGATGAGATGAATGATTTCATGTACGTCTGTGTCTCATTTTAAATTTGTACAGACTGGTGAGCACCATAGGACCTTAAAGTACCTCAATCTAGAATGTACCATTTGGCTGTAGCACGGTACAGGTGATACCGCTGTTCATATGTAGTTTATTTCTCTGACTGTCTCACAGTTGCATCGATTTTGTTTATTTAAGTGCCCAAAGGTGTGTTTTCATTTTCTGCAATTAGTGAGAGGCCCTGATGCCCTATTTTAAGCTCACATGTAGCTTTTAAAAGGCCTTGGAGCTCAAATAAAGGTTACCTTTACTCATGGATGTGTTCAGTTACTCAGTACATGACTCACTTCAGATCAGAAGACTGGTTTATGTAGCTTACATGGCTAATGTGTCAGCAAACAGTCCCTTATTTACACATGCAGCTGGGAGACATTAGCGTTCATTTGGAGATGAGATACTGTCTCAGTATTTATTTCTCTGCAACTTCAGAGTGAAATAACTGGCTTTTTAAGTTGCTAATATCAGTCTGCTGGTAGGGGCTTTTTACAATAAACAGCTGCTACTGCTGGAAGTGAGATTGACGACAGCAGTGAGACTGGACTAAAAAAAGTTACAGGTCTTCAAACTATAAGAAGCTCCTTAAAGCTGAGGGGGAACTGCTAAGTTGGTTCATCGTTCAGTGGCACATTGTCATTTAGTTAACAGCCTTCAGTAATTCAGACCCCCTCACTTTATGTTAGTCTTACACTAAAACAGTTTGAATGAATGTGTCCCCATAATCACAAGCAGAGATGGGATTTGATTTTTTTTTATTCGACAATAAAACAAGACACTGATGCAAGCAGTCAGACTTTTAATCCAGAACTTAGTTGAAGCACCTTTGATCTTCATGGTATGAGAGTTTGAACACCTGGATTTGGAGATTCTCTGCAGCTCTTCTCAGTTCAGATGGGGACCGTCGGTGGACAGCTATTTTCAGGTCTTTCCAGAGATGTTCGATTGGGTTCAAGTCCAGCTTGTTTCTCAGTGCAAAGGAGGCCATTGTGCTCTTGGGAACCGTCAATGCTGCAGAATTGTTTTTGTCGCCTTCCCCAGAGCTGTGCCTCGACACAACTCCATCTCTGAGCTTTGCAGGAAGTTCCTTCGACCGCACAGCTTGTTTTTTGTTTTTGCTCTGATACGTGTTGTCTGCCGTGAGTCCTTATGTAGACAGGTGTGTGTCTTTCCGAATCGTGTCCAATCAATTTAATTCACCACATGTGGACACCAATCAAGGTGTCGCAACGCCTCCAGATGATCAGGAGAAATTGGAGCCACCTGAGCTGAATTTAATAGCAAAGGATCTTTATACTTATTTATTTTTCTTGTTAATAATTGAGCAAATAAGTCCTGTTTTTACTTTGTTATTATGGGATATTGAGTGATGGTCGATGAGAGAAATAATTAATTAAAACAATTTTAGCATAATGTCACAACATAAAATATGAGAAAGTGAAGGGGTTTACATATTTTCTGAATTCACTGTACAGTATAATATCAATTAGACTGGCTTTAATAAAGACTACAGTCAACACTGTCAAGAGACATTAATTCATCAGCATGCATGTATCTGATTCGTTGGCCATTGATATGTTGTTCTAGGGTTTCTTTGTTTAAGCATACTTTTTAATTAAATTGACAAGGAAAATGTCTGACTCGTTAACAGCTGATCAATGCATCCTTATCCACCGTAATGATGCTGTGTTTAACAACTATGAAGTAAACGTTTTGCTATTTCCTTTCAGAGATGATGTGACCAGGTTCCTGTTGAAATGACCACTTAGAGGACTTTGTAATCTGCCAGTGATAAGCAGACTGTAGTATACACTGTTTCCTTTTGTGGAAATAAGAACAGAAACGTAGTCACTACTGCCTTTCAATGATCTTAAGTTACAATTAGTGCATTTAGTTCCAGGTGAAGGCACCTGAGCTGCAACAAGGCAGAGCATTGTTGTGTCCTCTTGTCCCTTCTCATGGCACAGTGTTCAAAAAGGATGGGAGGCACAGCAGCTCTACCTCTGGCTGAAGACAGCAGCCTGGACTGAACATTAAGCTTCACTATGGAGAGGCTTACATTTTTACTTTGGCTTTTACAATAAAGCAACCAAGGAACAAGAACAATGGAGGACGCAGACGATGACATAGCTGTTGTCGGGGTTGGATGCAACTTTCCTGGAGGTATGATGCAAGCATTTTGAATTTCCAAATGTTTTTTGCCAGTTGTCTTGAGGTGAATCATAGGTTTTGTGGTTTGTTTTATTATAGGTGAAGGGTTGGACAACTTCTGGAGGGTCTTGTTGGAGGGAAAGAACTGTGTTGTAGATATCCCAGCAGAGAGATTTGACACCACTTTTTGGTACGATGCCGATGACAGCAAACCCGGAAAGACACAGACAACCAAAGCAGCTCTTATAGAAGGGTAAGCGTTGTCTTTTTTAAGATTGTGTGTTAATCCTTCTGTTGAAAAATGTTTGAATTGTGATCGATTTGCTTCTTTTTTTTTATATTTCAGCTTTAATGAGTTTGATCACAACTTCTTTGGCATTACTGAAGCAGAGGCTGAATTCATGGACCCTCAGCAGAAACTCCTTCTGCAGTGCACATACAGGGCATTAGAAGACGCGGGAGTGGCTATGGAGAGCATCAGTGGAAGCAGGACTGGAGTTTACATAGGTGACCGCTATCACCTATTTTTAACACTAGAACCGCCAGGGGTCACTGTATACCTAAAAATGTACCCCTGTTAGAATGCACTGATTCTCAAGGTACAAGGTTCAGTTATTTGTTATTGTGATCTTCCTTTTTTGCTACTCAGAACAACAGTCACAGTCAACCCAGGACGCAACGCTCAGTCCTGAAACCATTGTATTGTGCAAGTGTAATGCTTGATGTGCATCCATGAATGTTTCTCTTGTCCATAGTGAAGGTTAGTCGATGACTTATCATGCAAATTTTTAACCTATAGGGGTGCTAAATAATATACTTTTCGGAAAAGTCACACACTTTTTATTGAAACAAAGTTTAAATCGGAAAACACAGGTGGGTAAAGTTTACCTGATGGCGGTTCTAGTGGTAAAACAAGCACAATTTCAAAATACTCAATTTGTGATGTATACTGTGCTTTTATAACAATGTTGCAGGTCTGATGAACAGGGATTACGAGATACTTCGAAGCAACAGTCCTACAACGATAACCCACTACAATGGCACTGGGACGGCCATGAGTGTGGCAGCCAATAGACTATCCTTCAACTTCAACCTCACTGGCCCTTCTCTTGCTATTGACAGTGCCTGTTCGTCATCTTTGGTGGCTCTACATTTAGCCTGCCAGGCTATAAAGCAAGGTATTTAGTTCCCTTTTCCCCTACAAATGTCATGCCCGAGGGCAAGATAATCCTCATTTAAATGTTCCATATTTAATTGTACTTTCTTTTTCGACTATAGGAGACTGTGAGATGGCTCTATGTGGAGGTGTCAGTTGTATAATAGAGCCCAGAGTGTTTGTTGCTCTGAGCAAGGCCAAGATGATCTCACCTGAAGGGACCAGCAAACCTTTCTCCAGCAGAGCAGATGGCTATGGTAGAGGAGAGGGCTGCGGGGTCGTTCTCCTGAAGCCGCTGAAAAATGTAAGCGAGCATTGTGTATATTATTGTACAGTCATTACATGCCATTATCAAACTGCAAACAATACTGGATTGCATGCTAATAGTGTGACTTTCTATACAAAGGCGATGAAAGACTGCAACAAAATATGGGGTATCGTCAGCAAAACAGCGGTCAACCAAGATGGACGCTCAGTCACTCCAATCACCAAACCCTCCATGACTCAACAACAGGAGCTTCTGCAAAGACTCTACTCAGAGTCTGACCTTGCACATGTCCAGTACATAGAGGCACATGGGACTGGAACACCAGTTGGAGATCCGATAGAGGCAGGAAGCATTTCAAACGCCATCGCTAAATCCAGACCTCCTGGTTCAGAGACACTGCGTATCGGCTCTGTGAAGAGCAACATTGGACACACAGAATCTGCTGCAGGTATGGCCGGACTCATTAAGGTACTCTTAATGATGAAGCATGAGACCATTGTGCCCTCTGTTTTCTACTCAGAAGACAATGCCAGTGTAGATGTAAAAGCTTTGAGTATAAGTATTCCGGTTAAAGTTGAAAGATGGGAGACCAAGGGGTCAACAGGAAGGAGAGCTGGAATCAATAGCTTTGGGTTCGGAGGCACGAATGCACATGTGATTATAAGAGAGTACAGAAAGACCACTGAACCCACTCAGATCCCAAAAAGATGTCCAAAACTCTTTGTAATATCTGCAGCCTGTGAGAAATCGTTTATCCTGTCCATCGCTGACACCCACCAGAGGCTTTGCCGCAATCAATCAGTTGATTTACAGGCACTGTCATACACGTCAGCATGTGGAAGGAGTCATTCTCGACACAAACATAGGAAGGCCTTCCCAACATCTTCCCTCTCAGATTTAGAACAACGGCTAACATCTGCATTGGAAACAAATGTTGACTCAATAAGGTCTGACATCCAGGTGGTCTTTGTGTTTTGTGGAAATGGGGTTGCTTACAGGGGTATGTGCAAGCAGCTCCTGAGAGATGTTCCTATCTTTAGAGACAAGGTCAGAGCAGTTGAGGATCTCTTTCAGAGTCATAAAAGCATCAGCATCAGCCAGTGGCTTGCTGGTGAATACGATAATGATGCTTTCAGCAAGCCAGATGTTGTCCAGCCCCTTCTTTTTGCAATTCAGGTAGGCATTGCCTCTGTCCTGAAACACTGGGGTGTCACACCGGATGCCGTGCTTGGGCACTCCGTTGGTGAGGTTGCTGCCGCTCACTGTTCTGGACTCTTGTCTCTCGAGGACGCCGTGAAAGTGGTGTACCACCGCAGTACTCTCCAGAGTAAGGTCACAGGGGGGAAAATGCTTGTTGTTGGTAATGTAGCTGTTGAAAAGGTATTAAAATTCCTTCCAGAGTTTTCCGGGCAAATTTGTGTTGCAGCGTTCAACAGCCCCCAGTCCTGCACTCTGTCGGGGGATGCAGACGCTATAGACATCCTTCATCAGAGGCTGAAGATGTTTATGGAAGAACATCTCTTCCTCCATGAGTTGGATGTGCCAGCAGCATACCATAGCCATATGATGGATCCTATACTTGATGACATTGAGACAAGTATTGAGCCCTTGGATGCCAAGAACAAAGAGTGCAAACTCTTTTCAACGGTGACTGGAGACAGTTGTTCAGATGGCGACTTTAGAACAGGCAGCTACTGGGCAAGGAACATTCGAGAGCCTGTCTTATTTGAGCAAACACTACGTGCAGCCACCAAAGACAAGCAATCAAGGGCAAAAGTGGTCTTTGTGGAGATTGGACCTCGTAGGGTTCTCCAAAGAAACATACATGAAACTTTGGGGGAAAACACCATAGTTCTTTCCTCTGTCCAACCAGAGAAAGATTACCACACAATCTTGTCTACCGTGGGAAAACTGTTTGAACTGGGCATCAGTGTGGACTGGCATCAGCTCTACAGGGGTTGTGAGACGTTGCCCACAGTTCTTCCAGTCTATCAGTTTGTCAACACGAAGAAAGAATTGAACTTTGAAGCTTTGAGAAAAGGTGGTGACTCATCTGCCTTTCCCCCCCATAAGCTCGTATCCCAAACAAAGCAGGACAACAAAGAGTGCATGTGCAACCTCTCATTAGATACTGCCCCGTATCTTTGGGAGCATAAAAACAATGGTGTTTCCATTGTGCCAGGCGCGTTCTATGTTGAGCTAGCCTATGCCTCAGTGATGGCAAGCTTAAGGCCCAGGAAACCGGTTTCTCAGCTCCAGCTCAGTGTAAGATTTGAGAGTCTGTTTACACTTAGCTCAAACTGTCATCAGTTGAAAGTGACACTGGAGCATGCAGAGAATGGAGGTTCATTTAAAATACAGTCTCCTGTCGCAACACATACCTCCGGCACATACAGGTGTGCAGATGGCCAACCGCTGTTAGAAGAACCAACTATTTGTCTTGACATGATCTCCCAAAGGTGCAAATTGGTTATGAAGAGAAAAGAGATTTATTCAATTCTTTCTCTCGCAGGATTTGAATATGGAGCTGTCTTCAAACAGCTTAATGATGTGCATTTTGGAGATGAATTCAAGGAAGCTGTGACAGCAATTCAGGTCCCTGGTGAACTTCTACCACACCTTCATGAGTCTTTCATTCACCCTGTGTTATTGGACTATTTCTTGCAAATGACTGCCGTGGTAGCTATTGGACGGCTAACAGCAAAGCAGGGATTCCCCTCAGCTATCGGTAGTGTAGCCGTATCAGGACCACTACAAGAAGAAATGGTCATGTACCTACGAGCCACTCAAGAGACTCCAGACTTCTTGGATGTATGTGGTAGCTTTTCCACCCCACAGGGTCATGTACTGGTGGAACTTAAGGGGGTGAGGATCTCATTTTTGGGCAATTGCTCGAGTGCTCTTCAGTCACGGTTCTTCCACAATGAAATAACTGCAATTCCTGACACAAGAGACTTGCAAAATTGCAAGATAAAAGCAATCGTTTTTGAAGACAAACTTGGCGTAGCTAAAGGGCTGAAGCCTTACATGCACCCAGAGTCAGCACTTGTGGAGAGCAGAGAGCATTGGATGCCGGACCAAGTTCAAAATGTAGTGTTCGATACACTTACCACCAACGCTGATATCGGAAATGTTCTCTTCATCTGGGGTGTAGAGGACCTCAGTCACTTGTCATCTGAGAAGATGCTTGAGTGCTTGGTGAATTGCTGCGAACTGTTTCGCCAGATTGTTTTAGCCTTGAAAGAGAGCAAACACTCTTGCACTGTCCGCGTCATTACCTATAAATCGACAGAAAAGAGTGTGGACCATGTCAGTCCTGGTTTTGTGCTGTCTGGTATGACAAGGGCTTGTGCAGCAGAGATGGCGGGTCTCTCTTTTCAACTGATTGACCTTGCTTCTGTGACCAGTGAAGACATTGAAACGCTTGTTTGTGTGATAAACACCTCCAAAGAACAAGAGGTTGTGATCAGCAAAGGCCAAGCATTGACAACGAGAATAGCACGGACGCCCATGAGGGACGGGGCTTCATGTGAAGGTGACATGCACTCAGTAAATGTGAGCGACTTTGTTCTACAGACAACTGACCCATACAGAATGGCTCACTTGTCTGCCATCCCCTACGACACAAATGGAAATCCTATCCAAGAGAAGTCAGTTGAGATTCAGATGACCAATGTATGCGTGCATTCATCTGATTACTTTCCCGTCACCACATCGCATTTGAATTTTGGAAAGACGATGTATTGGAACAAGCACACGTCACAGAATCACAAGCTTCTCGCTTTAGATTTTAGCGGCATTGTCACAGCTGTTGGGAAAGATGTTCACAGCCTGAGAGTGGGAGATCATATTGCTTCATGTTATCCAGTTGCTGCCACTTCAAAGATTATGATTCCTGAAGCTGTGTGCTACAGCACAAAGAGACTCCCGTGTCTGAAAGAGACCCCGTGTGTGTCTTACTTCATACTCGCATGGGAGATCCTGCAGAAAATGCTGTTTACGGTAAAACAACAACAACACAGGAAGCTGACCATCATCTCCTCCAACTCAGCCTCTGCTCTGATAAAGGTTTTGGCCCTGACGGCAAACAGGTCCGGCTGGAATGTTTCCTCTCTGTCACATTTCAGAGGAGAATCTCTGCATTTTGGTCAGAGCCATGCATTCGTTTTTCTCCCCCCGTTCGATCACTCTTGGCAAGAGATGCATGACAGCGGATGTCATGACAGACACATTATTTTTGTATTTAGCAATCACATGTCATCCTCCTTCTCCGCAAACATGTTTGCACTAAAGAGTGAACACATCCACGTTCATAAACTTGATGTGGCTGATGTTCTCCAGAGAGCCAGTCTGCAAGTGCAAAACAGGGATATCTCTAATTGGCTATTGTCATTAGGCTTTGATACGATATCTCTACCTTTGAAAAGAGAGACTTTTCAATTGTCGAGCATGAAAGAGCCTCAGAATGATGCAGATGCTGAGTCTTACTTCACAACAAAGATGGTGCAGCAAGTTGTTCTGGATCATGGAGAGCCTGATTGTCAAATGTCAGATATCCCTTTGCTTACAGGTTCTGGACAACTCTTTAAACAAAGTTGTGTTTATATTGTCACTGGAGGTCTCTCGGGTTTGGGATTTGAGACAGTGAAGTTCATTGCCTATAATGGGGGAGGTTGTATTGCAACACTGTCCAGAAGTACTCTGACTGATGCAATACAGTTTGAAATGGAACTCCTCCAGAGAAGATACGGGGTGACAATCATGAATGTCAAATGTGACGTTTCTGTGTCGATGCAGGTCGTGGACGCGATCTCAAATATCGAACAAAGATTCTCATTGTGTCCAATCAAAGGAGTGTTTCACAGTGCTGCAGTATTACATGATGCGTTGATCGAAAACCTCGATGAGGCCCTCTTCAGAAAGGTGCTGCAGCCTAAAGTGAGTGGGGCTCTCAACCTTCACTATGCAACACTTCACAACAAACTGGATTTCTTTGTCTGCTACTCCTCCATCTCCTCATTCATTGGCAATGCCTCACAATGTAACTACGCAGCAGCCAATTCTTTCCTCGACACATTCTGTCATTACAGGAGAAACCTCGGACTTGCTGGACAGTCCATCAACTGGGGTCCTTTGAACCTCGGCCTCTTGTTGAACAAAGACCATTTCCAAAAGTTCCTGGAGGCAAAAGGAATGATGACAATGGACGTGTGTGACGTCCAAGAGGCACTTGAAAAGTGTCTTCTGATGAACAGACCGCAACAAGTCATATGCAAGTTCAACTTCAAAAATCTTCACATTCATGTTCTGTCACAAAATGCGTCTCTCAGAGAGCGTCTGTCAGCGCTGGTGGAAATGGAGCTAAAGAATGAACTGAGTAATGAACCCAGGGTTCAGCATTTGTCTTCCCCACATGAAAGTGTGAGAGCTATTGTCAGTGACATCAGCAACGTTGGCGTGGATGAGCTGGACGATGACTTGGCTCTGTGTGCACTGGGTATTGACTCGATGTTGGCCATGACACTGCAGAATAAGATTTTCCAGGAGACAGGCGTAAATGTACCTTTGGTTAAAATATTGGACCCCAACTGCACACTGGCCACTTTGGCGGCTATTGTAAAGAATAATGGATAGTTTCAATGGACCGCATCAAATGATACTCTGAGACTGCACTCACTGCTGTGGTTCTCAGTCAGATTGGTTGAAATTATTTGGAGTTTGTACAAATCTATCACAATATTTTATAGTTAGTAAGTATGTGTTATCGTTGGGTTTCTGACATCTTGGCTGGGTCACAATTGTTGAATATAACTCAGTACTGACTTATATTGTAATGTTTATATCTTGATGTTGCTGACAAGTTTTCTGTGGTGGATCTGTACAATGAATCAAAATTGAATAAAATGATTGGAATAAAACAAAAAATTTGTGTTATTTATTTGTAACATATTAACATTTGTGATCACTGAAGTACAGCTGACCTTCTCAAAATAGGCCTTCGTGATTCAATTTGGAGCCGTACCTTGACAGTTTAATTAAATTGCAATTAACTAATCTGCATGAAATATTTATCAATGAATAAAGCAACCTTATCAAGTGCATGAATAAATTGGCAGCTTGTTTTATTGTGTCATGAAGAGGCAACAAATAAAAACAATAAAATTAATTAGTATCACATTTTTCATAAAAATGTTCTTTCATGTCAACACCAAATATATATAGTGTCAAAACGTTCCTTTTATTTGCATGTTTGTCCTTGTGGTGGTAATGTCCTTGTCTGCACATGTGTTAAATTAGTGGTTCAATCAGCAAAAGACTCAGTAATCACACATGCCCCCAATTGAACATTTCTGCGACATGCCAAAATACTATCACATGTTTTGCTCCATCAACATCATAAAAATGATAATCAGAATCAATGAGCTAGCAGTGATAACAACTGACCATATGAGAGATGAGTGAATGTAAAATCGGCAGATAAAAGTAAGTTGACGTTGGAACAAACCCTGTGACGGATTAGAAAAATTACAGACTAGCTTTAAAGATTGATGAAAATTAAGAAAATAACAAGAATGTACATTACATTACCATTCATACTTAAATTCACACTTCTTCACATCAATTATTCACTAATTAAACAGTTACTTATCGACAATAATTATGTATTTAATTGTAATGCTGACAGTTTCATATTTACACAATGAATATATCACTAAGCAGAATCAGTAAAACTGAGACAAAACATCAATTTAAAAAAATGTGAGTAAAATAACGGTAGTGTTATAACAATGTAATAACATTTCAAACTATAACACCAAAATAAACAAAGACAATAACCACATCCAAAAATGTACAAAACAAGACAACAAAATAGGCAAAATATAGTATGACCATGTGGCATTAACACAATAATGCTGTTGTATTGCATTGGCTATCATAAGCCTTCTATTGTCTAAGCCTTAAGCCTTATCTGCTTCTTTATTTCATTTTTACAATCTGGTAGAAACTACGCCTTTAACAGGAGGAGACTCTTGGTTTTCACTTTCACCGTCACCTTCTTCACTCAGTATAGCTACTATCGTTGATAGCGTCGCATTAGGATCCAACAGTTTTACCAGAGGCACATTCACACCTCTCTCCTGAAAGATACGATTCTGCAGAGTCATGGCCTGCATGGAGTCAATGCCTAAAGATGAAAGAGGTGATTCATCTTTCAGCTCACTTTCATCCATGCCGATGGTCTCACAGAGCAGAGAGACGACATAATCTTGAGGTGAGACGGATTCAGATTGTGTAGTTTGAGTGTCTTTCTCTTTGGATTTTTTGAAAGCCTCATCTACCAATGCGGTGAGACGCAAGGTCAAGGCTGCATTTTGAGATAGGATGTTGTACCTGATGTTTCTGAAGTGAAACCTGCAAACAGCCTGTTGGGGTCGATTGAGCACAAGGCATTGCTCCAGACTTTTATGAATCTCAGCCACATCCAACACCATCATTCCCTTTGCCTCCAGAAACCGCTGGAAATGTTCCTTGTTCAAGAGGAGGCCGAGGTTTAGAGCTCCCCAGTTGATAGACTGTCCAGGCAGCCCGAGTTTGCGTCGGTACTGACAGAACAGGTCGAGGAATGTGTTGGCTGCTGCATAGTTTGTCTGTGATGCATTTCCCAGAAAAGCTGAGATTGAAGAGTAACACACAAAGTAATCCAATTGACAGTGCTTTGTTGCATGGTGCAAATTCAGTGCACCGTTTACTTTGGGTTTGAGAACTTTCTCGTAAAGAGATCTGTTAAGGGTCTCAATCAGGCCATCATGTAGGACAACTGCACTGTGAAACACTCCTCTGATTGGACAACCGGGGAATTTCTGGCCGATGACGCTGATAACCTTGTGCACACTCTCAGACACGGATATGTCGCACTCCATGGCAGTGATGTGATTTCCACACTGTGTCTCCACATTGTGTATCTCTTGCTGCACATCTACTGTGGGTTTGCTCCTGGAGAGTACGACAATGTACTCACCCCCTCTTTGCGAGATGAACTTGACAGTCTCAAAGCCCAGACCAGAAAGACCACCTGCCACTATGTACACTGCTCTCTTTCGGAAAAGCTGTTTTTTTGTTGGCAACAATGGAATGTCAGATAGCGTACGGCTGACGTCTTTTTCCAGAACTACAACAGCCAGCTTCTTCGAGTTGAAGTATGACTGTGGTGTCTCTGAATTAAGGCTCTCGATGCTTTCAGATTTCACATTCTGAAAGGTATAGCTTTCAAGAGCAAATTTCCTGCTCAAGTTCAAGGATTTCAGCCATTGATAAATGTGTGGCCTCTGTGCACTCAAGGATCCTTTTTGCAAAATTACCGGCATCTGAATTGTCTGCACGTGAACACTTTCTTTTACACTTTGGAACACATCCTGAGCGAGCGAACACTGCACCTGAGATTCACAGATGAAGACAACATGTTGGACACCTGGGAAGTTAGAAATGTTTGCAATCAGAGATTCATCAAATGGAGGCAGGACGACAAACACATCCATTTGACTGAGATCTACAAAAGAGCACATTCCAATCACATTCCAACCGGACTTGTAAGAAGTGAGTGCCAAGACTTTCACAAGAGCAGAATCAGGCACAGATGATATGATTCCTAGATTGTGTTTGGCTCTGGGCAACGCTCTATGCAGGATCTCCCATGCTAACACAAAGTAGGAAACACAGGGTGTTTTCTGAAGGAATGGGAACCGCTTGGTGCTGTAGCACACATCCTCTGGAACTCTTACCTTGCTGGTTGCCACCACAGGGTAACAAGAAGCAATGTGGTCTCCCACTTTCAATTTCCTGACATCTTTCCCAACTGCTGTAATAGTACCACTGAAATCAAGAGCCAGTAGATTGTGTTTCTGAGATGAGTGTTTGTTCCAGTACAGTGTCTGTCCAAATTTGAGATGTGAAGCACTGACAGGGAAGTAATCAGAGGAATGAACACATATCTTAGTGGGCCGAATTTCAACTGATGTACCCCTGATTGGCTGGTCCTCCTCCTCAAAGACAATGGCACTCAGTTGAGTCATCTTATGTGCGTCCGCTGTCTGAAGGATGCAGGGCTCAGACATCATAGAGGTAAAACTGCCCTCTGAACTGTCAATGATCTCAGGTGGAGTACGGACAATGGAAGGTTTCTGAATCAGCCCATCTTTTACCACCAACTCCGGATACTTGCTGCAAGGATGCGATCTTAGGACCTCAGCCAGAGCTGCAATGTCCTCAGCAGAGACTGTGCTTATATCGATCAGCTGAAATGAAAGATCTGGTATCTCTGCAGCAAATGATCTCGTCATGCCAGCAAGAGCAAAACCCGGACTCATGTGGTCAACTGTGATGTCAGAGGAACAGTAGGTGACTGCTCTGATGGAGTTTGGGAAGCAAATCCGCTTTAGCTCAAGGACTATTTGGCGGAATGTCTCACAGCAGCTCGCACAATTCTGCATGACAACCTCAGCTGCCAATGAGGTGAGGTCTTCTTTGCCCCACAGAAACAAGACCTCATCAAAGTTTTTCTCAATATCCGTGATATTAAGATTTTCCAAAAGAGAAGGAAACCCATGGCTCAAGAAATCTTTTGCATGTGTGAAGGGAACATATCTAGACCTCGAGTCCAAAAATGGCTGCAGGCCTTTAGAGATCCCTAAACGGTCACAGAAGACCAAGGCCTTAGGAGGAGGAACAGATGTGATGCCTTCAGGGATAACTGTAAAGGCATTGTGGTAGAAATACTCCTCAACCACATGAGAGCGACTGCCAAGGTATTTGATTATCACATGCTTCAGTTCAACCAGCACTCTCCCTTCTTTATCCGCAAAGCAGCCACAAATCTCAAAGTGATCTAAGCCAACGTCAATTGCTCTCAGATAGACAATCATCTCCTCTTGCAAGGGTTCAAACACTGTCAAACTTCCTATTTTGGCAGGAAATCCTGGTCTACCAGCAAAAATGTGCTCCACTGTAACTGGGAGAAGTTGCATGAGAAAATCCAGCACAACGGGATGAATGCAGTAGTCATGTAACTGAGACTGCAGTTCTTTTGGAACTGTGACTTTTGCAAAAGCCTCCTTGAGATCTTCTCCATAGTGCACGTCCCCCTTATTCTGGAAGACATCTCCATACTGAAAGCCTCCTTGAGAGAGATACCCATAGAACTCCTTACAGCTCACTACAGATTTGCATCTTTTGTAGATGGAGCTTAGTGAAATGCACTGCTCCTCAATCAGCCTCTCTTTCTTTGAAACCACTGTACCCGATGCATACATTGCAGATGGTGAGACTACCATGAACCTAGTTTCCGTCTCTGTTTGTTCTAGTTGCACCTTCATTTCTGGTGAATTCTGGGCTAAAACAAATGGACTGTGAAAACTGACACTGACCTGCAGTGAGCTGAGTGGTACTTTTGGTTTGGCAGTGGCCATGAATGCGGCTAAACCCAACTCAGCATAGAAGGCACCAGGGATGATGGGTATGGAGTTGTGCTTGTGCTCTTTCAGGTAGAAAGAAGAGTCAGACAGCAGATCACAGCTGAAGACGTTGCTTTCACTTCCTGTCTGACACAGCACAGGATGATTACTTGCTGTGTTTTTCTGTGCTGCTCCAATGATAACATCTCTGTCTGAGCAGTCAAACTGGTATTTAGGAATAGGCAGTGGCACTGTCTCGTATCCTTTGTAGAAGGTGTTCCAATTTAAGTGGACACCCAGTTCAAACAGCTTCGACATAACAGACTTTATCGTGTCATGATCTTTCTCTGGCTGCACGGAGGCAAGAACAGCTGTGTCATCACCCAGAGATTCCATGATGTTTCGCTGTAGCGCCCTTCTTGGCCCTATCTCCACAAACACTGTATTCTTCTTTCCTTTGGTTGCTGAAATCACTGCTTGCTCAAAAGCTACTGGCTCACGAATGTTTCTAGCCCAGTATTTCCCAGTGCAGAAATCTCCCTGCTGGACTTCCTTGCCTGTCACTGTTGAGAACAACTCTGTGTCCAGATCATTCACCTGTAAGGAGCCAATTGTCTCCTCAATTTCTGGCAGAATGGCGTCCATCAAGTGGCTGTGGTAAGCAGCTGTGACATCCAGTATACGAAGGAACAGATTCGGACTGTTGGCTGAGGTGCTTAGCTCCTTATAAAGGCTCTCAATTGCATCTGCATCCCCTGAGAGGGTGCAGGACTGTGAGCTGTTGAACGCAGCAATGCAAATTCTACCAGAGTAACGAGGGAGAAGAGCAGTGACCTCTGACACAGCCATGTTGCTGATCACAAGCATCTTCCCCCCAGGGACTTTGCTCTGGAGAATGCTGCGGAAATAGATGACTTTTACCGCATCATCAAGAGACAGGAGGCCAGAACAGTGAGCGGCTGCAACCTCGCCAACAGAGTGTCCAAGTATTGCATCGGGCTTGACTCCCCAGTGTCTGAGTAGGGTGGTAATGCCAACTTGGATAGCAAAGAGGAGTGGTTGGACAACATGTGGCTTGTTGAAGTCACTACGCTCAAACTCACTCTCAAGTGCGTCCAATATGTCCAGCGTACTCCATCTTTTGAAGAGTTTTGCAATCTCTTTGATCGTACGTCTGAATATAGGCTCGTGTTTGAGTAGTTGTTTGCACATGCCATGGTAAGTGACGCCATTTCCGCAAAAGACAAACACTAACCTCGGATCTGAGATGGACAGGCGAATATTTTTGCCCACAGTGGCACTTAACTTCTCTTTAAGATCGACTGCAGACGAAACAACGATGGCCTTTCTGTATTTATGCTTTCGATGGCTCCTCCTACAAGCTGATGTGTACAACAGAGAATCTAGATCAACGATGCTATCTGCTTCTAGCTGTTTAATGGTGTCTTCCGTCATCAGAGTAAGAGATTTTTGTGAATTTGCTGACATGACAAAATATTTCTCCCGTTTCCCACTATTCTTTTGCTCAATGCGTGACTGTTTGTACTGTTTGACAATGGCGTGTGCATTTGTACCCCCAAAGCCAAAGTTGTTCACTCCTGCAATTCTTGCACTGGAGGATTCCCACTTTTCTGCTTCTTTAGGAACTTTAATGTTCAGGGCTTTGGCATCTACACTGGCAGAATCCTCAGAGTAGAAAACTGAGGGAACGATGATCTCATGCTTCATCATTAAGAGTACCTTAATGAGTCCGGCCACTCCAGCAGCAGATTCTGTGTGTCCAATGTTGCTCTTCACAGAGCCGATACGTAGTGTCTCTGAACCAGGAGGTCGGGCTTTAGCGATGGCGTTTGAAATGCTTCCTGCCTCTGTTGGATCTCCAACTGGAGTTCCAGTCCCATGTGCCTCTATGTACCGGACATCTGCAAGGTCAGACTCTGAGTAGATTCTGCGCAGGAGTTCCTCTTGTTGTGTCATGGAGGGTTTGGTGATTGGAGTGACTGAGTGTCCATCTTGGTTGACCGCTGTTTTGCTGATGATACCCCAGATATTGTCACGGTCTTGTATAGCCTGTAAAGCAACAACAAGACTGAAATTGCTATGGATGTATAAAAACATAGGAACTGAACATTATGCTATTTAGTTGGTGGAGAAACACAGGGCTAACAGGAACTAGTAAGTTGCTGATTAATATAACATTATGGGTACTGTTCCGACTGTTTAATCTGTTTAAACACATTTCTTAGTTACGGGAAGTCAGAATCAGTTATTTATTGATCAAAAAATAAAACATTGTTGCACTTTTACTCTGCATATTCTGACCTTTTTCAGCGGCTTGAGGAGAACGACCCCGCAGCCCTCTCCTCTTCCATAACCATCTGCTCTGCTGGAGAAAGGTTTGCTGGTTCCTTCAGGTGAGATCATCTTGGCCTTGCTGAGGGCTACAAACACTCTTGGCTCTATGATACAGTTGACTCCACCACAAACAGCCATCTCACAATCACCTGATAAGATAAAAACACATTTCATAGTCTCACATTACAAATATCTGAATGCACTTTTTTTTAATGCGTATCCTTGTAATTAAAATCACAATGCTGTGGCATGGTTTGCTATTTAGTTGGTGGAGAAACACAGGGCTAACAGGAACTAGGAGGAAGTTGCTGATTAATATAACATTATGGGTACTGTTCCGACTGTTTAATCTTTAACAGAAACACATTTCTTAGTTACGGGAAGTCAGAATCAGTTATTTATTGATCAAAAAATAAAAAATTGTTGCACTTTTACTCTGCATATTCTGACCTTTTTCAGCGGCTTGAGTAGAACGACCCCGCAGCCCTCTCCTCTTCCATAACCATTAAATTAAAACCACAATGCTGTGGCATGGTTTGACATTTGAGTTACCTAACCTAGTCATTGACTACAGTGAGACACATTGCACAGACCTTGTTTAATGGATTGACAGGCAAGATGAAGAGCCACGAGAGACGACGAGCAGGCGCAGTCTATGGACAGCGACGGCCCAGTGAAGTTGAAGATGTAGGAGACTCTGTTTGCTGCAATACTCATGGCAAGCCCTGTGCCGGTCCAGTGGTTGATCACACTTGGGTGTACGTGTGCAGCATTTGTCTCATAGTCTCTGTTCATTAGTCCTATAATAAAATCAACATGAATACTGGTAAGAAAAGTGCACGTATGGATATTATTAAGAGAGTTAGATAATTAAAAGAGCAGTAGTTGAATCTGATGGAAATATTACACAAAACTATAAAACAATAAAGGCGGTCACTGGCAACATGTACCAAAATACACTCCTGTCCTGGTGCCACTGGCCTCCTCCATAGGAATCCCAGCATTCTCCAATGCCCTGTAGACACACTGAAGGAGCTGTTTCTGTTGAGGGTCCATTTGCTCCACTTCACTGTCACTGATGCCAAAGAACTTGTGGTCGAATTCATTGAACCTGAAAATATTCAAAAAAGGTTCAAATTTACCTATTTAGTGGTCATGCGTTAGTTTCAAAGATCATATATTGAAGAGAAGATGGACGCACACTGAGCTCTGATCTTATTGTTTAACCAACGTTTCGACCACGCTTTCTTTCTCAAGACAAGTTCAATAAAGTGTCAGTTTAAAGAGGGAAATTTAAAGTAAAGATACAAAGAAATGGACACACTTGTTTTCATTTACTCATCATAAAAAAATAGTTCAGGGCCCAAGCTAAAGAATCAAACAATATAGAGACATGAGATTTGGTACAAACATTAAAATATAATTTACTCAATACGGAAAAAGTGTATAAGACTATCTGTACACACTTATTTACAAAGCACATAAGTAGGCCGTTCTAAATAAGTCATAAAGTAAAGTGTAAATACCCGTCAAGGAGAGCAGCCTTGGCTGTGCGGGATTTACCCGGTTTGTTGTCATCAGGGTCATACCAGCTGGCTAAGTCAAACCTCTCTTTGGGAATTGGCACAGAACAGTTTCTTCCATCCACCAGAACTTTCCAGAAATTCTCAAGCCCTTCTCCTGTTTAGAAAAAAACACACACATATATATATATATATATACACATATATATATATATATATATATATATATATATGTATATATATATATGTATATATATATATGTATGTATGCCCATTGTTTGTATTAAGTATTTTACATTTTGACTTCCCTGGTTATGTAAACTCAAATGTAAAGGTAGAAAATGTTACATGTAATGAAAAACAGACTTAAATTGAATAAAATAAAATGACCAGGGATTCATTTGACCAGCCCCGACGGTTGTTAAAAGGTTATATGTATCAAGTGAAAACATTTTTATCTGTTGATTTCAGAGCTGATCTAATAATGTGGAAATCATCTAGTTTGTCTTTAACTTTTCTATGACCACTACAGGTATCTTAATATACGTTGTGGGAGAATAATTCATCTTTAAATGGCAAATATGCAGATAAAATATGAAGAAACAAAAGAAAACAAGCCAAAACTAAACTATCCCAAATTCAAATGGCTTACCCCCTGGAAAATTGCATCCGATGCCCACCACAGCAATACTGTCTTCAGCTTCCTCCATTCTGACTGAACATCACTGAGAATGAAAATCAAAAATCTTTCCTGAGGTCAACGTCTCTCTTTCTACCGGGCAACATCACATCCAGTAATAAATGTGTTCAGCATTCTTTAAAACGGTGTAATTAGTCCGGCTGTGTCGTGCACCGGTGCATCCTTACATCCATTTCGTTTGCCTTTTTCCCTCAGTGATGGTATCGCCGCCGCCTGATTCTTATAGCCAGCTTCTTTTCTTTATTAAACATTAATGATTGATTGTGTTCGTGGCCATGGAGATGAAGGACTCCAGTGCACACATTTATGGCCTTGCAAATGATTAGACGTGGTTTAATGAGTGAATCAACATGTCATCCCACGACGGGGTGACTCCGGGTCTTGTTTCATTGACGCTTATCACAGTTATACCATAACTAGAAAATCAAACAATCACTCGAGGGAATTTTAAGTTTGAAAGGGGTAACGTTTTAAATCTAAATCGAATTATAATAATTTACCACAATTTAAGATCCACGATGAGTATTAATGAGTCAAAACAACGTTATCATTACTCCAATGCATTATGCATCCATCACCTTAAGGAGGAGAGTGGCCTCAGTTCACCTTCTGTTAGCTTTATGTTGTGATTAGATACGTTGAGTTCAATGTTGATGTTGGAAGATGCACTCGGATAAACTCTGGAAGAAATGGAGGCTTTTAATGACAAGCCATCGCCTTCAGATGTTTTACGGCATCCAATAGACCCCATACAATGCAATTATGTGTATAGCTTATTACATAAATTACTTTAATATATATAAATAACTTGGGACACATTATGCAACTAATATGTACCATGTTCTCATGGGAACTGACAAAGACCACTTTAATATACATAGAGAAATTGTTTTAAAGTTTCAACAAACGCTGAATGTTAAAGAACCTGAAACGTTCTCAAAGGTACCATGTTTACTGTTATTTCTACTGGGTTCTCCTTAACTATGTCAAATCAGTGATTTCACTGAATCCAATCAAAACAGCCTCACGCGCTATGACTAAGATTTCATCTTTGGTTTCATCGTTTGATAATTTGACGAATTGAGTTTCATAGAACGCCGTCAGTCCTTGTGATGCTCATCGTAGCTGCAGCTCCCTGTGTATATTCAGTGCATGTCCAGTACACATTGAGCCGTTATCTCCGTTTTATTGCCTTCATCAATCCAGCACACAGAGATCATAAGGTGGTATTAAAGTTATTTACTCTGATTGTCTTTATTACTCTCCGTCAAAAAGGTCCAGAGGTGAGATCAGGACGCGCGTATTTGGGGAAGGCAGCGTGTGCCAAGTCAGTTATTGAGGTCAATTTATAAACTACTATGAACAATAACATCACATGTTGGTTGATAGCGGCCTGTGCAAAAAAAATTAAAAGGACTAAATAGCTGCTTTAAGTAAAAAATCTAAAAAGCTAACAATTATATATAGAACCAAAATACATGAAGAGATACAATAATACGTCACATTGACAATTAATCGAGTTACAATTCTGCTTTGTCATGTTGTGCTGCTAGCTGTTCACTTGTTCAATGTCAATAGCTGTTGTTGACCAAAAATATCAATTGTGTGCAAGTAGGAACCAAAACAAAAGGGATGGATTGTAAAACTCAGGTTTAATGCCAGAAAATACAGAACAGTAGCGAGATGAAGAAAACCCTTTTATTCCACAAGTTCATCCAAATATCCACGACAAAGCCGTTATCAAAATGTACAGAAAAGTATTAAAGTGCCATGAGTGTTATGAGACTACTGTGTGTTAGTAAGTAAACAAACAAAAATGACAGCGCGATAATGTTTTGACACGTCAGCGTCAGTGAAATACATTGCAAAGCAAACTGTAAACGGAGGGATTGTGTTTTGGAGCCGCTGTGCCTCCTCACCACGGTATCGACAGCATCTGACAGCTTAAATCCCAGAACTTCTGCGCCAGGACGTCGTCTTTACCGGCCGCAGAGCAGCTGGCAGGAGCACAGTCGCTGTGAGCAAAGACACGTCAGACAGGTGAATTCAAAATCCACATGTACAAAGCCATGCAGCAGTTATTTCAGATGGATAGCTCCCGTTTCTAGAAGACCGAACTGCCCACACACCAAGAAATCTTTTACCAGTTTTGTTACTATATTGTGAATTAGGTCGGTGGTTCCCAATCTGGGAGGTTGCAACTGATGAATCCAAAAGTTTGCATGACAAATTACAGGATTAATACATTTTACATTCACTTGTTCACCACCAATCATCCTCCATAAAGGTATCAGGTGTTGCCGATGAGCTGCACGTTTAAGACAAAGTGTACCTGTAGTATCCACCGCTCTCCTTCTCCAGCGACGGTTCCACCGCGCAGTAAATGCTGGTCTGAGCTCCCTGGGAAGAGTTTTTGGTGAAGGGGCTGGCCATCTTCATTAAGAACTGCTGAGGGCCGCTCAGATGACGCCACAGATCCGTCTTGACGACTCCAGGGTGGAGAGAATACGTCGTCACGCCTGTGCCTGAAAGACACGCCACCACCCGGATTTCACCGTTACCGTACGACATGAGAGACACAGCGTGTGAACGATGGAGGACAACGCACACCTTCTAGCTTCTTAGCCAACGAGCGGGTGAAGAGGACGTTGGCCAGCTTGCTCTGAGAGTAGGCGGCCTTCTTGTCGTAGCTCTTCTCGCTGTTGATGTCCTCCAGGTTGATGGAGCCCCAGGAGTGAGCCATGGAGGACACCGTGACAATCCTGGCCGGCGCCGATCTTTTAATCAGGTCGATCAACAAATGCGTCAACAGGAAGTGACCTGGGGGAACAAGGAAATGACTTTCATGTTGACTTTATTTGATTTCTTTTTTTCAGCAAAAATGTGTCCCGATGTAAGAAACTTGTCAATTTCTGTTGTCGGTCTTTGTTTAAACCGACACTCAGCAGTAAATAACGGCAAGTACATGTCAGCATATTTCAATCTGGTAAAAAACTGGGAGGAACTGTAACCGGCAGGCCTGGGCCGACAAAATGCTTGCTCTAAATGATGTTAAAAATAGTCTTTGATTAACGTTTAAATACACAATTAAGAAGCTGGACAGATAGAAAAAAGAGAGGGGATTTTATTGATCGATGAAGTTTGGGAATTTATGCTAAAGTTCTGTCCAATAAGACACAAAAGTCACAAATCTCTCAGTTATACTTACTCCGTCCTTGTAATTTTGACCTATTTATGGACTTTTCATACCAATAGTGTAATAAAATAAACCTTTTGACTCTCAGTGAGAGAGTGTTGATCAACACAACAGACCAGTGAAGACGTTTAAGACGAACTACATGGATTATTAGTGACCAAGTTTACTAGGAGGTTATTAAAGCAAGTCTATAAACCTCGACAGGGACAAATGTTCTGATGACGGGGTCATACACTGGACTCTTTATCTTCCCACGAGACTATTTGTCTTATCAGACACCAGCGCAGCAAGCGCCAATACCAACACCAATAAATACTTGACAGCTGGATCAGTGTTTCACTTTTCTTTCTGGGAACCCACTTTAAAAAAAACCATCAATAGGCCTCATCTATAAATAGTGAGAAGACTATTTTGACTGCCATTTCTCTATAATCTTATATTGTCATTTAGAAGCGATCTACGTTTGATAAAACATAACTTTGTTATGTGTTATTATATACACATGTTTAATACTTTATAATTGAGACAAAATAAATGCATTTCGGTGGAGTTAACAGGAAATCTCGTCTTTTCTTTTCCTCTCATGAGTAAAGCAATGTGAGCTGTTCTTTGCTGTAGTAGACTTTATCAGAACAATGCGAACATTCAGGCTCCCTCGTGTGGCTCAAACATGTACTACAGATGTAAATCTTAACAGGAATGATGGGATGTTTCTGACCCTAATGAAATCTCATGCGACGTATATACACGAGGGCCATCTACAGGTGAGTGTGAGAGGTTTTAAAGTGACTTCGTGATCTTTTTTTCTGAATATCTGTATATGTATAATTTCTGTATATACAAAATACACACAGAGGTTCATTTAAAATGGATTCTATATAACAGGAGACCATAGTAGTAATACATTGGGCATTAAAGCAGACACTAGGTGGTGTATTAAGCCCAGAAAAGTTGTTTCTTGACTCGTTTCCTCATGACACAGGTAAAACACGACATAGTGTTATTTACCAAAGTGATTGACGCCGATCTGCATCTCGAAGCCGTCGGCTGTTTTCCCATAAGGACAAACCATCACACCAGCGTTGTTGATGAGGAGGTTGAGCTTCGGCTCTCCTGTGGAAAAGGACAATAAGAGGTTAAATAGTTTTGTCTCCTTAAAGTCCCTTTATGTGTACATTGATCTAAAATGATCGGGTTCACCTGTATTAATGGCTTCGGCGAATTCTCTAATCGACTTGCTGTCTGCCAAGTCGAGTTTCATGCAGACAACATTTTCGCTGCCTGAGATTTCAACGACTTCTTTCACAGCGGCCTGTCCTCGCTCCATGTCCCTGCACGCCATGATCACCTTCGCCCCTGAACAGAAAGACGAAGAGCAGTGAACTACAGCAGCATGAGAAACGTCCGTTTATTGCCAAGTACACATACACATACAAGGAATGTGCACATGTTCTATGCCTTAAGGATGAAAACATATACAGCCGTGCGTGTGTGTTGTTACAGAGATAAAGCACCTCTTATACTTTAACTACCACGGCCTGAAACAGCCCTGAGTAATGCGGAGAGTTCAAAGAGCAACTTCACAGAATCCAAGAGAACTTTGACCTCCTTTGTGCGTTATCAGAAGATATTTGCGGCATTCACAGCAGCCGTAATCAGCCTGCAGTGTGTTGTATACGACCGCGGTGATGCTTAAAACTGGCCGTATAACCGTGCAGCGGCAGCCCTGAGCGGACTCGGTAAGAAGGCTTTCCTGCCATCTATGAACCTGGAAGACATCACACCAAAGACATCGAAGCAGGCGGCGGGGCGGACCGACCAACACACCCACACCACAACACAGAGGGTGAGTTAACTTTAGATTCCGACTATGACAATCTCCCACACAATCAGAGTTGTTTAAGGGGGAGTTCCCACGTGACCCTCCCTCCCAAGAGAATACAGGCAATCCAAAATGTGCCTAAACCACAAACTAAGAAACAAATGATGAGCTTTTTAGGAATGACGTCATATTATAGACAATGGATCCCAAACTCCTCAGAAAGAGAGGCACTCCTCTCTTCCATGATTCAGGGTAAACATCTTTATGCGCATGACAGACTGACTCCTGGGCTGCTGCCTTTAATGACATAAAGAGCGCTTTACTGTCAGCTCTGACACTTGGACTACCTACACGCTGACCTAAAGGGACGGTCACATGACATCAGCTTGGACTCGGGAACATGGGAGAAAACAAAGACATGTTGCATATGTCTCTACTAGACTAGACCCTGCAGCAGCTGGCCTTCCCCTGTGTCTGCATGCACCTGACATTGTGAGTTATGCAGATGGAGGGATTTGAACTCCAACTTCTTCTTTTCGTTTCACTGAAGCGTGATGGTTATATGACAGTTTCCCATTTCTTTACATTTTCATTGAACACTGCAAGGTCTTTTGAGTTGCAAGGGTTGGGTAGTAGAGGACAGACAAGGCAATGCTCCATAGTATGGTCTGCTTCTCCACATTCACATGTGGTTGGGCCAGCCTTGTAGCCCCATCTGACCAGAGCAGCTTTTGATCGTCCCGTTCTTGTTCTGAGGCGGTTTAATGTTTTCCATTGAGCCCATGGTGCTTCTGGGCCAGGGGGAAGGAACTCCAACTAGAACAGTAATATACATGACGCAAGTAACAATGACAATCCTCTAAGTGGACGTGAGGATCAGTGAGAGGTGTCGGGCCCACCTCTCCTCGCCAGGTCGATGGCTGTCTCCTTGCCGATGCCAGCGTTAGCGCCGGTGATGATGACCGTTCTGTCGTCTAGTCTCTCCGCAGAGGACCAGGCAGCCCGGAAGACGTTTCTGCAGCATTGAGAAACCAGAGTTACCCAACCGTTAGTGACTCAACACAATCACAACTGGGTGTGATGTGTGAACAATGACAAAGCAAATAGCTAGTACAACTAATTAATACGTTTGCTCTCAACTTAGGCAAAACTAATACTTGTATTAACTATAATGTAGCGATTCAATTGTGAACAAAACTAGCTAGTTTAAAACTACATAACGTTACATTATTCAGACAACCGGAGTGTTTTCATGACTATAAGAAGTCCTCACCTTATTGCCTCCATCTTTCTTTACTACAGCAGTCAGTTGGTTATCTGATGAAACACTGAACTAAATAAAACACCTGAAAACGACTCTTCTATCTCAGTTTTAACGGCTCGGGAATCACACAAACTTCTTAAAAGGCGTCAGGTTGAAATTTGGCAATGCGGAACTGTCATTGTTATTGCGTTTGATCGGCTGTAATTTCAGCCAATCGGCTGCAGCCAGTTTTCTTTTGGCCAACACTGATTGGTTGAGCTTCGAGCTTTAGGCCCGCCCTTTGTGGTGTGCTCGATTATAAGTACGGGCTACGCCGGAAGGGTGGGGAGCAAAAAATAAAGTTTTCCTTTATTGATAATTTAAACATATATAAAATATTGAACATTATTATTATTATTATTATTAATAATAGCAATAATAACAACAATAATAATATTAATAATAATCAAACCATCATCAATGTCATTATTATTGTTATTATTATTATTTATTTTTTCTACATACGTACGTATTAAAACGCTGACATCTTCAATAAATAATTAAAGTATAATTTAATGCAAAGTAAAAAATGTATAAATATATAATACTAAACAATACCACATTTGGCTGGTCACATTGTTTTATTTGTATGTTTTAATGATACAAAACAAATAACCAACACTAACTAATTCACAGGTCCTTAATTTTGTAGTCTGTAAGCAGACGTAACACAACTGTGTGTGCCTGTGTGTTTAAAAACACAGCACACCGTTCTGTGTATTAGTGCACAACCTCTTTTAAAACACGCCTCACAAAGTCTTATCGATAAAAACAAAAGAAAAGAATCACAAAGAAAAGCAAGAAAAACCCACTTGCTCTCCAGAAGAAAACCCTCATTATTACTCAGTATTCCTCTCTCTCCAGCAGGTGGCAGCCAGAGACAGTCTACCACCACGAATCAGCTGTGGGAGCCTGTTTCACTGTGACACCAGCCCTGTGTTACTGTGACACCAGCCCTGTGTTACTGTGTTGTGTCCATGGACAGATTAACAGGCTGGTATTTGGGCAAATCTTGTCCTTGGCTGAGGTCTCACTCTGCTGGCAAATAATTAGAAATGACGGGTCAAAGTTCACCAAAACAGCATGAATGGTTCATTCATACGCTACAGACAATATCACAGCATACACAGTGGGACTACATGGTGGAGAGAAGGTCATTAGAACAGGAAACACAGAGCCAGTCATCAGCTGATTGTGTGAAAGCAAACATTTCCTTCCCTTTTCTCTGTGATAGTCAGCAAAGGAGTGTTTGTCTGTGTGTGTGTGTGTGTGTATTGTGCAGAGTAAAAGACAGATATGTATGTGTCGATGTCAAATCAAGTTTGTGTGCACTTATTCTGATTGTGTCCTCCTGACCCACCACCTCCCCTCCTTTACTTCCTTCTCCATGTTTATTTAAGCAACAAGTGGTGGTCTGTCATACAGGAAGTGGTTGTAAGTGGATTCATTTCTCATATGACAGCATGGCTTATTGTGATGGCCTCTTGTTATGTATCAGGTGCTCTGTGGTTCAAATGGCAACCCAGACAAAAACACTCAATATTTGACTGTCCAGGATCTCTTATTTTTGCTGTTGTTTATGGGCTACTGTTTCGTCATTAGTGGCAAAAAATAAACATCAGACATAACAGTTTCCCGAAGCTATTACTGGCGCCGCATTAGCAGCTTCCCAGAGGCCAAAGACAATGGAGAGGCAGGAGGACGCACTGAATAAACGATGAGAACAATCCATCAGCTATAATGGGACTATTAACTTTACTTTGGCAGATGGGGAGAAAGAGGATGTGTTTTTGTACACTTTCATACAGAGGGGAGAAAACACAAATAAACAAGTGAGAGCAGAAGGAGAACATCTTATGATTGTGCAGGTCGGTGACTCGGTTTAGAAGTAATAACTGTTGAATTTAACAAAACTGTGTGGAAGATAATCCAAATTACTGGTCACTCTGCTAAGAGTTTGAGTGGAAGGGGACTTTAAATATTCCAACAATAAATGTAGAAAAAGTCCTTTTCATGAAACTGTTTTAAAGAGGAGTTTTTGTCTAAAGACAGACTTTGCAGTAGGGATACACTTAGGCTGAAACGCCCACAATAAACAACTCAAAATATAGTCATTTAGAGAATAACTATGATTAAAAAAACCCAACTGTTTACATTACAACATAATCTCTCAGCAGTAATCATCTGAAGCTGTGGGACACGATACACATCTCCACGTGTCCTTATCTCCTGTCTGACCTTCACTGTCCAGACACACCTTTGGTCCATCACTCGCATTCTGTTCAGTCTAAATGTGCTGCACCCCCCCCCCGTCATGCTTCTGTATTTAGTATTGAGTTACATAACACATGAACGCTGCCATTCATTGGCTCAGCCCGTTTCTCTTTACTGATCCAATCTCCCGCTTGTAATGGCTTTTGCAACGGCTGCTCCGTTTCCCAGCGATACCGATCTATTCCTTCATAATTACGGCCCTCTTTTGAAATAGAGGTTCTTGCTCCACACCAGATGACGGACTCCTTCATCTCACCACCGCACTGTTGACTGGCACACACACTGCAGCGTTTAGCTCCGCCATCAGTGTCCTTCATCATTGGGCCAAAGCCTTTTTTTTGTTTTCTTTTGTTTGCTCTGGATAAATCAGCACGAAGATGCAAACACAAGAGGGTCATTTACAGGTTGTCCTGTTTCATGCAGCCCAGAGTTGATTTCGGAGTGTTTCCTCCCTTCGTGTATCCAAACATACAACATGTTTTTTGAAAAAAACAAAACAAGGTTCATGTTACATAACAGCTCCTCCTTCGGGGCTCAAATCTGCTTTTCTTTGGTAGATATGTACAGTTTGTGTTCTCTGCAGAAAACTGAGCACAGAATAAATAGAAAATACAGAAAATGGCTCATCGTGAAATCACTAAAACTGTTGCAGAATATTGTGTGCTCATATAAGACTCCATCCCTTGTAAGGAGCCGATTAATAAAATAGGCTTGCAGGCCCTTTGATTCTGAAACATGCACCAGAAGCATTAATCAGCTTTCTGCAGATACCCACCTTTCAGCTCCCTCCCTTCATCTCCACCTTTTGATCTTCACCGTTTCCTCTTAGTGGCGGCATGAATCATCACAGCTGAACCTCTGTGTCACTTTGGCACAGAAAATTGGACGACAGAGAGCAGCGTCAGTGTCAAGAGAGTGTTTCAACAACAACAACAACAACAACCTGACGCCGTTAATGTGCTCTGGCTCTGTCCATCAGATGGCAAGACGGCACTGTGGTGGGTTGAGGCTGTGTTGCCCTTTGAGGGTGAGCAGACAGTCATCGGGGCCCCGCTATGAGCCCCAGGAAACAGGAGCTCGGTGCTATTTGTAGAGCTGTCTCATGGAGCCAACACTGTAGTTCAGAGATGTGCAAGTGAGCTCCTGTAGGGGAAAAGGGTGGCCCGTTTCAATGGCTGCTTTATGACGTTTACAGCAAGATATTTCAGTGTAAAAGATCTGGATTTGGATTAAAACGGTGGCATTTTATTAATTCAGCGGACTGCACCGAGAGAATAAGATGCTAATGCGTTATTCTTCATTAAGATGCTTTTTTTAAGAAGCTCGCTTTCTGAAATTCGGTTCAGTTAAAAGGGGAATCTCTGTTCACACGTCCTACATTCATTTGGAGATAAACTGTTAACGTTCGTCAGAAAGATGTAAAAGAAACAGACAGAAAGCTGCAGTATTGGTTGTTGCCTCTCCCGCTGTCGTGTTGACAGTGTTATGCTGGCTAATGATATGCCTGGTATGAATCACTGAGGCAACCTGCAGGCATCGAGCGTTCGGTCAAGTCCTGTATTTACCAAACACAGGGCCACATCGTTGAGTCCAACCACTTATAATAAGATCATCAGTCATAATATGTTTGTATTTGGTGGAAGCATTTTTCAGTCAAAAGGTCAAATATGATGGTCTTTTACAGGTTCCTTTGTTTTGTCTTAACAAAGCTCATGTCATCTTTGAGCTGCTCAAACTGTAAGTAGGTCAGGGAGCGTTTGAAATGCCAACCGGCTGGCAGATATTGTAACAGGTCACCGAAACACTATTGTCTTTTCTGTTAATATTATTTTGATCAGCCAGGGAGCTCCACATATTTTACACATTAAACTCTTGTTTCGATATTTAAAGTATTAAAGCAGTGAGGCAACACATATGGGACATCAGATTTGTACGAGAGATTCACATCTTTCAGTCATTTTATGCAATCTGCCAGCAAACATCTCGCTTTTTCGTTCCCTAAATGACGTCTTGTTGGATCTTTGATTGTTTTATGGCGTTCGTACTGTGGGAGAATGATTTTTCTTGTACCCTTTCACAAGCATGTGTGGTAACTGAGCCTGTACTATCTTTACATGCCCTCTCCTCGACACATTTATTCCCCTTTGCCGTTCCAGATGTCACCTTTGCCAAAATACTCTCCGTGGGAGCGGCACACTCATGTCATTCAGCCTTCAGAGTCTGATTTATCATTTTACACCTGCAAACACAATATATCAACCAGTAGGAACCACCATCGATAATCTTTACCGTTATTGCTGTTTAAGTGTAACCCTCGGGGCTGGATGCAGTGACAGCGTCCTCGTCCTGCAGACATTCAGTACCAGGTGCAGCTCCAGAACTCGGCGTGACACACTGACCCTTCAGCAGTTCAGCAACTGGCCTCAAGCCCAGCAGCCGCAGAGAAACAGTGTCAGGCTGCATCGTCTGAGCCTTGTGTTGAATGCATGTATTTATAAGTGGCTATAAGCAATACGTGCATGAATGAATGAAGGATGATACAGTTGTTCGTGTCAGGGCTGTGAGAAAATGAGAAAGAAAACTGTAATGTGTTTGTTTGAACTGGGATTTCTGTTTATTTTATGATTATTAAACATCTATTGTTATCGTACAAGAGATGAAATATTATTTTAGTCAAATGATTAGAAGAGTCTTATGTTTTCTGCCCGTCACATGAGGTCTGTAATGCTTTTATACTCCACACCTACACCACCTCGTGATTTACAGAATATCTCATGATTCATTATTAATTCATCACAAGAAATGGGAGCACTGTTGTGATGGCAAATATATCTTTAGCAACTATTATTTACTTGTCATATCGCCCTGAAATGAACAAGCAATAATGCAGTTGCAATTGTTTGTGTTTATGAGTGAACCTCATCTTTTAGCCTCGGTATTCCGGGTTCAGACGGAGCCACGTGGAAGGAGCAGCTGCAAGCGTTCTGATGAATGACTCTGTGAAGACTGCTGGGAGGATCCACCACTGCGTGCCTCTTTTCATGGATCCTCAAAAGGCATTCAAATCCTTACCAGAATATCTGACTAAAAGCAAATGACTATCTGTTGGTCAGGATGATTTTGCATGGCCTGGAAGTACTGAGGTTATATTTGGTGTGCTAATGAATAAAACCATTTGATCTCAACCCTCAGTCTGTCCATCCAACCATTGTGTTAAGGCCAGATTCCCAATTTAACACATCATTTGCTGGTCTTGAGGAATATCAATGTACAACAACTTCATACAACTGGTTTCACAATTGTATTACGTCAGGAAACATAGGCAAACATTTAGGCAACTTACCTACCTGGTTAGGTTTAGTACAGGACCGTGTTTTGGGCTCAAATAAGTATTATTTTTTTTCGTAGGCTTAGTAATTTGACATGATATAAGTTGAGTACTTTATGTTATGTAACTTCAGGTAAGCCAGCATTGGTTTCACACAAGAAACAAACACTGGTCTCCCGAGTGAAAGTCCCGTGTTTGTTTGACGCTTATGTCCATTCATACTATGTCCCCTGACTTCCAGGTGCTCTGAGCGCCTAATGTTGCTGCGGATGATTTAACATCGGAGAAAACCTGGTGTGTCTCAGATGCTGAAGTTTGCCATGTGAGCGCAGTGAGAGAAAGTCGGTGTTTGACGCCCTGAAAATGAAACCGGACAAAAAAAACATTGTGTATCGCTCGGTCATAGATTTCTTCATGTATATTTAAGCTTGCTTATTCACCTGCTACAATTTAGACTGTACAAAGTAATTATACTCGCTTACATTAATCATGTCAATACACTGAAACAAAGTACATCCTGTGCCCCAAAACACACCGAGCACGTTTGGTGTGACGGCAGGGGTTGTGATGGATGAGTGGCATGCAAAATCATCCGACATGGGGAATTATAATGGTGCGGCTCCCTCTCACAACAGAAAACAGCTCTGACCTCCTCTGTCCTCTTCCTGGGCCCAACAGGCTTCTCCGACAGACGGGATCCAAAATATACACAGAGTGAGACCAGATGATTCATTTAGAGCAACTGGATTGGCGACACTGTTTTATGTAATCGGAGTGGAGTCACGTTACAGAAGACAAACGAAACACACATCTGTGTTTGGGGTGAAACTTTGCACTGTAATAGAGTTACACATAGAGGGATGAGAATGATCTGGTAAATGTTTAAGTTGAGACTTTTCTTTTTCTTCTGGGTGCTCTTGGGGAGGGTATACAGTAAAGTCTCTGCACATCTGGTCAGAGTATGTTCACTGACAGCTGGTTAATTACATAAATAATGAGACATGAACCTTTCTTCGGGAGTTCAACTTTTAAAATGAAGATCCAATGACACAGATTTGATTTCATCTGTTTTCCTTACAGGGATTACGTTATGTAAGACTGCACATAATCCCAGTTTGTATTTAAACGAGATTTCAGCACTGATCAAGTGGATTAAAAAGTGCTCACAGGCTGAACATAAACCACACTGCAGCACCATCCGTCTATTTACTTTACTTTAAAACAGCCTGTTACTGAAGTTAATATTTGTTTTTTGAGTAATTTAATAATCTAAAGAGATATGCAAGGACCTGAATGCAACACTGTTCTTGCTTATTTTGCAGCCTCGCTTTCAAAAACCTGGAAATTTGCCATATTTCTCCTCTGAGGTGAATTCACGACTAGGCTTTATGTTAAACACTGCACCGTGCTGTAGACACACACATACATACTGTACATACACAGAATGTCTGTCCTCCCAGCTGCTCTGAGGGAAATACTCGACATCTTACACGCAGAAGATGAAGAATGGCTACTGTGAATAGGGTCAAATACATTATGCTCCTCACCGTTGTCATGCAAAGCACGTCTCCTCTGCCCAGTTTTGTCATTGTCAAAAAGGGAGAAGTGGTCCGTTACAAAAGCTCTTTGCTATTCACCGGACACATTCACAGAAAAAATGAGCTACAGAGCCGGGGGGGGGGGGGGGGGGGGGGGGGGAGAAAACTGGACTTTCAAAAGAAAACTGAGCCGGAGCACATGGCGGAGAGAGGACCTCGCAGGGTTCACATGCATCTGAATGAGTGAGTGACATGCCGGGTTTAAGCTGTGATCCTTGACGCTTCTTTTCAGTCTGGCAGTTAAAACGGTTCAGCCTTTCACTATTGATATTCCATTCATGTCCTCGGGTGCTTGTCCCCGAGCGGATTTCAGGTCTGAGCAGATGTTTAACACGAGCCGTCACCAAGAAAGATATCGTATAAACATGTTCGTTGACCAACAGAAACAGGCCCTCGTGGATTTTCTCTTGTATCACAAATTCCCTTTTCAAGAGATCAAGAGATTTCCCAAATACAAATATTTCTACATTTCTCATTGGAAATGACGTCTCAACTTAAACAATGTGTGAAGCCGAATGAAGAAGAGTTGAATCAACAACGGTTACATTTACATAGAACCAGTTCTTCATTTGCTGCAAAGACGTTGCATCTGCGGTTGCTGCTGTTTGAGCGTGTGCAAAGGCAAAACAGTGACACTCTGGATTTTCAAGTGTCTGGGCGGAAGGATTGACTTGAATACAGCTTGGTTTTCACTATTTAACCTGTAAAGACAAGTTTACATCATGTATGTTTCATTTGAGCGACAAAAGAACACAGACAACAATGCATGCTGGGAAGTAAGTTAATGCTAACGGTTCATTCAGTCAACTCATCATTTCAAGTTTAAAGACCACAAGGAAAAAAGACTCATTAGAATACATTTTTAAAAAACTAGAAATTTTAAGTTGAAATTCATAAAATACATAAATTAAGGTTAATGACAAAAGATGAGATGATTCCACCACTTTCTGTATGTGGATGGAGTGTATGGAGGCGAATGGGTCTGTAGAAGACGTGTTTAAAAATCCTTTGTTTGCTTGATCGTCACACTCATCCATCAGGGGATGAACGGGTGGCAGGTGGTGGAGAAAAGCTAAAAACGGTGCTGAAATCATTACGCATAGACAAAGACTATTGCTACTCCCCACATGCCATACACTGCAAATTGAGGGAATTGTTTGTCACTGCAGGCAACCGGCTTTCAGTCACTCCGGCTTCAGATGGGAAGCACACAATAGGGAGCTGGCCTGGTTTCTGTGCCTCCCCTACAGGACGTGCAACAATGTTATTGGAGGGGAGACTTGGCTCAGAGTGTCTACACTGAATCCCCCACACCTCCCAGCTACATCTCCCCCTGGTTTACATGCGAGAAAGCCTTCTCACTTCTATAAGAGCCAAGAGCCAAACAAGAGTGTGTCTGTGTGCTTGTGCTGGGTTTATCCGGGGACTAAACCGAGGAGAAATGGAGCAACATGTTCAAGTCTTATTTCATCGTATGTGGACGTGACTGACAGACAGATGGACAGATGGTCTTCCTTAGGTGAGGTGGGAGACCTTCCATATGTCAGGAAGACCATCTGTTGAAAAGGAACATGTTTAATGTACAAATTCCTTAAAAAGACGTTGCAACAAAAGGCCTCTGTATGTGATACAATCTAGTGTTTGTTGGATTTTATTATCTGCAAACATTTGCTACACTGTCATTTTCTATATTATACAGTCTATATGGTATGAGATTTGGGACATGTATGAGTGTTGAGAGTTTCTGAATGGTCACCATATGGCACATTAATCTTTTAATAAAGGACGGATGATGAATTATGACTCAGAGAAATGAACAAAGGGACAGAAGACCGACGACTGCAGGGCATCAGGTTCCTGGAAACCCTGTTTTTAATGTTCATCCTACAGAATGATGCATTATCCCTTTTGGTTGGATTCACTCACTATATTCAAATGCACCAGTCACACCATCAGCCCCTGTGTACACTGCTACAATCATATTATGAGTCTAAAGCACGCAAATCCTAGGTATTCACGATCGTTCATGATTTGTACCCAGAAGGATTTAATGCAAAGAATAAAAAGATTTTAAATATCTACATTCTTTAAGCCCTTTACTTTAAGTACGTAACCAAGTAAATATCATTTAACAGTGATAGTATAAAGAAATCCATACATTTTGGTTTTCATAACACCAGATGCTATTTCTGCTTATTTCATGCTCCTTGTGTACTCAAGTTTCCTCACTGCCGAATCCTACATGTTTACTGCTACATTGACCTAATTTCTTGACTGACTGACAATGTTTCATCATATCTTATCTTCACCTTTTACTGTACCTGCTAATCACCAGTTACTCATGTGGGTGCAGTGGTAGCCATTAGCATGACGTGGCAAAAGATGGTGGTGAAAGGGCATAACCTGCTCAAAGGCAGAGGTAGTCCACCCCAACTACTGAGGATGCATAAGGTCAAGACTGACTGTTCCCCCTGCAATACTTCAATGCTCCTATCGAGAGGTTAAGACCACGAGACAGAGAGATAGAACAAATAAAATACAGTAATAACATGATGGTCTTAAAGGAGACATTAAAGGAGACATATCATGCTCATTTTTAGGTTCATACTTGTGTTTTGGGTTTCTAGTAGAACATGTTCACCTGCTTTAATGTTCAAAAAACATTCTATTTTCCTCGTGTCGTCTGTCTGCATGTATCTGTTTTCACCCTTTGTCTCAAACGCTCTGTTTTGGTGCCTGTCTCTTTAAGCCCCCCGTAGTCTGCTCCGATTGGGCAGCGTTTTTAGATCTTCAATGATGAAGATCGATGACTTCAATGACGAAATGATCTTCGTGATTCAAAGTAAAAATCATTTGTATCGACGGCTATGTCACCCTCGTCACCATTTCAGCATTGCACTCTGCCTTTTTCCAACATCGTCCGTCTCATAAAATAAATTGGGCGAAATCATTGCAGCAAAACCAGAGATATCATCTTTCAATTCCACGCAGTCTTCTTCCTTGTCAAAAAACCAGCTGCCTACATTACCCAGAATGCAACGTGACTGCAGACGGTTCTGCTTGTAGACTTGAACAGCCAGCCTCATTCAGAGATGAGGAGCGGGCGACAGATATCTGGTAAACTCAGTCCTTTCTAACTCCTCACCTCCAGATATATTTTACATCTTCAGCCACAACCGACTGCCGGCTCAAATGACATCACATGAAATGTCATTTCGCCATGTTTTCCTATCTGATCCAGTAATGTTCCAGCCTGATATTGATGCTTGCTCAAAGGATTGAGGTCTTTGGGAAACTCACACAAGCCACAGACCTGTTTGACTGAGGTGAAAATTGAGATCTCATTAAACCTGCCTGCCTCCGATGTTTCATGGTCAGTGAGCGTGCAGTCTAACAGAATTACAGCCAGCGACTGTGCGTTTGAGGCTTTGGATTAAAGCTGCTGTGTGCCATATTAAGATAATGAGATCTACTTTCTAAGGAGGGATCTTAAGACAGACCTTGGCACATAACTGAGAACGAGACTCTCACCAGCTCGGCACATTATCACAACGGTTTTCATTGTTTCTTAAAGAAATAGTCAGCAATGAGGGAGTGCTGTGCTGAGCAACCAGAACTAAGCCTCAGGTGCAAACCACCCCTGAATTAACACAATTTAAACTGGCTTAGTTATTAGTAAATGCAGACCTTTGTTCATTCATAAATATATTAAGGGAAATGCTTGTGCAGGAGCAGGAAATTGGCAGATGTACCGGTAATCCCTGTTAACCTGAAAACAGAGTTTTGTTGTGACTCAAAATATTAGCCTCGGAAACACCTTTTTAGCTGATTGGGGTAAGTACAGTTCTCCCTTAATTATTGGATGTTCATTTTGTTTTTACACCTTTATTTGAGTGCACTTCACCTCATTTTGAATTTTAAAATAGAAAAATGCACTTTGACAATATGATAGTGATGCTGAACCTGGGATGTAAACAGACATTACCGCAAAAAATGACAAGACAGATAAAAGAACAAAGGTCTGACTTTTACATCTTTTGTGGCAAAAACAATAACGCTAAGTCGAATCGTGATCTTTTCCTTACTGCCAAACACATCAGGTATTGCACATTTAAATATTTTGTCCAACCCCCACACACACACACACACACACACACACACACACACACACACACACACACACACACACACACACACACACACACACACACACACACACACACACACACACACACACACGTGTCTCTGCATCCCGTGAACCCATAACCTCTGATGGCCAGATACATGTGTGACCCTTGTCTTTTGTGGACAAACCTGTTCCCCCAGTTGTCTCGGTATTTATACACCAGTATGATATGCGGGTGCCAAACAGACAGTGTCTGGTTGTATAAGGAGGCCGGTCGCTCCCCCTCCACAGCTCACTGGGGAGGAAGTGTGATGGTAATCACCCGGCCTCACTCGCTCTGTTTTTACTTCAAATGACGGACGCATTCGTGTTTGCTTTGCCAACACTGAGACACAGTCAGTATCTGGTTTTGGAGCTGGACGGATAAGGCGGCGACATCAGATGAGTAGGTCAGAGAAATGTCACGCAAAATGAGTCTACTTCAAATTAATAAATGTTGAATATATACAAGAAGAAATGCTCATAAAATCAAGCCCCATTTTGAGCTGAATTGTGAGCTTTCGTTGCTGCCGAGGACCCCGGAGCAGAGTGAGTCAAAACATTCTACAAAGCGATCATCCAAACGCTGAATTCAGGTCAGCAGGCTTATTGTGAGCAGCATCTCACATGAAGCACGGCGATAGAAAAACAGCACCCAGCCCGACCAGCTTCCTGATGCCCATGTGTAGATACTTAACAGCAATCATCATTATCTGCAGAGACATCAGATCAACTCATTAAAGCAGCAGAGGGGAAACGCACTGATCTGCTGTTACATCACTTTTGATGAACCCATTTTCAAGCATCCCTTGAGCATGGCAGCAACATCCTGAGATATCTGAACGCAAAGCAGGAGATCAAAGAACAACGTATCCTATCAAACGTGTTGAATGCATTCCCTTCCTCATGAAACATATGAAAGGCCGATTGTTTTGGATATTTAAGTCTCCATGATAGCCTTCGTCACCACCTTTTGCTGGTGCATGACTACAGTTTGTGGCGGAGTACGCCATGTTCTTTTCAGTGATAACATGTTTCCAGCGAAGGTAAGATCCTTAACACCCTAAAAACACAAGTTAACAATCATATTCAACCAAGATATAGATATAGTTGCCTGCCCATTGCTGCCTAGTGGGAACCTTTAATTGTCAGTCAACCTTTTCCTACATGAATGAAATGTGTCCATTTGATGTTATCGTCACATAAAATGTACTTGAATGGTAAACTAATTGTTTTGATTCTCGTTTTGGAAAACCTTTGGAGACATGCACAAGAGATCTGTTGCATTAGGGTTTGGGAAACAAGTTGTACGACAAAAGGTGAAGCACATGTGGAGAAATATGCTGGTCTTGGTGTCACAAGTTCAACACCTGCTTAGGACAGCAGTAGTGACGGCTCAGCAACGCTCACTGTGTCCGTGCGTTCGTTGTGAGCAATCGTTGCTCGCATCAACATCCCACAGATTTAACCCCCTTGACCCCCGAGGTCTTCCTCGTGTCCAACGATTTGTCAGTTTCACCGAGAAGCTGTCATTTCGTCTTCTCTTGCACAGCTGCTGGGCCTGCAGGCGGGGGACTGCGGTAGATCGCGCACTTCGGTTGCGTTCAGCTTTTGCTCCGCTGCACAGACATGCTGCAGAAATCTCATTCGGTTCAGCCACTGTTATATAAGCAATGCAAGGCAATTGTTTTGATGCATTGTATAATTTAAATATTTGCATTAATTATTCATAATGTAAATAGTGACATTGAAGTGCATGTGTGGTCGAAAGGACCATTAACGTATGATTACGTGACAGTGAAAATGTTCAACAGATTTAAGTCCCGTTTGCACAGGACTAGTATTACCAGCAGACCTCATGTGATTTAGAAATCAACCCCCCACGTCTTTTTCGTGCACTGCATTTACGCGGGATGAGCAAAGGCTGTGTTTTACCAACATTTACTGACATTATCCCCCGGGTTTGACGTCAAAGGCTCTGCGTAACATCCACCTCCTGAACATCAAGAGCAACGGCTGGAAAACAGGTATTGAACCTCGTTATATGGAGATCTGCGAATGTGTCTCCATGCAGATGAGCCTCCTCATTAATCTGCAGCCAAAGGGCTGTCAAAACGTCTTCCTCAGCAAATTAACTTCGGCAAGTTGTCATGGAATCATAGATATAAAATATTTTTAGGGTCCTTTTAAGGACTTCCAAAACAGCTACTGAATGAACATAAGATTGTTATTTTCACCTATTGCTTAAAAGTACGTTTGTCATTTAGGAACTCAATACCGTTGAGAAATCAAACTTTTTTGATATTTACATGTCAAATAAGTCAAATCAAATAAAACCCATTTGGGGGCATTTGGCACTTTTCCCACAGTCTCAAACAGTTAATCTATCAGTCACAGTAGGTTTGGGTGTTCGCTTTCCCTCTCTTGCAGCACAGTAGTCTCCTCAAAACGAACGTTCAGGACGTTATAATGCGTAACTGTTCGTTATCAGGGAACCAACATGTGGTGCCAGAAGTCTGGTGCATCAGATACGACGCATTTCTTTTGCAGCATGAACACAGTTTTTAAAAACAAATCAACGGTTGCTCTTTTAAAGAATATAAAAATAAACTGAGCTTGGCTGTCACATGTGTTACACATTAACGCTCTGTCAGCGGTGTGGACGAAGATCACCTGGTAAACAATTAACCACACAGAAGCAGCGAGTTGTCAGCGATATTTTGTGAGTTTTTATCTGTAAATGGCAATTTATAATTAGCTTTAGTTGCCAAATGTTCTGTTTCCTTCCATTCAGGTATGACTTTTACTTTTAATTGGTATCCATCTACATATTTAACTTAATAACACATATTGAAACACATTTCTCAAGCGTTACGTTCACATAGCTGTTCCCATCCTCTTTGATAACCTTCTGTCTGATGACGACGGTTTCTCAACTGTGCTTGTCAGCCTCCCCAACAACACCCATGTCAGTTGACCTGCATGCCCTCAGGACCGTGTGTCGATACACGTTCAGTAGTTATTCTGACATTCACATGTGAACGTCTTAATCTGTGGGAATGAGGGTGAATGTCAGTTTCAGTGAATTTAACAAGAAGCGTATCTCTGATTGTGAAACCCTCCGTGCCCACATGCCTGAGAACATGTCTGTGTGGTGTTGATGACCACAACGTTGCTGGGTGAGAGTTGACATAATGATGCTGAAGATTAACAGAAGTGGTGGCAGATGATGAAAAAGGGGAAGTTCATGGTACACAGATGAATCAGCACATTTACATTTACATTGACCGCATCTGAGAACATTCCCTATATCGGCGATAACTAAAGCAAGATTATTTTCTGATATGTATTCATGAAATGTAATGGATATATCATGGTTTTGGTTAGATATCAAATAAACACTGACTGGAAGCATGAGATGGGACGCATTGACTTCCACCAAAACCATGAACTTTGCCAAACCTCAACGACATGATGTTTTTTCTTGACTTTTCGGTAGCGGTTTGTAAACACAACATTCAAAGTTGGCTCCTCCTCCCCAGTTCAACGACTACAGAAGCCACGCCCCCTGACCGCGTGTCGGGTTAAATACTTGCCAGCGGCTTGTTAGATCCGGGGGTTCTCTGGCCCGATACGGGGCTACCTACTGACTCAGCTCTCTATTAAAAGATTGGCGAGCTGGTGTTGTTGCGAGGAAACTCGCCTGGCTCTGCTAACTACCGTTACTCCTGACGTCTACCCTGCTTCCTCCGGTAAACACTCGGCCGAGGGGCCACAGTTACAGTTGTTAATCACTTTACTTAGTACACACTTGCTTATAAAATGATTATTGATCTCATCCTTCATCCTGATTATGCTTTGTGTCTTTTCTACACAACCGCTACCCTGCATGAGCTCCTTCTCCACCTCTGTTATGTCCCCATCCCTTCAAGCCTTTTTCGCATGCTTACGATTTGGTACCTGGTCTTTTATAGAGGTTGACACCGTGAAACGTCCCGAACACAGCAAAATACAGACAGAGTAGGATGTCTGCAGATACAGACACCGCCACACACCTCTAGTGGGTCAGAAGAGATGCTGGAGAGGGATTACTTTTGTACCAGTCAATAAAATCCTACACATTGTGCCTTAACAACGGGCTTTAGTAGCATTCAAACCTACTGCACACGAGATGCAGGTTACAAATCCTGGTCTTTGATGTCAAAGTCTTGTACTTTGTACAAGCAAACATTCCCCCGCGGCCTTATCTCAATGTCGTCTGTGTGGTTCAGGGACACATATACGATTGTAAATTGTAACAAACTTAATCCATGCAGTAATTACAGTATCAGCATGTATTTGCTACTTAATGCTGAGTGTGTAAACTGAGTGCGCTGCTGTTTGCGTTGAAGGAATTTCCTTCACGGCGCCAGACAAGTGTTCCTTTGAAATGAACTGGAGTCTTTAGACACATCGACAGTTGTTGTGGCGTTGTGTTGAAGTGGTGAGGGATGTTTGTGGCGTTGTGTGATATGTGTCTTTATCTGAGGAAAGAACATTGAGCTATGTTTCAGCACAGAATGATGTGTCCGAGGTTTTCAATGTGTCATCGAGGACAAAGCATTTTCAGGCAGCAACGGAATATCAGTCGGCTCATCATTTTACTGCACCTCTTATGTTACGTCACCACTGTGATATTTATTTCGCTGCATTTTAGGCTGCCATTTTGCTTTTAGTAGTAGTTTTTGTGAGATTAAATCTGACTTTTTTCATTTAATTACATACATTATGACCATAAATACATAAACTGAATACAATATGAAGTTCTTTTAAAACTCAGATCCAGTTTTCATGATGAACACCGTCGACACTAACTCAAACTTTACTTTGTTCGTGTGTTTTTATCCCAACGCGGGTTGAATTCAACTGGTTTCCAATAGTTTTCTTCTTGTTTTAAGAAAACTGCAAGAGAACATTTGAGATTGTCATAAAAAAAACGAAATAAATAAATCACTCGCAATTGTAATGGAAGATTTCTATGATTAATCGGGAGAAGAGTCAAAGTTTTCAATCGATGTCAATAAACAGAGTCTTGAGAGAGTCAACGATATTTGTTCTTTTATTGTTTGCAAACAAGGGAGCGGTCCCACGCCACGGATCTCAAAGTACTGTGAGAGAGCGTCGACTAAGTTCAACATTTTATGCATACAGAGGTTCACTCCTCTGAGATAAATCAACGATGCGTTCTGCATAGTTTTAAACGCACGGGCACACATTCAATATATTTTGCCATTACTCATCCCACCGGCAGATTTTGACGTGAGTATTTTACGGTCACATTATCTTCAAATCAAGTGCTGCCAAGTAATTTACAAAGAGGAATGATGATTAAAAAAAAAAAGATTACAGTAATCTCCTGATAGCAGGTGCAATTCAACCGACAGGTAAACCAAACATTATATCTTTATTACATGATCTAAAACAAACACACACACACCGTTAAGTAGGGATGGCGGTCATGAATTTAATAACTATGACGCAAAGTAAAATAGCTGAACATCATCAAGGACTTTTTACAAAATGAAATGAGCTGTAAATGTTGCCGTACAGACAGGTGGTAATGTGAGAAACATGCCCCCACCCCCCGCTCTACAGGAAACCCTACTCCCCATGGGTAATGCTAGCCAGTATGCAACCGAGAGAGTGCACGGGAGCATGAACAGATATCCGGACCATGGGTGGTTTAATTTGACTGTGGTCAGGAGCAATGAAAGGGGGAAATCAATGGATGACATGAAGAAGAAGGAGACGATTCTTTTCCGCTGAGTGACTGGGAAAAAAAGAAAACAAAAGGACGGAGGGAATGAGAAAGTGAATAACTGGCTATTGTATAGTCAGGCGACACATCCCTCCACCTCCAAATAAGTTGTTCTCCTTGTGTGTGTGAGAAAAAGCGAGGGACAAAGAGGGCAAAGAGGACAAAGAAATGGCTGGATCTGGTACAGGTTTGGCTCACTCTCACTGGGCCCGATCGCCTCGTTGAATAGACTCATTCTTCTTATCAGCGTGGCCAGCAGAGCAGCAGCAGGAGGAGGAGGTGAGGTTCTGTGTAGGTGACCTAGATAAGGTTGTTCCTCAGCCGTACAAGGAGAGTGGGGCGGCCTCCAAAGGCCAACACGCCCCTCTGCTATCAACCGCCACGTCTCTGTTATCGGTAGAAATACTGTCATGTTAGTCAGGAGATATCATTATGAGGGCGCTCACTCCAAGCAGCACATGGTGGATACTTTGCGGTATGCCACGTAGCTTTCCCGTGAGTTTCGTGCCTACAGTGACAACTTGAAGATACTCCTGTTGCTTGGAATGCTGACGTCTTGAGATCGTCAAGTTTGTTTAACTTCAGACCTCATGGAAACATTTACAGCTCTTCAGAAATACACAGCTCCAACTGAGTCATTACTACTGGGTCTCACTCGTGATGTGCTAAATGCTGTCGTTTCTTCTCGTCTTCTGATACTGAGGCACAGACAAACACAAGACTTTAACCCAGGAGACAGCTGTTTGTGTCCCGTCTGAAACCGGGTCAACGTTGACTTATTTTACGTCAATTTCGTTAAGTAACTGCCGTACCTTGTGCACATAACACGGTTCCACTTTGCTTAACTTGTTTAGCAGCTGCAAAAAACAATTTTTTGAGAGAAATGAAGGGTCTTGAGAGAATGTTGCTTTCAGACCGACTGCTTGGAAGTACGACGGCTTACAGAGCCGACCTGGAGGCTCGTGCACCCGTCGTATAGTGGATTCCAGTTTGTAAACTTGAGCAGCAATGACCACCGTATAGCTGAGAAGATTGTCCAAACACAAAAGGAAGAAAAACAGATTTAAAGTTAAGAGGAAGCATGTGCATGCAAGGGGCTTCTCTGGGCCAAAGATAACTTCCAACACACCGTTGGATGGAAAAGTGGCGCCCAATGAGGCCAAAGGGCATCCAATTAATAAGCATCTTGTGGATTATGGGTTTAAAACAGACACACAGAATGCTCACCAAAAAGCTTTTTATGATTAAGAATGTCCGATCCTTCAAACAAGTGCGGTGTGACTGATTTAAGATGCTATTCTTAACAAAGCAGTAGACGTACTGGACAGCGAAATAAAGTGCGATGAGAGAAGAAAAAGAGGCCACAAAGATGATTAATATCGAGGCTTTCAGTTCATGGACACGATTTAAAAGAAACGTTTGTGTTTATTCGTTTTTCCTCGTGGGAAACTAAATAGAGTGATTCCACTTGAATGAATATTTGCATTTTTACTTTGTATATTGACATATTTTGTCGTCCCCATGGCCTTTGAATTCAACTCACTGATTGGATTACAATGTGACTTTGCCTGTAGATGTTTGAGAGTCACTCTAAGGGTCAGTGTTTGTTAATACGTGCATGTCTGGGAAACAAAGTAAACACTTGCACGTGCTTTATACAAAGGATTAGGCTCTGAGATATAATACGTTTGTTTAATTTCAATCTATTTCATGCTTTATATTCCCAGGTTAAAGGCCAGAGTGTGTTGGAACATTTATTTCTTAATCAAACAATAAGGGAGAGCATAATGACGCACACTTTTGTCACAGTGGATTTCACATATGTCAGTGAAACACTTCACTTGAGAGGTCGGTGTTTACATAAAATGGCAATGAAGACCAAGAGGCAGGAAATTACAGAGGAAATTTGCTGTAGAAATGTTTACGTGAGGCCATTCTTGCTCACAGTTTGAAAGATGCTTCGAGCTAAGTGGAGGGCTTCCTGAATACCATCTTTGAACTGATGACTCGTAGATGTGGGAATGAGGAGTTTTGCTACAGAAGCAGATATGAAATGAATATTCCATTCATGGTGCTTTTTTACTTTATCATTTAAAGAATGTTCTCATGAAGACAGTTATAAAAACACTGTCTTTATGGCAGAGGTTTGGTAAACAGGTAGGCAGTCAGCAAATGCAAACAAACCCAAAACAGCAGTGAGGCAAAAAGGCAGCGACACTAAGACGCACTGGTTACTCAGACGAAGTGGAGCACAGAGACTAAATACTGGAGGGAGGAGGAGAGGTAATTGGGAACAGGTGACGCTGATCAGGGAGAGGAAAGGTGATCACACGAGGGCATGAAGTCAAGTTATCTGAAACCGGAGGGAGAGGTAAACGACAAAATAAAACAGGCAACCCGAGAAATACATAAACGTGAAGCCAAGGAAAACACAACTTATGGGAACTTGACGAGATGTTACAGTGAGAGTATTTTACGCCGTTTGACAAAACTTTAAAATCTCCAAAGCTTATTTTGTGTGTATGTGTGTATGTATATATATATATATATATATATATATATATATAAAACCAAAAATCCTTTCAAAAAAAAAAAAATTCTTCAAGACCCAAAGGGCGTTTCCAGGTGTTTGGACTTATTCCTGCAGCACTGTGTTGTCCATCTCATCCTCATTGACGGACTCATGGGATGCAAAACGCACAATTAAAAAATGTGAATTACTGGACTTCCATGCATTGAAAGCCTTTACTGCCAAAATAGCATATCACCAAAAATTCGACCTAACGACATTTCAAACAGTGTTCTTCATCAGGCCTATTAATCTCGTTAAGAAGCCACACATGTTCTGTCACATGATTGATCAACACCATGTGACCCAATCAGTGCGCATAATAGCTTCAAAAACACACATCCCTCCCAGAAATGACAGAAATGTAGGCATTCAAACATCATACTGGTTGCACTGGTAAAAAAATAACAAACAAAACGTTGACCTACAAAAGCGACCAAGCCAGGATTGTCCAGACCCTGATGTGCATCCCAGCAGCTGGACCCGTATGCAACACAACCTGAAGTGGTGAAACCTTTCACGCAACGGAATATCACAGAACTGCAAGTTTCTTTTGGCAGACAGAGGAGTGCTCCTGGACAAGAGGCTGTACTGTGAGAACACAAAACCACATCAATACTAAGTTTGTGTTGTGTGATTTTGTCAAGACGTCGCTGTCTTTGACGCGAGGTTAGATTTCCTCTTGGTTGTCAGTCACACAGAAGTGCAACGTCAGATGTGTTGACTGCATACTGCAGAGGTGTGCATTTCCTCAGACTCCCTCCCTCCCTCTTCCATGTGTGTGTAGAGGTCATGTCTGCTTAATGCATGTCCCCCGCTTGCAACAAGCAGGTCAGAAGCCTGGAGGAAAAATGTGCGACATGCTGACCGTGACTTGTTATGCGCTGATAATAAAGAATTAGCCCTGATTTAGTTTGCCTTCCACTTATCTGATCAATAAAATCCATTTAAACGACAATACGCCATCGTCCTCTCATGTGTTCCATCTCAGCGAAGTGCAACTAATGCAAATCTGTTATGCCGTTGAGGTTTCTGACCTTGCTGCAGACCAGGACCAGCCCGTGTGCTGAACTCTGATCGGTCTATTAAAGCATGTTTTCAGGGAGACAAAACATGCAAGTCAGCGTGGCCACATGTGTGTTACATGATGGTGACCCAGCAGGATATTTCCTCTCACCCAGCTGTCACAACAAGCAAGTGAGATGAAAAGATGCAACACAAAGGCAGCGCTGGTGGGATAATAGGACTGTGGAAAAAGGGGAAGCTGCACTGAGATGAAGACGGGGCGATGAAGGTGATCAAAACCAGTGTTTTTCAAACAATCCAGCATGGAGGATGTTAAAAGGACATCTTTGATTGTATTTACACCTTTAGTTCGGTTAGTTTGTGCAGAGAATGTCATTCAGAACAACTGGTTAAGTTAGTCGAAGAAAGCGTTTTAAAATACTCATGAGAATATCAAGTTTCTATTACACCAACAGCAAGATACAGTTGAGCACGTATGTTAACGTTCAGAGCAAAAGTACAAGCACTTCAGCATTTACACAACATACGAAGACGTTTTCCATCACACAGGACAGTCGTCATTCCAGTACACGAGTTCTGAAGGTGGAATCTGCCACCGGTGTCATTGTAAGTTGCTGATGTGCCGTGCACGAATGGAAAGCTCCACAGACGCAGCAACACTAAGTAATCAGGTTAAGTGGGGTTTAGCAAATGGTCAATTAAGCCACTGCACGACATTCAAGGACCGCTGTACCGTTCACAGTACACAACCTGCAGTTTTGTAATCAGGAGTCCATGAGTTGTGGTGGATTTCACATCACATCACATGACTGACTGGCGAAAGTGTCACAAACTGTAAGGATTCCGAATGAGGTCTCCGAACTATGTTTTTATCACCAAAACACACGCGACTGTTTCCACACGTCTCTACTCTTTCCCCTATGTAGATCAGTCACTGTGTTACGTTATGTTTATTCATGCAAACATCCAGCAACCTTGGTGCAACGACTGCATATACAACACATTGAACACACACACACACAGGTGGGTGAGGCGACCCATCCGCTAGGTTCTCCCTCAGCTCGTGTCTTGAGCTCTCATTGGCTGTAGCTCCCCAACAGACTCCCCGACACGTCCAGGTACAGAGAGGCCAGAGAGGCCTAGCACCGCCCCCCCCCCCCCTTCTGGTGTCCGATTGAAAAGTCAAGAAACAGAAAGACACAGTTTGTCATAGATTTCTCGCAGTATAATTTAGTTTTGTGTGAACGACATCTCTCGTCTCGCTAAATGTGCAAGGTAACTTAGCTACGTTATCTGAGCCGTGTTGTATCCAGCAACTCTTTCTGTTGTCTTTTTATTCCCATATTTTCACAGTCTTACGTGTCAACACTTTTACCAGGTGACAACAAAACGGACTGATTGAGCTCGTTGTTGAGCGGGAGTTCGTACCGTAACTGGTTTGACCACAGAGAGAATCCAGACATCACTGGTTCCATCTCCTGTTGTCTCCTGCTGCAGGCTGACCTTGTGTGTTGACTGGTTATAACACTTTTATCCAATGTTACCACTGGCGATGTCAGCCAGAGTTCTTTTAATTAAACAATTCGTTATTGATTCGGAGCCAGACAGACATTTTATCTGTCAATAGCTCTCACTTCTATTGATATTTTCTGGACACATTGGGGCGACTAAGAGTCCACTGGGGACAAATCCAGCTTTAATTAGAGCTCTGTGTGGTCAAGACAACTTTTCCTGTACGTTGGGGACACACACATTCCTCCACAGAGCCTCAAGACCAGCTGACAAAACGATGGTAACACAAACCCTTCAAGCAGAGGAGGTCGAGAAACTCTGTTGATTAAAACCCGTCTCATCTTCCCGTCGAGGGTTAACACGAGAGGGGAGAAGTCAAGCGCCGCTCACATTTCACACGGGGCGAAAATCCCCCATCGCCCACCATCGGATCGGTGTCGGCAGTCAGAATCACTTTTAATAGATTTGTTTGGAGGATTTTTCCCCACTCAACTCTGTCTCAGTCTGCAGTTTTAAGATTATTGATTAGCTAAAACCATTACGCATAGTTTAGGATTAGGAAGCAGCTCGGCTTTAATGCGGGAAAATACTCCCCATTGCTGAAGGTGCAGTACTTTGGACTGTGGGCAGTTTTATTACAGGCAAGTATTTCCACAGGTACTTACACAACCCACCAACTGGAGCTACTGTTTCTGAAAGAGCTACACTACTGCCCAAAATATAGACATAAACATCCAAAATACATCATTTCCACATTGTGAAACAATCCCTTCATGAAAGGATCAGTTCTTCCTCCACCCCTGCATGTTGCACTCACAGCTGCAGATAGTGTGTGTGGATGTTTGCAGAAGGTGCACAGGAAGTCTGATAACACCTAATTTCTTTAGTGCCACCACATGATCCCCACAAGATGCTCTTCCAGGAAGTTTAACCTCACGTCAATCTTTGGAGACTCTCATCCCATCAACTGGGGGTCCCTGAGGGCACCAGAGACATACGGGTGTTTTATTTCATCTTTCATGACTTTGTCAGTCAATCGGTTGCTAATGACTTCATATCATTGTTTCTGTTTAGACTTTTTATTTTAATACAAATGTATTGGGTTTCAGGGGACCTCAGTCAAAAGCACCCATTTGCAGTCTTTGCAGTTTTAATAGATACAATAGAAGAGATGGTTAACATGTTAGTGACCCTCGGTCGGATCAAACACAGGAGGAAATGTGTTCAAAATGACTATTTTTGTTTGACACAATATGCAAATGAACTGTAACTTTCCTTCAATAATAATAATCGCTTTCACATTTTGCTGTGATAGATGATTTCACCGGACAGCACAACCTAAACATTGAAGCACATGTAGACATGCTACTGCAGCATGGGTGTCTCTTTGATACATTCCTTCATTTTGAAATTATTTGGCTGAGAAACAAATGATAAAACAGCCCAGAAGTAATAACATTTAGATATAGCATACTTAGAATAATCATTTCACAGACTCGTTTTTCACCAACAAGTCATTTGAGATTGTGTAGTTCCAGTGTTGGGCTTCAGGTGTTGACACAACAGAATAGAGTCACTGAGCGGCTCACAGTCTGCATGCCAAACATGACGTGGTCTGATTGACTCAAACAGGTAATGTGGAGGATTCGATGACTTGTATAGAAAGAAGCGAAACACTTGACACTTGTTAGTCATAAAATAGATTTATTTCACGAGTAAAACGTCCACTTCAGAAATAGAATGACAACAACACATACTCATAGGACGTCCCTAATAAAGATTGGCATATGGTCATTTTCTTTCCTTTTTATGTGAATTACAATCTTTCTTTATTGTTTCATAAATGCATACAGGGCTAACACCAGAGGTCTTCAGCCCCTCTCATGGTCTTTTGTGAGGGCCTGACAGACACTATAATCAGATCCATTGGCAGCTTCTTTTCTCCCCGTCTTCCTTGGCAGGGTAATTTATTCCTTGGCTTTGTGCATCAGCCACTACGGCTTCGCCCACAAGGCGACTGTGCGTTTTAAGCTTCAGCACTCGCTGGGGTTTCACAACAACACACATTTCATGTAGAAAAGGAGGATCATTCCTCTCGATTGATATTCCCCCACGGCATCAAAATGCAGCCGAGCTTTTGGTCACAAAACATCATTTAGGAATCACTTATTTCGCGTAAGCGGTCGGGTTAGAAAAGACACAATACTAATAAAAACACAATACAGGATGAGAAACGCATGAACGATTTAAAAATGAGGCTGCAAAATAAGAGCAGTGAGCCATTGTCATGATGTTCGGTATCTAACAGTAGCAGCAGCCCGTCCTCGTGTCCTTTGCTGCTCTGCACTGCATTCAAATCAATAAGCAGGTCAGCGCCTATAGGCATCATGTCTGCACGAGGCTGAGCGTGCCATGGTGTGTGTGTGTGTGTGTGTGTGTGTGCCAGAGGGGGATTTTCTGAGTCAATTGATTGTGATGGAGGCGGCTGCAGCGTTTCATTAAGCTGCTGTGATGCAGAGGCTGGCAGTCGACAGTGATTACAGACTGGCAACGGGAGTGTGTGTGTCCAGTGTGTGTGTGTGTGTCTTTTTTATCTGCACTTTAACATCCTCACAGATGGTGATGTAGTCTCATCCTCCCCCCCCCCCCCCCCCCCCGCTGCCCACTGCGACTAGCTTATGCGTTCCGCTTCCTGCTGGCACCATTTTGACGACAGCTTATCTTCATATTTTTCATCCTTGTGGTCTTTGTTGACACAAAAGAAGACCTACGAACACCGGTGACACATCTCTGAAAACATTGGCACCAGATGCTGAATCCTAGAAACGTGTCGCAGCCATCATGAAGTGTTTTGTCTTTTAGAATAAATTATGAAATGGAATCTTTGCTGGCTCTTAGCTTACAGAGAAACTTGAAAATCCTTCAAGTGCTTCACATCGCAGTTAGAATGGCCAGCGTTTAAAGCAACGGGCCACAGGAAGTTGATTTCTGTAAAACAATTGGATGGAGAGAGATATGTGTGCTTCGTGGCTCACTGCAAAAGAGGTAATTCTGACTAACGGGAGGGGGAAGGGAGAGGGCAACAGGGCAGGAAGGGCAAAAGGGGGGGGGGGAAGGGGCGTTACTTAAAGGAAGCACGGACAGAGCGACCCTTGAGCGGCTGGGGAGGGCGGTAGTTGTCCATCATGCAGCACTCCTTCTCGCCCTCAGCAGAGAAGAGCAGGCCGCGGAATTTGGCCATCTGTGAAAAGGGAGAAGACGGTCCCGTTAGTCATCGCTGCTGACCCGCTGTGACGGTCACTCATCAAAACGCATCACGAGTCTCACCGTTCAGTCATTGACTTCAATTCAGAGTTGTGCCCTCGCAGTTGTATTGTTGATGCTTCAGGAGAAGTTTGACGTTGTGGGAACCAGGTTTTTTAACTTTCTTGCCGAGAGTTAGATGAGAAGATTGATACCACTCATGCTACCACTATGAAGACGTAGCTAGCAGTCGGTTAGCTTAGCTTAGCATAAACAGGAAGAAATAGCTAAAGTACAAAGTTAACAAAATCAGACCAGCTCCTCTAAAACTCACCAATTAAAAAGTTATATCTCATTTGTTTAATTTGTACAAAAACAAAAGTGTAAAACCTACAAATTGTGGTTGTGTACTGTTCGTAGTCTTTATGCTAAGCTAAAGCTAGCCCGCTCCTGGCTGCAGCAACATATTTAGCGCACAGACATGAAAGTGGAATCAATATTAACTCTCGGGAAGAAAGTAAATAAGCGTATTTGGCAAAATGTTAAATTATTCAGGCCTAGCAACGCCACGTTGTGAAAATACTCTATTACACGTAAAAATCCCCGATTTTAAAATGTTACTTAATCATTGAGGATGCATTATATTTTACCAGCAGTAAAAAAACCACCAGTGTTTCAAACGAAGAACAATCTATTTTCAGCAAAGGAACAGCTGTTTCTAATATTTATTCTAAGATAAGATAACTGGCTGCTGGCGTAAGCTTCATATTTACCGCACGGACATGAAAGAGGTATCGACCCTCTTACCGAACTCGCAAGAAAACAAATAAGCGCGTTCCCAAAAGAGTCAAAAGTCAGACAAGGCAAGAGGAACCAATCAGCTGCGACAGCAGGGTGTCAGATGACCTATTTTAAAGGGTTTAACATGAATCAGTCTATTGTCATTACACTGCTTCAGCCACATGATGTACACATGGGGTAACTATTCACTAATGGGACAAAATAATATAATAATGTTGTATTACCTGACGAGAAACCGTTAACTAGTGACATGTATTACTTTGTATGAATGACTCCTTTGTTATTATCTGCTTGACCTGCCTTATATGGCACCAAGTCTAAAGGCTGTGTCAACACGTCTCACATCTTTACCCTTGAGACACCTACTCGCCGCCATGAAAGTTTGACACAATTTTGACACAATTTGCGACATTTGAGCAGGCGGTGTTCATTCTCACTCGGCCTGAAGGCTCCAACCACGGGGACAAACCTGCCCAGAAGAGGCTGTTAGTTGAGATTAACGAGTGGTTAGAAGTCAAACATCCATTTCAAGAGCTTGGATTAGGGGTCATTTTGGGGAGTAAATACTTAGCAAATGCAGGTGATGTGTACTGTGGTTACTCAGAATGAAATCACCCATTGACTGAAGCTAAAGTACAGAACGATGCATGTGCGGGGTAGACGTATCCTGTTGACTCCCACGTACTGAAACAGAAACACTGTGCTCGGCATCTGTGTGAACTTTCGTTTGCCCTCGTTCTCTTGGTGGTCTCATTTTGAAAGTGCCATATTGCCTTTCCTCCCATTACAGAGGGGCTCTTCTTCTCGATTCAGCCGCTCGGCTAATCTGAACAATTAAGCCCTTGATTTAGATCGAAGTGTAAGAGAGGATTTGCAGACGGGGCTATTCTAGGCCCGCAGCCAAGGCTTCTGCTGCCGCTGAATGGGCCCTGTGAGCTACAGCCACATACCTGCTCAGTGCTGACACTGATTGACTCTTTGCAGACTATCCAGGTAACGCTCTCCAGCAGAGGGGGTGTGGTCAGGGAGCCGTCATAGGTCCAGTAATCGAGGCAACCAGGGAGCAAGGTGGAAGGGTCGAAGCCGGGGAAGGTGGTCTGCTTGCCCTGAAAACAATGAAGAAAGTGAAGAACACGTCAGTGAAATTGTCATAAATCATAAAATTCAGGAGAATATAGTTTTTTTTTATAGACATACTTTGGCCTTGATGTCACTAAAGGTGTCAAGAACCTTCTGGAGACTGGCATTTCTACCGTCAATCTGAAAAAAAACAAGAATACACAAAGTTAACCATATGAGCGTCTGCAAACAGTATTATACATTGCAATGGGCTACAAGTATGCACTTTACGGTAAACATGCTCTAATCGTTGCTACTGACCTTCAGGAAAACTCCAACAACAGCGAGCCCATCAGGCTTGCTAGCAGCTTCACCAAAACTTGGGTATTTTGTGTTCCAGTGGACCAGATGGAGCTGGGAAAAAAATGAAAGATAAATAACAAAAACTAATCCCCTCAATAGTAACCTTATTGAGTGGAACAGTTGAACATTTCTGATCTGGTAACCTTTAGTGCAAATAACAATATATAACAAGAATTTTTTTTTATAAAAAATAATAATAATAATAATTAAAAAAATTAAATTAAAATTAAATTAAATTTAAAAGAATAATAATTGAAAAAAAAAAATTTAAAATAATTTTTTTTGTTTGTTTTAATATATGAAAATTAAAAAAAAATAGAAATAAAAACAAAAACGTCAGAGTCAGAGCAGATCCGTACCTCAGCAGGATACTTGGTCCCGTCCACGGTATGTTCGGAGCCTTTGTCGTCAGACGCTCCCCAGTGGAAATGAAACTGCTTGAGCCTGTAGATCCCTGTGATGGGCCCTTCTTTCAGAGCTGCAGGACAAAACACACATAACCCGTCAGTTCATCCCACACTGAGCCCGAGTAGTGCCTCATTGATGACACTTTGTTATCTTTATACTTTCTGAACAGAAAATATGAAAACCTGAGGAGCAGGTTAAAAAGATTAACAGGACATATGTAATTTATATATAAACACATATTACGTAAACACTCCTGTCACCGTGGCAGACTTCCTATTTCATGAAAGCAGTCTCAGTTCCTGTTGTGTAAGCTCTAGACAAATACATTCAGCCCGAAATGATGTCCAGGTATTGTTAACATCAAACGTCCTCCCAATGTTACATAATTTGCAGGATAGGAAGTAGCAGATAATCCTGTATATTGTGCTATTGCTGGTGCTTTGTTAGGAAAAGCTTACACACACACACACTGCCTTCTCTAAACAGGATATTTGTTTCTCAGCAGTCGACCTCAAATGATAAGAAGGTGCAAAACTAATCATCGAGACATTTGAGGTCGCGCCTGAGTTTAAATGAATCCTGGAAAATATAAATAAAGAGCCTGTGCTATTCATCTTTTCCACTGTGCATACACATGATGCATGACATGATGACGATGACATGCAGACTTAGCTTGTCCTTTTTTTAGCAGGGCAGGGTGCAGGAAATACCAAGGGAGGATTTAAGAGGCTCTAACTCATCTAGCGCTTATTCTTAGCAAAAGTGCTTTTGTGTTTTTCCTCTTGATGATGTCCACCGGAAAAAATCCATGATTCTGTTGGTTATGTAATAATCTGCATTATCCTTTATCAGATGAGCTAAAAGGACAACCAATCCAAAATCATCCAAATCTAAAATCCCTTTTCTTGTCTCTTTCTGGTATAAAATAGAAATGCAATTAACAAAGTAGAGAAATGAACCACTCCCACGCATATTTAGCGCATTAACAGTCTACAGAGAGCTACGGTTTGTTGCAGAGTAACATTCGGGTTTTGCACGTTTGACTATAGCTGCAGAAAAGAGTCGGCGAGGGAAATGTTTGCTCGGGGTTACATTACCAATTCAATTAGCATCTGCATGCTTCGTGCTCGGCGCCGAATCACCAACATTTCTATTTCTATTTATGTTCGTCCGTTTGATCACTAATGTGAAATCACTGTACGCTTATGAAAACTGGGGCGCATGCATCCATATGAATATTAAAATAATATGAACGTGCTTGTCTTTAAGGTGGAGATATGACGTTAACGCACAGAAGCGCATTAAACCTGAATGCCGCATTTTGCAGGTTATTGCATCCCATCAATCATCATGAGGATATTGATTGTCTTTGTTTGCAAACCATTCACCGTAAAGCTCCTCTATTACATCTAAAACATTGCAATAATAATCGAAAATGCAGTCAAATATTGCGTTTTTCTCCAGGTTGAGACGAAGCATTTCAATGCACACTCCTTAATCAGATTGTGGAGCGTTGATATCAAGTGCGGGCTCCACTGAGCGGCCAGAATTCATACATTATTAATGGCACACTAACTTGAGCTGTCGGTGTCATCGGCGAAGGTCACTTGGAAGGAATGTCCGTTGTTGAGGATCTCAAGGCAGTTGGAAGGGTCGTACTTCAGCTGGAGCGGCTTCAGCCCCGCGTCGTATGCTGATGCACCAGGTAGGATGTCAATGGGAGACTGGCGGGCTCCATTGGCAACGGGGAAGGCATCGGCCCATGTGTCGGGTCCTACAAATGATATAATTATACATTTGTTATTATTAGTATTTGCCCTAAAATATGAGTTTTTAATTACACATATTTGGGTATGGTGATGCGCTGAAAATGCGCGTAAAAGGCCCCCTCAAAATGTGCAGAATTAAAAATCTCTGCAGTGACCGGTGCATGTTTTCCCATTAATTCTGTTCCCGCTGGTATGACAGGTTGTAACACCCCCCAGCAATGTCATTATAGCATTATAGCCTGTACGTGCAATGAGCGCCTCACCGTTATTAGCTGCGTATCCCCAAGCATGAGACATTGTTCTAGAGTTTGGATGAACTGGTATCTAGAGCTGTAATTCCCTAAAGCGAGTCGTCCCCAAAGCAGCCAGTGTCGTCCACCTGACAGCTGCAGACCTTATATAGGGTCCCCTGTGAGCGGTGTGTGTGTGTCGGGCTGGTGTCAGCCACATGATGTCCGCGCAATGACCGGGAGGAGTTTAGATGCGCCGCAGCGTTGCAACACTGTGGATCAATGAGTCAGTCTCTGTCTCTCTCTCTCTCTCTCTCTCTCTCTCTCTCTCTCTCTCTCTCTCTCTCTCTCTCTCTCTCTCTCTCTCTCTCTCTCTCTCTCTCTCTCTCTCTCTCTCTCTCTCTCTCTCTCTCTCTCTCTCTCTCTCTCTCTCTCTCTCTCTCTCTCTCTCTCTCTCTCTCTCTCTCTCTCTCTCTCTCTCTCTCTCTCTCTCATATTATTCCATGCGTAAAATGCCGAGCGCGTCCTCGTCTAACGGGTTTAATTTACGTCTCGTGTCAGGAAGTAACGGAATTACGCGGCAGGATATGTGTCACCTTCAAACTGAACGTTGGCTACAGCTGATGCGTAAAGAATGGCTGCGGAAATATACTCATAAAGTACTACGACGTGCAATTATAGCATATACGACGTGTGTTATTATGGCATATACATACGCACAGATGTTACTTGTTGGATCATCGAGGGGTATAAATGATTAACAAACGGACTAGAATCTTAATGACAAAGTAATAAAACTAACAATTGAAACGATGAACCATACGTTTCGTTGAGGAGAGTTATCTGGTTCAGCAGAGAGCCCATGCACAGAGGACGGCTCAGTCTTAACTGATACAGAATTAACTGGCAACATTATCATCACATATTACCAACCTACATGCCACTAACATGCAACAAGTATGGCGAAACAAGCATTATTAAGAAGTAATGAATTATCTCGGTGAGGAATCTTTTTATCCTTCTATTGATGACGTGTCTTCCCAAATTTCAATTAGCAGTTTGATTGCAGCCTAGTGGCCAGTAGCTCAGTGTGCAACGACAGCTCCGCTCATCAGGAAATCATTCAGGCTGTACTGATGAACACTGATGTGATGGTATTACGGCGCCACCTGCTGTTGGCTTATGAAACTACAAGGTTTTTGTCTTTCTTCTCCCACCATGCAGCTTTGACAGATAAATAAACTGGAACAAAAGTATAATTCTGTATTATATCATTTAATTCAGGATATTTTTAGGGTAACAGTGTTGCAATTTCTCCAAAGTTAACTTCTAAATCTAAGTACATTTACTGAAGTACTGTTATACTTCTATTCTGCTACATTTCAGAGGGGAATACTTCACGACATGTGTCTGACAGCTTTAGATACTTAACAGAACACAAAATATAATCGAAAAAAATGTAGTATTAAACTACCCACCTTCATCTGCAACATTGAAGGGATGAAAACAAATTATAATCCAATAATTTAATAAATAACCTGAAATGGGTCATTCTGCATAATGAGTACTTTTACTTCTTGTACTTTATGTACATTTTGATGCTATTTATTTTGAACTTTTAACAGTTTATGAAACAGTCTCAGTTTAATACCGACGCCTTTATGTGGATTACACAGAGACATTTATGTGCAGAGTCTCCTCCTCCGGCCAGGAGCCGAGCATCGCCTCGCTGCTCCGCCGGTCCCCGCTGGAAGCCAACACCACGCTGCTGGAGGACCAGGCCGTATTGCTGGGCCTGCTGGAAGGACGGGAGAACCAGAACCAGGACTGCATGAGGCGGACTGTCAGACCCCGCTGCAGTAAAATGAGACTCTGGTGCTTTAGTCCACTGGGGCCGCCAACATCAACACAAAATGAAAGTTTCTAGTAGCTGTAAGTAAGATTTTGAATGCAGGACTTTTACTTGTATTTCTACACTGTTTTACTACTTTTGCTTAAGTGAAATATCTAAGTACTTCTTATAGCTCGGAATTCTAGTAGTAGGGCAATTAGCAAAAAATATGGTGCTAGATATAAACTTTTCTCATCAGTCTGATGAGTGAGGATGAAACAAGTCAGGTGAAATGATGTATTGGCTTTAATAAAGTAACCGTGTCACACTCTGGCCACACACACACACACACACACACACACACACACACACACACACACTCTGGCCACACACACACACACACTCTGGCCACACACACACACACACACACACAGGAGAGTCATTGCTGTGTTTGTTCAGTCCGGTCCATGGGTTCGGTCTGGTTGTAGTTGAATTCCGTCTGCACCCTGATTGGTTGGAGGCCCGGATCTGTGCCCTCATACAAGGCCCCCTGACCGTCCTCTCCATCCATACAGATGCCCTGCTTCTCAATGGTGTAGTTCAGCACAGCAAACGGAGCCACGGGCGACTTGGCGATCAGTATCTGTCGCTGGCGTGCGTCCACATACTGGACAATAAGACGCGTGTTGACACTGTGACTCCACGTGTTCCCCAGAGCCGCTGTCACGAACCCTGAACCCCCCTCCGATCCTTGACCCCCCAGGTGAGTTGTGATCTGGTTGGTGAGAACCACAGGTATGTTGAACTGGTGGGCCAGGCACTTGAGGGTGGAGGCCTCGTGGCTCAGCATGTTGCTGCGGTGCATCAGGTTCCCGGCCAACGTCGTGTCAAACTCCTTTCTCACCACTGAGGCCACGGAGTCCAGGATGATGAGACCCGCTCCGGTCGAGATGATGTCCTCTTCCAGTCTGTCCAGTCTGTTGAGGACATTTTGACAGGTGAGCTCCCTGAAGACGTGCACCCGCCCGGCCATCTGCAGGGCTCTCTCCCTGCAGCCGAAGTGGTCTGGGAACCGGCTCTGTGCGATCTCCACCAGCCTCTTAGCAGAGAAAGCGGACTCTGTGTCTATGTAGATCACACCGCTGTCCAGGCCGCCCTGGCTCTTCGGCAGAGTGGCCAAGACGCTCAGCATCAAACACATCTGGGTCTTCCCACAGCCAGAGGGCCCCGTCACCTCTGTGAGGGTCCCACGGTGCAGACCGCCCCCCAGCAGTCTGTCCAGGGCGGGCAACGACGTGGAGAAGCAGGAGTGTTGCCTCCACAGCTCCAGAGCCGTGGTGACAGGCGGTGCGACGGCTCTGCTCACCGACTGCAGCAGCTCCGAAGCTCTCCGGTAGCTCAGCTCCGCGACATTCATCACCTCAACAGGACTCAGAGACAACAGGTCCTTACAACTTTCTATTTGATGCCGCTTGAGTTGCTCACACATGTCGTCTGAGACGCCGGCTCGCTTCAGCTTTCTAGTCGCCATGTTGGCGTCTTCTCACCGTGTCTCCATCAACTGCTTTGACACGACAGCGACATTAAAAAACCCGCTTGCCCGCCGGTCGTGTTCTTCTCGGTTCTTCTTCTTCGCCATCTTTGACAACAACAGCCGTCGCACGCAGATGACGTAACAAGGAAGGTACGTTCGCAGCAGCTAACACGTGAGGGTATCAACAGCGACGAGCAGCGCCTGAAACACGGTTTGTTTTTAGGTATTTACGGCTGAATCGTTAAGCTATGAACACCGTTTTATATCCCGTTTGTTAAATGTCATCAACATCATGAGAAAATGATAAAAATATCGAATGCGACACATGTACAGTGTTGGCAACTAGCTTGCAACAACATCCGTGTTAACCTATATTTTAACTGCTTATCCAGAGCGATATGTTTCCAGTTGAATGTTTCTTTAAATGTTTCTCCAGCAAACAGACTACGAGCTGTATCTGTTTACCTCTAGATATTAGCAGGACTCAATTACTCAGATATTTTATACCACAGTGAGGAAAAATACTCGAGGGAAAGTCTTCCATTGAAATACTTACTTAAAGTACAAAAGTATGAGCATCAAAATATACTTAAGAACCAAACTAAGAGCATCCATACTGCCACCCTTTTCCGAAAAGTATAATATTATTTAATTCCAATTATTGTTGTTATTGCTTTAACGTGGAAGCTGGTAAAGGTGGAGCTACTTTTAATTGATTTACAGACTGCTGAATAGCTTAATACATGCAACATAACAATGTGTCATCATCCATTAGTTGATTTATATTTATAACCTGATAATCAATAACTAACACTGTCAAATAAATGTAATGCAGTGAAAGTATAAAGTTGCATTACATGCAAACTGACCTAAATCACTGTCAGTTATTTCTTTTGTGTCTGTTCATTCACTGGTTTTTATTTTATTTTATTTTAATTAAATTTTATGATAGTTTATTTTTATTTTTTTTTTTTAAACTACGGTATGTTTTAACTATGCTTTTTACTGTGTACTGGCTCTGTGGCACTCAGATTTTTTTTAAAATGAAAAGTGCGTTATAAATAAAATACATTATTATTATTATTATTATAAATATTCATGTACTCTACTATTGTACTTGAGTACTCTGTTACGATCCTCTCCTACAATCCACGTGACTGTATTTTGGAAAGTTAATAATACTATTTCTCATATGTTGGCAGGCCAATGTCCTATGTGTAAAAATATTATATTGCTGTCACTTCTGCTTCTAGTGCATTAGATTCACTTGGAAGGTGCTTTTCTCAAAAGCGACTTATATCTTTTACTTCTTTTAGACCACCGTGGTGACGGTTTGTTTCGTTTTTGCTTCAACTCTTTGTAAAAGTTGTGCATGAAATCAGCTGAAAAATTGGAAAATGCCCGAATCGGTACGTTTGGCCTCAATTCATGCAGCTTATTCATCTGAACCGCTTGACCTTGTTCAAGTTTTAGGCCTGAACGGAGGCGTTGCTAATCGAGTGGCTGCTGGGTGTACGAGGCATGTGGAGAATCTGGAGCAATCTCAACGTCTGTCTTTTTTTTCAGCAGAGTAGTGAGCCTGTAATGTGTAAACCACCACTGAAGATCAGGCAAACACTGCAGTAAGGACTACACCTAGAAATGAAATCCCTCCCGTGAGCTGATCCAAGCTAATTGGTGTTCTCTCCTCAGGTAACATGGGGAAGAATAAACCAAAGGGGAAGAAACAGAAGAACGTCTTTCGAGTGGAAAACAAGCACTTGAAGCACAAGAACAGAGCGAAACCTGTGAAGACGACGCTCAAACACGTAAGATGTCTTTGTTGTCGTTTCTTTCTTTCTTGCATATATTTGTATGTAGTGTTTGCGGCAAACTGTAATTTGTGGATTCACAGATCAACGCAGTGAAGAATGAGAAAGTGGAGAAACTCAATCAAGTCTTTACAGAAGTCCAGCGGGATGTTACGAGTATTTCCAAGTCTGTTGCCCCCGAACCAAAGAAACAGACAAAGGTAGGGGTGTAAAGAAGAATTAAAACTTGTATTTATCGTCCAGCATGGTACTCCTCTTAATGTTTGTAACGCTAATGTGTTGTTGTTTTTTGTCTTTAGGTTGTCAGAGAGCCACCAAAGGAATCTGTAAACGTTGACGGTGCTGCTCAACTCCTCTCTCAGCTGTAATGGAGCATGAAACGGCCATGACGTCTGAGGACAAACACGTCTCTCTGTGTTGGACATATGAAAAAACATAGTCAGCTGAGCTGAGAATGAATAGAGGTTACGGTCATCGCATATTAGGAAAACCTTTGTGTCATTTTAAGCATTCTGTATATTCAGCGCCAAGAAATGTAATCAATTAACAGACTTGTGCTCTGTGTTAATTGTGATATTGTTTCAGCAACAAAGGAGTTTTCTTGTTATTGATTCATATTATTTTGTGTAGACATGTTTGCTTTCTCTGGGCTGCAACTAATGCAATATTAATTTCCTGATAGATTAATCTGCTGATTAATTTCCTGTTGATTGACTAATTGTTTTATCTCTACTTTTGTGTTGATATTGGCGCCTTTTGTTTCATCCTCTTGAATGTGGAATGCAATTAAATGCGAAAATATTCGAAATGTGCACTTCATCATATTATCTTTGAGTTTGTTTTCTTTTTTGGCAAAGCAGTTCAAGGCTTCACACCTTTTATTCTCGTGCTTTTCATTCCCCTGATTTGCTGTAAATGAAGTCACAGAGGAGATCATCGTGACTGCTGTTTGCAGTGATGAAAGTGTTTGCTTCAGAGCGCGTTGTCCTCGTGGAAATCATTCAAACTTTATGCAGAAGTTTACAAAACCAGAATTTAAATGAGAATTCCACGAACATAATTAAAAAGTAAAATGTTCAACGCTGTGTTTGTTTCAGAGAGGTGTTGAGGTGGTATCCAAGCCATCGATTTCAGGGCTTCACACTGTCATTTCTATTCGGACTGCGCCTGAAGATGAAGTATAGATTTTTTCGGGCTCCACCTGCGAGCAGCGGGCCGGTATCAGCATCAGAGGTCATGTGTGTACCAGAGCCCAGCTGATTGCTTGTCTTCATGGCGACCTTTGAGTTAGCTGGTCAATACATTTGGAGCAAGCTGAGAGCAGGAGTGAGGCCTGTGAACAAACCAAACCATGACATAAATGAGCTGAGAAGGAGATTCTCAAGGTGCGGATGGCTGAAATATAGATTTCTTACATTGTCCAGTGGAGGTAGATTTTAAGACGATACGATTAACTTGTGAGCAAACAGTTGTTTTTACATCCAGCAGTCAGGGAGCAACACGTATCACTTATTTGGAGTCATGTTTGTGTTCACCGGACTCGTTTAGTCTCCAGCTACTCCTGTGGGAAATATCTGACTCTTTACCTGCTAAATTCTCCACTATGCCATTTGATGCTGAAAACAGCTGCCTGTTGTGCATGAAATCAATGCTGACGAGAGGGAACCAATTCATTAAAGCTTTGATCCATAAAAGCAAAACTACGAGCTGAAAGAAGCTAAAACGCTACGTAAAGCTAAGGGAACTGTTCTTTCACATCAAAAGCAGCAATTTGATCATTTGTGAATGTAAAAATATTGATTAGAGCAGCTTCAAAAGATGTCAACTGGTTGAAGCAGGATGCTGATATAGCAAATGCCTTTTGGCGTCAATAAAAGTTCCAAAAAACGACAGGAAATAAAGAAAATATGAAAAGATGTGGCCTGCAATGCATTAGATCCACGCCTTCAGGGCAGAGTCGTTCATTTCTGATAGGCAGGGGAAGGTTTTCAGCTGGAAGCGATGGGCGAGGAGAGTGTAGCAGATGCATTATGAAGGTGTCCGGTGCTCCCCACTGCGATGCAGATGGCAGCACCGCAGCACAGGCTGTGGGGCTGCATCGCTACACCCCCCCGGGGAGACGGATATCATCCACACATTGAATTTTGAATGTGATGTACTCGAGCTGGAAGGGGGTGGTTGGGTCTGTGGCGAGGGGGTGAGGCGGTGTTTGTGTGTTCGTCTGCCAAAGAGTCTTTTTTGTTGCCGTTAGTCGTGCAAAAAACGCTACATAGTTCTGCTTGTTGCTCTACTTCCTGTTCCCAGAGTCAGAACTAAACATGGAGAAGCAGCGTTCAGTGTTTCTGCTCCACACATCTGGAACAAAGTCCCAGAAAGCTGCAGGTCTGCTGAGACCCTCAGCTCCTTTAAATCAAGATTGAAGACTTTTCTGTTTGCTGCTGCCTTTAATTGAACCACATTCAATTAATATATTCATCAATTTCCTGCATTTCTGCATTTTACTACTGCATTTTATTTCTTACACTGTTTTTTAATGAATGTTCTTAATTGTTTTTAAATCTCCTTTTCTTTTTTATGTTTTGATGCTTTTAATGGTTTTATGTGAAGCACTTTGAATTACCTTGTTGTTGAAATGTGCTATACAAATAAACTTGCCTTGCCTTTAACATTTTCATTTGATCCAACTTCAAACTTCAGAGGCATCGATATATGAAATGCCAAGGACTGACGAACAACGCCAATGGTGCTATATTTTCTAGCAGATAATTGATTTTCAGAAATTAGATTCATAATTAAAATTGTGTCTGGTGATAAAAAGCACCTCCCAGGCTCTTTTGATTGGACTTCATTAGGCGGTTTCTTAATTGGATGTAATCAAAAGTGACATTTTAGACAACCGCCAGAGTTGGAAATGTCCACAAGATGGTGCTCTGGATGGGCTTATCAATATGCATGGTGACAAGCGAGGAGGTGTATGTAGCTGTGTGTGTGTGTGTGTGTGTGTGTGTGTGTGTGTGTGTGTGTGTGTGTGTGTGTGTGTGTGTGTGTGTGTGTGTGTGTGTGTGTGTGTGTGTGTGTGTGTGTGTGTGTGTGTGTGTGAGAGAGAGAGAGAGAGAGAGAGAGAGAGAGAGAGAGAGTGAGAGAGAGAGAGAGAGAGAGAGAGAGAGAGTGTGTTAGAGTGCGTTAGGCTCCATGAATGCCAATACGAAGCTGAAGGCCTATTTGCAGTGTGTCATTCCCACCACACAGCTGGGTTTCTCTCTCTGACAGGACCAGCAGCAAAAGGTTACACCACCTGCACTTCTCCCTGTGATAGAAATAAGAATCGCTGTGTTTGTCTGTGCAAGAGAGACAGATACTGAGTTGTGACAACCCAGGCGTCAGTGTGTTCTAAAGCCTTACTCCTCTCTCAACTTCTTAATTTCACTTTTCTTTTTTTTTTTAAATAAATATGAATGCCGTAGGTAGCAAAGACGTACATGGTCATGGCTAATGCCTGAATGAAATGTGCTTTTGAATGATTGGCGCTCCTCTGAAGGCTTGGTCTTGTCAAAAGAGAACACGGCGAACCATTCAAAGCAAAGCTGCCTTGAAAGAAATGAGCAATGTGCAATTATCGTTTTTAAAAAAGGTCAAAGTATTAGTCAACATGAAATCTGACGCATCTAATGTGACACAGCATAGGATCAACATCTGATGAATCTGCCTGAATAGGATATGTTATATAATGTAAACTTTATTTCAACATATATTCCCTTTAAAAAACGGATGCCTTCTCCTCCAGTAATCTCCCTTTCATGTATTTGAAGGCATTTTGCCAACAAGTTAGGCAGCCAAGATTCAAATTATGATTAAGGTTTGCTCCTCAGACCAGAGTCCAGTTGAGCAATGTTCAAATATTCCCCTCACGCGCTCACGCCTGCAGACTTATCTCATGTGAATCTGTATATTTGGCTTCAATCTTCAGATTTGAAGTCAGGGGTGTTTTTGGGCTACTGTGCCCTCAGTGTGATTTGCTGTTTGATGGACAGTCTGTCCCTCTGAAGGTCAGATCAAACCCATGAGGTATAATTCCACAGACACACCTACAGCATCCCTGACTGACTTAGTTAGCAATGTTAGCATGTTAAATCTGAAAAGGTCTCATGGTTCCTGATCCTCAGTCCGATCTTAATCCCTCACCGTCTTGGGACTCCAGTTAGAGAAATATTACAGAATAAATCAAGCTTTTGTTCTCATTTTTCAAGTGTTTTTGCAACAGTTGTGATTAAGCTTGTCATAGTGCGGTGCTTAACACCTGGGGTAAAGGTGAAGACGCCTTGATTAAGAGGGCTCCTCTGAGTTAAAGTATTTAAGTGCCAGCCACAATTTGAATAGTCTGAGTTATCTTAATGTTGGCATGGAGCGCTGATTTGCTGTTCTTTTCCCCGTCGCCTTGATCCTCAGAAACACGGGGAAGTTGGCATTCTGCCATCTTTGCATCAAGGTCAGAGAAGAAACTGAATTTCTCATGTGAAACTTTATTGACTTTTAAAAAAGGTGCTCAATACGACATTGGGAGTTTGTCTTTTGCCTCTCCACAGCTCTCAAACTGGTGACGGCTCACAGCTTACACTGCTAACAGTGCTAACACTGCTAACAGTGCTAACAGTGCAAACGTAGGCAACAGTGCTGACAGAGCTAACGGTGTTTTACCTGAGGGGGAACCGCAGGGTGAGCACGTCTAAAAGTGAAGTTGACATTTTGTCACATCAGCCGTTAGCAATGTGAGTTAGTCACGTGACGTTCCCATCAACCACGCTCTTTTCCTAAACCTCACCAGTGTTTTTTGTTACCTAACGGGCCTCTACCACAGAACAGAATTCTCCTCTGAGTCAAGAACCCCGTCAAGTCCACGCCACAAACCAAATCTGGATCCCAACCAGATGCCAGAACAAACAAACCCAAAGCCTCTGCAGCTCTTTTCTGTTTCTCCATCTGCAACAAACCACCCGAGCGTCAAGCCACTGCAAGCTGTTGGGCTCGTAGGGAATGAAATAGGCTTTACACTTGAGAGAGCACAGCACACACCGAGTTGCCTTTTTAAGGATCCCGGGCACGTTGCTGGAGTCGCCGGTGAGGCCCCACCTGCGGGTCCGGTTAGTGGCCGAGGGACAGGAGATCTGGAGGAGAGTGCAGGCTGGCTTGTCAGAGAAAGTGGAGAGAGAGAGAGAGAGAGAGAGAGATTTCTGGTCCACCTGTCAGAGACATGAACACAGTACATCTGTTCATCCCCTCCTCCCCGGAGGATGTCACCGTCTACAAAACACGGCCCACTTATTTCTGCCCGCCTCCGTGTCACTGTCTCTTTGTTTTTCACACGCAAATGAGCACAAACACATGCACTCATACGTACACCGACACGGAGAACGCGGCGCAACCACAGTGCGGCTCTGTTCACCGCCCCGATGGAATCCGTGCAGTCGCCAGAAAAAACCTTTGTGGTTTCAAATTGACACAAAATGCACGTCTGCAGCAAAAGTCAAAGCGTGCAGAATGTGTCACATCCAAGGGTATCCAGAGATTATTCATTGTTAATCACTACCTCATGGCTTGGACATATTAAACAAACAAACAGGTCTATGTGAGAATATATTAGATTGGCTGACACATTGGTTTGCAGATGAGCAAATCGAACACTGTGTGGTGGGCATTGTATACAGGCACTGAGAGCTTTAATGTATGTTCTTTAATTAGCTTCATTTCAAAGGAGAGATTGTTTTGAGGATGTGTTCTTGTCCTGGTTTGAAATGGAAGCTGCGATACCTTCGACTACATTTGAACCAACGCCTGGTGATGGCTGTGGGGTTGTCTTCTTGTGTTGCCGCCACTGTCAGTCAAACCTGACCAGGATGAGGAAAGTGCGGCGGCATCTGGTGGACAGTTGGAGAAGGACTATGATGAAGATTTGGGGGGATGAGGAAGTGGGAATGTGTTTGGAAAGAGAGGCAGAAAATAAACGACTGTAGAAAGTCGTGGAGAAAGTTAAACCCTTCATAAATAACTGAGGGTGTTTTTCCCTAAAATTCAACTTTAATTGTCGATCTTTAGTCATGAATGTTTGATGTTACAGAGAAATATTTAAAAACAAGTTTTTAATGGCTTTGAATGGAAGTATTTCCCCTGAAAAACCAGATCTTCAGACTAAACACGTGGCTCGACTGTGTTGACAAGACGTAGTGAAATGTTTGTTTTCTCTCACAACGTTTATGAAAAGTTATTTCATCGTTTGAATTTCAAAGTCGGTGCTGCAAACCTTTATTTCAAAGCTCACTCGTCTTTGCCGCTCACCTTGTTTTTCACCGATGTTTTCGGTTTGTTCCGGGTTTGATGACTTTCTCCACGCTGCTGAACAATGATGGGCCTGGACCTCTTGTCGCGATGTTCCTTTTCTGCTGTGGAGGTTTCCCTCGAGCACAGTGAGTCCCAGTTGTTGGAGGTTTTCAATGGCAGGCGGTGGAGAACTATGGTAGCTACTATAAGGAGTGTAAATAAGTGTGTGAATGCAAAGAGTGCTGGATAAGAGTATGCATGCTCAGCAAAAATGTACGTGCATTCCCGTTGTAAGGCAGAACCATTTTCAGCGTTAGCAGAGGAGAGCAAGGAGGGAGCGAGGGCCGTGATTCAGGAGAGAAAGGGCCGCACGTGATGCGCTTGTTGATGAGAGGAAGACTCAGTGGAAGAGAGGAAGACTCAGTGGAAGAGAAGGAGACTCTGCTTTTGCCGACCGGGGTAAACAGGCCAGCGGACCGTCGGGGATGCAGGAGGTGGAGGAGCTGAGGCTCCTCAGGAGCAGTGGGGAGTGAGGAGTGAGGAGGAGCAGGAAGACAATGTGGAGGCTGGAGACTGGAGGGGAGGTGGTGCAGCTCCCTCTGTAGCCCACGAGTCCCAGTGCCAGGATTGTACATTTTGTAGTTGTGTTGCATTGTTGGTCACGTTCCAAAACCCTGAAGGATGTAAGACTTGCAACATGAAAGAATAACACTTTTTTTCTGGCAGTGTTTCGAAGGATTTAATGTGTCTATTTAATGCTAAGACATTTGGGGTTTTATTTTCTCAACTTTTTATCCACTATGATAATTAAACGTTAGCGTGTACCTTTCTGCAAACCACCGATAAGTTGAATCTCGACATATCTGAACCAAAACACCTACCGCCAAGGAGGTGACGTTTTCGGTTTGGTTTGTTTGTTTGTCATCAGGATGGAAAACTACCGACCCGATTACCATGAACATCAGTGGAAGCATGGGCCGAGAAAGAAGCATTGCATGAGTAAGCTGATCCCAGTAATAGGGCATTGGGCCTGTCCTCTGGTGACGTCATGGTGTAAGGAGATGTCAACACAACATTCCCATAACTGAAATAACCTGAGCATCAGCTTTGGAAATTAAACCTATTTTGTATTAAACCGTAGTTTCCCTTTCATGAGTCGCCCAATAATTCATGCTGTCGGTCAGTTTTTGGAATGGAATTAATGCCTTTAATTAAAGGTTGACCGTCATCTACCTGCATGCATGTCTTTTATTGTTGTTTAGCTGTGTCTGAGTGATTTATGTATTTCACATACTCTGTATGCGTTTATGTTTTGTGCCTCTGACGTGGATGTTTTTTAGCATCTAAACAACTACAGCATAATACTGTTTCTAGTCCATGTTTTAACATAGTTATTCTCAATTATTTCCATTGTTTGTCCACGCATTGTTAAGTGTCAATATTGTTTCACCTTTTAACTTTAATCTTACATTGTTTTCAGGTTTATTGTGTAACATCTGCCTCTTGGGACTACACATGAAAAATAGCCTTTTGGCTAACTCTGGCACATTTGCAGAAATGTTTTTATTAATGTGCACTGTCCCGTTCAAATAAACCAATAAATAAGAAACTTACACATTATCCACAAATACAATAAGACATCACACCACATCCTGTTAATACATGTCAGGCGTTCTGTTCGTGTGGCACATGGAAGCTGGTATACTTGCTGTTGGGTGGATCTTTTCTGGGAAAAGCCCACAGGAAGTATTTCTTCTTATGTTACCAGAAGCAGCAGCATTGTTTGTGTGGAATAAACAGAAGAGGAGCGCGAGCAGTTATCCGTCGGCAGAAAAATGGAGGGGAGATTGCACAACACTGCACACACCGTTTGATTGACAGGCGATACTTGAGAAGAGATTGCTGCTTTTCAACCTCTCAACCAAAAATAGGAATTTCCTTTTTTTGTAAAGGGTTTATGGCTAATAACTGCAATGCCATTGAGTGCGTGTTGCTGTCACTGTTTTACAGAAGAGTCAGGCTCTGCTGGGAGGTTTAAAAGCCTGCCTTTCTGACTGGGTGTTTAGGCCTCTTCAGACTCTGCAGATAAGAGAAGGGAAGCGCTCAACCTTCAGACGTGCGGAGAGAGGGCGATGACAGCCGGGCTCACCTCAGCCCAGGAGCCCAGAGGTGTCGTGAAGAAACGGATTTCAGCAGCGCCGCTGTTCACTGAGACGACTAAAATGGAGAGCGGGAGGTGCACACAGGTTGACGACAAAGACAAAATGGAGCTGATAAGGGCAGGACGACGATTCAGAAAAAGAAGACGAGAAACCTCAATGAAGGCAGCAGATACACATTTAGACTCCGGTCGTCATATCGTGGCCATTGTAGGTAAACAATTGTTGGTTCACCAGCTCTGCTGTGTCATGCTGAGACGGTAGGATATTATGGGCTTTTAGCAGGTTTGATGGGAGTGAACCAAAAAAAAAGGATGAGCACCATGAAACCAAAACAATGAGCTTAAATACACTAAAATGCTCCGTAGAGCTGAGAGAAAATAATATATGTTAGTCCAAACACAAGCGACCCCTTTTATAAAATCTGTCGTCTTTTGACCCATTGTTGAAATAAAGATAGATAGATAGATAGATAGATAGATAGATAGATAGATAGATAGATAGATAGATAGATAGATAGATAGATAGATAGATAGATAGATAGATAGATAGATAGATAGATATGCAGTTTATTCATCCCCAGGGGGAAATTTGTAAAAAATATGTTGATTTGTGCAGATTTAAATAATCACCATTAGTAGATTTAGTGTTTGACAGCTCAAAGTTAGATGAATGTTCCTTCAATAAGCTACCGGTTGAAGCACTGTATTGAAACTAGAGACATTGATTGTGCTTGCATTAGCTGAAGGACAGTACTTCAAAGAACCTGAAAGTCCCGATTCAATCAGCTCCAACTGTGAGGTCAAGTGGGTGGAGCGTCTTCGTCAATCGACACTCGTCAGCTGGAGAGTTTAGCTTCAAAGACGAGACCTTTTGGGTGGAAAGAGAGAAAGCCGGCAGCTTCCCAGAGTGAAAACTTTGATTCGCCGAACAACAAACACACGTTTCAGCTGCAGAGTGGGGCGACGTGGAACAAATGACGGCTCGTTCCCTCCAAAATATTGCTTTTATCCCTTCGACTTTCATACTGACTGACAGCAGAAGGAGCGAAACATAACGCTCTACAACACATGTTTAGATTAAGGGAGAATCTTTGAGTAAAGAAAAGTAAAGAAGGATTCAGCTTAAATCTCCGTGCTCGTCTCCGTCAGCTCCGAAGCTGTAACTCCTGAGGGTTAGACTTCTACATGTTGGGGAAAAGGAGTATTATGGGAACATTTTGATGAACAATAAAGTGTGTTTAATGTCTTATTAAGACTGTAAGACTTGCATTGGACCAGGATTTAGTTTCGACAGTGCAACTGTGAAAGCTAGGTGGTTTCTTAAAATTACAAAAAAGAAGTGACATAAAAATAAGCGTTCTACTTTATGACTTCGTTACCAAACATGCTTTTAAGTATTTTAATGACTGTGCATATCAGAATGACCTTCTGTCGCATTCATTATTACCGTTCAACGTCTCGATGAGTTTAAACTATTAGTCTACGTCAATCTTTAACCTGCAGCGGACTGTTTTATGAGGAATTTATTTGTATCCTCTAAAGGGAAGCTGACATTCATTCAGAATGGGGTCAGTTTTTGGGGGAATGTTTTAAAAGGTGAAATTGCCAGTGCATTCAAAGTGTTCTCGTCACTTCATCACATTTGGTTCTGCCGCAGCCTTGTGCGAGACTTGTTTAAATACATGTTTTCCATCAAGCTACTCTCACGAAATGTGAAATAGTTGTCTGAATACTTTCTGTTGACCTCTCTGTGAATGCTGCGTTCCATTTTAAATGTGACTTTTAATACCTTGTAAAATGCACATTTGAAGTGATTGCTGACAATAATGCACAACAATATTGTTCAATATTATATATAGTGAAACGGCAAAAAAAAGTAACTGCATTCTACATTTTCAGTCCACTATTGTAACTGAAATATTGACATTTTATGTTCATCTTTTCTGTGGTTTTCATAAAGGAATAAATAATAAATCCAATCTGAATTTAGACAAATTAGCTGATGAATGAGATTTTGAAGGGCTTTAATTTTGAAATGCTACATCAGAATGTCCTGGTACTCTCTGAGTGACACCTTGAGGTGGTCCGCTATTAACCTGGAGTGAAATTATTTTATGACTGTCCACCATTTCCTCTAAAATCTAATCTGAAATTAGACAAATTGTCTCACGAATGTGATTTGACGTTAGCTCTTCAAGGAGCAAAGAGGTGGATCATCGGTAAAGCTGACGCGCGACATGTTTTGCTGCATGAATAATTAAAACTGCTGGGCATTAGTGAGCTTTTAAAAGACATTTTAGTGACAATTGCAAAGGACAAATAATTGTCCTAAGAGCTTAGAGACCCCCTCAAATTGAGCTATTTAGGCTTCAGGGGGTCTAAAGTGTCGGGTATTGTTTATACGTGCAGCAGTGTGTGAAATACTTGATTGAGTGGATCTGGATTAAGTTCCCTGTTAAAAGCGTTGGCAAAGAGCACTCACTGGCGTGACGCCTCATGCAGCAGCGCTGTGTCTCTGCTTCCCGGCGGCCCGTCGATGGTCTTCACAGCACAGTTGTTGTTGCCCATACAGCGCATGACTCATCGATGCACACACACTGTACGTCCCAACACAATCGTGTTCTCAGAAGGAAATCCATGTAATGAACTGTCCGAAAACCCATCTGTGTTCCTTTCTTCGATGTGGCAGCGTCTCTGCTGTTAATGATCTCGTGGACTCATTTGCGTGCAGTGAGATTCGCAATGTGGCATCTTTTCACACAACATATTGACATGTGGACTGTGACGATTGGATTTTGAATAAAGTTGACGGTGGTGCAATACCTTTGCAAACAGGACATTAAGAAGCCATTTTCCAACACAATGAATTATTTGAAAAACAATTAAATATCTAAGTTCTAATGTCTGGAATGTACTCTAAAAAGCTACATTAAAAGAGAAAAAGAAAACAGTCTCATGAACGAGGATCGGGTGTGTAAAAGTATTAGATAATTACATAAACAAATTGCTTACTATGAGAAAATGACTCTACTTCTCTCTTGATTTATTACCTCAGTAAACATAGTAAACATGAGTTTATGGTCTCAATCTCTAGTTTCAAGTCTTCTTCAATGCAGCATGATGTTCATTTAGAGTCAAATAGACCATAAAGTGGAGTATGCTTTAGGGCGGGCTTACTTTGATTGACAGGTCGCTGTCGCTACTAGAGCCGTATATATACACGTTGTTTAGGTGAACATGTCAGCAAACAGGCATCCAGCAGTAGCAGTATAAAGTGTTTCTGGTCACAGTAAATTGAATATTCCCTTCTCGCACTATTTTGCTCTCCAGTTAGCAATGTGCTAACTTTGTTTGTCTGCTGTTTGATGCAGATAGTGTACCGTAGGTTCCTCTGAGAGACGGTTTATGCCAGAAGCAGCTGTCTGCTGAAGCTGGAAACGAGGCAAGACGTGCAGGGTCTGCATCTCTCCACTGCCTGGACAATCTTTGCTTTTCAGCAGCACTTCATTTTGCCATGCCTGACAAAGAGTACGAAATATAATATAACTTTTTTTTAATTTAATGTTACATTTTTAACCTTTAAGCGTCACTCAAAATTCTTAAATAAATCATGATATTTTAAACAAATTAAGTAAGGCATGTGACTTACAAGCCTTTGTCCACTGCACTTCCTCCAAGGACCAACGACTCAGTGTAGTATTTCAAAATAAAAGTGTTTTGTGTCGCGTTAACACCAATGACGTCATTCTTTTTGACATTGTTATTATTAATTAACTATTAAAAAAATATTGTAACCAATTCAATCTTCTATTTGGTAATGTTGAATGTAAACTTAAATACATTGGCAAAATTAAACATTGAACATTAGCTGAAAAAACTATTTTATCATTGCAAGGACACTCTTTAATTATTGAACATATATAATTTGTATGATTATTAAGTTAACTTAAAGTATTTTGGTGTCAGTACTTCCACCGTTTTTGTAGAATGAGCCATTTGCTAAACTTGATCCTTCTCTCACTTTTAAAGCGAGAGAAGTAGTGAACATCTCATTTTAGAGCCAAACTCATCAATTGATTTCTCCACGAGGTGCTTAGCAAACATGGCAGCACAGCGTTGGAAACGTTGAAAACAAACCTCATTATCCCCACCGTGACACCACAAAGTGATCGCAGCTGTGTTTGTTTTGAAATCAGAGGGGGCGATGTGAGCATTTGAACTGCAGTATTCAGTTATTCCAACTACAGCGGTTTAATCCCACCTCATTTCAAACAGCAGCCGCTTCACACGTAGCGGGCCTCGAATCGATCACACCCGCATCCTTTAATTTAAAAAGTCATTAAATCGGACCGGTATTCCAGACATTCTCATCGGCCGTGTCTCGGATTCCTCCTCCCTCGTTGGATCCTGTGTAGCTCGCTCCATCACCTTCCCATAAACTCCTCCACATTACTCTTGAGCAGCTGTTCTGCAAAATCTAATTATGCACGGAGATAAAAATTTAAATTCAGCAGCCACCCTCAGTGCAACTCATGATTTATTGATACTTTGGAGCAGACATTAATATTGTCGTTACGGTTAAGACTCGCCTGACTCGATTCATGATCGGCTCCCGTCGTGATGTCTTTATTATCTTTCGGTCAGTTTGCAGGGAGGTTAATCTTGTGTTGGGGCCACACTGCTAGTCAGGCAGCGGGGTTTGTGTAGTAGGACTTCCCTTGTTACGCCTAACCTTTTGAAAGGTTGCACCGTTTCACTTGGCATTTCAAAAACGGCCCATTTGCTTCGACAAGCGCACGCCATCACTGAGCGAAATAACCTCTTTCTTTGACGTGCCGCCAAACCTGGAACGGGAGAAACATTTTGCCTTTTAATGCATTTTTGGTGATTCATGTTCTTTAATGATGAAATGCTGCAGTTCAAGAATTTACTAGATGTGGTAATTGAAAAAAAATATCACAAAGTAGCAAAACATGTTTTTTTTTCTCCACAATCGTCACTTTGTAACTGTCCTTCATCCCTGCTGAGTGTTTCGTGAGCAAGGCTACGTTGCAATGACAGCTTTTTAATTGCACTCTTTCAATTGGTCGTTTTTATAGCAGCTTATGTACAACCTGGGAATAAAACGTCTTCTAAATCAAACAAAAATAAACTATTTGGTTCACAAAATATGTCCGTTCCATCCCCTCAACTCTGCACAGCGTTTTGGCGCCTTTGAGCTCATTGTTTTGGTTTTAAAGCCCGCAACCTTTTAAACGTTTTGATTTAATCTCATGCTATCGTGAGTGTTGTTTCCTGATGCCTGATGGATCCACTGTACAATATCTAATCAACACTCAACAGCAGAGGACACCAACTAGCTACAGCCAGACACTCCCTCAGGAGTTGACCAAAACAGAGCTAACGAAGAGTTAACATTGGACTTAAATTAATCAGATGGTCAAACTCCAAATGAACGCTAATGGATGCTAATGCTGTTGCTAAGTGTCTGCTGGATGTGGAAACAGGCTTTTGTTAAAAGTTCATAAGAAATACGAATATGTCAATGTTGTATTTACAGCTTATCTGTTAATGCAGATTTTAATATTATCGACTAAATACACTTAAATGCTCTTAAAGCATTAAAAGTATGACGCTGAAGACTGCATCTGTTAGTGGTATATTATACTAGAAGTCATATAGTATAGTATTCTTTTTGAAACATTTATGTGTTAGTAGCATTTTAGAGTTGTAGTGGAGTGAAAAGTGCAATATTTCCTCGTGAATTTAGTGAAGTAGAAGTAAAATGGTAGACCTATACATACAAATAACCAAACACTTTCCTCACAGGACTTTTAATTGAATATTGCATGAACCAGCCAGATAAAAACACATCACATTTTAATGGTGCATCTGGTGCATCAAATATACACTGAAGCTGATTCCTTTTCACGGCTCTGTATCCGGGAAATTAATAAAATACCAAACAAGCATGTGAATGAGATGAGATTTCTTCTCATTACCATTAATCAGGTTGTTGTTGTTGTTGTTGTTGAGCGTGAAACCTGGAGGAGCTCTGCTAAGACTGCAGCTTCACCTGAAATTACCAGGAGCTTCTTCTAAAACTCAGTGTTGTGTAAAAATATTTTTGGAAAATCTTCGTGTCCAAACTAGTTGGATTTGAACAGGAAAGAAAATAGCTTTAAGTTCGGAGTTAAAAAAAAAAAAAATCAATCAACTCTCATTCAAACCAGTGAAAGGCACGGGGCACAGTTGAAAGGGGAGTGTTGTTCTCTCACTGGCTCGCAGTAGGGGGATTTTCCTTTCTTCGTTGCACTGCCTAAGCTGCCGCTCCATCATTCCACTCTGCCAGTATTGATTGCGTCAAGGCTCTCCAAACGGATGAATGGAATAACCTTCCTCTCTGTGTCCATTTCCTTTTTCAGCTGATGGCAGAGACACAGAGGGTGCGGGGTAGCGTCGAGCCAAAGAAACGAGGCAAAAGGATCGGCCCATTTGGATTCCTGCTCTACCGATCATGTGCATCGACTGCCGGGCCTCAGACAATCGTCCTCATCCCCTCTCCCATCAACCTTGGCTTGGCCCGGCCAACCACAGCCTGCACAGAATCAATCAGCACTGAGATATGGGCAGCCGTCTCAGCGGAGACCGATTTTGGCATGCAAGACTCTCCCTTAATAGACAAAGAAACGGAGATCAATAGCCAATTTGGGCTTGGAATGAGGCTGGAATGGACCAAGGAAAATTCATCTTTGCCTGGAGAAGTCAGGAAAAGTATGATGAACTCTCCTGACTGGTACAATAAAGAAGTGAATCATTCGTCAGCTGTTTATGGCTGGTCATGGCAGAGCAGATACGACCGTAAGATTGCTTTTTTGTGAACTGCAGTTTTGGTATGAGCCCTGCTTACGCTTTTACCTCCATACATCTCCACATGGCTGTTACAAGAAAGAATATGGACATGTGTATGAACCTCCTGAAGAAGCACATTTGATAGGTTTGAGAAATAAAAGGTTTCTCTGTATCTGATTCAGGGCAACATTGTGCATATAGGTTACTTCAATGGAGGACTTGTAATATCACAAGGTCATGCAACAACATGTGATCAGTTTGTGCACGGACCAATCAGCGTCCTTTGAGGAGCCACTCAGGCATTGAGAGGCGACTGCTTGATCCAAACAATAATGGCGGCTCCTGAAGAGTTTAGCGTGGATCAGTTATATCAAAACTGGTGAGCGAAAGAAGAGCGAAGAACGACACTGCATGGAGGCTTTCCTCGATGTAAAAGATGTTTTTGCTCTTCTGAGTTTGACCGACAGAAGGTTCATCCAATCACCCGTCATGAATTTCTTTGCCTGCACTTTTTTCCCAAACACTTTCCAAGGATGGCTTCTGAAATGTCTCCGTGTAACAAACCATCTGGCGGCTTGAATGGCTGCAGGGTCGTTCTATAAATGAAAGAAAGCTAAATCAGAAAGTCGGGATCTCACCCTCTGATAAGGAAGACAGGGAGTTTGAGGGAAGCAACCTTGGAGGGAAGATATCAGAATCAGGTGTGAGATGCATAAAAATACTCCTGGAGTGATAACACCTTCACTTCTACAACCTGACGGCTGATCATGTCCCGGCTCCATTTCTTCAAGAGCTTCTTGTAAAAAGATATCCTTGACGTTATTGTAGAGCAGTCAAATCTGTGTGCTGTACAGGTGGACGCCAATAAGCCACTTTAACCTCACTGCCAATGAGTGAATCAAGTATTTCACAATACAAATGTTCAGAAACTATCGTTTCGTCATCAAAAAACCCGGATGAATTAGTTTTATTTGATGAAAAATCATAACCTCTGCAGCACAGGGTTAAAGTTTTGACACAATGCGAGTGATAATTATGACATTTGGGAGCAAAATGACAGTAATTTGTGGCTGTGCATGAATGGACGGCGGCGTAATTGGAGCAGGAGCGGATTCAGTCACGAAGCCTGAAGGGTTCCTTTTCTACCCATTCACCGCTCATAATTATAATGTGACAATTCTCTGTACTGTGCTATCATTTCCCCATTGAGATGCATAATAACTATTTTTCCATTAGGAGTCTGTCTCCATGGAGAGTTATCAGGGGGCGATACTGCTCGCAGTGTTATCAGTGGGGGGGGGGGGGGGGGGGGGGCGTGGCCTGCGGGCCCTGGAGGTGTTCGCGTCGCCGTCCTCGGGCTGCAGCATCACAAAGGAGAGAGGGGATTCAATTATGAAGTGACACCTTGAAGGCATGTAGCAACAAAAAAAAAAAACCCAGAACACACTGCTTCAAAAGAGATCACTCAAAATGTATCCTCCTCTCCCTTTATCTCTGCCTGTCTCACCCTCTCTCAAGCCAGGTATTCCCAATGTGTTGCTCTGGAGAACGGAGATAAACGCGTCGCCTCTCTCGTATCCGTACGGTGACTTTGCTTTTGGACTAAACAGCTTTGTTGATTCAGAGCAGAACTGAAGGGATGAGGCGGCCCACACAGCTGCAGAGGTGATGAGGATCACTCCCTTCTTGTTTCCAGCAGTCAGACCTTCTGCTGCATGAGGAGATGTGTTTCATCCTCTTTCCAGTTGTCCTGGCTTCTGTAGTTTTTACTTTCCTTTTATATTTGACTAAGAATTCCACTACTAGTACTGCAAACACAGTAACATATTCTATATTATTGTATGTCTTTGCACCAACAATGAGTAGATGTAATGTGAAAGCTGTCGCTGGTGATGATGAGAGAATTATTGCACGACTTTGCAGTTCCCCACAAAAACAATTGCAGAAAATACAGGCAAAGCAGACATATCTAGAAAAGACAGTAGCCCTGCAGTAAACACCAATTTGCTGAATGTTTTCTTTTCCATTTGCTCCAAGAAATTGATTCAATGTGATGTTCGTGTTAAATTTGAAAACAGATTAAAGTTTATATTCTGTGTAATTAAATTCTGTTTCCTCCAAACTTCCAGCTTTTCAAGCCTTGTGACATTTAATTTCTGCTAAAACGGCAAATCCGAACCCCACATGCAGTCAAGCTGTCTATTTCAGGTTTAGATTTAACAGGATTAACCTTTACAGTCATGCCGCTCTCCGCTCCACCTTCCAATACAACGTCACCGCGACTTGTTTTCAATCTTAAATTACTTCGTGATGGATGTCGTCGAAAAAACCTGATGACATTCGCAGCTCGGGGATTGTTCTTCCCCTGCTCCTGAATCAATGCATCATCATCCAATAGGCGTACTGGCAATGTTACCAATTGATCATATTGTGGAAGCTGCACTGTAGCATTGAAATGCTCTCACCAAGGAGCTGCATGTACATATCTGTTTAGGTTAGGTGAGCAGAATACTTATGACCATCCGAGTGTGTAATCACCATGTAAAATCAATAATCCGACTGCATATTTCACACCATCTAAAAAAGGCTGATATTGTCCACCATGACGAGCTAAAGGCTAACATTAGCCTTCTGGCCTCTAACCGAACGCAATGGCTTTGCAGCACCTCATCCTTCACTGCACCCATCAATCCTCTGCTGATTCCATTAAAGCCTCTGCAGAGATGAGAATCGAGACTCTTCATTCTTACTTTTGCAACTCGACACTCGGGTTATTGGCAACACGTGTAGATTCATTTAAATATTTTTCAAATCAGACGTGGAAAATATGCTCATCTTAGCGCCCCTGAGCTAATATAATAAAAATGTTAATTAAGATTTGTGCAGCGAGCTGCGGATTTGAATATTTCCAATAAAGCAAATGCTCTCCAACTCGTGAAATGTAATAGAGTATCAGGGTTTAATGCTGTACGTGTTTTAACTGAGGACACACAGAGATACAACTTATAATACATGGTTAAGATGGAGCGTGAGGTATTACCCAAATACCTGCTTTTGCTGTAAATGTGGCTCCAAATGATGTTTATTTTCCACCACAGTAATCCATATTCAAAGATGCAAATCTATATGTGAGCGCTGACTGACTAATTGATTATTTCCCAAATGGAGAGAAACAAGCAAAAATGAGTGGATTGAATCTGCCAGCTGCTATAAACACATGCGAGCTGATGGTTACATTTACATGTTCACATTTACTGAGATGACCAACTGCAGCAGCAAGCATTTTAATTCATTTTTTTTATTTCCACAGCTGTGAAAGTTTAAAAAATTCAATATCGCAGAGGCTTAACGGCTCCAGTGTGAAGTGAAATCGTGTAGTCGCTTTCATCCTCCGGCTCACTATCACGGCTGAATATCTTCACTTCAGCAGCTTCACTCAGTTCTGTATAAATGAATAAACTGCAGTGCATTAAGCGAAAGGGGTGAAACGTGTTCTCATATGTGGGTCAAACGGAACCAGCTGTGTGCAATCATGCCAGCCACCGGTGCTGCGGACGTGATACCGCGGGCTAATTGTGTGTGGCATTGTAGTTGGCCCTCATTAACCTCACTGCGTTGCCTTTTACCGTGGCTTTAATGCTGCCATCTGTTGCCGCCCAGCTACCTTTACAGACTCGCTATAACAGAGTGGAAGTGACATGCTGAAACCTTTCAAGAACATTAATGCTGTAGTCTGTATAATGAACACACACAAAACCCTGCGGAGCTCAGACTGGTTCTTTAAAGTCACTATAAACCCTCGTTTATGAAAGGGTTCGCTTTAATGTCAGGAGCTTTATTGTTGCTTTTGGCTTCCTGTCTCCTAATGGTTCTTGTTTTTATTGCAGCAGCTGTTGATGTATTGGATTTTATTCTGGTTTTGATCCTCTGCAAAGCACCTGATGTTTTGAAAAAAAAATCCAGCATAAATCTATTTGTTTTATGAAATGAAGGCGTTGTCTAAAATGGTGAAGAACTGATTTTCAGGAGGAGACACAATCAAAACAGAAGAGTCCACGTGGACTAAAAACATCCACCCAACTGTGAAAATGCTGCGCGTCACACATCAGACCGACTCGCACAGCAGAGACTTCAGTGGACGTTGCTATTCACCAGAACAACGTTGGTCCCAGCTGTCGCATGCAGAGCTCTGGAGAACGTCGGCTGATTGGTCTTTAAAGAAAAGGCCGAATCAGGGTCACAATCAGCCTCTAGATCACGTTGTGTGTTCCCAAGCGAAGCACAGGAACCGGACTGTTCGTTAAATCGGACCGAGGGCAAGTGTAATGAGTTTGGAGACGGCTGCTCCACCAGAGGACAAGTCCCGTGTGTCCTACAGAAGTGTCCTAAAGCGTGGCAGTGATTCTCCAGCACTTGTTTTGATGGAGGTGATCCTGGACTCTGATCTTCTTTTAAAAAAGGCGGCAAACAAAAACTGTATTTCTGTGCACGATAAATAAATACATCTCACGTTAAGTCTTTCTGCATTTTGGTTAAACTGTCAAAAACATTGTCATGAGGCCTGTATGTCAAGGAACGATCAAGTTCTGGTTTCATATATCTTCGTCATTTACATATTTACACCACGAAAAGCCATTTAGATTATTTATCTACGAAACACTACCGCGTTTGTCCACAGGGACCGCCAAAAGCAACACAAAATGTAAATTCGATGTAGAATAGCTTTGAGATTAGGCAACAAAGTACTTGGTGTGATTTTGGAAAATATCTTATTCATGGGTTTGAATAATGACGGAAGGATATTTTACATGGAAGTTACGTGACGAATAAATCAACATTGATTTCTGGTTTCACACGGGACACAAACGACGGTCTCCTGGGTGATAGTCCGGTGTTTTTGGATCCGCCCCGACCTCATCCCTACATGGAGTTTGTCGCTCTTTATTCTTCCTGCTTAACAATTGTGTGTATGACAAACAAAATGATATTGTGAGTTATATACAAACTGCTTTTCATGGGCATAGCCACGAACAGTGTACGAGAACAGTCTGGTTCATGTGGGATCCCATCACTAGCAAGAAGCTACATTTCAGTGCAGTTGATAGACACCGATAGATTTGATTGGGTTGACGTATTCCTATCATCCACAGTCAGTCAGGTGTAGAATGACCTGCCACCGCTGGACATGCTGCTGCGGTCACGTCGTATTAGAACAAGACTTAAAAGTACACAGTGATATCAAGTGGCAGCCAGTGAGACTGGTGCCATTAGTGGAAACAAACCCAGATGACAAGCTGCCGTTGCGGTGTCCACTTCCCCGCTGACTGACGTTAATTTGACGCGCTTTCAAACACTCTGCCGCGTATCTTGTTAACGTGTCATCTTGGCGGCAAGCGCCGTGCATGCTAAACTATATACATCATAATTAAATCAGCAGTCTGTGTTGACAGAAGATGCACGGTAATGAAAGGAGAGAATGGATTTTTTTAAGAGGCACGCCTTAATGATGCACCAAACATTTACAGACACGTCTGTCAACAATCTGAGAGCAATCATCACATTTATGTACAATGGAGCCAAAAGGTTTCTTTGTCCTTCAGTTCATATTTATTTGTAAAATAAAGTGTTGATCATTGAAACATTTGACGAGTTAAACATATATGACAAACATTATATTTACTGATAAGAACACAAATATTTATCTACAATGACGATGAGTTTTCTAGCCTTACAACAGTTGGAATATACCGGTTTTTTTAATACATGAACTGAAAATACAAAGTTACAGTAAACATGCCTTTTAATAAAAATATCTTTACAAAAAAATGTACATTTCTATACAACAGTTGTCAGTTACACTACAATCGTGGTTAAAACCTGCAACGACCCCAACAAACTGTCAGTATACCTTTTCCCGCTTTGTTTTAAACGTCTCTTTCAGTCGATTAGTGTTTGAAATAAACATGAGGACTATGTACAGGGCAAAATAAAAGTCGAATGTCGAGCCAGAAATGCTTTAAAGTGACCCAGATAAATCACAACAGTTAAAAGCAATGAGGGTTTTTTTGTTGTTGTACTTTTTGCAAAATATTTGACACATCACCATACTGCTTATTAAAGAACAGGCTACCAGCAAAAAAGATAAACGCGTAGCAGAGCCATTTCCCTTAAACATGTTTTTGTATACAAAAATAGTGCTAAATATTACACATCATCATCATTCACCAGACACTTATTTTGAAGGAGCTGCTGGACAGACTTTTCATTCTATTTTTTTCAGGCAGATTGTTGTGTTCATGAAGTTGAGGCGACCTTTCCTTCACATTTAATTAATTCCCGGTTTAAAGGGTCATTCCAACCAAATCACAAAACAATATTTCCTTATTAACCCGCAGTGGTTTGGTTTCATTTGCCCAGGTTTTGTGCTAATAAGCGTGAAGAGACTTCTGTTCATTGTGTTCGAAACGTTGAACAATTACAAATAAACAAAACATTATTCAGGCTATTAATCCACATTTTGGATGGGATCCATTTTTCTATCCAAATGTCTACAGAGCATGCGAGCATCTCCCAGAGTAATTAAGAAACCCAATAACCAAAATGTTGGCATCGCACGTTTCATCAAACCACGGATGTCGACATTTCTGAACCAAAAACAAGTTTCATATCAGCCGCTATCAATCTTACAGAAAAGCAACGAGGACAAGCTGTTAAATGATTGGAATGATTTAGGCAACAGAACTACTTACGTTTTGAAAAAGCATCATCTTTAAATAAATAATAACTCAACAGTGTAAATCAATAACAACAGACCTTAGTGGAGTTTCTTACGTAACAAACGTTAACTCATGAAAGTCCTGTTTGTTTCCACCACTCCGCCTTTTGTGGACTTTTCTCGCTCTTAATACTCGTTATTATACCACGAAACTTCCACGAACACATTCACGGTATCCCTTGTTTACAGTCGTGTCCAATGCCAACATTTCTGACTGGATTGTGTCTGAAAAGAAACACTGCGGTTGAATTCTTCAAATGCCTTTTTTAATGCTTCAAGCACCACAAACACAATCTATTTCACCGTATTTACACCAGAGTCTCAACAGCCCACATCTCAAAACATGTACGAATAAAATAGTTCAACGAGACACCAATAGCCTTTTTATTTCTTTGCATTTTGGGTGAAACGACTCCTTAAAGTAACAACAGCCCGAATGACATGATTCAACTTCAACATCAATTCAGGACTTCGACCGATAATCAGTAAGTATTTCGTCCAATGACAAGAGGCCCGTCTGCTTTCTGTAAATTTTCATTAATTAAAAGCAAAAGAAGAAGAAAACATTTCCGTGTTTCAAGCAGCAGAGGAGGAGAGCCGGTATCGGGCTGCAAGGACAAAGCCAGCGGTTAATGACAGCCGAGTGTTTGATAAGAAGCCGCTTCATTGACAGCTGTGATGAATGTCGTCGGCCCACCGGCCGTTTATGCTGACAACCTCATCTCCAGCTAATATATAGCAGGTGTGCCAGCTGATACGCATCATCACCTTAATTGTTGCTGCTGACCATCAGCTGGCACACCTGGCCCCACGTTAGCTGTGGACCCAACCACCTGCCTCCTTCTGAGGCTTCCTATGAAGAAGAAGCTTGAGACTACAAGCAGGCCTCTGTCATTGTCTGGAGGAAATTTATTTATTCAATTTTATATATATTGGGGGAAAGAAATGGTGACGTGATTTGACTTTGCAGCTATATATTTATAGTCGGGTTAATTGAAATCGCTCAGCTGAAGCTGCATTTGAAATGTTTGCACAATATGAACCAGTAGAAATCATGGACAACGTCATGTTAGTAAAATGCACCAAAATGAGTGGACGAATCATCCAACTCTGGCCAGTTCAGATCTTTTCCCCAGTCTGTATTTCACTTTATTATTTACATTTAGGGTCATTCTATTAAAAGAGTTTTTATTTATGGTTGTTTTAAGGCTGCACAAGCCATTGTGTCATGTTCAATTATTCCATATTAGTCGATAATATCGAGGCGTCTCGACTCTAAACACCTCGGCTCACTCTCCTGCCTACATGAGACGGAATCGGTGCAGAGTCGGTGCAGAGGGAGGGAGCGGTGGAAGGAGAAAGGGCGTTGGCAGCAGCGGCGGCGGTCCGTGTCGGGATGCACAGGCTGAGCGGGGAGGGGCGCATTGAGACGTCGGGGCCCTGCTCCCCGGCAGGACGCCTGTGCCAGTGTTGGCCCTGGACCACAGGAAGCCCTTTCTGCATCTGGAGCTTGGCAGGAGTTGGAATATATGATGGAGCAGCCCCACGGGGCATTTGTGTGACAAACGGATAAAGTCATGCCCGCAGATATATTGGCTTATGCATGAGTCAAATCCGAAAACCACCGCTCGTTTGTTTGTGAATATCATTCTGCGGGCGCAGATTGTTTCCTTTATTCATTTTGATTTTTGAACATAAAATTCATAGGAAAAATATTGAGAAATTCCACCGCAAACACATTTCATCAAAGCAGCGACGGTGGATCAATGTCATGTTCCCCTCTTCCCACGTAATTGAATTTATAAATCAGAATAAATGCCTTTATTTCATTCCCTTCTGTTTTATTTATTTCACAAACAGGATTAGCACACGATACTGTCGGCCTCTTGCGATGAAATATAAGTTGCACAGAATACCCACGAGGCCGATGCATTAAAATGGGTCTTGAATACGTTTGGGCGTCTAAATGTGATTCAGCATCTCTTGAACACAATTTACAGTCCTGAATGAGAGTCTTGATCCTTCAGAAATCCTTTTCTGTCTCTTGAAGGTGACGATGAATTCTAATACCACTGACCGGGGGAGGGGGGGGGGGGGGGTCTGCCGCCTCCTCCTGAAGGGATGAAGGAGAAAACACATTACAGGGGCCATCGGTGGCTATTTATAATGCTGTAAATCTGAGGAGGATTAGGCAGAGTTTTAAAGCTTGTCCGTTTTTTGAACGGGCCGCAGAAATATCTCGGGGAATGCAGAAATACTTTGTGGTCGCCCAGAAGCTGCCTCGCTAATCCTTCTGGACACGACATATTGAGGTTCTTCTCACTGTGATGTTCTATCCTCACTCATAGGCCCGCGGGTGGGATTTTCAGGTTGTTCAATGCATGGAAATGGAAAACGTGAAGTGTACCGTGGTTTCTTAAGATGTGGATAGAACTGGGACACCAAACGTTTGGACAGGCAGATGGGGGGGGGGGGGGGGGGATGAAGCTGTGGACATTTTTGCTTAGATATACACATAAAAAACAACTTTAGAGCAGCTGACAGTTCTTTGACGGTAAGAAGAGAAAAGGATTTATGGAATAAATTCATCCATAATCCCACTAGAAGTGAAAAAGAAGCGGCAACTCAACAGCCAAAAGATAAGCTTACAGGGGCCGTGGGTGTAATGTTAACAATACTTTTACAGGTCATTGATACGTGCCGTCAACCATCTACATCTTCTTTTTGCTCACTGCAGTATTATAGCATTTCATCTTGAAGGAACAAGTTCGACATTTTTGGGGAAATAGACTTATTGTCTTTCTGTCGAGAGACAAGACGTCGATTCATCTTGTTTTGATAAAACAAGATGTAGCCTTCTGTGGTCACTCGGAGCTCCACCACTACGTTACAAACAATAACGTCGCTGTCGTACTTTCTGCCTAGATGACGTTGTTTTGAGTGTCGAGGGAGCCGCTACAACGTTAGCATAGCACTGATAGATCTGAACCTCACTTTATGGATTTTCCTTTGCTCGCCGGGAAGCAAAAGAAGACATCTTAACTCAGCGTTAACATCAACAGCGTGCGACTCGTAAACACAGCTGAGCACCGAGGCCGACCGAGGATGTGACCGCATCATTACCCCCGCTCTCCGGCAGCAAACTCTTTACCTTAGGCCTCCGCATTCATGCCCCCTTCCACACAATTCAATTAGATGAACATTGTTTACGGGCAGTTCTGGCCCATTGGAGTGCCATCATCGCTCCCTTCTGTTGGATTCGGCATTAGACGCCCTTCAGTGGAGCTGGGCCTCTAAATGTCATAGAGCTCGTGATTTAGGAGATGACTAACGAATGTTTGGAGACGCTCAAGACACAGTTGGGCGGATAAGGCCTTTAATGAGGACTGGATGAAAGGCCTTAAATAAGACTAGCTGCAAGAGCCTCCAGGACCTTTAGCAGGAAGCTCACACATGCTGGAATGGATTCATCCTCACCTGATCTCAGTTGTCGATATCCGATACATGGTTCTCTATCTGGAAAGGAGCGAGAGCGAGAGAGAGAGGGTTGAAATCATGGGTAGGATTCAGCGTTTTTAAACCTGAGCACACAGGTTGTATTTAATCTTTTCCAAAGGTCAACGCTGATGAACGCTCAACAGGAGCAGCCGCGCCGACCGTCTTTGTGGTGCGTTATCGCGACCTGTGATCAGTGTGACCTTTCCGGAAACAGATAAATCACCTCCGCCGCGTCTCCGGAACATAACGTGTTCCATTAGCACAGGGGCACCGAGCTTTCGTCGAGGAACGGCACGGCCATGCTCGCCTGTTTGAACAGACGGCGTAATAGAGAACGCCCGTCCTGAAGCACGGCCACACCGCACAAAGGAACCCAGGTGAGACCGAGGACGATTGCTTTGATCTCGGAGCTTGAACTCGAGAAGCCGTGCGTGTGTGAAATGAAACCGAGCGGCCACAAGGTTTACTTTGGAAAAAAAAACCATGAGAAATGATGTTTTAACTGCTGTATAATACGGAGCCTTCAGCATGCAGATACCTTTTCATGAAGCTAAAACATCATTGAATAAAGTTGAAAGGGCAGACATGTGAACACAACAGTGTAAAGACGACGGTAATTTGCTCTTTTGGTTTCGATGCTTCAGTGACATTCCTATTCAACGTTTTTGGGATTATCAAAGCTAATTGCAGCCTTGGATGAAATATCAAATCATGTCAAAATAAATTGGAACTTTTTCTAAAGGTGACGACCCAAAAGTCGACAGTATTTTTTTTTTTAAGCCACAAATATTGGGCAAAAAAACAACAACAATCCAGAACAGTACGAGTGATTTTAGTGTCGTCACACCGAGCATGGTGCGGATTAGTCTACGAACAAACGTTAGATCAGATTCATGATAACAGATTACAGTGTTCGACTGTCACTTCTGCTGGTTCCATCGTTCTGTTTTGCAGACGGCTCTTTTTGTTTCATGATATTTTGTCGGTTAGATCGTTCTCTATGATACGGGCCGTACCTTCTCAGGGAAACCTTTACATACTGTTCTACTTCTATTCACAGCAGGTCTGGTCTTAGCATCTTGAGCCCTCTGCTTTAAGTATAGCCTGTACGTGTGTGTGTGTGTGTGTGTGTGTGTGTGTGTGTGTGTGTGTGTGTGTGTGTGTGTGTGTGTGTGTGTGTGGTGGTGGGGTTTGAGCCGGGGTCGACAGGGAGAAACTGTCAGTCCGGGCGCTCTCACCATTCACTCATGTGAAGCTCACCCCGCTCTCTCAGATCTGTGGCCATGAATAATTCTGGAAAATTAACTTTCAGAGGGGAAGACTGTCTGCCCACTTGAGCTCTCCCAAGGTGCATTGCTCTCTCCCTCCCCGTCAGGCCTGTCAGGCACGTTTTCTCTTACCAGATGGTGGTTTCCCTCCTCGTCGTAGTCGTCCTCGCCCCCGTCGGTCATCTCTCCCGCCTCCACGTCCAGCGCCCCGTCGCCCGCGTCCTCCCCAGAGTTTTCCGCCGTCTCTGACACGGACTCCTCGTGCAGGGAGTCGCAGTTGTCCTCGTACTTTCTCTGAGCTTCTGAGTGAAGGAGAAGGGCACAGAGAATTGGTTTTCTTTGCTTCACACAGCGGTCGAAAAGTTTGTTCGGCTGCTCTTTGTTTCCGTTTTTCAAAATCTGTGCAGAAACAAAGCAAAGTGTTGTCCCGTAGAGTCTGTGCTGCTCCATACGTTCAGTTTCACCTCAACGAGTCAACAACTAACTCATTGTAGTTCTTCAACAGAACAGACGAGCATAACTGTGAGCCAAAGCATCTATTTCTTAACCCAAATAAGTATATGATTGAATAAAGTGTAGACAGAGGGCCTTTCCCATTTTCCCGCTTGGTACGTCTTTGATTTCCTTCCTCGTGTCTTAGTCCCGCCCACGGGAGAAGGAGGCGAGGGCGAGACACGAGGAGAGAGCTGTCGAGGGAACGAGTTTTAACCGAAAAAGACATCCTTGCCTCGGAGCAGTCATTTTTAAAGTAACGTCAATTAAATATGACGTGGGGCACAGCTGCATCGGCTGCATACGTCACCGCTGCAGAAAAAAGATTTCCGTGAATGATGCATGGTGCTCCGGAGAAGTGAGGAGACGTGGAGGCAAACTAAAAACTGTAGTTGCTGCTGCTGAATCTAATCATCGACAGTTTATATTCATTTGCTCCAAACAGCCAATGCACCAACTGTATGCTAGCAACTGACACACCAAGCGTGTCTTTAGTAGTGTGTCTGTGTGTTCAGAGCTCAGCAGAAACTCATGTTCAATGTTTATTACACATTTTATTCTTATATAAAATTAAAACATTAAGGTAAATTACTGTGACAATAATTGCAAAAAGGATCAGTTGATATTTTAAATACGCGTACCTCTCGCTGCTAGTTACAACAATCTTCCAACCAGAAAACCTTGGATTGGTTTGTTCTAGTTTCTAGTTAATCACACAACAGTTTCCCTGGAACACGACCAAGACATGATGTATTTGGTGTATAACTGTCACGGAGTTAAAGAGAAAAAGCGACGAGTTTGAATAAACCAGAGCAGCCTGCTGACACATTGTAACACGCACAACAGGAAGTCTGAGTGACCTTCACCGTGAGCTGCTCTCAGACGGCCCCGCGGTGCAGGTCATCTACAAAGCCCTCCCATATCAACAGAGTCAGCGTGAAGCTGACGCCTGTCGGCTGTTATGATGGAGAGCTCTATTGCTCTTATCTCCCACAGTGTCACAAAGACGTATGGCCGGCAGGGTGTCCTCTTCCCCTCTCTCTCTCTCTCTCCTCCGACTAGCTCCGATCCGCCGGTCGGCTTCTTACCGGACTCGGCTCTCTGCTGCTTCTCGATCTTCTCCAGGCGTCCCAGCAAAGAGTCGATCTTCAGCTTGATCTGAGTGAGCTCCCGTTTGATAGTCTGCAGCTGGTCCGTCTTCACCGCTGAGGGACAGAGATACAGAAACGGAATTCAGAGATACTTTTCAGTTTGTCCTGATGTCATCCGTGCACTCACTCTAACGACGCTGCGTCACACGGCGTGACCGCAGTCATCTGTTACTGCTCTGAGTTTTGGATATGGTATCATCACTCCGATTCCCACTGTCCTCGGGGAAGAACATCTCAATCTGGCCGACTGCGGAGTTACGCTGCTGAAAATGTGGACCTGCTGCTTTCAATTTGAAGATTAGTGCGCAGCTTACGCCCACCATGCTGTGCTGATGCCAATATCTCAACAAACTGTCTGCTACCCGTCAGTCAGCGTTGGGCGATTACGAAAGCGTGGAGATGGTCTACACTTTAGGATAGCATCTGCTTTATTAGCGCTCATGTTAAATGTCTTTCATCTTGAAGTTAAAATCCTCAAGATCCTCTTTTTATTCATTTATTTGATAGTAGCCTATAGTCTCCATTTTGTGTTGTTACTTCTCTATATGGAGGATTGCCTTCACTTGCACGAGGGATTGACAGGAAGTGATGCAGTATGTAGTCCAGCGTTGCTGTTAACATCTAATCTCATTGGTCTCAGCCTCACTGTTTACTGTTAGTACCCGTAGGTCTTCAGTGTTTGACTGAAATGAACTCACTACAACTATCTCAGGATATGATCTCTGTAATATACCAAATGACATGCTTCTTTCCAAGACATTAGTAAACCATTATGGGAGCCCATAAAATAAACCATTACCAAACGGACTCATCATGACTGAAATCCAAACAGCAAATTCAAATGTAACACTTGGAGCACAGTAAACGGACTGGAACTCTGATCATTTGACGATTTGAAATACCCACATATTTTAGTTTCACCTCGCAAAAAGGTGGTTTTATTGTAAAGGAAACAACAAGCAGCGCTTTTTTAGACTGAATCTAATTTTGTGTTTAGGACACTAAACTGGATTAAAAAACAATCATACATCATAATGTTTTAATTGCATTTTTTTTATTTCACACTGCAACAATAACCGATCATTGCCTCACTAACGGTGCAGCATGAGGAACAGGGGGCAGTTTGCCCTCCCACTGCTGCTGTTTACTGCCGTATGAATAATTCCTCTCCTCTTCCTGCGTTGGCTCTCACGCTACAATACATATCTGAGCTTTGGGTAAATGAGGCGTAACTGCATCATGCCAAGAGTTAGAGTTTTACCCTTTATGTGTCATATGCAAATATGGAATAGTGAAAATAAAAATGGATCTGTAGGACGTCACCATTAATTCACTCTGGCCCGTCTCACGGCTGCTGAAACCAGGGTGTGCTCCTTAGCAGCTTGAACGGAGCAGATTAATGAATTTAGAGCGTTAAAGTAGTCAGACAATCTCATTCGTAAACCCCTCGGCAGCTGAAACGTGTCTTTTTTTTGGAGCGGACGGTGGGAAAAAAACACCAGAAGTTGAGGGGAAAACATAAAATTCTCTTTGACACCTATCGGAGTCTGTCGGGGCTGGTGAGGAGGACGGCTGAGCGCTCGGTAAACAAGCCCACGAGTTCCTGTAAAGCTGCAGCCGGAAAATCAGCACGCAGGAGGCATGCAGAGAATCAACACATTGCGTGTCTGCTATCATGTCTACATGCGGCTCTTTAAGTTGGGTTTCTTTGATGTATATTTACACCCACACCACATCCCGATGCAGATTCCCTCCCATGTCCGTACGTATGAGCTGAACCAATGCATCAAACATACACGGTTAGAGATGATGTATATTTATGATTTAAAAAAACAAACATAAACATGTTAGCTTGCTCTAATGCTCTAATCTAGCTTCTTTCACAATAATTCATGCTGAAAAACAACCCAGGTGTATATATTACATCTTTAAGACCCAGCAGGATGATTAATGTGTGCGAGAGAGAGAAAAGGGAGGCATATAATGGCACGCCGAAGGCAACACAGGTAATATGTGTGCGTGGAAATCACAAGAATGAGTCTCGTGTTGTTTTGTAAAGCAGCCGTCGAACCCAAAGCTACATGCAAAAAACTGAAAATCGAGCTTTCTGGAAACGCAATAAAAAGGAGGAAGCAGTCGATGCACAATGATATCTCGGTGGCGGGCGACACTGAAGTGTCTCTATCGCCTTCTCAGTATCGCACAAGCCGACAGCCACGAACGCACGCACATGAACCCCCACTTCCTTATTCCAACATTATCCGAGCTCGCTCAGGGCAGCTGACTGTGATGATAAGAAAGTGTGGAACAGTTTTTAATTTATCGGCGCCTCCAGGCATTTTTTTTTTCCCCTTTTGTGCTATCAGTCACATAAGCCGCAGAGAGACAACATACACATCCTAATCCAGCGCCATCTCATCAACACGCCATCTTTAAATAGCTCGTGTTAAAGGAAAAGGGGGGGGAATGTCATTGCTACTCAACAAGCATTATTAGATACGATTTAGGGAATGAGTCATGGATCTGATTTTAGGACCTCGCGATCAACGTTTTTCATCTTAGGGATAGTGCGGATCTCTTGAATCACTGATCTGGGATAATTAATCCGGACAAAGTGTTTTGGGGCTGGTGGTGAGGCCGAAACATGATTTTTAAAGCATCTTGATGACATGCACAATATTCAAAAGACATCTGTGCATTATGTATTTGTGTTTCATATCAGTATCTGAATAACAGGGGGGTTGTTACATGAGTTAGGATGGTACTTCGACAAACTTCAAATCGTCTGACAGGACAATGACGCCTCATGTTTCTATCAGTGTAAACTATCTTAAGATCATCATGTCACTGCAGCAAAGGGGAAAAGAAAACTTACATTTGACCGTTGTTTCCTCTGTGACTATGTTTTGTCTAATTTGGTCAATAAGTTTTCAGCATATTGTGAAAAGAGGTTCCTAGTGCCCTTGGTGATGCTTTCAAATGTCTTCAATTTTCCGATCAATTGTCCAAAACCCAAACATAGTTAATTAATTACCGGTAAGTATCATTTTTTTCGTCTGTTTATCAGCTAATTGGTTATTGTTGTAGCTCTAATTCAGTATCAATTAACACCACTGTGAAACTCTGAAAAGTTGCCTTTTAGAGCGGAAAACAATCATGACCTAATTTAAAAGATATTAAGCGATACAGACTTGAATACACGTGTGTCCGGTTCCCAATGCAGCCCGTGACTTTACAAAGTACAGCAGAACAAGTCTTTCCTTAACAGACACAAACGGGTCAAATCACGCCTCCACAGTTCATCCATCCCCGTGATCCATGCACGAGACGGCCGTTTCTCTTCTTCCCCCCCCTAAAGTGAATTATTCCTCGTGGCACCAACCCGCCCCCTCTATCTAGGCCAAAGTCAATACAAACTGTGATTCCTCACAGCACTGGCAGGGGCAAATTAGTCTCCCAAACACACAGCAGAGAATTCATTGACTCCGTCCAAAAAAAGAGAGATGGGCTTTTTTTCCCCCCTCTCCCATCGCCGTCTCTATGTAATACCAGCTGCAACTGGGTCCTCCTCACAGATGCTACCAAGCTGCTCGCGCTGATAACACCGGGCCGAGACGGGCAACAATGGAGTAAACACTGCGGCCAATTACACGCGCTACGGATAGAGTCGAACGTTTAGGTAAACACAGCTGACCACAGCTCCACAGAGATGGCGCCCAATCTCACGTTAATTACATTTAGGACGCTATAATGCATCAACGGCTAATCAAAGGAGCGGATGAGATCCAGATGGATCCTGGGTGAGAGGAATTGCACTGTTTGCTGAAAAAACAGTGCTAAAAGCTCGGATTATATTCGTGTTCGCGATTTAGTGTGTTGCTCTACTTTGCGGTGTGGCTTGTTGTGAGCTGCTGGAGTGAATTAAATAGCTTTTTGTAGTGGCGTGGCGTAAGTAGCACAGCAGAAATCATGCCGCCGAGACGTGGATTTGACATCTGCATTAAGCCTTCAAGTGTCTTTTTTTGTTATGTTTGACAAGGACAGAATGCCATTAGCGCAATTAGAGGGTGCTCTTTTGAAAGATGAATTAATGTGAAATCTGAATAGTAGAGTGTAAAACACAAGACAAGTTTAAAAAAAAAAAGCACCTTATTTGTACGTACGTTTGAGCCCGGAGGCGGATGATGTGGGAGGTCTGGAGGATGAAGAGGAGGAAGAGGATGTTGTCTTGATGGGGAAGGAGGTCTTCCCGCGGCGGGAGGAGGGAGCGAGCACCCTGGAGCGCTTGACGGGGATCACGGCTCTCGGTGGGGGGGCCACTCTGCCGTGGTAGTCAAAAAGCCTCAAGGAAAAAAGAAATACATACAATACTACACGTCACTTCTTACACTTTTATTTGACTGTTTTTCACAAGAGGCCCTGAAGCGCTCAGAGAGTCCATCAGAGCTTCACGGTTTTTCGGTTTACTTCACCAGCACCTCTTTCTGAAGCTTATTGTCTCTTCCCACTATGGTATTTTTTTCATGTATTTCTCTTCCCACTATGGTATTTTTTTCATGTATTTCTCTTGGGCTCTTTCCCTCAAACGGCACACATTAAACAAAAGGCAGACATTACAGTTGAAATCCACCACTATCCCTCTTTTTCGGTGCGACTGCATGCAAATAACCCCATCGCCAAATCTTCTAGAAGTGAAGAGGATGAAGGGAAGAGGGTGAAGTGAAGAGGGTGAAGGGAAGAGGATGAAGGGAAGAGGATGAAGTGAAGAGGGTGAAGGGAAGAGGATGAAGGGAAGAGGGTGAAGTGAAGAGGATGAAGGGAAGAGGGTGAAGTGAAGAGGATGAAGTGAAGAGGGTGAAGTGAAGAGGGTGAAGGGAAGAGGATGAAGGGAAGAGGATGAAGTGAAGAGGGTGAAGGGAAGAGGATGAAGGGAAGAGGGTGAAGTGAAGAGGATGAAGGGAAGAGGGTGAAGTGAAGAGGATGAAGTGAAGAGGGTGAAGGGAAGAGGGTGAAGTGAAGAGGATGAAGGGAAGAGGGTGAAGGGAAGAGGATGAAGGGAAGAGGATGAAGGGAAGAGGGTGAAGGGAAGAGGGTGAAGGGAAGAGGATGAAGGGAAGAGGGTGAAGGGAAGAGGGTGAAGTGAAGAGGGTGAAGGGAAGAGGGTGAAGGGAAGAGGGTGAAGGGAAGAGGGTGAAGGGAAGAGGGTGAAGTGAAGAGGGTGAAGGGAAGAGGGTGAAGTGAAGAGGGTGAAGGGAAGAGGGTGAAGGGAAGAGGATGAAGTGAAGAGGATGAAGTGAAGAGGGTGAAGGGAAGAGGATGAAGGGAAGAGGGTGAAGGGAAGAGGGTGAAGTGAAGAGGGTGAAGTGAAGAGGGTGAAGGGAAGAGGATGAAGGGAAGAGGATGAAGGGAAGAGGGCGCTAAATGTCAGCTGAAGATGTCGGCTTTGACTGTGCTCGGCCACAGTGGTCGTTTGTCACGGCCCTCAACAAGTTTGACATTTAGAAAATGTCTCCGCAGATAAGCAGTCAGATCACTGGCGGATACATGACACAGAAAACAAGTGTCCCTTCACTCAATTTGCATGCTTGATCTATTCGGCCATTTTGAAGTTGACTATTTGAAGCAGTCTCTGTGGGAAGGTTTAGTGAATTACAGCTTACAAGGGAGGCTTTTAATAAAGGAAGAGGCAAGAATATAGAGGGACGACCTATTGACTGCTAAACCCCTCCCCTAAACGGCCATCGTCCAATCAAAGCTTACCATAAATGAGTTACTGGTTAGATATGTGTCTGCTTTCCTCTATCTCTGTCGAAAAGCAAGAACCTATTGTGAACTTAGCATCAGTAACGAGGGATTACAGGAGCAATCAGCTGTTTCCTGGTTTAATCTCATATATAGGTGACAACACAACGTAAACGATACATACCTGTTGTAGAAATCATCCCTGTAGTACTCGTAGTCAAATTCATAACCGCTGTGAGAGAGACCAACGGAGACACAGGGAGAAACATTTAAAGAAAGAGATGGGTTCGTATTAAGAGCAGCCATTTTGGATCTGTCAAAAGCAAGCAGATCAAACTGAAGCCGTTCTGACTCGAAGGGACACGCTCTAGTTATTGCACCGCAGGTTAAGAGCAAGCCTAAGCCATGCTGGCACGCAAAGACCACACATAACAAAAGAGGTTTCAGAGGGGAATGAAAGGCAAAGTGTTTCTTAGACCTTGGAGAAGAAAATCATTGTTAAGTAGGCTGCACGCTCAGTATGACAACTCATTTATAATTTAGGCAGAGAGATAAAATAAAGACAAGAGGAGAAAAGAAGAAGCTGTTTTTAGATTTGCTGATATTTTCGCAGGAATTCTAATTGAGGTTATTGCATTCCTATTTCAATTTAGAGTGGTGCATCTGCTGCTGCTGCTCCACAATTACCATATCACATCCTGGCTGTTTGCAGCCGCGGCTATGCAAGGCACATGAGGGTTAACACAAAGCACAAACTAATAAATTAGTAAAATTAGACATGCAACGCAACAAACGAACAACTCAGAAGGAAGTCAATTGGTGGGAATATATACTCTGCTATTTGACAGAGTACACACAAAAGTGTCCCAGTGAATTATCACGTCTGCCCCGCCGTCACATTAGCACTGCTTTGATCCGTTTGTGACCAGGGGATGCGTACGGGCCCGAACATCAGGGTCATGCTTAATGACGCTCATACAACAGCATCTCCTTTGAGCTTCACGAGAATAAACTCCAGTCGTGGCTGAGAAATGTGGAGAGCGTTACAAACTCAATCAGAAAGTCAAGGTTCACAAGAAGAAAGGCTGCAAGTGAAGGAGTGCGTTCGGAGGGCAACTCTTACCTGTAAACGGCTGAGAGCGGCCGCTTGGAGCCGGCTTTGGGCCTGTACGGCTTCGGCTCGCCAGCCATGTTTATGTCTGCAAAAAACACAAACACACGGACGAATCACTTGTCAGTCATTGCTGCATTACAGCGGACTTTACATGAATACAGACTTACTGATAACACTTCATTTGTTTATTGAGTTAAGAATTATTTTGCCAAACCGCAGTGAAATCTAATCTAAAAAGCCGAGAGTTGTGTCAATGAAAGAGGAACAGCTTCCTTTCTTCATGATATTGATGGTACTGAAGTACAGCTCGAAGCCCTGACCGAGCACAAAGGGAACATAAAAGTACGACTACAAAATAAAAGAGAGTCAAATATCTATTTGAGCTCTGCGGAAACTCTGCCTTGTTTCTATTGTGGACGTGAACTTGTCCCGAGACATTTAAAATGTAAAAAGCTGCAGTACTGCGGGACACATTCACTAATGTCAAGGTGCACCCACAGAGAGCCAATGTTCTGAGGCAAGGCTGGAGACCTTGCTGCCGTGCACTGGAAAAGATTACAAAAATAACTTCCTGTTGCGAGGCAGGAGAGGGTCCTTGAACACGTAAAAGCAATGAAAAAGAAGAAGCATACCGACAAAAAGTCCAACAAAAGCTGGATGTTTTGGGTGTCTTGATTTATAGCCGGCTGTTCACCCTGTTGTGTAAATAAATATATATACCATCAGGTGAACAGCTTTATGACCAGGCCAGTCAGTGACGCTGCATTTTTGCAAATGGAGATCTGTGCATTGCCAAGGGTGCTGCAAGGTCCTTGTGTTTCGTGAACTATCCGAGTGGCTTCTGGGAAACGAGCCAGTGGTTTCAAAGCAAGCACTTTGAGTGAGTAGAAGTATTAAAAGCAGCAAATGCATTCTTACCCGAGGTGAGAGCTATACAAACGTTCTCAAAAACACACAATGCACGGTATTCTGAAGAACAGGGATGGCTTGAAGTGAGAAAAAGATGAAGTGCGTTATGACTATAGCAGAATCACAACATGCGTTTTCTTTTCATAGACTGTACGTAAGGAGTGGATGAAGTCGTGGTGACGTCACCCTTTGGTTTGGGGACTGCCAGTTCGGAGTCTTGGCCGTCGCCATCTTGGATTAAGGCTGAATGGAAGTGACCATATTTGGACGGCGGCGGAGTGACGCAGGGATGCCGTGTATAGATCCGGTAGCGTTAGCTTTATTGCCTATTCTACTCTTAAATGTTCCATAATTTACTAAATGAACATCATGCTGTATTGGAGAAGACTTGAAACTAGAGGTTGAGACCAGAAACTCATGTTTACTGAGGTAATAAATCAAGAGAGAAGTAGAGTCATTTTCTCACAGACTTCTATACAATCAGAGGAGTCGCCCCCTGATGGTCAGTACAGAGAATGCAGGTTTAAAGCTCTCACTTTTCAGAACCGGAGGCTGACGCCTGTTTTTATTTCTGTAGTGTCTTTGATATTCCACAACCGTTTGCAAGCATCTGCATGCAGTGAGGTACTCAAAAGGGTCATTTCATAGTCTTAGATCAATATACTCGTAAACAAGGTGCCCCTGAGAGACCGAACCCAGCCTCGGCTCGGTCTATTGGCACATCGATCACTGTAAAAGCCACTTTCTGACACATTCTGCGTTTGTTTGCATGCAGCCAAGTTCTCGCTATCATTTTGTCCCTTTCAGCAACACACATTTGCTTAAGTAATTTATGCGTCCGCCCTGCCCTTCGCCTCCGTCTCCCTCCAAATACCAAACAAGTCCCTGGGACTAGAGAGCTGCAATGGGGTGAAAATAAGCTCCAGGCAAACTGCTGCCTCCTCCTCCCAGTGGCTGCTCTCACGAGAAATAGGATTAAACCCTGGTCTGTTTGTATACTGCCTACTTAGACATGCTAAAACGCAGACTTTTTACGCAGAGCTGCATGACCGAATGAGTGTACAAGTGTGTGTGTGTGTGTGCATGATGGGATTGACTGTGACTGCGATGCCGATTTAGGAGATAATTATGATTTTGCTTATTAACCTGAAGGTTTACTTAGAGTGTAAGACCAACCCTTTAATTAGCCCACATCAATCCAGCTCAATATAATTGGCATCCAAAAACCTCAAGCAATCTAGAAATCCCTGATCCCAGATCTTCTTGGCGGGTGACAGAAAGCGTTACTATATGGTTCATGAACAGCCTCCGCGCTATTCTGTCCTAAAGCTGACAGACGGTGCAGATACCAGAGGAGAGCTTCAGCCCACAGGATGAGTTTGGTTCAAGAGTTCAGTCCAACGGAGCAATCGATACATCTTCACCATGCTTTTTGTCAGGGCTGCCTGATACGGAGAAAATCCAAAATCACCATGTTTTATTTTAGCAAATACCTCCATATTGCAGCAGTACTGTAGGGTTGACCATTGGTGCTCTCACATTAACACAATGATATTTTTGTTAGAATAATCATCAGCAATGTGGATATAACGACTTAAAGTTCAGAAAATGACATCACTTTCCGGTGATGCAGACTTTAAAGCCTTATGCGATATTTCAATAACCAAAATCTAAGACAATATCTAGTCTCGTATAACAGTGGATCTCATATTGATATATTGCCCAGCCCGAGTATTTTTGATTGTTATTCGAGCAACAGAAAATTACTCTGAACTCTCTTGATATTTGATGAATCGTTTAAGTCAGACATTTCATAAATACGAATTGTTGTTTTCCGGATTAGTTTTACAACATTGTAAATTCATTATCTTTGGGCTTTGGACTGTACGCGGGACATTTGAGATTGTCGCCTTTGGGAAATTGTGATGGAAATTCGTTGGAAGTGGAAAACCCTGCAGTATGTGCTCGAGACAACAGCTGCTAACACAGTCATGTGGCGGTTATGTTTGTCTCACATTAAAAAGATAAATTAATTAAAAAATGAATCCAAACTGCTGCTATTCATTGTTTCAGCACTACTCGTAAGGATCCACGTATACAGAAATACTGACTACTTTGGCATTGTTGCACATCATAACGGCTACCGGCAGCTTTGGTACAAGCCATTCTCTCATTCTCCTTCCCATTGGTTTGCATTAGTTTGTCTGCTTGCTCAATGTGCAGCTCGGTCAGACAGCGATGAGGCGGAGCTGTCTGTGGTGCTGAACGAAGGGGGTCGTTAAGGTCTGTTGCACTGCTGTCTGGGCAGCCAATGAAACAAAAGGGCCTGACCTTGCCGCTGCGTGAGCCTACACATGATGCAATTTGAATTTTGCAGGCGTGAAATTATTTATAGATTTGTTTGAGCTCGACTCCTATCTTGACTTTTCTATCTCTCGGAGAGAGGTGAGAGAGAGAGAGGGGGGGGAGGGGTGTCTGTCTGTTTATAGATACTGAAACAAACACAGAATAAATATTTCAAGGCAACACTGTTACCGGGAACCAGGGAAGGAAAGGTTGTGGAGGTAAATTGCAGTGGAAAGACAGAGGCACAGAGCGTAGGTAATCACTGAGGACAGACCCGTGTTCCTCTGTCGAGAAAACAAGGATCCGTGACTCCTCGAAGCAACCTGTCCATGTGTTTTATTGGTCTCATTTGTTGCCTTACATCTCTGTCTGCCTCAGACTACTCCTTGCTCGTGCTTCCTGTTCTGCCCTCGGCCTCAACCCGATCCTTCAACGTCTCTTTCTTCCGTCTTCATTCCTCCCTCTTCCGTATCCAAACTCCCCGCCATCCGTCACTCTCTCTCTCTCTCTCTCCCTCAAGTCCTTTACTTCTTCCTGCGCCTCCGTGTGCACCGAGGAAGCTCATTATGAGACATTTCAGCGGCGAGCATCACCTGTGGGGCCTTTCTCTATTCCGACACCTGTGTCGACAACGAAAGCTTTGCAAGTCTTATTTCTCCCTTCCTTTCATTAGCGAGGGATGAATAGCAGCGCCGAGCAGTGGAAGACGAGGCTTTGAATAAATCAAGGCTGTAAACTCAGCCATATGGCAACATATTGCAGGGGAATCACTGGGATGAGAAAGCACTCCTGTGGAAATCAGGACCCAAAAACATAAGGAGAGGGTGAGTCTCGTGAGAACGCGGGGGACAGGAAGACACCTTATAATCCTGGAAGGAATACGAATGAAGTACTGCAACAGCCACAAAAACCTGCTGCTCCTGCCGAAGACACAACAAATCTGACTGTAATCTTTCCGTCTCTCTCGCTCTGCGTTTCTACGGCCTACCTTTTTGTCTCCCTCCCGTAAAAAGAAGAGGGGAAACCAGCTAATAGCCCGAGGCTTCAGAGGGAAGCTAACAAGCGCGGGTCACCGCAAGGTCTCAGAGAAGGCGAGACGGATAGATTGTATCACGCCAGCCAAAGAATCTCTTTGTATCAGTGTGGGCAGAGTGTTTGGAGGATGGAGAGATTCACGGAAATCTATTTCTCCTCCGAGACGCTGTTCTCATCAGCGAGAACTCTGTGCTTTTGGAATAAAGACAATTCAATCGCTCGGCCTTTCAGCTCATTTGCACAGAGTTGCATCACAGGCTTTTCTTTTCAGTGTGGCGACAAAGACTATTGTCTAAACACACGGAAAGCCACATCCACCAAAGTAATCAAGATAAAACATTCAAACTGCAATACTCATGAGTAAACACCGACGCAACACCATTTACATCTGGGGAGAAAACGCGAGTCTTGCAGCAAATTACACAAATTACACGGCTGAAAACGCACCAAAAGCCGCCATTTGCACGTCAAACTCTGTTGCTTTAATGTCCGGTTTTCTCAGCAGTTACAGAAAACCCAGCAACCAAAACACAGCAGATTTTTATTGGTTTCTGCTGCTGCGAATGACCTGTCTGCACACCTGCTGTGGCGCAGCACAGAAGCTGTAATTGACAAAAAAACAACAAATCGTGGGAGCCCATTACCACCTTAAATAAGCCTGGGCCCTCACACATGCCTTTTACTGGCTTTTGTACAGTCGGTTGGTAGATTGTTGGACATACATGAGTGAATTCCTCAATAATAAATCAATATTTTTTAAATGACAATCGGTGCTTTTACCCACAGGAACATTTATACTGCTGCATCAATATGAAAATTTGAGCTGGAAGATATTTAGGCGATCCAGGATTCCAGAAGTCTTGGCCCTGTCACGCCATCAAAGAACAAAAGAGCTGATTGAGGTACGCCGTCGCCCTTTCAGTCGTGCGGCAGATGGCGACCAGGTGATCGACTGCAATGAACTCCCCTTCAGACGCATCAGCGAATGAGAAATGGGTTCCTTTCTTTTCCAAGAACAGCGGAAAATTCCCCACGGACCACAGCCGACGGCTCTACACCACATTTGTCGCTTTTTTCCCCCCTTTGCGACGAGGCGAGAATGAAAGGTAAGAACATACAAACGCCGACCGCATACCCGATGAGATAAACATTAAAGGGGAGAGAAAGAAGGCGGGACGCAGAGGGAGCTGCCGATCATCTCCTCGTGGAACCAGAAAACTCCCCAATGACTTGAACAAAGTAACTAATCATGCTAATTGCTCCTCAGCACGAGAGAGGAGAGCGAAGACACAAGACGGAGCTGACTCGAGCGGGTGATGGACGTGCAGATCCGTCTCTTCATCGTGACCTCCAGGAGAGGCCCTGGCAGGTGGAGATACACCTTTTTGATTTTGATAAAACCAATTATTGCAGGCATTAACTGACAACGTAATTGAAAGGTTCCTTCAAAAGTCCCAGAGTGAATTACAATTATGCCATTTACAGCGGATCTTCTTCAGCCAACGCTGTGGACGGCTGTCGTCTAATCACATGGAAACACAGAGCGGCGAGGAGACGGAGAACTCTCCTTGGTCCAACAGCTAACGTGGCTCCTCAGGAGAACCGTCAGGAGAACGTGTGTGGCTCTCTACATTCTGTTTCAATCCAAAACTTTCAGTTCACACATCGAATTCTTTGGTAAGTTGCGGCACAATTTTGGGAGTTCCTAACATGAGACACTTCATTTAATTGAATACTGTAGGTCATGCTGATATGCACCGCGAGACACAATATATTGCTTTAATATCTCTGGTTGATTGTGTTTTTTTTTTTAAGTGACAATGTTGCAAATCAACGAGCAACTATTAACTGCTTTCTGGCGATATTGGATTTTAATTTGATTTTGGGGTCAACGTGATAAAGTACTTTGATTTGACGGATGTTTTATTTGCTGTATTTACTTAAAAAAAATTCTTGTCTGGTTATTTCATCCCTGAATAATGTTTTGATACAAAATTACATTCGAGCTTAAACATAAACATGAGTCACATGAGGATGTCCTGCTGGGCATCTTTCTCTATTTTCTGACATTTTATAGCCAAAAAGATCAATTGATTAATTGAGATAATAGCCAAAAGATGATTACAATGATTGGTAGTTGCAGCTCTATATTACATATGTAAGGATTTTACCGATTTTATAACTGCCCTCGACCAAAGAATGTCTTAGTTGACTCACACTCATAAGATTTTGTCGACTAATCGATTTGTTTCTCCACAAAAGCACCATTTGAAATCTTGTGTTCACCGATGTGCTCATAGGTCGCTTGTGAAAAAAGTAATTGAGCAAGAAAAAAAAAAAGCATAAATAATCACTAATCAATTCAAATAAATCTTAGTCGATTGAGACCAAAACAACTGATTAGTTGACTAACCCGAAGCAATATCATCCACCACTGCTCGGACGTGTTATTAAAGGCACAGTGACATGAAAAATCATTACTATTACTGTCAGTTAATTTTGTGCATCACGAGTTACACTTAGTAATGTGTTGCAAGAATAAATACGCAATTAAGATTCCCAGCCATTCGTTCCTGCCGCCATGTCAAACAACTTTCAAGGTGAGCTCCAAATATCCGCCTTCAAAACGAAGCTTTGTCTCAGCAGCTATATTTCATTGTGAGCAGAGAACAATGGAGAATGTACAAATGCACAACAGTGGACAGATGTCAGTCACGAGCTCTCAAAGGTGAAGTTTGAAAATAGTTTGTTTTGCCCAAGCATCAGTCCAGAGATGAGGTTCAATCTGCAACAATATTAAACGGAGACGGGCAGCATTTGATATGTTTTTGCCTGTTCATTATTTTCTCCTGTTTATCTCAACTGTCTATTTGTTGAGATGAACATTAAAGGCAGCCCGTCTTCACCAGGACTCCCTAAAAGAAGAAATATTGCATCTCAATGGGGACCGTTCTGGTGAAATAAAGGACGAATGAAAAGAATAAGAAAGCGGGGACGCAGAGGGAGCTGCCGATCATCTCGTCATGGAACCAGAAACTCTGGCGACAATCTCCCCAACGTCTTAATTAAGTGAACAAAGCAACAAATCATGCAAATTGCTCCGCGGTGGGAGAGAGACAAAAGCAAAGCGACATGAAGGGAGTGGAGGAGTGCAGAAGGGACAGGTGTCTCACTGTGGACGTCTTTCACACAAACTCCTCGCTGTGTTTGGAAGCCGGACCGGTCCGTGAGAGAGGGAGGTGGTCTGAGATGAAGGAGTTGCCGCGGCGTATATTCAGCGCTGTACCATCATGAAAACCCTGTCTGGTGCGGGCATCGTAAAAGTCCAGACACGCCTTTTATCTTTGCTTCTCTGATGTATTTCTAAGGGCTGATAGAGGCCATCCTGCAGGTACAACAACTACACATCCACAGATTTCCCCAAAGTCTCAGAGTGGATTAAAGTCAAATAATGCCATTCACAGTGGACCTTCACAGTTTGTTCACTTTACTCTCAGACGGACAACACATTTAAATGTTTAATCTATAACAGACTGCAAGAAATAGAAGCAAAGTGTCACAAATGTCAATCACAGGTTCCCAAAGATGTTTAATTCACAATATATTAAATATAGAAAAGCCTATTAATGGAGATCTCCGGACCAACTAGTTTGGTATGTTTGGCTAGGTAAAAGACCAAATGATTTATCAATTATCACAACTATGGTTCGGACATTTTCAATGATGGTTATCAAACTAAAAGTAAGAAATCTGAGTAATTTTCTTTCTTTGGGGCTTTAATGGCACATCTGTGTCGGGCTTCAACCTATGATTATGATTATCAGTCCACTATTTACTAATTATATGTTTGGTTCATAAAATCTCAGAGAAGAGATAATTAACCCGAAAGGTCACGTCTCAAATTGCTGTTTTTGTCAAAGCTATAGTTCAAGGTCCAATATTTAGTTAAATATCATAGAAAAATCAGCAAATGTTACCATTGTAAAGGCTTTTTTTGGCGCAATTTTGCTAAAGATAAAGACATAAATCGACAATCCAAATATCCGATTAATTGTCCGTTTCATTTGTACTACAAGAATTTCCCAGACTCCTCCTCCTCCCTGGCTTGACAAGGATAACCAGTGCTTTTTAAAGCCCCATCCACACATCTCAGTGAACTCATTCTGAAACTGGAGCATCTCTCGCTGTAAACACTGGAGTGTGACTTTCCCTCCGAGGCTTCATGGCCCAAAGTCCGAGGGGGATCAGCTCGTAATCCGCGGCCCCTTCAGGCACCGGCAGAACGGATGAAGGCACGGCATCGGTTTGCGATCACATCCCTCTGTGTGCACTGTACAGACCCCAGTGAGCCGTCTCTCGCGCGCGAGTCAACAATGACGCTGCGCTTCAGGACGCGGACGATTCGGGCGTCTGAACATGTTGGGGAGCTCAGCGGTGGGGAGCGAGGCACGGAAAACCAACACTTGGCAGTCAGTCGCCTCTGAGAAAGAATCCCACTGACGATCAGTGGGGCTGGAACTACACGTCGATGTCAATCGATATATTGATCCAATGGTCAACGAGCTAACCAATCGATATATCGTCATCTTTAAAATACGTACTTATATGGAATTCCATAGTACGTCTGTGTCACCATTTCCATTTCTGGTAATTCAATAAATCTATAGTCTACATGAAATAACCACATGGTTTTTAATACTCCCGTGTGAATTAAATACTTGTAATTTCTCATTTAATTGGGAACTTAAGTGCAAAATAATCAGATTTTCGGAGAAATTTGAGCGAACATGTGCTTGTTATTATCAATTTAGACAACATATCACGATATATGATTTCATCACGATACGATTCCATTGAAAGACGATAAATTATCACATTGAAATATCTCCCGGCTCGACTTGTGAGTTGATATAAATGTACCGGATCGTGTTCGAGGGGCACGCGATATCGTCTCGTATCGATCGCAGGCCGCTCAATTCAATCCAAATCGTATCGCGGCAGATTTCGTGATATCAGCATATATCGTATCGTTGTCCAAAGAATCAATTTAATATCCTCTCGTGATGCAGGTCGTGATTCACAGCCCTGATTATCAGGCCGTCGCCATCGACTTTTCCTTACTACGACCAAAAAGAGAATTACACACCGAGAGAAATTTGACGGGCATGTTGCTGCTGGCCCACATGCATGAATATGTGATGCACTCTCAGATGCCATGTCCTCCCTGCATCGGGGAGCACGAGCCGGGGAGACAGAGCGAGAGGTTACAAGCCCTCCAATTATTTCAGTGTGCTTGCCGTGACACTCGACGGTCCTTCATTTCGCCATCCTCACACTGCTACACCGCTGCAGTCGTATCTGTCCAACGAGCACCAGATCCAATATTCATACACGCCATTCACCCAAGCCTGTTGCTCTAAATATTCTGCTTCTTCACGATGAGACAAAACAATAAAAATCAGCCATTTTGCAACATTGTTCCCCTCCCAAAAGCTTATTGCACAGAGGAACACGGATAATAAAGGGTCATTTGCTTCTGAGTGCTGGTGGTTTTCTCTGTGCATCAGCGCTTGTACGTGTGTGTGTGTGTGTGTGTGTGTGTGTGTGTGTGTGTGTGTGTGTTTCACTGAATGCTCGTCTTTATGTCACACTGATCGGCGCTTCTCCTGGCAACAGTCCAAACAGTGGAGCTGCTGGCAGGCGAGGACTCCGGGGAGCGACATCTTGTGACAACTCTGTCACATAATTTCATCATCGAGCATCGATCGAGGAGTCTCATTAGGTCCTTTCTGACAGATAAAAATCACATTTTCCAGGACAGAGCGGAGTGTGATGTGGCTTGTCAGGGTCAAAAAAAAAAAAAATAGCATGGAAGCACAACTGGTGCATTTTTGAAAGTGCATCTTCGGTGGCAACAGGATTTGTATTCCTTCCCACGGACATGCAAACGGACATTTTGGGGACAGAAATGGAGCTTAGCTGAAAAGAAGTGTAGTGTGCGAGGCAGAGAGACACTCACATACAACCACGACTGCCCTTGACACAAGGCTTAAGATACATGGAGGACATCTGACAGAAGATGTAACAGCCTGCCCCCCCCCCCCCCCTCCTCCTCCTTCCACCATCAGCAGCACACAAATACAGCCACGAACGAACATCTGCAGCACAGAGACACATTCATTTGTCACGCGCCGCGGCTTTTCCGTCGCGACACAAATTGCAACCGAGACGAGACGAGAAGGCCGCAGATGCAGAAGCGACGAGCTGCACGTCTAGAGAGCGCCAGTCCAAAAGGAAGTTCTCTTTGTGTGAACACTTTTTCATTCGCATGGATCAGCCTCCACGGATGAAGAGGAAGTGGCAAACTGTACACAGACAGATGAAAACAAACACACACACACACACACACACACACACACACACATACACACACGTGCACGGAGGAAAAAAATCCCCGGTGGTGCAGACGGCTGGAACCGCATCTGATCTCCAAAGATTCCTGAGCTGCAAAATCTTAACTATTGAGAATAGGAGAACATTTGAAAATAAGAGCAAAAGTTACGACTACATTCACAGTTATACGTCCCTCGCACACGTTCATTGCACCGACTCTTCTGTGCTCTGCGTCCACATTAACATTTCCTCCCACCTCGTCCGTAAAACCAGCTGTACGGCCACACAGTCCTGCAGCGCGGCCTGTTTGTAGCCTTTGCAGTGCACAGTGCAGTTTTGCATTTCCTCTGCTGAGAAGACAAATGAAGGCCTCGATCCACAAACCAGATCCCCGAAACCTGAATCACACTCTGCAGCCAGGTTCACCTGACTGTGTAGTGTGTGTGTGCGTGTGTGTGTGTGTGTGTGCCTACAGCCATTTAACTAAATGGTAATTAGTGGACTACAATGCCCATACGCTTTAAATATCAGAGCATGCGCGACAGGCTGTGTGATGCCATCCCTATTACACAGTTGGCTGCAACAATTACTTTCATTATCAATTAATCTCCTGATTATTTTCTCAGTTCGTTGATGAATCACATCACCATTTGGTCCACCAAACATCAGAAGATATCGAGTCATAATTGCCTTAAGACCAAGGTGACATCCTAAAATACTTTGTTTTGTCTGACTCACCATCCATAACCTGAAGATCGGTCCGTTTACAATCACACGACACAAACAGATGACGACATGCTGCCGGAAAAAGAACTAAAACCAACAAACAATGTCAATAAATATTTTATTAACTATTAATATAGTAACTGATCCTTCACCCACTCGTGATGTTTTCAGGACCATCAGTGCTCCATCACTGCTCCATGGGTTCAGACTTCATACTGTACCACTCCCCATATGAGTGAAGCCGTTAATGGAGATGAATCCACGACAGAAGAACGTGTGTGTGTGTGTGTGTGTGTGTGTGTGTGTGTGTGTGTGTGTGTGTGTGTGTGTGTGTGTGTGTGTGTGTGTGTCTTAAGCACCAGCAGGACAAGTTTCACATAAAACAGCACTTTGGAGCAGAATTTACATTTTTTAAATGTGAGTTGACTTTAATATGAGTTGACTGTAAGTAAACCTACAATGATTTATTTAAGAATCATAATTATTAATAGCGACCTTACAACCTTGATGGGTCGACACATCTCATGGTAATGTCTGCCAACTTGAGCAGCATGAATATATTACAGCAGAGCAGCTGCGAGGATGGCTTTCCAAACTAAAAGCTCGATGGAAACACTAATCAGCAGGCAGGTCACTTCCCGTCCTGTTGGTAACCATTTAAAGATTTATATTATAATATTACATATAGACACCGACGTCCACGCAGCCCGAGACATAGCGGCGCTTTTAATTGTAACTTTAACTGAATTCTGCGTCTGCGTCTCAGCGCAACTTCAATGGCCCGCAGCCAGTTTAAAGGGGACACGGATGCATCTTGAAATACATCACTCACGGCTCACTATTTGCAACTTGCATCGCGCGACGTCAGCACAAACAAAAAAATGAACACCCCCCCCTCTCCTCTCTCGCGCGTATCCCCAAAATGATGGTGCGTAAACTTACATCGGTTGTTGCGACGCTTCCCCTTGTACATGGTCATGGTGTAATACGGGTCCAGCTTTGCGCTCGTTCGGGTCTTCTTGCAGGTGCTACGTTCACTGACACACACACACACACACACGGCGTCGGGACTCCTGCGTGCTGCGATACTTTCTGACCAGAAATAAATTAGCCCTTCAGAAGAGGGGATTGGAGGCGCCGCTTGTGGGAGGACCGTACCATTGCTCAGAGACGGAGGGGGGCGAGACTACAGTGCATCTCAAACACACACACACACACACACACACACACACACACACACACACACACACACACACACACACACACCAGATTCAGTCACCTCATACTTAAAAAATGTAAATTCTGCTTCAAAGTGCTGTTTTATGTGAAACGTGTCCTGCTGGTGCTTAAGACACACACACACACACACACACACACACACACACACACACACGTCAACAGAAATAAGAAGCCATCAGAAAATGAGCAACTGTAGACTAACTCTGACTCGATGGGTATTGATCACATCTCCCCTCAATTTACATTAATTTGGAAAAATCTGTTTGAGTTCACCAAATATCTCAGTTATTCTTATAAGGGTTAATGTATTTGTTATTTACACCACATTTAGTCATAAATCAAACTTTCCTGAGCTGATCCGAGTCAAACTAAACGTTACATCTGTAGTTAAATGTACCAATATAAATGTTCTTAAAACATAAGCTTCATAAGGTTTTTATTTGTATCAATTTCTCTCACACGTATACTTATCTCTAATATACAGTAGATACTATATATTATATATTCATGACTATAAAAAAACACTACACTAACATATATATATATATAGTATAGGTTAACAAATCAGAGATCAGCGATGTTAGCTTTGAGCTAAATGCTAAGTATAGCAACATGCTCACAATGACAGTTAACGTGTTAGCGTGCTGACGTTTGCGAATTAGCGCTTATAGCACACAACCTGAGGCTGATGGGAATCTCATTCGTTTTGCAAGTATTCGGTCCAGAGACTTTGACCCGATGGCGGCGCTACATGAAGTCGGAGGATCACCAAAGTTATTACAATTCATCATGACGGGAACATGAAGGTCTGAACTGAATTTCATCTCAATCCGTATAGCTAGCATGGCCACAAACTGCAAAATGAGTTAGCACTTTGCCATCTAAGTGCATTTCTGGTACTTAGTACTAACATTTAAAAAATGGACCAAAGTGTTCATTCTGGTTCATTCTATGACGCAGTGATGGACAAGAAGGAGGAGGCCACTCCACTGTCTGATTATTACCGTAACTTACCCCATATGTGCACACACTGACACTGACATAGAAATAATACTCCACCACCTCCGGTCACATTGAGAAGAAGGTGCACCTCATCCTACATGCAAAGGGGACTGTGTTGCTACGGAGACGGGGGTAAGGAAGCGGCCTGGATGTTGATTTTGTGCGATCCATTTCTCGATATTACATTATTGTTGTGTGGGTTGAATACCAACACTTGTTTTGGGCCTGAGATGAATTGTGCCGTGGAAACAAACAACTCTGAAAGCCAACTGCATGGAAGTAGTCGGGATTCAATCGATATTGCTCTCCTCTGAAGCTGCTGCTGCTCTCACAAGGTCCAGAATGACAAACACTCTTCTTTGTGCTTTTATTTTGACACACTAAAACCTGAAATCCTGTAAATTTAGTGAAAATCAACTTGATTACTGGTTCACGCACTGGGCTAGGTCAACGTCGTTCGTTGTGGGAAGTTTTTCTTCTCCTTTAAAATATATTTCTTTGGACGAGGAAACAAAAAACAAGGTGTGAACAATCATCAACCAGCAATGAGAGAAACCTCTTTATTTAAAGGAATACAGGGACATCTGGTGTCCATGATGGATTAATACACACAGCCTCAAGAATGCCTCAAGCATGAAGCCAGCCTGGTAGAAGACGAGGACATTTGAATCCTTCACAATCAAAACTCTTAACTTTCATTTTGTGAGTTCGTTCTCTCACAAATGAGACATGAATGAATGACTTTACTCAAGGCCAGCTGTGTTCAATACTCCCACCTGACTCAAAGGAACAGTGTAACATGTGGGGGGATTAATTCATTGGCAGAAATGGAATATAATGAGCAAAACTATCTTTTCATTAGTGTATAAATGACCTGAACTAAGAATTGTTGTTTTAATTAGCTTATAAAAAGCCATTTATGTCTAGCGGGACAGGAGGAATGACTGATGTTCTTCATTATTGATTATTATCATTCACAAACTTCATCCAGGAATGTTATTTCTTTTATTGACATGTCTCCAGTGAGATATTAACGACTTTATGTACATGACTGTTGCTGCTCCAGAAACAATATTTAGTTTTATCTCCATTGAGCATCAGACAGAATAAATCTCTGAGGTAAACTAAACTGCTCATTAGAAGTCTTTTACATTTTACTTTTTCATAATAATATAGTATACTTCATTACTATTTTCTCACGGCCATCAGAAAGGATGAAGGTTTAACCTCTATAGGGCTCTTCCTCATTCGCCACCTTTATACTCTCACTTTGGTTATTGAATCATCTAAATCCCCAATATTATGTGGGAGAGAGGAGAAACACTGTAATATGCAGATCTTTCCAAAGGACCACAGAGCTGTCATCTCCCCACAGTGACTCTCCATCACTGCTCGGAATACAATAACACCGCTCCTCAGCAGCCATTGTAGCTTTTCTTGCTATTCTGCACCACCGGGGCATTTAAATACACTTAGACTGATTTCACTGAACAACCCGGGTGCAGAATTTCCCATATTAACAGTAAGAAATGAAGAACTCGTGTTTACGTGGACGCGGTGATTTCCTGAATAAAAATACCCTGTTTGTAACCTCAGAGAGTCTTTAAAGCACGAAGCACATCATTAACTTTAAAAGATTGGAAGAGCTTCCCACAAGAAGTACATGCAGCAACCTGATCTTAAGTGCTCAGACGCTCTCTGCTGGCGTTTGAAACACACTTCCCGTTAACCAATGGCCCTCACTTATAGATGGAGGGATGCTGCGGATGTCCAGGGGGAAGATCTTCGACATGATGGATGTAAATCTGCTCAAGCCATCACATCTCGTTGGCCAATGACTTACAGCCTCTCTTAGCTAATCAGACAGCCACTGCTTTTGGCGCTGAGTAATTGCAAACGTATCAACTGCTGCAACTGCTTAGCAGTCCGTGACAGCAAAGCGCCTCTCTTTGCCGGATACTGAGCTCACGGAACCTGAACGACTCGTTGTGGTCCAATGTGACAGACACGAGGTGTCAGGCAAATACACAGGCAAACCTAATCTATCAGTCTCCAAGGCTTGTTATCTGCACATTCTGTTCATTTAAATTCTCTGCATTTATTCCCACTCACCCGCATAATCTCTGATACGCCCCATAAACCAGCGCCACATTGTTGGTAATTGTTTCACGACTTAATCACTTTCTTTCTCCAAGTTCATGCTACTCAAAGGGGCATTGTGTTCAAAAATAACAGGCGCCCTATTCGACACACACACACACACACACACACACACACACACACACACACACACACACACACACACACACACACACACACACACACACACACACACACACACACACACACACAAGCTGCAGGAAGCCTCTCAACAGGTTTTCAGCAGCAGCTTCCCTGCGGTTCAGGCGTTGATTGAATTCCAAACTTGGGAAGGAAAATTGCACCCTCTAGTGGAGAACAATCAGCACCACAGCTTCCAATTGAGAGATTTAAGGGGAACGTCTACACTAAAAATGTAAACGTTATTTCTGTACTGACAGGTTAGTTTGAGGATTTTCTTTAAAAGCTGAACACCAGAGAGACAGATGTGGTGACGGTGTGTGACAGCAGCCCTGGTGATTTTATATTCATGGGGGCATTTTCCATTTCAGCTGATTAAACCTCTATATGTAAATAAAACTCCCTCGGATACTGTGTTTTTAATAATCAGGGTCAGTGGGCAAACTCAAGAAGTCTATCACCTAATATTTTGCTCTAATTTGTAGTATAAAAGGATACTTTTCTGTGTTTTCACATTATGAATGCATTGTCTGAATACACAGGAACAGAACAATTTGTTGTAGGCTGGATTTAGCTTTATTCGTTATTGGACTGTAAAATGCTGAACATTCATCCGTTTGATTCCTATTGAGGATCACACGGGAGCTGACATCTACCCCAGCATGCATTGGGCCAGAGACTGAGAACCACCTGGCAGCCAGTCTGTTACAGAGCATACAATACAGATAGTGCTCTCAGCACAGTGCAGACCTTTGCCAGGTGTATCTGCAACGGCCACGGAGCGCTTGATTGAACGAATATAAACCAGGTCTGCACAAAGTATCAACCGCGAGCGCATGAGACACATTTTTCACCCTCATGTAACAGATAAGCCCTCATGTTAATCCGTGCAGCTGTCTCCGTGCAGCCAAACTGCAGTTCGCTTTGTGTAACCCTTCGTGTTGGCTGTTTAACGCTTCCTCTGCACAGAAACTGTCCGGCCGAGCGTGTGTTTAGCTCTATTAGCTGTTAGCCAAACACACCGCAGGACTCTGCTGCCCACCGGCTGTTGACAGCTAACTAGCTCTCCTCCTACCAACATGAGAAGAAGCATACATACATACATGCAATTGTACTAACCCGGCGTGCAAATCAGGACTAATAATGCTTGTGAATCCTCAACAAGTAAACAAGTAAATAAATACACACTAAAGAATTTATTTTAATTCTTTTTTTCAGTAATTTGAGGGATCGTTTCCGAAGGCTGGGCAGAAATAAATACTATTTTCACTCATCCCTATTGTTCCATCCTATCCAGCCGACATCCTCTTGAGTAAGACCTCATTTAGTTTGTATTTAGGCCCTAATCTGCATTATCCCTCATCCTCTTCTTTATTTCTTTTCTCTCATTTTCCCTCACTCCTCCCTCTCGCTCTGTTTTGTCTCTTTCTCTATCCATCTGTCAGGGTCAGTGGAGTGCAAACAATCACATTTAGAAGTATTCAAATGTTGAACTTGTCACAATTGCTATTCATACAGGCATTAAAGGCTGCCAAATCTAATTCAGCTCAGTGCCGAATCAGTGCCTCGGTGATTTGGAGAAACCCGATTCATACACAATAATGCCTCCTGGAAGTAATGGAGACACAAAGGCCTGAGCCATTGCCCTCCAGAAGAAAAGAGGTGGATTTTTACTTCATTTTTGATTCTACATCTGAGATCGACAAGGCTGGGATTTTTTTTGCTTTAAGTTGGAAAGTGACACTCGTAAAGAATTATGCTCCGAGGATGACGAATGGCAGTTTTGGTTTGAGGTGAAACACTTTATGACACAAAGTGCACATCAGACTAAATGTTGGCAGTGTTGTTAACAGATCTGCTGTCACTACTAACCTTAAATATAACTTACTATTATCTTATCACTTATCCTTCTGCTTATATACATATCTCACAGACATGTTTAACAAAATCCAACAAGGAAAGTTCAAATCAGAAACACTTTTCAAATTTTCTTGGCTACAAAGAGTCAAATCCGTACGAGGAAACATAAGCCACAGACTTTAACTTTGTCTTGTTCCCACCACAAACTTTACATATCACTGCTATAGATATATGTACTTAGGCCCCATCTGTGTGTGGATGATTGTACTTGCTACAGAGTGAGGTCCAAACCAAGAACCACAGAGTGAGGACATTTCTCCTCACTTCTTCAAAGGCCCGCTTGAGGGTTAAGAAGTGGTTTTAAGTTTCAGTCCAGGCTAGGATTAGGGTTAGGCATCAAGTTGTTATGGTTGAGGTTAGGGTAGTGGATAGGGACTGCATTATTTGAGGGTCCTCACGAAGATAGAAGTACAGGGATGTGTGTGTGACTGCATAACACAAAACACAAGCTGCATGTGCAGATTGTTGTCATATCCATAATACATGCATCAAAAGCATACCAGTCTACTGAAACACCAGGATTGTATTCTTTCTATTAACACATAAAAACACTAACAGGCAGATCTACACTTGAATATTCCTGTCATGGGGGTCACAGAGTTCACCATCACACACTGAACCATGTAGTATACAGGAATAACTAATATAACAAAATGAAACGTAAACGTGTGTTTGTATCGTCAGTATTAACTCTCCTGGCCACATCAGCATCACACCTACTGTATGTTATGTACAAGCATCTCCTCTCGTCTCCTGAAGGGGTCACTGTTGTACAAATGCAAGTCCAAGGATGTGATAGATTATAGTGAGACAACATGTAGGTCACCTGTTGAGATAAAAACAAAATCGGCTACGGTTCCTCTATTTATCTATCAGTTTTTAAAGTAGAAATGAATCTGTTGAAAAACACACAGAATGGTGAATTGTATTGCTTATGCATACATGTCATTCGTAAGAGAACGAACATGTTTTTCTCTGACACAGTCTCACTTTAACGAATGCCTAATCTTAATCCTAACCTTGAACATAAAAAGTCTAAAGCCTCAAACAGCCGCAACATGATTGCCTTTCCTCAGAAGTCCTCACTAAAACATGGTCCTCACAAAGGATTAAGGCATGTACAAGAACACACACACACACACACACACACACGCGCACACACACACACACACACACACACACAGTAACGTATGACTGCAGCACTTTGCAAACAAGTTAAACTATAAAGTAATTTCTTCATCTCAGACACGTGCATAAAAAACATCTCTTCACATCTGTTCATGCATATTTATTTAAAACAAACAAACTTCATGTGCACTAAATCTGATCACCTTTATCAACGTAATGATATGTTTTGCTCCTCTGCTTCCAGGAAAAAATATGAAAGAATCCTGGATCAAAATCCAGACTTGTCCACGGTTTTTAGAAGGTCACACACATTTCCTCTCAGCAGCAAAAAAAGGCAATTTAAAAAACAAAACAATTAGAGAGGAATTAGTTTCATACAATTGTAATTTAGGGAGAAGCAGCATCAGTGCACATGCATCTGGGAGGCATGACTGCAGCTTACTGTATTGGTTGTGACGGTCACAAGTGGTAATAACTGCTGTGAACCACAGTGTGGTGCTCAGTGACCATACAGTGAAAAAGGGCTGTTTCTCACACACACACACACACACACACACACACACACACACACACACACACACACACACACACACACACACACACACACACTGCTGACTCCATGATCTTCATTTACTCCAAGTATGGGGAGACGAGACTGACACTGTCGTGACCCATCATCTCAAACCAAAATGACCACTTGATGAATTTCCCCTTTTGTTATAACAAGCGCTCGTCTCTGCCGAGGCTCAAATTCCATGTGACAGGACGGCTCCCGCAACTCAGAGTAATGAAGGCAGCCCATCTTCCCCAGTTAGATGAGGTGCACAAATACAGACACAGCTCATTAACAATTCTGTCACACAGGTAGGCATACGGGGGAGAAAAAAGAAAGGTGACACACTTTTAAAGCTCAAGCACTCCGAGTCCCAGAAGGAACCCATGTTCACATGGTGTACCCTGTACCCTGAAAACTAAGGTGCTTCAGACCTTCAGGTCAGGCATGCACTTCAAGCCAGCTGCTATCTATTGAAGACAACCCCTCCCTGTGCGGATAAAGCTGCCGCTTGTCAATTATTCCTCGGAGACACGGAGCGGACAGCTGCACGTTATGCTTCCTCTCCCTTTAAACAGCCGCAGTCGACGCGTGGTCGTGCAGCGTGCACCTTTCCATCCGGCATCGCTTATCCAAAGGGAATTGCACCGAGCGAGCAGGCGGTTCAGTGTTTTTAATCAGATCCTCACAGAATATGCAAAAAGAAAAAAGTGTCTTGAAGACTTTGCATAAAGAGGTCAAATCAGGTAGAAGTCATTATGCCGTACTGATTTCCTTAATTAAATCCATACCGGTTCACAAAGGAGGAGACAGATAAAAGGAGAAGAAGCTGAGTTTGAGAAAAGAGTTTTGAGATAAGTGAGGCTGTAAAAAAAATATCAGCACAATGTACCAGATGTTTGGTTTAATCGCTGGATATTCAATTCGACTTGTTTGCATGTGGGTCTTTTGTCTGTGTCCTCGTAGCGGCTCCTCCCCTCCCCGAAATAGCAAAGTATGGCTGGAGGTCTAAGAAGGCCAAGTGGCCAGTTTTGTCATGCGCCGGTGATCTAAACAGTGCTCCGAGTACCTCGGGATGGTTATGGGCCGACTGTAAACGGTGTCTGGATGGTGTCAGAGAGGTTACTCCTGGCTGCAGCTAATGCAAAGTGTTGACTGCAATAAACTTGAGGTAGTTAACCGCCATAATGCTCAGCGTGACCTTTTTTTCCCGGACAGCGGAGCCCGAGGGCTGGGTCCGCTCCACAGCTAACGACGGGGATGCGATGACTCACACAGGCCCTCAGATTTGTGGCGTAATTGGCAAATATAGGCCTCGTGAGTAAGAGGACGCCGGAAACGAGGAAGGGCGGAGGCAAAGTAGCGTGAGAAAGAGCGAGGAGACGGAGGGAGGATGAATGCGGAGTCGAATAAGGAAACATGTGAGAGGAAAAGGAAACACTTGGAGAACTCCCCTGTGAGTCTGTCACAGTGATTTCTAATTCGCACATTAAGCGTAGGGGGTGGGGGGGGGGGGTTAGAGTCAGAGGGTCTACACTGGACAGGGGTCCTCGGGAACCCTCCGGGGTGGCAGTAATTATCGCCGCATGTGTAATCACAAAGTCACACAGCATTTCTCACACAATACGTCACCTTTTATCGCCCGGATTCCTCTTTCGTCGTTCCGCCCGAGGAGCAGGATCAACAATTACGGGGCGAATTAAGAAACAGACATGACTGACTGGATCGATTGTTGTGGGAGTGTTAAAAGGGCAGGTTTTCCATTCTTGGGGTCTGTAAGAACGTCTTGTCTGTTTAGCTGGAGCTCCGTGGAAAGGTCGCACTGCAGTGGTCTCTGTCATAGCAAGACGGCACACCTGACACACACACACACACACACACACACACACACACACACACACACACACACACACACACACCTGAAGTATTATCTCCCAGCATGCACAAGTAGAGCATCTGTAGGAACACTAATCCGACACAAAGGCCTCATTACTCTTGATACACATTGCTGGGATGTGGGGGGTTCGACAGAAAACAACTGTTCGGATCGTATCATTGTTTTAAGTCGCAGATCCCCAATGCCCGATGCCCCAATCAGGGTTTTATTGCTGCCAATTCCAAATATGTTGTCATATCACAAACATGCGTATCTAAAGATTTACTTATATGAAAGCCTGAATGTTGCACGTCAAACAATGATCCGTTCATTCAAAGCCGTCCCGTCTGCATCAGCATGTGAACCTAAGCTCTCCGTAGTAAACAGGCCTATCTGATTATCCACGGGGAACAATTATCCAACTCCGTTCTTCTTCAGTGGGCCAAAGCCACTTCCCCTTGCTGCCTGGGCGCCTCTCGCTCTCTTCCTCGACGGATGTAATATTAATGAACAGATCTCAGCCAGGATGCTTGTTAGGCTTCAAGATAATCCTATTTCTCGCTGCCCCCACTGTTCACCTCAGACTGGGCCTCCATCAGTTGATTTACTAACTGAGAAGAAGGGACAGCAGCTTCAGGGATCCTCCTCGAGCCGACCAAGGAAAGTCGTGCGGCCTTGGAGTCCGAGGTGGCCGGTCAGACGGAAGAGATGAAGACGGGGATGGAGATGAAGATGGATGTGCCCTTTACTTCCTGACTCATGTCGGCATGAATGTTATATTTCAGGTCTTGTCCGGTACAGAGTTAAGGAAAGAAATCACTTTACGTTAAAAACTGATTCATTGACTTGTAGTGTTTCCCTTAAATGAATGTGTTTTGTATATTGGATTTAACTTCTCACACACCCCACAGCTGAATATAATGACCTTATAAAAACCTAATATGTAGAAAAGTAATGAAGTGATAACCGCTCTCTCGCACGGTGGGCTTGCACCTTTGCTGAAGGTGACAACATACACATCAATGACCATAAAGCATTGAAATACGGCCCGAGGGTCTCCATTAACCACATCAGGGTTTAAGTAGAGTTACCCTTTTCAAAAATGGCTTGTCTGCATTTTTTAGCGTGATGCGAGACTCTGTCGCTGCGCTTTCAAGAACACCGACAGTGTTGTTTGTTCCAAGAAGACTTTGATTGTCTTCCTCATTAGCGGCCTTTCATCTGTGCCAGATCACAGAAGATTTCCTGTTTCTGTTGAATTCATGCAAAAAAGGAAAGCACCGTCTCAATTGAAATACACAAATCTAATTAAAATCAACGCAGCTACCGTGTCATCCGCGTACATGTATCACAGAGAACATCATTCATCATTATTTAGTTGAAAAAGAAGTCGGTTTTCTGAGTATCGATGGCCACTGTTTACTTTTGTGGATCATGCAATCCACTGGACGTCCACTGGGATGCTCAGAGTGGATACTACACAGTTCTGCTTGTGCTGAGGAAGCAGTTTTCTTTGTTTTGCTCAAGGGCACTTTGACACCAGCACACTGCCCTGCACCGTGGTTGTTATTTATTTATACGATACAATAGCAACTGGCCTGTTGCTCAGTGGCAGAGCGGAAGGAACTGCGATTAAACTAATTTAGCTCATATTAATACCGACACTGTGACGCAATACGAATGTTTGTCTCTCAACTAAATGTACGGTGAAGCGATTCCGCCGTGTTTTAGCTCCATTTTAAGAGTTTAATATTGTGAACAGCAATTGTTTAGGCCAAGATAATCGTCACATGACATTTTCACATGGTGCCATGCCTACTCCACGCGCTCAGGTTTCTGCACTGCTCCGACTCCGACTCACAGCTTCTCTGCCTTCTGAACCCAGGTTTCTAATCAGAGAATTAGCTTCAGCTTCCCCTGCCAAAATCCACACGGTAATCCATCTCACTTTGTCCACACTGTGGCTCATGACCCACTAAAGCATTTGTCAGTATGCTTGAAAGAGAGCGAGGGAGAGCGAGAGAGAGAGAGAGAGAGCGAGAGAGAGAGAGAGAGAGAGCGAGAGAGAGAGAATGAGAGATCCTGGCCGGGGAAATGTGCTTTCCTGGTTTCCTGGGTGGCTTTATTAAAGCCTATTAGTTGCACAATGACACTCTTTAAATTTCTCCTGTATTGTTTCCACAAAAAGAAACAACGTTCTTATATCCGATACATTACGGCTCAGATGAATCCTCGGCTGTGCTGTGCCGTCCGTGTTATTGTCCGGCTGTGAGCCTGCACACTGCTCCTGTGCCTGCTGTTGTGGACGCCTTTGTCGAGTGCTGGGTCAGGCCAACTGTGCATTCCACGTCCGGCGCGGTCTCTCAGAGCGTGATTAATGAGGGAGGAGACGGACAACCAAGGGTGCATTCTAATCACCATCAAGGACAAGGAGAGATATGGAAAGGAGGGGAGAAAGGGAATAAGAGAGCAAGGAGACAGATCATGTATTGATACAGTTTGTGTGGAGCGTCGGGGTTGAAATCCTTCTCTGAGAGAGAGGCACAAACCCGAATTCTCGAGCATTTCCCATCTGCAAGCACACACAGAACCCCCCACATACGAGCACACACGCATGCTCAGACACACTGAATACTCTCACAGCCTCAGCAGCAAACACGGGGACATGAAAGACACAGAGAGGGCCTCATGGGGTTCGCTTTGGCAAGGCTCAGTCCGATGGATCAGGGAGAATTGGCCCATCCAGTTGCATACTGCAATACCCATAAGGCCTCTCACTCATGACTGTTCATGCCTCTAAACCTGGCTCTCTAAATAAAGTTACTGAGCTGTGCAGTTATTGTAGACATAGTTGGAATTATCTATGCAGATTTCAAAGCGAACGCGAGCCTGTGAATGCTAATGGTGAATGAGAGCGAGAGAATTACAGCAGCCAGGTGGAGAAAAGGCAAGAGGATTGGTTTGGATAGACATTAAAGAAAGAAATAATCCCCCTCGGGTATTCACTTATAACGTTAAGCCTCTGATATTCATAGCACCATTGAAGGAGTATTTTGTGAGAAAGTGTTGCAATTTACTTAAAAGGTACCTTTGTTTTTTTTCAACTTTTATCCTTTTTTCTCGTGTTTAAGTGACTTATGGAGACAACAAATCATCTGCACTTTCAATTCTTGCAGGCCGACAACAAATTCTCACTCAGAGCAATAGTCGGACGTTTTGGGGAACATGGTTTTAAACAATTTCTATCTGAAAAGAGAAGATTGATATTGTATTGTCTAACAAAGTCTTGTGGAACAATCTGTTTGACTGTATTTGATCAATTATGAGGCATTTCAGATCACACCACTGTCAACAACGTTTTTTCCCCCACACATGTCGTACAATTGTCAACTTTCGAATGGGACAACCCAATATCCCACAGTACAAACGGAATTTAAGTGAATAAGAAACATTTACGCCATCAAAGTCCATTGTAGGAGTGACTGGGAATTTTCCCAAATTACATCGCAGCAACTGTATTTGGCCAGTTATCAACAAGAATACAACAAATGCCATATTTTGTAAGAGCACAAACACTACCGTTACATACTACACACCTGTCTCTGCTCAGTGCTCCCCTTCCTCCCAATATACCTCCGTGTCTGTGTTCGGTGCTCCTTGCTATGCATCATGTTGGCCCAAAACGACGATTGATGGCAGTGCCACTGCTTTTGTAATCCGCTTAGGATGGATTTTGCATCTAAATCACTTGATTATTTATGTGCCTAACTCATGCCAATGCCCTTTGGAGGCGGTATGATTGGTGATCCATCACACATTATCCTTCACTGTGGACATTAATATTGTAATGGGATGGACCTGCAGCATGACACTTCCAGGTGGAAGGGAAAGCCGATCTTTTGGGCGTCAGGCTGCTCAGAGTCAACAGAGGGACGATTATCTGGTGTGCTTGCTTTCAGACAGACTCTCCAGAGATGTTGTTACTTGGCCCTCGCTCTGCTATTAACCTCTCCTCCACAGAAGCGTGTATCTTCATACATGGCCTGTCTTACAAAATCGTCAGTCTTTCATTGTCCTTTTCCATCAGGGCTTCAATCGCCGCCTGCCAATCACACGCATCTGCTGCCTACAGGCAGACACAGACGAGCATGCGGTGCCACAAACACCTCTGTAGATGAGAAAAACAAGAAAAGAGAGATCTTCATCTCGCCACATAGAGGGCAAGAGTGATATGCATGGCAAAGTATTTGATGCAAACAATGCTACAATTCTACCTCTTTCTAGAATCTGAGACAACTTTCAAACGCCTGAGTTGTATTTTATTTAGCTGCAAAGCACATGTGTCGTGTACTGTGATGTATACATGTAGATCTGGGGACTCAGCAGTGCAGTGGTCAGGTTTAGTGCATGCTGGGACAGCTCAGGGCAAAAACAATCTGTCACTCGTTGACTCTGCGGCGGCCCACTGAGCCCACCGGAGAGCAGGGCCGTGGAGATACAGCAGACAGATCTCAGTGGGTGAAGGAGGAAAACTGCTCGGATGCATTTGAGTTTCGTGGATGCCAGCAATCATCATGTCACCGTGTTCCTCGGTTAGCTTTTAGCCGGAGGGACGAGAACACACAACAACAACAACAACGCGTGAGAGGTAGAGATGTTTGTAGCGGGGGGGAAGGGAGGTCGTCCACTGATCGGAAGACCGGAGGTTCAATCCCCGGCTCCTCCAGTCAGCTTGTGGAAGTGTCGTTGGGCAATATACTGAACCCCAAATTGCATCCAAAGGCTGTGCCATCTGTATGCGTGTGTGTGTGTGTGAACTAGCATTTAGATAAGACGCCGATGGGCAGGTTGGGATCTCGTATGGCAGCCTCTGCCTTCAGTGTATTAATGTGTGTGTGTGAATGTTAACATGTGGTGTAAAGCGCTTCGAGTAGTTAAAAGACTAGAAAGGCCAGAGCAGCCGACCTCACATGGCTGTGATACTTCTGAGCCACCTATGTGTGAACTAATATTGGATAATGGCGACAAATCCCCAGGAAAATCCCTGAAAACGAAATTAAAGACTGGAATTTATTGATTTCATAGCCAATAGCTCTGGAGAGAGGTTTCACATGTAATCTAATCTATCCTAATTTCAGAATGGTGGTGCTGCGGAAGCAGTGGTCAGTGTATTTCTGCTGCATTGCTGCTTGCTTGTATATTCTGTATGACATTGTTGAATGTCCTCTTTACGTTGCGCTACATGTAGTTAAACTTGTGTAGTTAAACTTTCCTGCTCAATCCGCTCCTCCATAGAAGTTACGTTTTTCCATTTCTCAGCGGTTTGTTCCCGATTAAATGTTGGCGGAAGTGCTCCCCTCGTGACCCTGTTAATAAGCAACCATGACAACACATTAGTCCTTCTCTTCAGATGGGGAGTGACACTGAGTGCAAAGGAATTAGTCGTCAAAGAGGTGCAACAATCAGATTGCTTGATTTCAGCTACCCGTTTTCCAAAGAGTTGTCTACTTAATCGTATTAATTGCGACAGCGTCTGGCTTTGAGTGTTTCAGCACCATGCAGGAAGATGGCGGTGTTCATGTGGAGTGCTTTCAGAGGAATTTCTTCTTGCTCGTAACTCTGACTTGCGTAGAGACACTGCCATCCAGAATAGCACAGCTATTTAGTAATGATTGCTGTGCTCACAATCCTCGATGTGAACCGCTATCCATAGATAGGGTAATGGAGCATCCACTTTTTTCCACTGAGCGGAGGGGGGGGAGGAAGATGCTGCCAGCTGTGCTATAATAGAATTTTTGCATTTGTTCATCAGCTGTTTTTCATCCATACTCTCTGACAGTCTTATCTTCTGTGGCGGCGGCAGGCTATGACCCTTGACGCTTGTGTCATTGAGTGCAGAGATTAGTCATCACCGGTGCGTCGCAGCAGCTGAGGTGGATCCGTGCACTCGTAGCATGATGTGATTATTCCACTGACCTCTTCTGCAGTGACCACTGCCAGCAGAAAACCAAGCTCTTCAAAACGCACCTCTGCCTCCACAACAACGTGCTCTGCTTCTCTTTATGTGGTTCTCTGGGTGATCTCAGCAGCCAATGGTGGTTGTAACACACACCTAACAGATATGTTCTTCAATGTGATCTCTGAGTTTGATCTTGCAGGCAACAACCCTTCAATTAAACAGGAAGACAGATCCTTTGCGGAGGTCATTCCTCCACTACAAATCATTACGTGACTGAGTCAACGCTAATATAAAAAGCATCAGCTCGAGAGGTTGAGACCGAGGGTCTCCTTAATTGTCAATTAAGGATGTATCTCGCAGTCATATTCTTGCCGCATGACTTGTAGATCGAGTGATAACAACGATGGCATGGGTTTGCATTGCTGCGAGGTCAGTTGGAACGACGATGCTTTCGATTATGTCTGCTTACTCAACCAAAAGCAAGCAATCACCCGTGAAGGGAGTCAAATAATTTGCAGAAAAGTAAGAAATAACTCAGTGACACCGTCAATATGGATACGGTAGAGTGCTCAGTGACGGTTTCGGCTCTGATTGTCGATGGTCCTGGTTGCGAGTTCGTTTAAATGACTGATGCGTTTTTTTGCTAATCACAACATTCATAGTGCCAAATATGAAACTAATGAAAGAAGCAAAAACACGTTAACCGCCATTTATCAGGCAAACAGAGCTTTTTGTTTCTTGCTGTTGTCTTTTCCATCCTTCATCCATTGTTGCAGTGATATCAGATCAAAAAAAATCACGTCTTGGCATCGGATTTGTTGGGGGTGGAAAGGTTAGATTTCATACCTGTCCAAACAGGCAGGCCTTCATAAAACAGCCATCATCTGTACAATAGGACAGCAAAGGATAGGTCTCTCAGCAGCCAGATGGATTTTCGAAGAGGCTGGGAGAGTCGAGTCAGCTTATTGTTTTGATGTTTAGGTTGATAAATGTAGTCTAGAAAGAAAAGGGTGACCGATAACCTGTCCTGGTGATGCAGAGGAGACACAACAACCTCTAAATACTTTGACTTTTTTATGACTTTCATCGACATTCTATACTATGACTTCCTTGTCTTCCTCTGCAGTATGGACCAGGTGATGATTGCCAACTCTCCCACTGAAAACCAGTCCCCATCCGGTCCGGGAACTCTTAAACCTGAACATATGCAGACGAGGCCAACCAGACTCATGTAAACCCTAATAATAAATGTTATCATATCAAAGGTATTTTCACGTCTGGCTTGCTGTAGCGTCATCCTGATCTCACCACTTAACCCTCTTCCCACGAAGACAATATCAAGGCTGGGACCTTGGCCTTGGTGGATGCATCAGCAGACAGAGGAGGAGGAGGACATCTGTGAAGGGAGGGGGGGAGATGAGATAACGTGCATATATACTCTGTTAAACTATTCCTTGTTGTTAGACCTCTGAACCATCTGTGGGGAAAGAGCTCTATCCATTCAGCTTAATTATTATTAGTGTCTGTTCAATAAATACATCTTGTCCCACTTCCATCGTGCTTCCTGCTTTCTTACAGTGCAGATTATTTGCTGCTTGCCTCTGCTTACATATTACTGCTAATGTTCTTGCTTTTCTTCTTGTTTTTATTGCCAAATATATCACTCTTCAACGTTTGAGTGAAGACGAATCCAGAAAGTCATCGAGCTATTTGGGTTGTTCGCTAATGCTAACTAGCAGCTAAGCTAAAGCTAAGTAGCAGCAAGATGCCTCCCTTCTCCACGGACGACTACCACAAACTCCTGCAGAAGAACAAAAGTCCACCAACTAGAAGTAAACGTGGAGGTAAATGGACTGTGTGGGAATGATTCCACTTTACCATGGACTCAAAACATTGGACAAATGCAAGCTAAGACGCAGCTAACTAGCACCGCCAGGCCTACCAAGAAACAGGAGGAGAGAGCAGATAATGAATCTTCAAATGGTAGTCCTCCCTTTTTCTCGGTGCAAAGCCGAAGAGGAAATCATACCTTCAGGAAGTGGAAGGACGACTAACGGTCAGAGCCCAGCGCCCTGAGATTTGTGATGAGACTGGCTGTCCTGCATTACCACACAGGCAGAACTCCTCCTCAACCCCTGCACTCAGCCGGACAAAGCCATGGACAGCTGAGAAAAGTGAAACCAGCAAAAAACCTCCACCACAACCAAGCCTACAACTTCAAAACAGATTTGCTCCATTGTCGCAGGATCCTAAATCTCCATCTGATGACCTGGATAAGCAGCTATCTCCTCAAAGCGGGGTAAGAACTGAGAGTCAATGTGAGAGTAAAAGGCCGCAGGCAAAGCTAATGACTGGGCCTGAGACTGATTGTTGGTGACTATGCTGTAAAAGATGTCAGAACGATGTGCAGCAAGAATGTCAAAATACTCTGCTTTCCGAAAGATATGGTCTCTGACATGAGAGACAAAATCCTGGACATCGTGGCTGACCATCCCACGGTGAAAAACATCATCGTGCATACAGGAAGCTGTGATATTGTGAGACAACAGTCCGAAGTTCTGAAGCGAGACTTTATTGATCTGTTACACAGTCAGCTCTGTCAAGGCTGAGGTGTTTATCAGTGGCCCTCTTCCACCAGTCAGAGGAGGAGATGAAGGATTCAGCAGGCTGTTTGCACTGAACAAATGGCTGTCAACTGCATGTACTGACCATTCAGTACATTTTACCAACAATTTCTACCTTTTCTAGGAGCGCAGACATCTTTTTAACGCACATGGAGTTTGCCTGAACAAGCCAGGGGTAAAACTGTTTACCTCTAACCTATTTTTCTTCCTGTGTCACCCGTCTGTCCCTACTGCCAAGGACAAGAGACAAGAGGAGTCTAAACAAGAGATAACCACACAGCATCGCCGTAGAGACCTTACGGGAAGGATGGCCCCGCCTAAGGAGAGCCAAGAGGACGAGTCTCCAACCTCACCATCAGGGACCGCCTCTGATCACCCACTTGAAAGAGCTGGTCATTGCTGGAACCAAACTCACTTCCCGCCACACTCCTATTTTGTCTCCTATGATCCTTCAACATCCAGCCCCACCTCCGCCACTGGCTCCAAGTCCTCAGCCAGTTTTGACACAATCAGCGAAGTTAGATAGTTTATAGTATATGGTTACGCTTGGAAAGAAAAGCCAACACAGCAGTGGGAGAGAAGTTCATTTTGTTTGAATTGTTGCCGTCCAGTCTCATGGACTGTATATGGAGGCAAAAACAAGCCCATTAATGCATGGAGACAAATAAGTAGAATGTTGGACTGTCAGGTGTGTAGTCATTTTTACATTCATCAATCAACTATTATTAATTCATTAATTCCACAGGAAGCTAGTTCTCGAGGTAAAATCCAGACCCCCCTCCCAAAACAAAATGGAAAGGAGGAGTTTCGCAACCACATCGGAGATCAATGAATGGACTTCAGTTGACTGGCATACACAGAGCTATGTGGAAACGAGGGGTTCCTCGTCATCCACGTCCCCGGTTGGAACACCAAACGTGCCACACCTCCACCCAAAGGTCCCCTTGTAGGTTCCGAATCTAAATTCCCGGGGTGCTGGGTGAGCGTGGTGTACCACTGTGTGGAGTTACAAAGTCATAGGCTAGATGCCAACTACCAACTCTGTTCATATTCCACATCCACATAATAATCCACTCCAGTTACTCTGTACTTCCATCATGCTCTGCTCCTTTTGATCGTCTCCTGCTGATATTTTTAACTGTGTTACATACTGACAGCCAGTGATGCACTCTTTGCACTCTGAACCTCAGGTTCCCTAGTTGAAACACCAAACGCGTTTCAAATACTTAAATCAAAAGGTCTGCTGCCTGCAGTCTTATCCAGTTGTGGTTATTTTAAAATCATGTAAAGCAGTAGTGTCTCGGAATGAGCTGTATCTTCGCAATTTATCCCCAGGCTTCACAAAGATGGGTTTAACAAGATAATGCCCAAGACAACATTCTTTAAAGACAAACCTAATACGGATTGAGCAAAACTAATGTGAATAAAGGACATTTCACAGCCAACCTCCACAAAAGCAACCCATTACAAAGCGTATGGACAATAGAAAAATCTAGACTTGCACAGAATGTTGCATCCCTTGCCACTTAACAACTGCTGCTCTAAGATGTGTGTCTCAAGAACTTTGACATACTTTTTGCAAGCTGGTAAATGTTAAAAATCAAAACTGTGCTTACACTCACTAGTGGATCATTCAACGGATTCAGCAGGGATTTTCTCCAGAACAGCGTGACAACAAACACAGACACTTCACCATTTAGGAGCCCAGGGAGACTCTCAACTAAAAGTCAGAGATGCCCCAGGCATTTTGTGTTCCCAAGAGATACAATCCATTCCTCTAGCAAAGAACAGGCTTTAACGAAACATTCTGTATTTCAAGGGGAAAGTTTTTCGTGAAGTGACGTAGAGACTGTATCTTGCTGGCCCTTCATGAGTTCATCTGCAATGCAAGTAAATGCAGAAAACTCTCACTAAAGAGTGAAAAAGAGAAAAGACTCACCAAGAGGCTGTCCAGCGATGATACGGGCATATTCTCCTCCCACAGCTGCTCGGGCGTTCCTCTCTTGCAAATACTGTACGAAGGCGTAACCTTTGTGCACAGAGCAGCCCACTATCTTGCCGTACTTGGCGAAGATGACCTCTATGTCGGTCTTCTTGACGATGGTTGTGTTGAGGTTGCCGATAAAGACTCTGGAGTTTAGGGAGCGCGGGTCATTCTTGTTGGTCACGTTGCTGGTCTGGAGTTTACCAGTCATTCTCCTCCAGTTGCCCTCCTGGGACACAGACAGAGGGGGGGAGGGGAGGACATAGCTTTAGAGGTTTGGGGCAGGCTAACTCCAGCTAATACTGCTAAACACTATAAAACACCTTGGGTTATTATCATTCAATAAGACATTATGAAATAAATAATTATATTGTAAGTAATATGAATGAACTACTAAATTGTTAAATTATTTAAGGAACCCTAAAATGTGTAATTTTATCACTCTCATTTTCATGCCCCCAGCCTCCCACTAGGCCCACCAACCAACCACCTTACCAGCTTACTAGCTAACTCCTGCTGGTTCGAGAAAACACAGAGAGACAGTGTATGTTTTTGCTCATCCTAGTTGTGTGCCTTTGATAAACACCTTTCAAATCACAACATTACCAAGAATTAACTACCTAAATGCTGCTATTAACATCGGCTCTTTACTTTGGCTAGTTAGCTGGCGAGGTACTGTCGGTAGCTTGTTCAGAAAGCAACAACTACTACTTTACCACAAAGACATACGGTCTTTATATGTATCTTTTTCTCTATTAATTCAGAATTTATTGGCTTATTTATACGTTTCATTTTAGTCTATCCATTCAGATTATTATTTACTTCACAATGTCTTATTTTTGTATTTAATACTGAACACTTTAGGGCTTCATAAAACACAAGGTCATTACATAAATTAGTTGGAATCTAAATCGAATTATTTTAAACACACTTTTTGTTTCGTTGATGAAGGCTTTTATTAATGAAGGGTTACCTTATCTCATTTATGAACAAGGTCATCGGCCAGTCAGCTGCTTACCTAAGCGACATTTTGTTCACGGTTGAAATGCTACCCCCCTGGGTGGCTGAGTGGGAGAACTAGAACGAACAACAATGTGTGAATGCCACAGCAGCTTCCTCTGCTTTGTGACAAACCAAATACAGTAGCTGTCAGTGGGAAAGCTTTGCTATCTCAATACCCATATTGTTGCATCCCTAATGCTTTGTGTGCCGTTTCACTGATCACAGAATGCGGAGGCTGTAATTCATGTTACAGTTTTATTCAGACTTTTTTGTGTGCTGTCAAGTTATTGACTCACATTACCCTCGGCTTTTGTAGGCCTCCATTACAAGCATTCCGAAGTGACCTTTTTCTTCACCGGAATGTGGGTTTTTATGAAAGATGATTGGCTGCAGAAATTATAACTCCCAAGGACAGGATGCACTGTTGAACAATATATATATATATTCTGTATTTAATGCCAGCATAAAGAAGATGGATATGTGAATAGATCCTACATATTTCCTATTGATCATGCACACACATGATTTACTCTTTATAGCAGTAGAAATCCAGGGTTTCATAACAGTTTACATTATGAAATGGATTACACTTTGTGCATTGAATAATGTGAAATATTGTGAAGAAAACACTGAATATTCAGTATCTGCCTCCTCCGAGTCTCTGTCCCCGACACACCGTGATAACAACTATTCAGCTTTGAGAGGAAGAACCTGAATAATGGATCCAATCCTCAGTAAATGGGATTAGTTACCAAGGTAACACTGATGTTGTTGGAATATTGCATGGACACACACACACACACACTGCACACGTTTTGTCACAGGCAGTCTTTTCTTTTCCATTGCAAGAGGCTGTAGAACCTCAGAGCTGAGCCTCTCTGCCTTGACACTGTGTGGCCTCTTATCTTCACGATCACACAATGTAGTTTTATTGTGAAGTGCTCCACTATAATGGGTTTATTCAGCCAATTATAGCAGGGATTATGTTGAAAAGTATGCGATTCTCAAACTGGAGTGATGGCTACATTCCACCGCAAGGTCGCTCTCTTTGTACCGACAGATGATGAGGAAACTGACCAGTCATCCAGGAAGACCGAGAGAAGCCATGTGATTCGCAGAGAGATATTTTTGTGTCAGGAATCCATTACACCTGAGACTAAGATCATGCTAGACATTCGGCTGCCCATTCATGGATGAACACATCATTATTTCACTTGGCAGCACATGCCTTCAGCATTAAATCACGTACAGTATATGTTTCTACGCCTGACTAACCCACATCCACTACGAGTGTGACATTCCGCTGTTTACAGTGCTGCATTGGCGTGTGTTTGTCTCTGCACGTGGGTGTGTGTGGGAATAAAACTGCTGCTCGCCATCTCTCAAGTGGCTATGATATTTATCAGCAGCGGACACTGGAAATTAATCTGGAGCCGGCACACACACACACACACACACACACACACATACTGTGCTAACTTAAATGAGCTCCACAATGGCCACCTAACGGTAGTTGAAGCCCACAGTCTGACATCCCATCCCATATTGGTGTCCGTGGACAGGTCAGGGAACATGACAAATCAGTGGAGAAGCGTTAGATTGCCTCTCTCCTCAGATAAATCAGGAGTGGGTAGCGGTCACGGAGCCCTTTTACCACTCCTTACTCTTATATTTCATGTTGTCTTCTCTGTTGTTTTCTTTAGAGCAGGACACTAATTTATTCCATCAGTGGTTTTCCTGCTGACCTTGCCGTTTAGTTTATTTACAACCTCCATTAAGCTTCTCATCCTATGAGGTGATAGCGTCATGAGAAGAAACATGGGGAAGCTACACAGGAAGTGAGAGAGCGAGAGGAGTGTAATTGGCAAAATAATTGTTCCGAAGACTTAAAGTTTGTTATAGAAAAAAAAAAAGTGCAAAGAAGAGCTCGGAAATGGCGTCTACAAATGGCTTTTAGAGGAAAATTGATGACCTGGTGTTCAAAAGCCCCGCTCTTTAAAAATGATTACAGCTTCTACAGCACTGCCGTTTTGTCAGTAAAGAGCAGGAGACAGTTAAGTCTTCATTTTTTTCGCTTTCATGCCAATGTGGTGCTGTCACAATAGGTGTCACATTTTTCAAAAGGTGGACGTTTCCTTTTGGAAAGAAACACTTTGCTCCTGTTGCATTCCAGAAAACCCTGGCATGCCTCGGCTTTAATTCGGTATGAATATTGAAAAAAATGCGGAGTATTCGGAGCAGAAAAAGCACCAAGGCCAGGGTGTTGACAGCACTGCTGTGTTGGGATGAAAGACAGGCTTTAGCAGAGAAGAAGCCATGTTTTGTATTTTACTCGGTAACGCAGTGCGCCTTGGTAGACAGGCTCTTAAAAGGTTGTTGTTTGGTTCCGGCCACCTGCCTGATTTACAGACATTTCTTTTCACGGAGGGAGGGATCTCATTGAATTGATTCCTTCTGTAATTTCCCACCACTCCACCACTGTACATTTCTCTTCGCCATGCCTCAGCCACTCTGCTCTGATTGTTGCCAAGGCAGCTCGACGGACTGAGGAGAGGCTGGAGAGGCTGCTCAGTGAGACAGAACAGAGAAAGGTATATAGCCTGATACACCTTTTCCAACGGTGCTGCATGCCATGTACTGCAGAGGTGGAATAATTGCTTTATGGACTCCTTCCATTTATATCTCGTCTTAAAACGTGTCTCTCTGCCGGTGAAAGCAACGGCACCAACCGAGAAAATGAATTCCCTCAATTTGTAAATCAATGCTGCTATTTGTATTGTAGGCTGCAGATCATTTCTGTGCTGCAGCCAGCCATACATTTGTGCACTTCTTTTGTGAAAGAGGGTGAAGCTGTTCTGCCCCCAAAGACAAACTGCAGTCACAGCTTTTTGTCTGATTTGAAGGGAAAATAAATTTGATTTAATATGAACCGGATAGTGGACAATTAACTGCCATAGCCACGATTCTACCTGCACCTTGAAAAACGAGTTTGCTCTTCAAGATAAATCTAATTTTCCTCCACATTTTCAATCTGCTGCCCTTTGGCTTTATGAGTCAAGGTATAAAGTGTTGGACTGGAATTCAACTCAGTAAGTAGACAGCTACAGCAAAGAGGGTCTATAAAAGGAAGCGAAACAACTGTAATTCTGCCTGCCAAGAGTGCTAGAAGCGCTGTAAAAGCATAAATGACTTACACTGATTGGGATATTTACACAGCCTCACCATTTACGACTATCACAAGGATACAGGGATTCTATTTTTCAGAGCGACACAGAAAAAAACCCAGAAAAATCTCTTGTGTTAAGCTTTTTTATTTTTCCAAGCCTATAATAATGTGAGGCGACATCAAGGGTTGTGTGCTTTTGTACAGTACCATCAACCTTAGAACCCAAGCTGAAGCGTCTTGAATAATCCTCTTCCATGCTTGTTTTAGAAGAATATACAGTGGGTACAACACAGTGAGACAACAGCGGACAGCTTTTATTATTCCTCGTATTGATTGTCTCTATTGTTTCGCTGTTTTTTTTTTGTATTGGTACCTTTTATCCGTTTATGCCATTTTCTCTTTTGGATAATGAAGTTAAATTTGTGTTAATGGAGGAGCTTCAAGTGACTCATTTACAGCTGCAGCAGGCAGTGTTTTTCAGCATAAAAGCCCAGAAAAACACACTGTATGCAGCCTGCCCAGTACCAAATGGCAGACTGACAAAGCTACCAACAAGTAACATATTGGAGCATTTGAAAGCCAAAGAAACTACAGCGAAAGAGATCAAATAAGAGCTAAAAGGAGAGTGAACACTGGACTGACATTAGCCAGGTGGTCAGAAACAACGGCAAACTAAATGCCGGCGTTTCTCCGTTTCTGCTAGCCATGAAAGCAGGTCACCGCTTTCTAACGTGATTTGTAACGTGATAATATGTCAGAGTTGTTTTTACGGCATGTCATATATTATACGGCAATGCAAGTTATATGATAATATTGAAGGCTAAGAGCTTGGTAGCATCAGTGCAAACTAGCACGGACACTTTTGCTGATGTCATAACACCTGGCATGCCTGTCTAGTAGGCCTCAGTATGCATCATGGACACATTTTTAATGAGCAAGCTTCAATATTTTTGTAAAACGGTGGGCGCATATTCCAAAAGGTTAAAAATATTAATGTTTGATGTCTTCTTGTTCTCACGAATCACAAGCCTTACTTTTCCTCTGGCTTGCATTTATTGGTGCTGTACTTTAATAAAGGGCCAGTATGTAGATTAAGTGACATCTAGTGTGGTTGCATATTGCAACCTACTGAATACCCCTCCATGACTCATGTTGATGTGATTATACACTTAGGAAAACATCGTGGTGAAAATTATATTCAATTTCTGCTAATGCACTTCTGCACAATGGGTCTTTAATTGAGCGTGCGTTGAGGGAATAAGAATTGAGGGATGTGTTCTCCTTGTTTCTTAGGCGATACTGCTAGTGACACTACCTTTTAATAACTTAATATACTACATTTAAAAACAGAAAAGGTGTTTTTCATATTCTTGAGAATACTCTAACTTGAGTGGTTTATTGTGCACTTAGACTATACCGTATGTACCTTATGCATTTTCTCAGCCTCCTCTTACACCTGCAGCAAACCTCATTTCACTACAAATAGTGGATGTACGCTTTGCAGGCCCAACCTCTTTTTCTTTTTTCCAAACTGTTTCAGAAAATGAATTAACGATCAGAAAGCCCGGAGCAAAGAGACAATTAGCTACGATGCAAATGGAGCCAGTTGGCCCTCATTCACCTGCAGTGGGGGAATGGGTAAAATGAGGTGGGAGGAAACCTGTGTGCGCCGGGGCACGGCAGACGTGGGTTGACATGGGAATTTGTTTTTTTTTGTCCAGGGGGAGTCGGCTGTTTGTGACGGACAGGGGAACACTTCAAGTGCAATGATAAGATTTCATTTCTTCCAATGGCAGTATACAGCTGCGCAGAGTTGAAACTAATCCGGTCAAACACAGCGAGCTGTTGGGCGCAGAATAGATCAATCTCTCTCAATCCAATGTGATGGGTTAGTATGGCAGCGGGGTGTTTTATGACACATTGTTTTTAAAGTTTCCTCTCCGCTGTAGAACGTAACTCCCTGGGATATTTTAAAGGCTTTCTCTCTACTGTGTGCAGTGAAATATCCCCATCTTCACAAAATGAGCAATCAGACAAATAGCATCTGTTTTTGAGTCATCAAACATAATCAGGGTGTTTATGAGCACGTCGGTCTTATAGCAACACGAAAGCAGTGGTGGAGGACCATCGCAATCCTTCGATTTAGTACAAGACAAATGAAACACACTGGAGGTCAGGTGGCTCAAGGATCACAAAATAGAAATGGGAAAGTCCCGGCGCAAGGTGAAGCGCACTCTCCTGGGAATGAACTGAAAATGAACCTTAAAAACTTTCCATGCTAACTCCATTTCCTTTCACACTCAATTTTCTTCAACTTTCATGCCCATTGCATTCACTTTAACGCTCCATTTTTAAAACTAATACTTGGCTTTACGGCAGTTAATTCTTTCATGGCGAGCTGCAGGCTGATGTATGATTATGTTCTTCTACTGTATCACTATTATATACACACTGATACCAGCAGTATCGTAAGACTATGACTATGACTGCAGTAAATGTAACTGTAAGACACTTGCAAACTTTGCATGCTGTTTTGACAAAATTATGTGAGACAAATGTAATAATCAGTGTGTATTAGATACTGCAAACTGTATACCAGCTAGACTGCTCTGTGTTCGTCCGTTGATAACCCGGGATAAAAAATGTTTTTTTACTAAGTTAATATCACTAACTACACAAACTTTGTCCGTCTACTGCCAAAACCAAAAAGTGGCAGACTCCCTTTGGGTTTATTACTACGGGAGACCTCTCCCTCCACACACAAGTACTCATGTGATCTGGTGTTAATATGAAAATGTTGATTATATTCACTTCAAATCAAACATTATTGAGATGATAGCAAACAGAACATCTTGCATACAGTAGAAACACCACACAAGCGTTTCATTCAATGTCAACAGGACAAAACAATTGGACATATGGGACAATGGGACACTGCTGTCCTGACATTTTCCACTTGCTCGCTACGACCATTCTGCAAATGAACATCGTATCTGCTGCAATTACATTAGAACTAATAATGACCCGCAAACTGCATTGAAGTCCCCAACTAATCAGAAACTAACGACAAATGTAAAATGGCCTAACTAGCACCGATGTGTTAAAACGTGCTAAAACGTAGTCGAGGTATGCTTTGATTTGGTGGGTCTAATGTACTTGTCCGTTGACCGTTCTGCTCTCCTCATTAAATCTGGATGTGTCATCATTAGCGCTCCAAGTTGCAGCTGCAGCTGGGACAAATTTTTAATGGGGGCAAATTAGCATTTATTAACATCTACTCTGCAGGAGGAGTAAAACAAAGCCCCGGCTCTTCATTACGAGTATCAATCTACACTTTAAAGAGTCTGCTGAAATACACAAACTGCAGCCCCGGCTTCAGTTTCATGTCATGTAGCCAAACAGCGTGTTTTGTCAGAGTAAGGGACATTGCATTTAATCTTGTTCTCCGCTCACACAATTAACAGTTTGCAGAAGGATATCTCTTATTTATGGGCGCCCCTGTGCGCCGGGCTGTGCTCAATAGGCTGTATTGTAAGAGGATGACAGGCAATTTTTTTTTTTGGCTTCAAAGACTTGGCAACAGCTCAGTGGAATTTAAATGACCTTAAAATCCACAGCTTTCGTTTATGGAGTTATTATGCAGGAGAGTGGGAATATCTGTACGGCGTCATCAAAATAAGCACAAGTCTGTGCACTTTGCTCCTATTGGTGGACTGTGCGTATGAATGGTGTGTGTTCTGTTTTTGATTCCATGAGGTTATAGGGACGATATATTTGGCGTCGCCTCTTCTCTGGTGGTGTTGCACAGAGGGGCCGGTCGGCCATCTGTAGCCTTGCCATGACCTGTGTGTCAGCAGAGGCCTCGCCCAGCAGCAGCTGCCCTTGCCTGTAGCACCCGCCTGTCGTTTTTTGAAACCGTTTCACGAGAAGACGCTTGCCCGTCTCCCTCCTCGGGTTTGTGTACATAGTATATCCGCTGGTGGTGAAGTGCAGCTGCCCCGGTCACGCGCTCACACCTCGAGCAACACCATCAATCAAGCCACCGGAAATTCATTCATTTCGTATTGAGGAAAACAGCCAGAGAGAGTCAGCCTACACATGCAGAGTTGGCCAAGACATTTTGGCTACGGCTGTTCTTTACGTGGCCATCAGGCTTCAATGAGCAGGTTTTTCCTGCTTTGCTGTTTCGAATGTCAGTTTCATTTCATAATCATTTTGCCTGCCAAGTGCAAAATGAATGCAGTTTATTCTAGTCATTCATTGCCAGGAATAAACATCTCAGAAGTATTGGTATTCAGGACCGTGGGTAAGTCATTTCACACAGTTTTTCAATCCACTTGTTGGTCAAACAGGGCAACCTAAAATATGTACATAATATGTACATATAACATGGGAAAGTATCCACGTAGTTTCCTGTGAACACCCAAAGAGGAAGATGCTTATCACAGAAAACAGCTTTGACAGTGGAGCGTGACGGGACCTACGTATGCCGGAGACATCGGTTTGAAACACCCCTCAGATGGACTTTGATGATACAAATCTCCATCCTGTTATGTTGATGCCTGTGACTGCGCCCTCCTCTTATTGCCAGACTAAATGTTCAAAAGGTAGCACAAACTTTGTGTCACGCATTGACAAGACAAAAAAAAACAAAAACACACATGCATCGCAAAACTTCAAAGAAACCCCAACACTTCAAACGCGTCTTCACGGTTCGGTGACTAATCTTCAAAGTCATGCCAGGGATTGAGCCGATAGTGCGGCTGTGTATAGCAGGTACAAACATCCTTGTCAGCGCCACTGAGGTGTGAGGTGTGGAGAAAGGGAGAGGAGATAAAACCGAAAGCTAATTGAGACAAAGTCTGTCCCTCGCCTGTGTGAAACACAAAGCCCCTGGCTGAAGACATTTGGTAATTACAACTGCCAGAGAACCAATCAGTCAAATGAGTATACGGCATTAGAGGTTGCAGCCAAGCATTAAAGCAAATTGGGGAATCAATGGTGATCCGGGAGGTTTATTCCAGTCAGTTTTCTGTAGATCTATCACAGTAATCTCAAGATAAAAATGTTATGCCTCGAGAGGAATACCTGCTACAAACGTAATAACTTCTCTTTCTGCAACTGTTCAGTCAATGGATGTATCCTTCGACCACGAGACGATGAAATAACTCGCCAGTAAATTACTTTAGCAGTTATTGGGACTTTTAACGGCTGTGCGCTTTGTCCCAGCTTGAGTGGTACCGCAAATAAAATCTCCTCTGTGACTGTCTGAGTGGTAAATCAATGGTGAGTTACTGGTTGATGCAAATACTGTGAAGATATACTCCTTTGAAATTCAGTTGTGGGCAATTTCACCAAGAGATAAGTAAAGACATTCTGTCATAGTTATTGTGGTGGATTTTGAGTTTTTCCAAATTCATTAATGTTAAGATATTCAAGCTCTTGAAGATGTAGTGTGTAGAATCTGGTGGAATCTAGCGGTGAGGTTGCAGAGTGCAACCAACTCAGACTTCACCCGTGTGGGAGGAAATGTGAATGGCCCTCTCTGGAGCTAGTGTTTGGTTTGTCCATCCAGGGCTACTGTAGAAACATATAGCGCACTCCGTGAAGAGGTCCTGCTCCCTATGTAGACTCATTCTAAGGTATCGAAAACACAGCGATTATCATTTTTAGTTGATTATACACTTAAGAAAACATACTTATTAATATACACCCCCTTAATGCGACACACTGGCCCTTTAATTCACGGAAAAAAGTGTTTTTCAGCTGTAGAGAGAGGCAATGTAAACCACTGTATAGAGATGTAATTACTCAATGCAAATACATTTAATGCTGGTTGCTAAACATTTTATTTATATATATATATATATATATATATATATATATATATGTTTAAAACTAACGGCAGGCTTCACAGGAAACAACTTGGTTAGGTTCAGCCAACAAAACTATCGTTAAGTTTAAGAAAAAACATCGTAGTTTGATTAAACATTACTACGAAAGTTATGTGACAAATAAATCAATGTTTACTTTTGGTTTTAGACGGGACACGAACGGCCGACTGCCCTGTCGCCTTCTCACCATCCACTCCTCGCTACGTGGACTTTGATGCTCTTTGCACTTCCTGGTCCATGACTAGGTGTTTTACCAGTTGATTTTGTGGTATATGTACAAATTACAGTGCACTTTTCGTAGGTAGGAACAATGTAAGGACAGCATGCATACAATCATACCCGAGCACAGGCAGACAGAGATAATAAGTATGAGGCACTACATGTTGATAATAAGTCCAGAAGGTCAAACACAGTGCATTGTGTGCATGGTTGTATAACTATTTAGTAAGAACAACCAATGCACTTGTTTTACCCTCTCTTTAGTTTTATAGATCTGAGAAATATACAGGTGTGTCCAAAATCAATCACTTTCTTCTTGCAAGCAGGAAGGAATTCAAGACAAAAGCAGAGCTTGCTCGGTGTTCAATTCAATTGATTTCTCTCCATTTAAAATGTGCACATCAAAGCAGCCTCGCGTAGTGAAGGGCATGGTTTCCAAAAATCAAAAGGAGACTTAGCAGGCCCTGCATTTAAGGTTGTGAATCTCAATAACCCACGAGTCCCAGTGGGGCCGCAACACTTGCTACTTGAGAATATGACACTTCTCCCATTCTCACCAACGCATTGTGCGAATTTAAATCCAAAGCAAGTGCTGGAATTGTCATGCAGAAGAACATAGAGACGGGAAGAAATGCATAACATTTGTTTTACAGAGGGAAATTGAATGCTCAACAGCTTTATTTAATTGCTTGGCTGCATGTGTGGTCTCCATTAAAAATGGCTCCCAACCTCTCCGTCTGTCTACAGACACTTCATCACGCCCCCTCATTTCATTTCCCTTTAATTGCACAGCGTTTGTAGTTTAACAGGAAAGTGCAATTAAAACAATCTCAATATTTGCTGACAGCCACAGTCTTCAAAGAGTTCACTTGTCTAAATAATTCAGAAAGAAGAAGAACTACAGAGACAACAGGACACGCACGATGACGGGGCTGATACCTCACTTTCTTTCTGTGGCTAAACGCGACTGAATTCTACCTTTCCTAAACTAGACAAACCACAGCTCACTTACTCGCAGCAGTAATTGCGAGGCACAGTTGCAGATTTTTAAAGCGTTTGGTAGCTGGAGCCCTTGGGAGCCCTTAAGGGCCCCCGTGGGCAATGAAGCCGTCATCGTGCTTCATGAGGTGGAGCAGTATTTTTTTTCTTCTTCTGCTGCTGCTTGCCCTGGCACATTTCCATTCATCAGGTCTACTGCAGAGTGGGAGCTGCAGAGTTCAGTAAAACGGATCAGAGTGTTAATGTTTGTCAAAAAGAAGCAGACCTCTTGAATGCCTGCACACAAACATGCCGACACGTGCGCACACACACGTGTCGATACACGAACACAAGCTGGCGCACGCAGATCACAGGCGCGTGTACAGAAACACCGCGGACATAAAAAGCGACGGAGAACCTCACACGGCGGACCGATCACAATCATTGAAGTACACGTTGTGACAGTTTGACAGCACGCGCTCTTTTGTGTCGAAGAAGAGGCTTATGGAGTCTGTCTGCTGCCCTCGACTCTTCCTCTCCTCTCGGAGTATTAAAACGCACGCGCCATATGGTTTCATGCATAACAAGCTCGAGCAACTCCACTTGCATGAGACAAAACAAAACGCGATGTAAAAATAGACATTAGAAGAGCACCAGCTCGGTGGCGGGGTTCAGAAAGCGCCATTATCATATGCGTTTGGTTCCTTTTCAAAATAAGACATCAATCATTTGGAGAAAAAAAACATGACACCTGCTCTCTTCGAATGATTTCTGTCACGAAAATGAGGCTCAGAGGTTACTAAAAGAGCTTTTAAATATATTTGAGAATTTATTTTTATCCGAGCAAAGACTTTTAGAGTTAATAACAAAATATTAAAATAGAGATTTAAAGCTTAAAATGACTGAAACCGTTTATGTCTTGAAGCCAGAACACACGAGGACGTACTAGCTATGGATAAACGCTCACATCCACATGAGAGCAAACTCAAAACATTCAAATGGCTAAAGTTCTTTCGAGGGGACCGTTGCTTTGAGGGTGACGTGGGCACCAAATGGTGAAACCATTGGGGCTGTTTTTCCAGACAACCGCCATCTGTCGGCATCACAACTATTTCTCAGTCCCAAAAATGAAATCCATCTCCATGTCCCACGCTCTGAATGAAGAGTACTTATGACTCTTCCCGTAAATAATAAATCAAATCTTATCCACGAGGATTAGGGGCTCTATATCTGTCAAATACTAAAATAACTTGAGGTGAAGTGAACTGCTAACCCTTTGATCCTCCCCCCCCCCCCCCCCCCCGTCTCAAGCCTTATCACATCATCCATTTCCTCACTTGTTTGTTGCTGTGAGTGACACCTCATACTCAGCCTTATACAATATCTGTCAGATTGCATTATTAATGCCGATAGAGTGCCGGATGAATCGTCGTGTGAATAAACCGCCGCGGTGGAGGAGGAGGGCGGAGGAGGAGGAGGGTGGAGGAGGAGGAGGGTGGAGGAGGAGGAGGAGGGGTGCAGAGAGGTCACACAGTGATCAAAGCAATGCGAGGAGAAAGATGAGAGACGGGGCGTTTTGCCCTGCAACACCAACCCCAGAGAGTTTTAAATAAACAGCTTTTTCATGGAAGAGTGAATCCTGTTAATTTGTTGTGCTGGTGAAGTAATAGCGAGTATTACACAATAACAAGCTTCCCTTGGGGATTCTCTCCTCTTTTTTTTTTCCTCAGCGTTTAACAATCCTGTAATCACCGCAAAGTGAATCACCTACAATTCCCCGCTTATCACATGCTGTTGTTTGCCTGCTTGCAAAGTTATGGATTAACTTGAATAAAAAAAAAAACTATAAACAGTGTCATGTGATAATCAGCGCGCACTGAGTCCCTGCTTTGCCTTGCAGAGTCGAAGAGGATTAAGTCTGGGTTCCCTTCATAGCTAACCCAATAATGTGTATGACAGAGCTGCAGGCGGCTTAGTGTTTACTGCCTCACATCTCCGAGGAGCTCGGACGCACCGCATAGACGTGCCGGATGTTTTTCTCTCCATCACCTCTGCTTCTTCTCACTCTTAATCACTACCGATACCTTTACTGCACTGCGTCCCTCCGTCAGCCTCTGCATCGGTGTAGCTACACCAACAGCTCCTATTTTCATTCGTCTCGTATAGCGCGTAATGAAGATACAGTGCAGCGCCTTCGCTAACACACACACATCGTGGTCCCCAGTGAAGAGTGTGTTCAGTGGGAAGAGTGCTGCATTGTTGATGTCCTATCTCCAAAATGTCAACTTTTACATGAGCTGAGAAAAACAGCCGTTTTCAGCTTTGACACTATTTTGCATTTTCTCAGCTCATAAATGAACACGTCATATTTTTAAAACTCTTTGGCCCTCTCTATGTTGTCCATGTCTATAAAGTATTATAAATAGATTCATAATCCATTACAATCTGCTTATAGCACTGTAGTCATGAACACTAATTTATAATATTCATAATGCTTTATAACAATAATTAGAACACATAATGAGGCATTTTATAATGACATAAGGTCAAGTATCATAATTGCTGGTCACTCACTGACATTTGTTGCTGGGGTCATAGGGCATTATAATTGTTGTAAAACCTTATATTTATACATATTATAGTCACTGTTAAAATGCATTGTAATGTGATTATTCGAGGCAGATATAATACGTTACAAGCTGGTTTAAAGTCACTGTACGTGGTCAGCGTTTGCTTTTAGTAAAGGGACACAGATCGTATTAAATCTACGCACAAATCATTATGAACACGTGTTTATAATACAGACATGCGCATCATATGAAGTGATACCAACATGGTTTTATCAGTTTGATACGTCATAACTTCTCCTAATTGTGACATGATTATGAAATGATAACGTTTAAGGAAGTTTGCAATACTCAGAGGTCTCAAGAGACACAGTTGTAAAGCATGTTATATACAGTGTGTTTCATATGTTCTATATCTGCACAGTAATCTGTGGTTTTTATGCAGCACTGGTAGGGAAACCCTTTTGTTTACATGTGGATCACACATTTATCATTTCTCTTTTTACAAGGAAAGTATTTTAGCTGGTAAGTTTTCATATTTTCAGTATTCTAAAAATGGTGATGATGATGTTTGGGTTACTTGTTCCTTCCATAGGCTCCACAGAAGCAGTGTTATATAATGTCAAACCACCAGCCCTATGAGCAGACAAATAAATATAACATATGTCGTAAATATTGTTATAACACTGCAGCACATTTCCCTTTGCTCCCTGGCTTTGGTGAAGTGTTTTGGTTCTTGTCTGTCTTCCAAGTTAGTCATCAGAAGTCCTTGGCTACATGACATACATTTCCAAGTCTATCACTGGCGACAGCAGCACGGCGGTTATTTCTAAAGACAGTGACGGCACACACACAAACAGAAGCAGAGAGATTTTCCCTCTCCTTTTGACAAAAATGCGATGCGTATGAAGCGCTAAGAACAAAAAGGGGAGAGAAGTGTGGACCGCACTTTGTCAAATTCTGATGTATAACAAATGCATACATCAAGTCTGACTGTCAAAAGTGACTGTGAGGAGATTTCATTCCTGCTTACCAGAGAGAGTGGCAACGTTTAGTGAGGACAACAGAAATGGAGGGAATATGATTGGTTCCTGGGAAAACGCAGTTAAAACTCGAAGGCACGTACTAAGATCGTCCAAAGCAAGTGAAAGGTACATAAAAAGGTGCATATTGTTGCCAATGTGACTTTTTGACATCGCTAACAGTCGTCAATTTTGGCATGGAAATCTGCAAAAACTCTCAGCTCATATCATTTCTCTCTATTCAAACGACTTTGTGTTCGGTATGAAACAACAGAATCCAACGAGTGGAGTGTTTTCACTGAGAAGCCTGCTGAATCCATTCGGTGACGGTGCAGCTTGGTTATGAACATTTTAATGACAAATGCGACCATCAGCACCGGCTCCATTATTCAGTATGCAGAAGACATGTAATGACTTTCTCCTCCTCCTAATGACTCACCCGGGAGCTTATTGACGAAAGTGTATTTGCGTGTAATAGACGGGAGATGAAAGAGAATATGTTGGAAACTGAAATTGAATGTCACTTTTGGAACAACATGAACATCATAACAGAAAAGTATTTTATTTTCAAATGAATAGTTTAGTTACCCCACTTTGGTTGAGCTATGCCGGTGTCATTTTTCTCACACTGAAGAAATCTTGATACGGTGCCCACATCAACACCATTACCAGCGATGACCTTAGCTCTCCGTTTGCTAAATACATTCACAGTTAATAGCTTGAAAATTCACAATGGCAATCATTCTGTACCCAAATCACGTCAGTGAGAGGAAGATAAAGCAGCTGAATGTCCACAAATGGTTTCCCCTTCTATCATCTCATCCCACACTGTCTGACCGTGTCCTATACATTCTTTATGTGCTCGTTCCAGCTCTCCGTTGCAACTACCGTATGTTATTTACACTGAGTGACGACTTTAAACTCAAGATGCAGTTGTTATGGTTGCACAGCTCCATCAAATGGTTTAGTGCATCATTTTTTTAAACTTTACACTCGTTGGAAACTTTAGGATCTCCACTGGAGTTTAACATAAAGTCCTGTTTGTTGGGTTAGTAATAACACCATGTTCAGACAGAAAGGCGAGGCAACATTTGTCATTGGTCATTGATTCCAACTGACTGACTGCCATTGACATCCGTTAGCTGCTAGCGTGGCTAAAAATACAAATACAGTTTTTGGACACGAGTAAAAAACTGTATATTTCACAAGCTAAACACTCAACTACTTTAAAAGGTTATCTTTTGGTCAATATGGGTCCAATTCTGATACCACAATCTTCTAAAATAATTTTTGTTTTTTTACAAAAACGTACAGGGTTCCCTATAAATGGAAACTGAACCTCAGAATTGCTGATGAAGGACATTTAAATAGCCAAACAAGGACATTTGTCCACAACTACAGCTTCAAGGCTCACACGGGTTTAAGTTAACTAAACTTTAAAGACAAATTTACAGTGTGTTTTATTCCCAATTGGTGCAATGAAGTGCATACAAAAAGAAAACCAGGCGGCTTTTCATTTGGAGGAACGAGCCCGTCAAACAGCCTGTTACTCATCTCTACAGCAGAGGCTTATAGTCCAATACGCTTGTGTGGAGTCACCTCGGTCATCCAGGTAGTAAGACGTCAGAACAAACTGAAGCAATGCACTGCATTTGTGGAGTAGAAAACATTGTTCTTGTAAATGGCTTCATCAGACGTCCGCTGGGAAATCCTGTGTATTAATAAGCCATGACTCCTGCCGGACGAGGACGTGGTGGAGGACACCTGCTCACACGCGGGACCCTTCAGCATGCGATGTCACGTTTCCAGCGCGTGTCCCAATTCCTCGCACTAGGAGAGTGGGCGAGTTAGAAAAATGCCATGGTATTGATTTTATGGCAGTTGTTAGAGTTGTAAGTGGCGGACTATTGTTGCAGCACCCAATTAGCCTTCAGCCTGACACACGGTACAGTATATGGCTTCTTTAGCACTTCTTTTCTCCCAAATGTTTTCATTGTAACCGTTGAAAGTGCGTTTGTTGTCATTTAAAACGGGACCAGTGAGTGTGGATCTGGTAGATTTCACTCGAGTGAAGCGATTGTATAAATATGCATGATGGAATATGTTGCTTTGCTATTGTTAAGTTAAGCAGCCTTCATTGTCAGTGCGATTTTGCTTTTCTGATACATTCAGATGTATTTTAGGTCTGTTGTTTTTTATGTCGACCTTGTTTGTCACCCAGTTAACTGCTTTGAACTCTTCGAGAGCTTCTGCTCTTGGTTTTTAAGCTTTTGTTGTTCATGGTATCTCATAGTGGAAGGTTTGGATTAGTTTGCTCACAAACAGGATGAACAAAAAAGGCTTTGAGGTATTTTTATTTTTAGTACATACTGCAGCTGCCCTTACAAATAATGTACTGTTGCATGTGTTCAATTGGGACATAATACTTATTCATGACATTGCACCTTTAACTTTGACCCTCTTGATCAGAGAATTGTGCTTCAGAATAGCTAGAAAAACATTATTGCAAAATGGCTGTCGTGGGACATCCTGGTATTTTTGGCAAACTGCATCTGACATACTATGTATCGGGGCATACTGAACAGTATGGTAGTATGTACTGGAGCGCAGCTGTGTGTGTGTGTGTGTGTGTGTGTGTGTGTGTGTGTGTGTGTGTGTGAGAGCCTTCTAAACACCTCACTATCAAGATTCCTCTTCTCTTCAAACCAACATGTAAGTAGAAAGAAACATGACAGTCAAGTCTGAGAAGATGATGAAGAACCAGGTTAACATCACATCATGTGTACGTTAAAACCAGGAGTACACACATTTAAAAGCTGTATCGTAGAAGTACAATGAGCTAATTCTCAGACCAAATGCAGTTTCATATACCAACACTGACTATGTAGCTCAGATGTAGACAGTACATGTTGAAAACCAGAATACAAAATGTTTTGTTTGTTTGAGTATTCAAGTAACAATACGTGACGTGGCAGCAGTTGAAGCTGTGGTCATGGCTTATTATTGGACTATGAGATTTGGTCCTGAGTTTGAAAGGTGGGCAGTTTCTGAGAAAAATGAAAAAAAAATCTGTAATCTGGAAATGAAAGTACTTTACTCCCCTTACAAGGACATGAAATGGATAAGAAAAAAAATGGTCATTGCAAACATTTAGACTCAAACGTCTGTTAAATTGGCACTATGCAGGCGTTCTCCAGTGAGAAACAAGGTTGCTGAAACTGAACATTTTAGCTATTTCAAAAGAAGTGTTAATGGTTTTAATTGAAAATGGATGAGCACCTGCCTGGGGATGTTTTGTGAAGACGCCACTATTATGCTGTACAGTGTATCAGAAAAAAAATGAAAATGGAGAGAATGTTAATGTTCAGCTGGATTTACAACCGAGTGTCCAAAGGGGGTATGTTCATCAAAACCCAACTGTGTCTCCAGATGCTACATTCTTTATCTCCCTGCCGGTAATCAATATGAGTGCTGAAGTCTGCTGCTTTGTGCCGCTGGGTCATGTTTATTATGCAGCGTATATATATATATATATAGGAGAGACAAACCTCTAGTTGCTGGTGTAAAGAACTCTCTTCAAACAATACAGAGCAAACACAAAGTAATGCTGCTGCTGCTGCTGCCGCCATTCTGCATTTCAATGTTTTGGTATGCATTGCGATTGTCCACTATGTGGTAATGTTAGAGCGACACACACATCATAATGCGATGGAAGTACAAAAACAGTTATGTTGACAACACAGAAAGTAAAATTGAACTGCAATCTTTCTGTGGATGCAATCTGGATTTCAGTGTTGTTGTCATTTTCCACAACTTGATGATAAAACATATATATTTGTCTCCGAAACATTGTGGCCCAGGCTTGTTTAATAGCGGCTGCACTCTCTCATTTTTTGGTTCAGGCACATAAACAGTTTCATTCTTTTATTCAGAAGCTGGAACATTAAGGAAAGTGCCGTCACGTTTTCCTTCAGAGTTGTCTTCGAAAGTTAAAATGAACTGAACCGAATTAAAAAGAGTTGTTTGGTTTTAAAAGAATACATTTTGGAGATTAAAAAAAACATGCTTCATTCACTGTTTTGCAGAGTTACATAAGACACCACTGTCATGTCTGTGCATTAACCATGGAGCTGTCAGGAGTTGTTAGCTTAGCATAGCATTAAAACTGGAAGCAGGGGGAAACAGCTAGCCTGGATCTGTCCAAAGATCAAAAATGCCTTCTCGCACCACTAATTAAAAAGTTCCGACTCATTTGTTTAAACTGCATTTGTCACCGAAATGTAAAAGCAACATGTTGTAGTTTTCTGTTACTTGCTGTGGACTTGTTGGCACAGTGAGGTTGCTAGCCAATGGTCAGAAATAGCTGGCAGAGCAGACAGACTGGGATTTATTGACCAGACCAAGACACAAAGTTTATAAAAACAAGAGCCGGGCAACGATCTGAGCTGGGAAAGGCAGTCCAGACAGGCAAACAAACACATTCAAAGATGGCCTGCAGACATTTAAAAGACAGACAGGCAGGCAACAGGTCTTAGGTAACAGCTTTCAGAAGACAGAGGCTAGCATACGTATATGCACAGTTGTGCTGCAAGCTGGCTCATTCTAATCCAATGATCTGTTTCATGGGGTGAACTAGATAAGCCAGTGTTGATTTCATTCAAATTATGACTAAATATGTTCATCAATGCCATTTTTTTTCCATGACTAAAGCTACATTCACATGGATTCAGGTCAACCGGATATCATAGTGGACGAGAGCAGGTTGGTGAAATTAGGTTGAGACTGGCAGAGAATGCTGACAACGGTAACGGTTTTCATTTTTTGCCGTCCTCCGAGACAGAATTTACAACCAGATGTTACATAGCTTCCCTCTCACATGTTGTTTAAGTCAGCAACTCGGACTGTCTGGCAGAGTCCCAGTGGAAAGGAAGTGATATGTGTCTGATCAGGGCAAATAAGGAGGAGGAAGTGGGTGGAGAAGGTCAGGTGCGTGGGGGGCTGATGAGGGCAAGTGGGAACAGGTGAGGAGGTGCACAGGGAACGTTAGGTCAGCTGAGAGCGACTGGAGGGAGATAAGTTACCGCAGTGCAGAGAAGTTCTTATAAAGAGTGGTTGAGCGGAATCTCCACGTTCAACAAAGAACATGCAACAACAGCTAAGGAGGTTTTCCCAGACGGGGAAGAGTGAGGGCAGAAAGACCCGAGAAGAAGTCATTGTAAAAGAACCACAGCGACACCCAGTCTCCGGTATATTATTTTCTGCAATCGTAAAAAATCTCATGCTTCTAAATCCATGATAGGAGCTCATGAATTCTTCATGAAGCCGGGCAAAACAACACGATGTGTAATTATCATCAAACGCAAGAGTTACACAATGGCTGCAATCAAGCCACTTCTGTCGTCCTGTCAGTCAACCCAGGGAAAGGTTACGTTTCACTCCTACTCTGCTCATTTCTGCTGACCTTTCCAGGCTGATGTCCCAAACCCGGCAAAGTTTATCTACATTCTTTGACACTTATACAATCAGCGCTGGGTCGTCTCAAAGATGAATATTCTCATGATGCTGCGTGTGACAGTCCTGCACAAACACGGAGCCCTTAGCATATTCCTCCTGACGATGACACATCCTGACACATCACTATGACACTGGCAGAGATCCAAAGCGGGAGAAGAGACTTGAAAGCACAACAAGGCCGTGGAAAAGCATCTTGAGAGTTTACAAGGAGTATTTCTGTTGCTTCTAACGCGTTGATTTCCCATTTGAGACAGCATGCTTCAGCGCCGCTTGAAAAACGTTTTGCATTTCTACCTCTCGCTTCAGAGACGGTTCGTCTGGGAAATGAGGAACTGACCGGGACTGTAAAGTATGCAGCACTGCATGAACAATGACACTGAATGTGTGTGTCTTGTAAGAGAACGTCATAAACCAGAGTAAAGCTCTTTGTGTAGAGCACAAACATGGTTTGCAGGTCTGGTTACAGATGTTGAGTGGGCAACTTTTTCCATTTATTTGTCCCACCGTGGGCCAGTGAAAGATATGGAGAACATAATTCCCGATTACATCTATATCCCAATAATGTCCTAACCTGAAAAAAAGGGATATTTTAAACTCTATTGGCAAGGACGCGGTGTTTATAAAATCCTTTCTCATGCTTTTATTCAACGAAAGTGTCAATTCACCTCATAGCTTTGCTTTGAAGAATGAATTTAAGACTTTACTCAATGAGACATCTATGTAATAATGTCCTGACATTCAGTGTCTTGTTGCACGCTGCTGCAGTTGAGTGTGGATCAGTTCGTGGACCGTATATCATGAATCAAAGAAGCAGAAGTAGTTCTCTGCCCTGTGTTGTGTACCAGCTACACTTCTTCCTAATAGCTGACTCATATTTTAATCAAATGAACATGTTTCATGGGGGATGTTCGGATGTTCATTGTTTTTAACAACATTTTTTGATAAATATGTTTGTCAATGACCTTTTGTTCCTTCACTAAAGCAGCTATAGACGGCAAACGGATATGACTTTTTCTGCGGGTGGAAGTGTTGGGGTTTCACATTCTGCAGTATTGGTGGCTGGTACATTTGTCTGGACATGAACACACAACAATCAAATTATATTACACATGACCTATATATTAATATACAATACCCCTTGAACTTTAATTTATAAGGTTTTAGGGTGGTCAAAAGAAACATAAATAACAGTGAATAAAATATTAAGGAAAAAGAAAATACTCCAACATGAAGTCCAAATAAAACATGTGTTTGAATTTTATATTATATTTCAATATTTGAGACTGAGAGGTTTAGCAGGGCCATTCCCAGCAACCCCTCTGGCACATGTTTGGACCTGCTCTTGGCTGTATAACACTGCCCTGCATGGGTAAAATGACTAAAATGTCTATTTAGTTTCCACACGCCACTCAAAAAACGTAATGACCCTCCAGTTGATCTGAATTAGTCCTTCAGAGTGCACTCCAGCCTTTAAACCCTCTGTGTTTAAAGGCTTTCCAGCTAATTCTTTTTATGACCACATCTTAGAGGAATTGGTCACAAAAGAAAAATCAGAGAAGAATCACTCTTTCAACCTTTCTCCCACGGTCTCATTTGCATTTCCGTTTTTTCACTTTTTGCTTTTCACAGCCAAAAGAAACTATGCTTCTACTTTTCCGAACATGCGAGGACGTCGATTCATTTCTTGAACAAATATCTAATAAATTGTGTGTTAAACCTTCCTCATCATCATCCTCACCAGAGACAGTTAGCCTAGCTTAGCACAAATAGTGGAAACAAGGGGATACAGCTAGCTTGGTTCCGTCCAAAAGTATAAAAATCCATCTACTTTCAGTCGACTGCCTTTTATAACGTTGGCGAGAGAATGGCTAGCTGTCAGCTAAGCTAACTGTATGCTTGCATAGAGTGCTGCAGGACTGAGTACTAAATCCCGGAAATGAGTTAGCACAGTCAATTGTTTTTTTGAATTTTCCTTTGTGTTAGATGCCTGAAATGAGCTCTGTGGTTCACACCAGCTTAAGATATTTTAACATTTTGTTCTATAACATGACAAAATGTCAGTAAATACCCCTCTTTTGAATTTTGAAGCGTTTGAGTGTCTTAGAAAAGGCGGTTTGCTAACAAGGGGCTAAAAGAGACGACAAAATGTCATCACGCTGACTAGTCCGCCTTCACAGCCTCCTTGTGTTTATACTTGCGCTCATGCAACCATGGTGTGGTTCACTTATTGCTCAATGTTAGCTTTTTAAAGATTATCTTGCTGAATAAAATGTGTTTGTGTCATAAACGTTAGTTTGCAACAGAGTTTATTTTCTGCAATAATCCAAATTCCAATAAATAAATCCCAATTGGCTTTTTGTCAAGGGAACCAGTGCGAGGCTAACCATGCAGCACTACTTCATCTTCAAATTGAGTGTACAAACACGAGAGTGGCATCTTCTCATCTAACTCAGCAAGAACAATGTATTCCCCAAAATATCCTTTATTGTAGCGCTATAGGAGTGGACCAAGTTGCAGTGCAGGAGTGATAACAGGTTTAATCTGAAACTCCTTTTCAGTTACTTGAAGTATGCCATTCATCTGGACGTATGTCGTATCTTTTACAGGGCCAGGCACACATTTATCACATAAATGTCTATACTGTACTGCAGCCTGCACTAATGCAGTCCTCAGGGTCACACTTTCTGCTCCCTTTTCCGAGCACACGCAACAGCTTTCCATCAGCTGCCAGCGTGGAGATGTCCTGTTGCGCCTCTGAATTAAAATTGATTAAAACAACTCGGTCAGTGTCGTTGTGTTTGAAGCGTTTTTGTTGCTGCTGCACTAACGGGCTTTTGTCAGTATTATCAAAGTGACCTCCCCTTCCTCCCACTCATGCACTTTATTCCAAGTGGCCGGACGGGGACACACGTGTGAGCCAGTACTCATTAGATGCCAAGAAATATCAGCAGGAGGAAAGCAATACAACTATGGCAACAAACACACATATATATATATATATATATAAATAGCTCCGCCATAACCTGTTACAAGTATCAGAATATTAAGGTAACGTAATTTAGTTACTTTTGGAATCACTACATATGTAAATAAAGAAATCGAGAAAAGAAAAATGCTGAAGTTTTTCCATTATTTAATTTGTAAAGCGTCTTCGAAGGACCCAAATCATTTTGGCACGTTTGTGTTAGCCTACTGTGGTTTAACTTGGAGCAGCAGCAGCACCCACAGGAATTAAATAAAAGTAACCTGCATGCAGATTTACCTGCGTGTCCCGTTGTTTGCTGGACCAGAAGGAAACGAGTCTTTTCACGCTTGGGAAGCCTCTCGGCAACAACAATAATCTAGATGAGCTGGAAAGTGAGCAAACCATCCTGGCTGCGTTCTGGTTGTTGTTCCCCTTTTCTGCTTTACATACAAAATAATGGCAACGTTCACCCAGTGAAAGCCTGTTTTTCATTAACATTAGAAGCTATTGTTTTAGACTTGTCCCGTGAAGTGTTGTAACATGTGTACATGCGCAGGTAATAAATCGTTCTATATCTCAACATCCTTTTTAATATTATGGATCTACTAATAATCTCCATTTTTACAAAAATGTATCGTCTACAGCTGTTTTTTCTGCAACTGTACGGTATACAGACAAAAACAACGCTAGAATATGCATAAGAGAGTCTCAAAATATTTTAGAAGCACAAAAGTCTCTCGCTTACTACCCCATGTGTCTGAACATTACTGTGAGCAGCATCGATCTCAACAATCCCTCCCTGCCTGCCTTTAACTCCTGTCGCTACACTTTGCTTTGGTAGCATCTCAAACCATTTCTAAATCCTCCAACACCTCCTGTAGCACCTCGCCGTTCTCCTCTTTGCCACCGGAGGCGAACAATCTCACTCGAAAGGCCGACGTTGGCAAATCTGTGTGTCAAAATCAAAGAGCGGCCTGCGAGGCTGGCTTCTGCACAGAGAACAGGGGGGAATAGATGAGACAGCTGAAGCCAGAGAGCGAGCGAAACAGGCAGCGACGAAAGACGCTACAGTTCCTCGTGTGCTTGCGTTGAATTGAGTTAAATTGCTGCTTTGCCCATCTGCAGTACCAGCTGGTGATGTTGTGATTTAAACACAAAACAAAGGCGAGAAACAAAGCCTCAAGGCATTTGTTCCCATTTCTGTAGGAACTAACTTTTTGTTTTCACAGTAAACATGCTGTATTGTGATTTTACGGGCTACATGAATTGATTAATTGCTTCAGCTCGCCAACGAGTCTCCTCCATATGCTACTGTTTCTACTCTTCCCATATTGTATGGCTCCAATAAATTCATTGTGTCGAATGCAGTTAAACCCTTTGGATTTCAGTTGTGATAAAGTAATTATTGTTTTTTTTCACCGCATGAATTGAAGCCAACATTAACCTGATCCTGGCAGGTCAATCCCTTTCAACTCTCGTCTTTGTTTAACGCCGTCAGGATGGCGTTGCTGGATGTGAGACTTATCTGTGAATGTGCCCGGATCAGAGCTAACACAGAGGAAGTGGCTTGCCAATAGATAAATAGAGAGAGAGAGACAGATACATAATCAGCCTGCAAAGATCTATCAGTGGAATGTAATTACTGAATCAATGGAAAAGGCACCTGTCGTTCTGGAGGCCATGTTGGGATCTCTGGGGATGGAGAGATGGGCAGCGCTGTGGGAAGTGATAATGGAGGTAATGTGCAGGAAAAGATGAAGGAACCAAGTGCAAAAGAGCACTGAGGGAATGTTTCATAACGCAGTCTCACTGGGGCAAAACGGAACAATATATCACCAAAGAGAACTGGATAAAGATGTATAGCCTCAGTGTGAGGGGCCTGGACTTGGAAGTTGTCTGCATTACGTCATTTTCTGTGTTCAATTGTCTCATCCTGCCATTCACACTCATATGTATACATTTATCTGCAAACACAGTAACAATATTTGAATCATTTACCTCAATTAATCCAAAGATCAGTCCAAACTGAATCTTCTATAACTTCTAAACATATTCATGGACATTTATCCGTGATGGACAACACGTATCCAGATGTGTTTCAATTCGTCACTCTTACGACAAAATACATCTGGGCGATTTTCACAGCTGTGCATTATCTGCTCGTGTACAAATCATGTTTTCATATTTGTTTACGTCCTCAGTGCATGTTGTCCGTATGCGTAGTGAAAAAAGAGAAGATAATCGTACTCTTATTTTGAAATCCCATATGAATTTAGCTTGCTCAAACCCAAAGCTTTGTGCCTCCTGTTTGACAATGTAATACATGTTTTTCTTTGGATTTGTTTATTTATAGTCTTCACTAGCCAAAGGTGTTATCATCGTATCAAACTGATCCAGTATCAAGTGTTTGTTTTGCATGTTTCTGAACACTTGGACTCGGCTGGTTTTGAATTCTCCTGAGTGGTTTGTTTTGTGTCAGGAATGTGAAAGAGTACTTGGCTTTCATCCGACACTATACAGCACTGAGTAGTGTCACCGAGATACTTCCAAAATCCATTCAGACTGTCACCTTGGCACAAACACGCATTCTGACCCGAAACATCTTGAAAAATAATAACTGCCGAGGTTCAAGTTGAAATTTCTCTCCCAGTCCTTCAGTTCGTTTTCGTCGGTCCGTGTCGATTGTTGCTTCACACATTTACATCCGATATCTCTTTCATTCCCTTATCAAGAATTAATTGGAAACTGAAATTGCTTCTCAAATTGTTTCAACTTGCATTGACTGACCTAATTAGCTCAATGATTACACTCGCTGGGAAGAGATCCCTGCCTAACTGATGTGACTAATTTGAATGAATATTTCAAACCCATGTCTGCAATTAATGCCATTTACATATGTAATGTGTCGACTTGATTACTTAATTATGTTTGTGCTCCCCGCTGATGTCGCTGACAGGTGTCTTTTCGAGAACAGCGGAATAAGAGGAGACTTCAGCAGATGTCTTGGCTCATTCATGGCGTTGCAGGAAGGTTGCAGGGCAAACAGACTGCGGCTCTACCTGCATTACAGAGATGTGGAGCTCCTGTGGCTCGCAACAGCTTTACGTCTTCCCCTGACAAATATATTCACTGTCAACCACTGACTTGTCAGGAACTGACAGAAATGGATTTTGCTTGCAGTTGGTTCCCCATGGCTTAAAAAAAATAAATAAATAATAGAAGCAACAAATCTCTCTTGTGTTTTGTTTATCTGGTCACAAATCTGGACTGTTGTCGTGTCAAAGATTGGGGACAACGTATAAAGAAATCTGAGCTGGCAGGTGTTTTGGTTTTTGCAACTATTTTTGTGCAGCTCAAGTCGAGCTGCAGTGCAGTTTCACTCGTTTCAAAGGAAAACAAGTTTGATACCGCTCTCATATCAAGCTATTAAAGATAAGGCTCTATCCAGCAGCCGGTTAGCTTAGCATAAAGTCACTTAGCATCTGCCAAGTCCTGCACATAACCTCCAAAAAAAACCCAAATCAATGTTTTAATATTTCAGGTTTCGTCTGAGGAAACAATTAGACGTTCCGTGTTTTAATTAATAAGCTTTAGATTCTCACATTCTCACTCCCAACTCGTCGGATAACGACACTTGGTCAGTGACCCTACGCTGCAAACTATGACGTTCTAGGTTCCCCTCTTAGGACGAGTCAGTTTCGTCTCCTTACACACACAGTGTCTTTTAAAAATAAACTTCCATCTTCACAGGATGTTTAGGCAATTAAACCACTTTTATGTTCACTTGACTGACCAACGACTCACTAACGACACTGAAGACCTGGGATCACCTGACAAAATGTCAATGTTTGCTTTTAGATTTGTCCGGGACACGAACAGCAGTCTCCTGGATGAAAGTCCTGTTTAATAATGACACAGGTGGGTTTACATTGGAGGTAGTTGAAACCCGGGTGCAGCGGTACCAGACGCCGACCAACCGTCAGTATTTGATGAGTTCAGAGTAAGAACGGGTTGTAGTAATTGGATTTTTTCTTTCTTTTTTGACCTTTTAGAAAGAGCCAGGCGAGCTGTTTCCAGCCTTTGTGCTAAGCTCAGCTAACCAGCTGCTTACTCCAGCTACGTATTTAAGCATCCTTGACTCCTAAAAATGACTGTACATTTATACAGCAAGATACTATTTACAAAAGACATAAAACTATTACATTATGAGTTCATCAAAGCATCTGGCAAGTTGCAAAAATGTTGTGTTTGCCCTCTGGATGAATGGACTTTTGTTGTCTGTGTTTATTAATGCAGTGGTTCCAAACCTCTGGATTTAGACCCGCCAAATTGGTCACAAGAAATATTTCAGATGTCTTGAGATGATCGATAGGAAAGGTGTCACAAAGGTTGAGAACCACTGCTATATGGGATGTGTGACACAGGCTGAAAACGTATGTGTTTCTTTAAAACATGTGCTACCCTGTATATTCACATGTCTGGAATCTGCAATGTAGCGTGAACACTAACTGGGCAGTAAAAAGCATAATTTGGAGGAACACACTACTATTAAGAGGCTGGGGAATTCACGAGTACGTAAAATCGATGTCCTCTAATATAGCCGGTCCGGGCTACTTGAATGAGTCGGGTGCTGTGTACTAGATGGAATGTTTCTTTTTCCCCATTAAATGAGGCAAAAACACAAACCGTGCCTCTGCACAGTGTTGAGTTCAGGCTCACGATGTTTATCAGAGGAAGTAGATGGAAACAGAAGTAACGGCTGTAATAGCCGCCGGTATCTGCGAGAACACTCGGCAACGAGCTCCATGATTTCCTCTGATGTCGAAAACCTGGAGGAAAAATCAATGTGAAGAATGAAGCCTTATTTACACACTTCACCTGATTGACTGTGGCTCACTGCGAGATGTCAACAGGCTGTTAATGTTTCAGGAGAAGATTGCTTTCTGAGGCTAAGTGGGGAATTAAATGACGGGAGTTCTATTTTTACACATAAACACATGGGTGAGTAGGGCTACATTTTAGCGGGACAGATGTTTTGTGCTTTTTTTTTTAAGCTCAGATTTAGCTCAGAGGGCCTTTGTGGCCCTTTAGAGTGTAATCAGACAGACATTTGCCATTTTTAATCTCAATCCGGCGAGCGTGCGATCCTGTTTGGGATGCAGAATTTGCAGGGACGTGTGCACGCACACAAAACACACACAATCGGGATTATCACGAGGGTTGGGTTCACTTTTGTGTCCCAAACAGATAAACCAGGAGCTGAGGACCCTGTAATAAAGCCGTACCTTCTCCTAGTCAGTAAAACTTCTGCAGAACACATTTAAACCCCAAGTCTGTCCATGTGCGGTGGTCAATTAAGGCTTCCCTGTCAGGCTCAATCAGAGCTTGAATGTGGAGTGGAACCAACAGTCCCTCGCTACCCCTGAGTGATCCGTTTGTTGGGAGAAACACAAAAGGTTTGCTAGGCGGACATGTTTTTTGCCCTCGGGGTACACAAACCCAACAGCTAGCCAGCTAGCTAGCCGTCTCTCCTTGAGTGCACCTGTGCTTTCCCAGTGGCAGACGCCGAAAATTGAGGTCATGATCCCAGCGAGTATGTGAGTCAAGATGCCTCTGTGTTGAAATATCTTTCTTCTTTTTTTTTCTCCTCTGTTTTCTGGGAACATCTGTTTGAAATATCAACTGTGGATATTTCTACATATATAGACTTTCTCCCTATTACTGAGTACACAACACGTAAGACGTATTTTCCTTTTGTGAAATTGCACAATTCAGTTATCTCATGAGTCTGTTTCTTTGTCAACAGCTTCTGTATGATGACGATTCAATGCTGCATCTATCAGAAATGATATATCTGTATTATTAATAATAATAATAATAATAATGTATTTTATTTATAACGCACTTTTCATTTAAAAAAAAATCTCAGAGTGCCACAGAGCCAGTACATAGTAAAAAGCATAGTTAAAACATACCGTAGTTAAAAAAAATAAATAAATAAATAAACTATAATAAAATATATAATATCTATATCTTTATACTATTTTACAATGATGACGTTATTATAAACAGGGTGCACCTGCGTTCACTTGGGAGTGCTATAGCAATGAGTCTGTACTACTTCAATAAAAAAAAGTCTAAAACTCCGTTTTTTTTGTCATTATTGATTATTCTGTGTGGAATTGTTTGGCAGAAAATATATATTAAATGCATTTTAAATGAAATATATAACACAATGGATTGTGTGAAGGGGGATAGGGTCTGAATACGTTTCGAAGACTTCCTTTTACTTTAGTGTAAAAACACTTTATCAGCTTAAATCACCTTAAAAAAACGCCGTGCTGCATTAATGAGAACCGTCTCACCCCCTCAGTTGTAAGAATGTAAATGTTTGGTGTCCGATGCGTTTCCTCCTTTCAGAAAAAGACTAATTGAACTTAGCATTGAAATCCAAACTGTCTCTTTAACAAGCGAGCGCTCTGTGTGCAGACACAGGAAATCAACGTCACACGTTTTACTTTTCTGAACCCGTCGGCAGCGTTTTGTGTGAAGTGACGACTGTCCGGGCTGCTGAACCTTCATTCGTGTGCAGACGTGATGTGACTCCATTAACGCATTTAAACTTCAACGTTTTTAAACCTCTGACTCCTGTTTCAAACTGCCTCATGAACATGGACAGATAATGAGCAATGGGCCTCTGGCCAACAGACATGTGAAAGACCTCCCACCCTCCTTCACATAGCAAAACAACAAATACAAACCGTGCAGCCACACTGATTCAGAGGAAAATGCATTTCAAATAGCTTGGATTTGTGTCTTAACGTCATTATTTTGTGTCTTTTTTGCATTTCTTTGCCATCAGTTTGTGTCCTTTTGGTTGTTTTGTCTCTCTTTATGGTAATCTAGTGTGTCTTTGCCTGTTTTTATGGTTGTTTTGCATCTCTTTATGTTCATTTCTGCGTCTCTGTATTCAGTTTGTGTCTTGTGTCTCTTTGTAGTGGTTTTGTTTCTCGTTGTGGTTGCTTTGTGTCTCTTTGAAGTCAGTTTGTATTTCTGAACAGTTATCTTGTGTCACTTTGTGATCATTTGGTGTCTCTTTGTGCTCCATTTGTATTTCATACAGTGTTCTTGTGTCTCTGTGATGCATTTGTGGTTGTTTTGTGTCTTTTTGTAGTTGATTTGCATCGCTCTGAAGTCATTTTGAATCTGGTTTGATTGACTCACAAACAGTCACTTCAAACAGGGCTCTGGTCCAGGGGTCAGCAGGGTCTAAAGGGTCAGCGGGGCCTGTTGGTCTGTTCAGTAATCCATCCTCCGTCAATACACGCGAGGTACAGAACATCACATCACGTCTGTTGAGACTGTGGTTGTGACACAACCGGTCACAAGCAGGTGAGAGACAGCTGAGACCAGCAGGACGACAGCGAGGACAGCTGATCCCTGCAGAACCAGCCTGGAGCTGACCCAGATGAGGACGCGCCACTGTAACCGGGGTCCCTGAGGTAATCTAGGCAGGACATTATCTGCCTCGCTGCTTCTCCGCAGCATCTGGAGGGATCCGCCACCTGCTCTGGAAGGCCTCACGCCTCTCCTCTGCCTCTTTATATTTCAGGTTTGTTTGTTTACTCTTCTCCGCATGACTCAGCAAACACCACACAGCCACTTAGACGTATCAGATGTGTGCCTGAGAAGTCTTGATCTCATTGCCGTCTGTTTTTCTTGAACTTTGTCTCCTCACCATTGACTGTATATAAGGAGTGGACGTCGTCACCCATTGGTTTGTGGACTACTGTTTCAAGGCCTCAAGCTCTGCATTTTGCCCGCCGCCATCTTGGTTTTTTGCAACCAGAAGAGGATGAAACTAAATACAACCGATCGCTGAATAAAACATGTTTAGGGGGAGCAAAATATGTCAATTACTTTGATAAACTGAAAGCACACTGAAAGAGTTAAAGTTCTAACTCTCAGACCAGACAAAGCTGTGTTAGCGACCTGTCAATCACTGTGTAGCCCCGCCCTAAAGCATACTCCGCTTTATGGTCTATTTGACTCTAAATGGACCATAAGTTACATAATGAAGACTTGAAACTAGCGATTGAGACATAAACTCATGTTTTCAATGTTTTCAAGAGAGAACTCGTAGACTACTTTTTGTCACCCTGCTGGACGTTAGAAAGAATGCAGGTTTAAGACACTTCCTCATTGTCTTCACTCTTCTGACCTGGAGGGTTACAGCTTGCTCCTCACTAAAGCCATTAAATGATTCACACAAAGATGCTACGCTCTACTACTTATCTAGTAGCAAACAAAAAAAGATTCCCCTAATTAAATGTTCCCCGTGCATGATGTTTCTACACTTATTAGATTCATGGCCGGGTCATTTTTAAATTGCCTGTGCTACTCGCCTCTGCATCTCAATGTTGGATTAATTAAGTGTGCCATTGGCAACCAAGAAGGCTTTTTAAGTCTTTTATTCCGAGTGTAATAAGAGTTTTAAACTCTATGAATTGACCTGTAAGACCTGCTCTGTGTTACTTTTAATGTTTTATCTTAATTGTCTTTTGAAAGCTGCTTTTAGCATTTTATGGTGCCCTTTGTTTGATGGCGCTCTTTTACAATTATTTGCTTTGTTATGTTCTATTTTTGGTGCTTTGTTTTGTTTCAGTAAGGTTTATTTTTTACCCTGGTGGGGAGCAATTCTAAGGAGTTTTGAAGAAGATATTTTAAGTTCTCATTATGTCCTTAAAAGCATTTTAGTAAACCAATCTGATGCTAACAGGCATCAGGCAACTAGTGATGTTTTCTTTTCATAGCAGAAAATAAACACGCTCTGTCTGAAAAGAAAAGAATAAGTACTGTTCAATCTGCTTTTGAAGGTTGATTTGCCTCTATTTTTATGTATATGTGTGGGTTTGTGTATGTTTTATATTCATGATGCTTCATAGAGCAACATTGTTGCATTCTGCCAGAACATTTCAGCCACATTTCCATAATTCTAAATATATATCCGAGTTGAGACTTCCTATTCTTTTCAGAAAAGACAAACGCGAGCAGGAAATTGTCGAGTCATCTTTAGTGCGCGCTCCTCTTCCTGCCTGAGGGTTGAACTTTAATAATGATGCTCCACTGACGGATGTGAGAAACACGCATTAATATGCCAAAACAGTAGAGTGTGATGAAACAAACGTGTGTACAAACAGCGAGATTCACCACTTTCTAAAAGTATGGTTTAATAAGAGCGAGAAGATGCTGCTGCAGAAAAGTCATGATGTGAATTTTGATTTTTCCTGTCTAAGAAGAAAAACAATAAAAATATGTATCAGGGGGCAGCGATGCTGAATCTGTAACCTGAAAACTAATTCTGGATGTTTTGATCCCATGTGATGCTGCTGCTGCATGATGAACAGTGTGATTAGGAAATCATATTGAATATGATAAGAAGCCCTGAAACAGGTCGGGTGGATCGATATCTGCACACCGAGCTGACAAAGTAGTAAAATGGCCTTAAGTCTGCTTCCTTTACTGACAACTTCTCCTGTGTAGTGATTCATGCATCTTTCTGAGTTTAGGTTATTCTCCTCATCAGCCTGCAGGACGCCGAAGTCCTTCTAAAATTTGAATAAAAGTAATTCCTCCGTGAGCTCTTGATGAGGAAAAATGGACGTGATTGCTGCTTAATCGGCCATTTTTAAAGTGCTGTCAATTACTCATTTAACACAAACAAATGCGCACACACACACACACACACACACACACACACACACACACACACACACACACACACACACACACACACACACACACACACACACACCACTCACTTTTGTTTTCTAAATTCTAATCAAAGGTCGAAGGAGTTAGTCTGTCTTCTAACTTCCCTGAATGTCTTTTTTCCCGTCTTATCAAGACTCGGGGCCGAATATATGGACTGAAACTAAAACGAAACTTTACAATCAGGTCTCATCGTGTCGGTACAGTAGGTCCATTTAAGAGACGCACCATAACTCAAATGGCTCCCATAATAGACAGTGGGAAGTCATTCAGCCTGACCCTTTTCTTCAGATGTGGGTTTAATTACCCACAATATGAGTGTAAGATCCCCCCACTTATCAAGCTAACAGCTCAGACAGGGACAGTAAAGTACTTAGCACTTGTTTCCGTAGAGTGAGTCATGCCGGAGGTAAGCGGTGAGAGGAGAGAGTGAAACGCGATGAACGTGCCAGCTTTGGTTTAAACTCCAGGTCACGTAGATATGCCGACAATAAAAGAAGCTCAGAGTTGATACAAGTGTTTAAATGCTAATTTGAGGATTTTTTGTCGAAGCAGTGACTCATTTGTTATTTTTTGCCACTGATTTTGACCCTTATTTGTCTTTAGTAAAACAAAAACAAAAACGTAAGATTGAATCTTTGTAATTATTAATAGTCTTCTATTAAGGAGCCACTAAGGATCCATCCCCTCCCTTGATACGTTTAAACCTCGCCTACGGACCCATCTCTTTTCTTCAAGAAGCTTTTAGGAATGCTTTTGCTTTTATTAATCTACCTACCTTCTCTTATTCATGTCTTTTTGTTTTCATTTGATTAGTTTTATTTATTTGTTTGCTCTTTGTGGAGCACTTTGTTCAACGTTTGTTGTGTTTAAATCTGCTCTGTGAATAAATGTGATTTGATTTGACTTCCTCGTGAAATTGCAAAAAAACATTTACCAGTATAGGCCTCAGCATCAAGGAGGCTTAATGTGCGTTATGTAGCTACAGTGCATTAATAATGCAGCAATTTGACTATTTATTTATCTATTTTTATCTTCTATTGTTATAGAAAGAAAATCTATTCTAGACTGATTGAAATGTATGAAATGCCCCAAGAAATAGCGTTTCTTTTCATTTTCTTTTGTTTTTGATTGAAGAACCTCTCCCTCCTCCCTTCTGATGCCAAAACAACTCTCCTACTTACGAGTTATAAATGAGAAATGGATTGAGGAATCTGTGTTCACTGAAACTGAATGAGACCTTCTCTGTCAAGTCAGAAAAAAAAAGTATGATTGAGTTTGCAGCTACCAGCCATTCGATTGATGTTCGGTCATAAAAGAGCATTTCTAATGAAACTTTGAACTACCTTTGTGTACATATGGAACAGGAAGGCCGATAAACCCACTAAAGCCTCACTGCTGCTACATAACTTCTTTCAGACTCTCTTCCAACATCTCAAGAGATTATCTATAAAAATAGGGAAAATTCACAGATTTGTAGCCTCCTTTCTATCTATCTGTTAGGAATACAGTATGAAAAATGCCTCCAGTGAGGTAATCTGACGTCGTTGGAGAGAAGGAAGAACTACAGAGTGCTACTTCAGCCACGCCGCTCAAAAACATCCTCGTTCTCTTCGCTCTTCGCTTGCAACAGCGAAAAATGGCAAAATATGAGTGCAGAGGATGTTATGGACGAGGATTTTTACAGTGTAGACTTTGGAGAATGAATTAAGGATTTATACCAAAACAAAGTTGCTGATTGTTGGAAGAGTGAAAAGACTAACCAAGGGGATTGTGTGTTTTACAATAAGTTAACAAGACAATCGAGCCTGTTTTAGTTCGGTGAAAGAGAGGAAATTGAAGAATTTGTTCACGCAAACTGCACACTGGCACACATAGGCACAGCCGTCACAGCTCCGCAACAGGAAACAGTTTCTCAATCAAGGACGCGCTGGGAAATCAAGTGGACTACATTTACCATCAGCACTGATTGTGCATTGGTGAAAATGTACCCTTTAAAGTTGATTACTTGTCTACGTATTGTATTCTTCAGGCCTAATAGTCCACATGTTGATTGTTAACAGAAGATAAAAACATCCATCTAGGCTCACAACATTTAACTATATGGATTATAATGTTCATACCACGTGCTTCTGAACACAGCATCCCACAATAGTTACACCACATGTGTACGAATGATGCATTGCACAGCATATCAATTATGCATCCATTTGTGCAATTCTGTCACGCTGAAACTTACGCTGTTGTTTCACTGTGACATCCAGACCAACAAACATGCAGACGCTCATACGAGCCGATAGTTGAGGACATGCTTAGTGTTTACGATTTGCTCTTTGCGTGATGTTTTATTCATGGAGGCAGAAATATATCCATTCATGAGCCATCTTATTCCTCTGTAAGTCTCCTGTGCAGGTCTGGCTTGGCCTAGATAACAGGAAACCTGCCCGGAGGGGAGACACAACACCGCAGGACGTAATAGAAGCTATCATAATGCTTTGCAGGAGACACGTCCGGGAGCTCACACTGTGGCGGAGTGGCAGAAACACCTCTCAAATAGGGGCGTGAAGAAATGTCGATGTGTCTCGATGCAACAGTTGAAGCTTTTAAAAAGGCAACATCTGAAATGTTTGAAACGATGTGAATAACATGCTGCTATTTAGACAGATGAGAAACTGTGTTGTCAAAGCCTTCAGCAGAATTTAGCAGGTGTCTGTGCTTCCTGCTGCAGAGATAAACAAGAGGAAAGTGTGTTGACTATATTATTTGGACGCAATGAGAGGCTGTATTTTGGAGGATAGCGGAAGTCATTCTTTCACTTAGTGACTTACTGTCGTGTAAGACTTGAATGCGTTTAATTATTGACGACTGAATCAGTGCTAAGATTTGCAGAGTGTTTTTGTGTGGGGCAAAATTATGACTGTATTGAATCACTGCAGCAGAATCAAACTATTGGATTGATTTGTTTCCCCCCTTCCTCTCAGTAACTAACGCTGATGAATTCACACCTTGAGCCTGTTTGATGACAGCTCTGTGATGCAAGCAAACACTGGCTGCAGTGACCCGGACTATGCATACTGTTTCTAAATTGTCTCGCAACCTAAAAAAACCATTAAAACCTCCCACTGGCTCTTTATCTTCCTCCGCTTTATGAGCTGCACAGATTGGACAGGTGACAGGAAAATCAATACGTGATAACAGCTTTTCAATACATGATGAAATGTTTTCTCTTAATTGCTCCGATCACTTTGCCTTATTAAAAGTTTACCCACCTAGTTCTGCATTCAATATTCATCATTTCACCACATTAAACTCTACTGATTCTGATCGAAAATGTCAGCTTGTTTAATGACTCTGGGACTTAACGGTCTTTACCCAGAGTTAATGGCCCACGCTCGTATATTTTATAGACCTACAATATTGCACTGACGAAACCTGTGGTCTGTTAAAGAGAAAACATGTGGATCAGAATGAAGCGAATGCATGAGATGTTAGGAAGCCAGCACTTCAAATAACAGAGATGTAGATACGTCCTGGAATAGTGCAGAAGAAGTCAGATGAGGTTTGTGGAGCAGTACTTTCTGACTTGTGATCTCCTCAAAGACTAAACTGATAGAAGGTTCAAATTACTCCGGTAAAATAAAATACACACAGCAGCCCTCAGAACACAAACACAATGCAACCCATGGCACAACTGTGTACTCATGTTTGTGTTTCCTGCAGCGCAGCAATAATCTGAAGTTAAAGCTGCCTCTTGGAGGATTAATTCACCCTAAATCCTCTTCTAGTCCTGTCAGTGGCCCTATTCATTTCCTGCAAAATCAGATTTGACAAATCCAGAAGTATTTATGAATCAAGGCCTACAAAAGCCGCTTTGAGTTTGTCCAGCAATAAGGAGGGCACTTAAGTGTAGCGTTGTACTTGACATACTGTCATGTAAACTGTGGTTATCCTAATTATTTGTCCCATCTTGGTCGCATAGCCGACAGCAGTTTAAAGCCCGCTGCAGCAAAAAAGGAAATTGTTATTTCTGCCCCTCCAAGTGGACGTATGGATGGAGTTGAGATACTTTATCTGTGTTCGATTGTTACAGTGGTTGCAGTGCATCCTTCCCAGGGACCTGCATGTCTACTTACATTTACTCCTCAGCTGAGACGGCTTGAAGATTGGTGAACTCAACACAAAGAGCACATTGTGATCAAACGACCTGTGTGTCATTTCCAATCCTCCTTCTTGAATTGTTGATCGCATCAGGTTTTTTTTTTTTTAAAGAAGCATTACGGACAGCAGGTAACCTTCAGATAACATTGCTAAAGAATGCTTCTCCAATGAGCTATTTGGCCAGCCTTACAAAATAACACGTCAGCCACAGGTGCATGTGTCTGTCACCTTATTCTTTATTGTAAATACAGAAACGTGTCACTTATCCACTCATATGATATATACCTGCAGAGGGGAAATGTCTGTTCATCCTCGTTGGTACAGAAAACAAAAACGCATTGAACTCCCCCAAGAATCAAAACTCCCCTCGTCCACCCAGCATCATCTAGTCAAAAAACGATAACATCCAAAAAAATACTTGCCACTGCCACCAGCAAAAGTATAATGAAATCGAAAAAAAGAAAGAAACACAAAAACAACAAACCTGAGAGCTCAGCTGCAAGAAAAGTATCACGTTAAAACGCCATCGGGCTTTAAAAACGACTCCTTTTTTTATAAAGAAAAGTAAAAGCAAAGGGTTTGATCGGTGAGATTCACCGACACATCAAAATCACAAAACTCGTAGGCAACAAACAACACTGCAAAATGCAAACCAAAGCATAGCAACAGCAAAAGTCGACAGAAACAAAAAAATAAAAATGTTTCAAAACCACCAATAGATTGTTTGAAAAATCTCAATACCGACAAAAGCTGCTTGGTTTCGACCCTCGAAACAAAACTGCAAGCAAGTAAAGGCGTTCGCAAGACCGACACCGCACCGATTACCCTCTTGGCACTCTCGATCAGAATAACTGCATGCTAAAAACTTGAAGCCTGGACGTGAAAAACGCTCAAAACCACCATGTCAACGCTCAATTCAAACACCAGCAAAAGGAGGAAAAACAAAAAAAAGGGGGCAATTAAAAAGACAAAAAATGCTTACAAAAAAGCCATTGAAAATGTACTCACCGAGCGGGAGTAAAATGTTGCAATAAAAATGTGATATGGCTCAAAATACAGTATGGCGGTGCAAGCCGTAATGCCGTGCCTTTTCTCTAGATCTCTGCCTCCAGTTCTGTCATGTGACTCATTCAGCCCCGACTTCCAGCAATGAGAGACCAGTGTTGAACAGCTGATGCTGAATGCTCTCCTAACGGCTTGGCTCTCTCCAAAAGTAAAAAGAGGTAGTCCTTATCATCCCACAGTTATGACTGAGCTGGTTGTGTGTTTTTCTTTGGCTTTTTCTTCTTCTTCTTGTTTTTTTTTTTCTGTTTTAAAGACGCAGAGCTCACTCGGTGTCAGCGCCGCGGCGAGATCCGGACATGCTTTCACTCCATCCAGTATAGAAGCACGGGCTGTTACGCGCCGCATGTTTCTGCTCTCTGACGGGGAATGGAGGGACGGGCGTTGCGCGTTATTACAGCGGGGCTGGTCAACGTGTGCAGCACATTCAGGACAAACACACATCAGTATCGTATCAATACTACTATAACAGCGCAGCTCAGGTAGTACAGGGAAAATATGACGAAGAAGCAACGTGATTTTAATCAGCCCAGCCCCGTCCATGGTAATGAATTCAAGCAAACACAAGTATCATAACGTCATTGATCGCTGTCCTTGGATATTGAAACAGAATGCAATACATTTAGTACAAAAGTATGAAACTCGTACTATCATTGACTCTGTCCATGGTACCAAAGCGTTGGGGGTGTAGTTCCATTTAGAAAGAAACATTAGAATCACGTGTCCCAATTACATACTCATATTCTAACTAACATATTCCAATCAGGTTTTCAGATTGTAGTAATATAGATCAAGTGTACTCAAAAAGTCAGAAAGCAAATTTAAAAACGTTTGATTTATAAAATGGGCTGTTGGTGGACACACTATCTTCCCTTGATGCATCATGAGAAAATGGAGGAGAGGCTCGTGGCTGGACATTTCTTTTTGAAAGGGATTGCTTCAGTGAAACTGTTTTGTAAAAAATCCAGAAATCACCTCAATAAATATCAAATCTTTGGAAAATCACTTTGCTCTCTCTTAGTGAAGTTTAATTAATAAATGGAATACCAGCTTTACTGAAATGTCCCACAGTCCTGTTCATGGTGCAGAGCATTGAAGTCAACCCATGCTCTAACCACCATGTGATGTCTGTTATATCGGCTATGTTAATCCTCACTTCTGCAAAGTGGTGAGTCTATAAATCGAGATTTATCAGTGAATAGTAACTGATTTCTGACACATATTCCTGGCAACACCTAGTCCCGTCCATTCGCACCAACAAACAGTCAGCAGTGCCTGAAATCTATTCACTATTCACGGCATAGATCATTTTATGTAGAGGACTTTATAATGTGTTGAATGGCACAATAAAATAAATGAGTTTGGAAGCTACTCAGGTCATTTGTATCATCTGGGAGTTGATTAAATGTAGCTTTTCTTTTCTGTCTGCATTATGCATAACACTCTGTCTCATGGTCTGTGAACACTGGTTGTACATTACTGACGCTGCATTATAATATACTTTAAGTGTGCTATATAGGGTATAAACCACACGTTGTATTAGACATTCGGACATTACAAATTAAAAACACACTATAGTGAACTGTATATCAAATGGTGAACAATTTTGGACATGCCGTACTATCCTGTCCATGGTTCAAACATAGGGGTTATAGGGATCTAGAACAAACAAACAATAGACTCGTATTCTTAACATCAACCCGCTCTGAAACTGAGGGAGTGCAGTACATTTATCAGTATCACAAGGGTTTAAAATCACCCTGCCATGTCCATGGTGCTTAAATTGGGAGAAGTTACTGCATTTAGGACTAACAGCAGTATTAGACCTGTCCATGGTGCTGAAAGGGAAAGCATGCATAGCATTATATAGAACTAAAGAACTACAGCGTAATACCCTCAATGTGGTCCGGCTCTGTCCATGGTGCTGAAACTGAATGGCTTTCACCATAACTCAATAAACCTTCAACCATGAAACACAGAGAGACAGAGCATGCATGTATTTATGTATGGCCCAGAACCCAACGAGGTGACTCATGGTCGGTTTTAATGGCGTTTTGTTTCTTAGCACCGACATGATTTCCTGCAAAAAAAAACAACTCTCTCGTTTTCTCATTCGTTAGATAAATATACCTGGAAAATGTAGGTTATTGCTGATTGTGCCAGACAGGAGAGTAATAATGTGTTACTGATGCATTAGCGTCTGACTGCAGTTGTCAGACGGAATTCAGTCTAAGTTCATGTAACACACAGCGCTGGAGACAACTGTCACCATTCATTCATCATAACGGTGGTTGGTGCACTGTTTCCACCTTAAGCACTGTCTAATTTAATTTACTTTTCAGATCACACGCAAGCCTTTGGGAGGCACATTGTGAAACACTTCAGGCTCTGAAGAATGCATTGGGTGTCCAAGAACTTTTGCATTTTCCTCTTCTTTCATTTAGCCATCGGAGCCTGTTGAGTCGCTTTGGCAACATACTGGACAGCACTGTTATTAAAAAATCTCATTTAGGGTTATAAGTCAACAGTGTCATAGCACATTGGTCTCCGTGAATTTGACGGTCAGCGTGTTGCCGTGCAGGACATGTCGGGCCATAATTATCGAAGCCTAGGGGTGTTTATGACCTAGCTCACTGTCAGTGAGGTGATTCAGAAAGCTGCAGAGGTCTAACTTAACAAGGCTCGGATAGTAGTGAAATGGATAGAGGTAGGCGCCAACACATTGGCAGAGCAGAGGTGACAACGAAAAATGCAATTAGACCAAAGCCAGCTTAATTCCTTTTAATCCAATTCCACACTCTATAATAAACTATGACTAATGCATGACATCGTTATTGACAAACGGTCCAAAAAATCAACCTTTCTTTAACGGATGCCGTGGGAGGTATACAGGTGAATAAAGAATTTATGTCTCAGCCCACATGATTTATACATGTGTGACCGTAAACACGGGAGATGCTGTCAGGTTGGCTGCAGTATACACACTCAGGTTTCAGCTCTGTGCTTTTCATCAGCCATCCCGAGGCATCAGAAAGAGACTCGCAAGGTTAAAAGGCATGGCCGTTATGAATATCTGAAATAAGAAATATCAATCATATCAACCTTCTGACATGGTGGGGCTCTTCGTATACATCAGCAGCCTCTGCACGGCCAAACACACAACTATTTCTGTGCTAACCCCGAATCTTGCCATTGGTAGTTTTAAAAATTAAATATGGCAGCTTAGCAGAATCATAATTCATTGCCTAGTATTCCCGTTGAAGTGTAGCACTGTGCAAGGACCACTCATTGCCTTTGGCCATAAAGAGCCAATCAGAGGCAGAGCTGACAACTTGTGGGCCTTTGGGCCGTTCCACACATCCAAACTGTTTCCTCTGGAGGTGCATTCATCAATATTTGCTAGTAGATTATTTATCCACTGGAATTAAGTGCAACATGCAGCAATGCGGAAAAGAAAGAAACTTTAGAAAGCAATGATTTTCAGTTCTATTTCTTGTGTTGCTAAGGTGTTATATGAAGGACCAATGATCCCTCTCAGTGATGCATCATATCCCACTGAAGGGGATATAATCATTTAAAGAAGAATACATCATAGCCCCCTTTTTGTGTGCTATTTCGTGTTCAATTGGATGAGCTTCCTAGTCCTAGGATTTAAAGCCCATTTCAGTGTATGGCAGTAGTGCACAGGATCCGGTGACAGCAAGAAAAAACTATGGACTGAATTATTTTCCTTTATTAAAGCGATGAGAGGATTTGTATTCTTTAATTACCATTTTGTCAAGGAGCCTGCAGAAATGGTGAGGGATATTTTAATCAAAAATAAATGGAGTGTGCACTGCACACATAACTGTAATGGGATTTAATGCTCATTACAATAAATGGGTTACATTTACAAATCTTAAAGCTTGAGGTGGAAGGATTATATCAAATAGTTCAAAATGAAAATATATTCTTGAAAGCCTTTTTTTTTGCAAAGCCTGTGTTTGCTAATATCATTACTGAAAATACAGGTTTAGTAAAATCATTGCGGGGGAAGTTCTTTATTTACCATCGTGCATGTTTTAAAGGTTGGACAAGTGCTCGTGTGGGCTGGGTCAGTAATGGAAATGTCAACCAATGCATTGTAGGTACCAGGCTGAATTGAATGAATTTCCCAGGTCTTTGTGCGGCACCTTCATTTTCATTCTTCTCGTTGTCCCTTTGTCAACGGCTCAGTGTCCAAGCGGACTGACCCACAGCAGCCTGTTGGGACAGAAGGCAGACTTACTGACATGAACACCAGTCATCATCCTGCAGAAAATATTCATGGTTGACCCGTAGAGGTCTAAAAAAACATTAGCCTCTGGTTGCATCTAACACTTTGGGTTTGAAGCCATAGACTTACTTCAGTTAATTTGGAGATAAATGGTTTGTTTTTAATTTGTCTTAAGGGGCCAGTGTGTAGCTTTTAGGGGGATCTATGGGCAGAAATGGAATAAAATATGAATAAGTATACTTTCTTTAGTGTCGAATCAAGTTTTTGTTGCCTTAAAATTAACTTATATCTTTACATAGACCGGGTCCTCTTCACATAGGCCGCCATCTTTCTACAGTAGCCCAGAAAGGACAAACCAAACACTTGCACTTTCAACACACACCCTTTAAAACTGTAATCCTAAAATACAAAATCATACCAAAATCAAACATTTTAAACGTTTTTAATTCATCTCATTGTCATCAGCCTCGCTAGTTACTGTTCACTCTCTTTAAACTCTTTCAGAGCTGCATTTAATCACAGTTAATGCAAACATAACATTTCCTTCACAAGCAATTTCCTTGCTTCACAATTAAAGCGTTCGGCTGGTGGAACAACGGGTGGCTTTTATTGTGACGGAGTACGTCGATTGCAATTCCTCAGCTAATGAACTACCGGTCGACTTTTTCTCCCTTTTCAGAGCAGAACACGCTATTTGGATTGCTTGTCTGGGATTGTCATTAGTGTGCGGATACTACGAAGGGCTTTGCGTGCTCCATCAGAGAGAGAAGCAAAGCGAAACTTGAGAGCTAAATTATCCTTTACGTGACAGCATGTTCCACTATCTCTGATCCTCTGTCGAACCTTAAGTGAGATCCAGACTTACTGACTTGTGAAAAAAGCTTCTCATTATAACAAGATACTGTGGTTGTGCTGCAGCTCTGTATGTACATTTGTAACTTTATTTATCCAAAAGGGATCTACGTAGTTATAAAGTAGATGTTAGAGCTAGAACACGATTTAAATGAGACAAACTGCCTTTCTGGTGCAGAAATGAAAGTGGAAGAGAGAGTCACCAAAGTCACAAACTGAGATAGATGCATCAGCATTCCGAGATATACGAAGCATAAGCTCTGAACTCCATTAATCCACAATCTTTTCCTCAAGTCGGGTACATCGAGTAAAGCCTTTTATGTGTAACTTGGCGGTGGTAATGTTATATCATGCTGATTAGTAAAATCTCAGGGGATATATTTTCAGGTCAAGATTTTTATTATAAGTCCAAGATCATTTTTATGTGAAAACGAACCTGAGACTCAGAAAGTCTGATTTCATCTTACGTTTAATATTCTCACTATGGATGAATGACTTTGACTTTGCTTAGTTGAGGAATCTTTGGCTTGATATTTGTGAGAGGGAAAGTGGACATTTTATTTTGTAAACATTCTGTATGTCAGCTTCAAACCGCACCGTTTTTAAGTGTTTCGCATCAATTTTACACATCAAAGTCTGTTTACTGTCTTTGTAAGTATGATTGCATATCTGAAAAAAAAGGTTTAAAAAGGGAGCCTTTCATGGCTCCAGAGGGAGCTGCATGAATTCTGATAACTTGCCTCAAGTGATGTCATTTGAGTCTCAAGAGGACAATTTCTAAAATGAAAAGAAATCTAGAGGCGTGGAGTTAAAAGAGTGGAGTTCACCAGACTTCCTCATTTCTGCTCGAGGCTACATTAACCGCTACTAGCACAACACACCTGCATCTCCTTCCGGACTGTCGCCAGTCGAGATGGGAAATGTGGGCGCCGTGTTTTGACGAGGAAGAACAACGTGTGGAAAAAAGACGACGTTGTTCTTGTTCTTTTTGTAACTGTTCATTGTGAGTCTGACAAGGTTTCAGGACTGCAATGCTTAAATAGCTGGTGGACTCTTAATGAGCAGGATAAACTGTTCTCTAATCTGTACAATGGAGGTGGAAAGTGCAAAAAGTAGCATTCCCTATGAGTCAGAACACACACTATGTGAATAAGAGTCAGGCTGAAGAACATCTCCATGTATTTATCTTTACATCTAATGAATGGTCACAGTTTCACCACCAGATTTAAATGATGGTTGTCGAGATGCCAGTGGGGCCGCAGACGTCCCAGATTAATATTCCTTTTGAGAGGCCCGGATCTTTTTTCTACCTATGCCCCTGTGGACTGCATTCGATTGTTTGTTTGTTTGCTCATTTGCTCGCTTGCTATTTATGTACCGCCGTTGGATAGTCAAAGTCGTTCCCATCAAAACAACAGTCAACAGTTGTTGTAATTCTCATGCAAACCGAGGCGCTCGCCGCTGAGTCGTCTGGCTGTGAAATAAGACCCACTTACCAGGCGTTCTGTGTTCACTCACACTGTTTTCCCTACCATCCGAGTATGCTCATTTTGATGTCTTGTCAGGAGGTAAACAAAAGTATGAATTGACAGGTCAAAAGGTTCAGACTCACTCAGACAGTCAAATAGCCGTCTAGCCTATAGTGTGCGGACGCACACACGCCGCCGCGCGCTAAACTTGTTCCTCACAGCGCGCCGCGGTCTCATCTTACCAAGCAGTTACGCTTCCAATTAAAGTTTAGAGAAAGAGGAGTCTTGAACAAAATGTTCGCCTCCGCATTGAATTAATTGCGCTCGGTCGGTGACAAGGAGCTCACATCGTTACATTCTGATGAACACAATAATTGGCTTTGGATGAGGGAGGTAAACAGCTCCAATTCAACTGAAACACAAAAAGGGAGGAAGCAGAAGGAGGCGAGAGGTCCCCTCTCAACAGACGCACAAACATCTGATGGACTTACCTTGTTAACAGTACTCAGATTAATTGTCACAGCACACGGGGACATTCTCATGTCCGTGTGACTGCCACCGGCCCCCCACACTAGCTGAGGCACGGTGACCTTTACACCACAACGTAGCGGGACTCTCCTGGCCGCTGCACGACCAGCAGCATTGTGGGACTGCGACTGGCTGATTGTGCTGCACTGAGCCCCTCTGGATTAATTAACTAACATAAGAACATGACAGTTAATTTGTTTGCATGCGCCCCATTCTCTCTCTCTCTCTACTGCATCGCACATTAGGAGCATATGTGTGGAAGGAGACACAGGATTGCTCCGGATGCCTGATGTTGGACATATCACTGGACTTTTCCCACAGATGCTGAGCCATTTAAGTACTTTGTTCGATCACGGGAGCATGAAATTGGTCCAACTGTGACTGTTGGGACTAAATTGCGTGTGGCCAAAGACTATATCAGTTAACTGTTTTTTAATGTGTTACTCAAAAATCTCTTTACTTGTAGCATATGTCTTCGTGCATGGTCGCTTCTCAAATTTCCCCCAGACTTGATCCTCAGAATGCTAACGTTCTCAAAGGCCAGCTTCACATTATGAGAAGCGGGGTCCTGCATGAATATAACATTTTCAGCCAAAGTTATATACGTTTTTTATTTCACAAGAGAACTAATTTAGTCATGCATATTTAATGATAGAGACATAGAGATTTCAAACCACATTTAGAGATATCTGCACCTAAAGAAATAGGACAAAAACACACAGTACTTTGATGAAAAATGTAAATAATTCACTTCAGAGAAAATACGGTAAGAAACTGTATATATATGATGGACATGATCGCTGCCTCCTCTCCTTTGTTCTTTTCTGAGTGCCCATAACAGCAAAGAAGCTGCTCGCTATGACTGAACACGCTGCACAAAGTGAGATTGTGTAATGGCAATAGTGACATTATTTGTCAGCAGTGGGAGAAAAAAAAAAAATCACCTGAAATTGTCAACTTGTCCTCAGGACTTTCAAGGCCATTTATGAAATGTACGCAGAATGATTTGGTATTCAAGACCTGTATGTTTCTCATTTCTATGTCTGCCTGTTTGATTTTGATATATTAAAGACCTCTGCATAAGTATTCGTCACCTCTGATGCCTCTGTGTTGTTGAAAATGAAAAATGAACTCGGCTGAACAAACAGGAGTCAGGAATTGTCCCCCAGTCGTCAGAGTTAAAAGCAAATATAAATGCCTGTCCACCATTTCAGTGTGAAAGTACACTGGCTGCTTCAGCCACAGGGCTCCTGTCACACTTTTTAAAACGTACACTGTACAAGTTATTGTGTGTTCTATTACCAACAACAAATCTAATAGGGCGTGTCATCTTATTAGCCAACCTGGTCTCACGGGAAGGCGTATAAATAGCACGACATTTTAGGGACATTCCCCGTGTCATCACAAGACATTTTAGGCTTTTGACATCGTCATTTTACACCACATCTAACCGTAGAACAGCCGCGGTTAGGTTCCGGCAACAAAACCACATCGTTAGGTTCCGGGAAAACATCGTCGTTGGGCTTAAACTATTCTGTAAACTAAGTTAAACACAAACAATGTAACACAACATAAGTACGGTAAACAACATCACCAACGTAACTTCAAAATAACACTTTGGGACACGAACACTGGCCTCCTGGTTGCAAGTCCTGTGTTTGTTTGACCCATCAACTTCCATGCATTCCCACCATAACCTCTTGTTACACTGCATCACTTGCTCTGGTGGTATGCGTGTCAGTTTACATGGCAGTTAGTACAGACTGCATGCCGTGAAACGACACGCAAAATGATGATTGCTTGTCATTCATGCAGTACGCCGGGCTGGATTAGCACACAAGCTAGCATGTGCACATGAATAACAGCAGCCTGGTGGATAATTAAATAGCTGTTCGTTCACTGAAATTAAACCTGGTTTACTGAAGCTACGGTTGATGTTGATGAATGAAGGCTAAAGCGTAAAAGACAAGAAAGGACACTGTGGTATATAATCGAAACGAGGAGACAAAATACTTCATTAGACTGATTACTCTTAATTTCATAGTTGAGTGAAGCTTCACTGAAGCCAGTTGTGTTTTTGAGGAATCCATTTTAAGTACATGTCTTGCTTATTATCTATATGCTGTAGAATATAGCAGACATTGAATGTTTGTTTCCGTGTCGGGTGGTCTCATGTCCCGAACTCATTTCTGATGTTGTCTTTGTATTCAACATTTTACATTTCAAAGCTTTGCTCGATTTAGCTTTGCTAATGGACACTTCATTATTTTTTCCTCAAATCTGCCAAGTTCTTCTCATCATATTCCCCACTTTTAATGTAATACCGATAATAAAAATGCAGGTACTGGAAAAATTGATTCTTTTAATGTTCTACAAAATTCACTCTGTTGATATTGTGACTGTATTGTTGCCGAGGCGAAGCACTGACGGAGCCCAATAGATCACGGTTGACATCTATGAGCAGAACAAGCCCTCAGGTAGGGAGTCATAATGAGATTGTTCTTTGTACTCACGAAGCCAAGGTGAAATGTAAGGGTAAGCTAATCAATTATGCAAACCCGTTATACATGACGCTGAACAAGCCTCTCAGACCGTTTTAGGATTTCACTGGATGTGATGTAACAGTTACAGGGCTGAGCTACTGTACTGTTTGAACATTTAGATACGTGTGTTCCTCCTGTGTATATTGTTGATCTCTTGGCTTATTTTTCTAACTTAAAAGACTTGATGTTGATTAAATGTGATTATTTTACGGTACGTCTTAGCAATAGGAACAGAATATATAGTTAGGCATTTAAATGGTGGACCAAAACAAAAGGGGGTAATTGTGTGTCGGCTCCATGTTCTCTTGATTTAGACGAACTACAGAGTTTATGGTTTCAGCTTGGAGCACAGGTGCTTCTGGAAGTTGGCGGTAGAAGCCGTGTGGACATCAATCTTAATCAGATTCTGCCGAAGCTGATAGTGAAAAGAGGCCAGTAGCACTTTGGCAACCATGCAGGTCTTTCCTATGCACATTTTTCCTGGAAGCAGAGGGCAAGAAAAGAGTCTACGGGAGCTTGCCTGCTATTGTTCCTTCCCATTGAACCTTGCAGTGGTAGTGAATGGCTTTTTTTTCCTGCTGCCGTTGGCTCGTGAGGCTTGCAGCTATAGCTGACGAGCTTCCAGCTCCAGCTGTGTGCCACGAGCCTCTTGGCTCTAAAAATGCACTCTGCTCATCGTGCTGCTGCAAGAAAACTTAGAACTGTCGGATCAGCTTGTTCCGACATGATTTCAATTTCACAACCTGTAGACTTTCAAGATATTGCAATATCATGGGCTCTGTTGAGGGTGTAAGGATAGCAGTAGAACATAAAGTAGCTCAATTACAGAAAGTATGGGGCGTAATTATGAGAACTTGGTGAATTGATTTTAAGAAACTGCTGTTGGACAAAGCAAGGGACATTTTATTTGTCTTTAATTGTCGATAGAAATCAAATTATAAATTATATTTACTGTTGTCAACCGTACACAATGTTTTTGACTTTGAATCTTGGAAGCAGCACAATAATTTAAAACGGTGAATTAATGGGCACCAACCAATCACAATCGAGTATTCAAATAACCCACGGTCAATAATTATACAATATAAAACATACATAATGGAGGAGCAGACGACGTCAGAGTAAAGGGCTTGACTTTGCCTTTTCCACATTTTACAAATACAGTATTAGTTAAAAGTTCACCTGAACAGTGTTAAACAACTCCAACATTTCTTTATTTAACTTTTATTTTGTTGGAGCAATTTCTCGAAAACCAATTAAAAAAAACACACAATAATGAATTACTCATGCAATTATTCATCATAAATGTAATTATTACACCAAGGTTACCTCAGGCTCTGCCATTAACTCAGGAAACCGAAAAGAGCAAATTAAATTAAACAAAAAAAACATTTTTGACCAACTTTCATTCGAGCGTGTAACTTTTAATTGACGATGGTGCTTAACGGAAAGAAACATTGTTTTTTACCAGCCATGATGTAACAGTTTAATACATTAAAAGCCTATATTGTTGTATTTCAGCCACTATCCTTCCACTTCTGTGTGTATAAGCTGTAGATTTGAGTAAACGAATGTTTCCAACGAGTATGTGTTCCTGTCGTTTGTCTTTGTACTGGCTGCATTAGAAAACAATTATCTGACATCTTTGAGGAGACCTATACTCTCTCTGTTTATAGATAAATAGCAGCTCATAATTTGTGTTTTGTATTGTTCGCGCTTGCAGAGGCAGTTGCTGTCTGTGGCTCTTTTCTCCGCATTAACAGCCGGTTGTGACAAGAACGCTGCATTTACTCAACAGGGATTTGTAGCTTACACGCGAACAACATGAACATTAATCATGCTTCCAAACTATGTGCCTCACACGAGAGACGTAGCCTGCATCCATTTATCGCTTTCAGCTTCATTCTCAAGCCACTCGGAAGGAGTCAGATTTCATTCACGTGTGTTTTAAAATGAAATCTGATTGACGGGGAAGTAAAAGAAACGTGAGGGAAAAACTCATGTAAGAAGAAAACACAAACAGCTCCTGTGCAACATTATACAGGCGCTGATGAGTTATTTATACACACAGGTAGGATCCCTTTGCCTTGACGACCCTATGGTGAACCTTCATGTGTCACTGCAATGCTTGCTGAATAAACATGACATTTAGAGACAGCAATTTCCCAAAGAGACTACATTCTGCATCCACAGCAGCGGCAGATGTTTATTACTTTTGACCAACATTAGCGTCTATCCAGGATGAGAACAACAATTGCATTTCCTTTAAACATGGAAAAACAGAAAGCAACAAAACGTCTTCGTAAATACTCTAATGCACTTCCTTTGGTCATGACATATAAACACTCTTTTTGTATTTTTGAGATGCTTGGTCCGATGATGTCTCCAAGTCGTTGTTTATTCTTGCTTTTCACCACATTGTTGTGAAACCTTACATCCCGATAATATAAAGAGAACAAAAACAGCCTTGTTTAAAGGTTTGAATGGGTTGTGCAATTGTTTGATGACTGGTATGAGGAATAGCATCTCTGTTAAAATGCATCAGGGTGCATACAAACAGATTTTCACATGATTCCTGTAATCATCTCTCCACTGTGTATTTCCATTCACAGCACCATGACTGCCTTAGTCACAATATTGACATGAACTGTTGTGATTTATGTTGAAATGTACAGCGAATCATTTTCACCATTCACATGACTGTGACACAAAACACACGCGTAAGGCTTTGCTTAATTACAGCTACGAGACAAGAGACGAAGGCAACCGATGAATGTGAGAAGCAGACAGTTGAGATCAACGCTGATAATTAGGCCGACGTGTCATCTCACTGCCGAGCTTCTTTTCGTTGGTTTTGTTTCGGGCCATTTTGTTCACGTATTCAAAGCAGACCGCTGAGTAAACAAACCAGCATGTTTCAAAACAAATTGATTAATTTAAATCAAATTAAACAAAAAAATCTAGTATCTAAAAAAGATGATATGCTGATGATTTCACGTTACATAACACATTGTCTGGAATAACCTGTGAATGTGCGCCTGCTAGGGATACGTACTAGTACCACTGGGTATTCTTACAGCTGTGATCATGTTTCATGCTGTCTGGAGAAAAGGCCGGCGTTCAAGCGCTGTGGGAATATCCGACAGGACGCCAACAGCGGTAACAGCTGATCAGTCATTAGAGTTAAATGTTCGCCATGTTAGAATTTGGCACAGGGGTATCTTTAACCCATTACGATCATAGCGAGCGTAAACACTTTTTAAGTGAATGACAATACATTAGTTACAGTGTCATCAGCATAACAGTGATAAGTTAGAGCAGTGATTTTCAACCACCAGTGTGCCGTGAGAGATCGTCAGGTGTGCCGCGGGAAAATGTCCAATTTCACTTAATCGTCCAAATAAATATTATTTAGTTGCTGCAAATAATTTGCCATTGTTGAGTGTCTGAGCTGCAATATAGAGGCTGGCTAATTAATTAAATACTCCATGCCAGTGGGTGGCAGTAGGTAGCGCAATAATGACCTTGTTGATTTAAGACGGTAGAATTAAATGATGCGCGGGAGAGGCAAGTTCTTTTGTTTGGATTTACTGTCATTATGCCACAATGTGTCATTTTGTAACTTTCTTTGGTTGTCGGTGTGCCGTGTGTAAAAAATGTGCCGCGGCCCAGAAAAGGTTGAAAAGCACTGAGTTAGAGGAGGAGCATGCACGGAGACAACAGGAGTGGAGCGAGAATTGAGCCTTGTGGAACACCACGAAGAGAGTAGATTTGAAGTTGTAGTGATGTCATCCTCAACTTCTTCAACTGTTGGGAGTAAAAACATGTTTTTGTCTCAAATAAATATCATCTAAGCCAGTTGAAAGAGAAGCAACTCATCTATTCTTGTCATATTTCCCTCCTTGGGCAGCCTTTTGCGTAGAATCTTAACACAGTAGGTTTGCACATGTTTAATGTTGGAATACGGTCAAAGTAAAACAAAACATTGCGTATGGCTTAAAATAAGTACGCTTCTAAGGTATTGCGAGCTACGGACGTAACATCATGTGACTCGGTGACGTGGTGTAAATCAACTTTTGTTTTCACACGGGATACCAACGCCTGCCCCTCGAGTGAAACTCCTGCTTTCGTTTGACCCACCTGTCTGCCCACATACATTTTTTTAACATAAGATTAAATAATGAAAATAAAGGTGAGCAAAATTTGGAGCAAAGGGAGAAAAGACAGCATCATAACACATTAATAAACATTCATCTCATGTACACTGTATGTAGCCTAAAATACAAATGTCACATTAAATCTTAAAACACTCCATTTCCAAACTCTACACATCATTCACGTCTTCCATCGTGGCTCCACAACAAGTGCTGTGTTTTTTTCTGAGACTAGATGTGTGACCTACATGTCAAGTGAAGTCAAAATAATTGGCGTTCCTCTTTGGGACTGTTGGAACCAAAGGCCTTTACGGTATCGTGGTATAGAAGTCATCAAAAGGAGGAAACATTCAGAGCTTGAGGTTGAGCAGATGCGTTCCCAATGAAGCCATACACAGCGTGGTTTATGTCAACAATTACCATTCATGACTGTTCATTATATACAGTAGATGTATGGATTATTAATAACGTGCACTCTCATTGCATGTCAAACAATCTGTCATCACAACAGCTGACCTTTCTCAGAACAATTGAAGCAGATTTCCTTCGACCCCTTTCCTTCCAGCTGCTCTCTTCCTCGTTGGTATTCCTCGCCGCTCTTCTTCCTGGCACACACATTACCATTTGCTTTACCCCCTGCTGTGCCTCGGTTGTTTGTCATGCAACAATGAAAGGCACGTGCTAGAACTCTGTGCAAAGCCGCTGTCGTTTCCGTTGACTTTATTCCGTGCGGGAAATTCTCGGCTTTCTGAAACCTCTGCAGCTCATTTGTGGGTCTCTGGCAGGGCGCTGGATTCACTACGTCCATCAGCGGAGGAAACGTGCTTCTGCAATGTCTGCATGCTTTGGTGTGCTTCTCCACTTATTGTTTGTTTGTTTTCACTTGGAAAATGATGAGAAGAGTCAGCGATGAACTGTGATGAAAATGAAAATGCGACCCCAGAATATCTGCCCTTGACAGACTTTTCCTGACAGCATCAAGTCACATTTACAAATCCTGCCCTCAGCAAAGAGCAGCAAAGAGCAGCAACTTATTTTGGGATCCAGTCCAAAAGTGGATCATGGAATATAACAAAAAAAATTATTTGGCAAAGCGTAAAATATGCACACAGCTTAATATTTCAAATTTTAAATCTTAAAACACACTGGATGATGTAAAGATTAACATCTAAAATAAAATGGCAAACCTTGAAAGTCCTAAAGGGATGTAAGCAACAAACTAAGCCGTGGTAAATGGATGGGAGCGGAAAGAGAAACTGAGGAGGGGGGGAGAAGAAGAAACAGAAAAAAGAATGAAACAATGAAAAAGAGAATAAATATGCTCTCCTCCCCCGCCTTCTGTTGGCATAGTGCAGTGGATGAGAAAGGTCATGGAGGATGGATGTGGCTGGTATTGTTTTACCTGTGTAAAACCTGTGTGTGTGTGTGTGTGTGTGTGTGTGTGTGTGTGTGTGTGTGTGTGTGTGTGTGTGTGTGTGTGTGTGTGTGTGTGTGTGTGTGTGTGTGTGTCATTGTGGCAAAGTGTGGTCCTGGAGACACTTGATGTAGCAGGAACTATCACAGAAGCGGTTTTGAGTGTTTGAGTGGGTGTTTGACTGTCCGTCTGTCCGTCGGGGGGGGGGGTTAGGAGATCCAGTTGCAAGGTGCCCTCTAGTTGTTATTACAACCATTGTCATTATTAATACCTAAACTATTGATGGTATTTTTGTTTTTGTTCACTTGTTTTGTTAGCTTGATTTAATGCAGCTACATTTGTGTGTCTGTGCAACACATTCTCGCACCAATGTGTCAAATAATGCAGCTTGCTAAGTGGTCCAATGCTTCAAACCATATGTACCCACCTAGCATCCGTTTTGTGTGATTATAACACGGAAATGCCCAAAACTGCAGTTCATCAAATGGCCACTTGGCTGGTTTCAAACAGAGTTAATCCCTAAAGTGATAAAAGATTGTATATATGTAAAAACAATGTATATATGTGGTGTCCAGGTGGAGTTTTGGACATATGTACCTTATATGTTGTATGTTTTTATTATTTGTCTCATGATTAAAAATCACTAAAGCAGTGATTTTAGGAGAAAAAAACATATTCAGGTTGGCCAACCGACTGCTTGTATTTTTAAGCTGATATTTGTATTTCCAAGTAAAAAAGATTCGTAAGAAAAGAGAGAGTTTGCTGCACAGCATTTTGAAGTATTGTCGGATACTTTGGCAAAAATTCAAAGACCCACTTTACATGTTTTGACATTCGTGCATCGCAGCCCTCCAGGGGACCCGTTCGGGGCTCACTGATTGTCATTGTGAAACACACGAGGTGATATCTCTTTTATGTTTAAGTGTGAGCTCAGATTTTAATGAACTGCTTCTCCTCCTGAGAAAATCACAACACCTAATGCAGCATGGGGCAGACATACTGACATTTGGATGATGCCAAACACTTTTGCGCAGTTATTATGTGGAATAAGAAAAAAAAAAGAATCATTCTTGTGGCTTTCTTTGAGGCAGCGGTCGTCCCACTGTTATGTGTGGCTTTGGGGAAGATGTCCTCATATTGAAAGAGAGAGTTTAAAGACAGTATCCACTTACACAGGAGGGCTGATTGTCTTAGAATACTGGGTATCACGATTGTCTCATAGGAGAAATCCATCATGATTAAACTTCAACATAAGGATTCATCTTCCCAATAATCGTTTTATTCACTCTGCATCTCCCTTGACCTTTCTTTGTTTCCATGCATACAGCATCTATTGAAGTAGGTTGAAGAGGATTCCAAAGACAACGTCTGAATGAACGTCAAACAGAATCATCTCCGAGGCCATGATTCACCACAGGCGGCAACGCTTGAAACTTTCTCAAGGACAAAAAGGGGGAAGCACTTAAAATGAGTGAGTCGAGGCAATGCAGTCCACGGACTGTTTCAATGTGTAATTAATTCATCTTTTCTCAATTGCATTGGCTGAGGCATCCCTGTGGCGCGCTGCGCCTTTATTATTTTGCCATTAATGACAACTCACTATCAATCACAAAGAGTTTCTTAACTCCGAGCTGCTTGATTATGGACCGCTCATCTCCCCATCTTCAACAATGAGTAATTGCCTCGGATCAGCTCGGGGAGTCGGTGACAAACGAAGGTTAACAAATGAGCACTTTTGAAGTGTCTCGTCTGAGAGCGATTAATAACTATTTGACGACGTGTGTAAGCAACAGGACAGCGGAGAGATGTTTTATGCGGTCAACATGGAGAAACAGGATGTCCGGAGATTGCGACGGCGCTGGCACATGTCGAAGGTTTCAGCGATTATCATCAATGTTCCAGAGACGCAGGCTGAAGGAAGATGGAGAGAGTGGAAGAAGTGCAGGGAGAGATTTCTCTACAAAGGCCTCGTAGGGCTGAAAGGAAGCTCTGATAAGGCTTCTCAGCGTATTCATCTTTGCCAGGACTTGCACTCTGGCGAAAATGGAATCGTAAAAGAGAAGATAAGCTATGAAAATAATCATGCTTGTATTCTTCCAGCCATAACATAATAGAAGCATCAATCTCACCGTTGCAGCTATTACGATTTAAAACACCGGACAAATGAATCTGGAAATGTTTGGGAACATTTAGGAAATGCAGAAAATAAATGGAACTGGAATGAGTGACTGTGGTGATATCAAGCTCTTCTTCGATTTAGCTATTGTGTTCACAACTAATAGATATTTGAGAAGTCAGTTGTTATTATTGCGTCAAACACTTTCTAAACAAGTTTATTTTAGGTTTTAATTTGACATCTGTGGCCTGTTGCTGATATGAAACAGATTTTTATTTAATGTTGTGAAATGATTGGTTAGGTTTAGCCAACAAAACTACTATTATGGTTAGAAAAGAGATCATAGTTTGTGTTGAAATAATAACAAAATGTTGAACACCGAACCGAACATCCTGAACGAACAGTTAAGCACGGAATGGCACACACACACACCATTCCACCCCTAATAGGTTTACATTGATCGTACTGTAATTGCCAAATGTTCAAGTCATTGTGTTCCATTTGTTTTCCTAATTGCACCTGCATGGCAACTACAGCCTGTACAAGCTGTTCATGGTTGTGCGTGGATAACTAGACTACTTGGGTTAAGGTCAGGGGAACATTACGGTTGTGGTTTCATGTATGAAAGTCAACACTGAGTTCAAACTTAAACCCTTGTTGCAAATTTGCAAATAAATGAAAATCATAGGAGACAGGGTTTACTCTGCAGGTCTCCTTTCATCTGCGCTCTGTGTGTATTTTTAGTTATATTCCAATGACATTTGCAAATATATTTAGATATAAAGGCTCATGATGGTTTTAACCAAAGCCTGAATTAATAATGTGCGATTTGCTTTGTGGAATGACCAGAGCCAGCTGGACTAATGTCATCCAAAGCTTGATGATGAGACTAAACGGTGGCACATTAAGCATATTGGTGGGAAATAACTTGGCATTCACACTCGACTTCAGAACTAATTGGATTGGGAATACATAAATATATGGTTTGTGTTCTTTAAACCCTGACAAAGCAGTGGATTTATAAGAGAAATATTGTCTGCTTGTGCATCAGCTGCCCAACCTGTCGATTGTGGCTTTGCTGGATTATTGGCTGCACCCTTTTCTACAGTATAGAGGCGAAGAAAAATGTCTGACAGTACGATGATACTAAGTAGAGTTAAAGCAGGGACAGGAACTGTGAAGTATCAGTCTCACCAGCGAACTGGTGACTCAGCACAGGCCGGCAGTGGATTTCAATAAATCAAACGCTAACTGGACTCACGGGGTGGCCATGGCTGAGTGTTTCTTATTACAGTTGGGTAGGTCAACAAAGAGCCGAGTGACAGTTTGGAGAGTAGCCAGGAAAATTATCTACGCACATTTGACGTCGTAAGCAACTTCAACTGCGGATTCCTGACTACCCTGTGATTTGTCTGGAGTGAAACCTGTTTCGAGTGTGCTGTCCACAACAGGTCCATATTTCCTAAATATACAAAATGTTGATCGTGCTTTTGTTTCCAGGAGATATTGTTAGGATAAAAAAAAATAGTTATTAACAGTAAAAACTACGTAACATAAGGCGTGTGGCATCATATTCCATATGAAATGTATTTAATTGGTGCTGATTAATTGGATATGACAAGATCAAATTTTGGAAGGCGGTATAAGAAATACTTAAAAAATTTGAATAATGTGCCTTCAACCCTGTACAGTATCACTGCAGCATCTGGGATTTGTTCTTCCTCAGTAACGGTCATAAGTGGGAAAGGCTTTGGGTTGAAGGAGGTCTCCACTTCCCCAGCGAGTGTCAACTTCTCTCAAAGTCTCCTTGAGCCACAAAGCAAATCACACATTATTAATTCAGGCTTTGGTTAAAATCATCATGAGCCTTTATATCTAAATATATTTGCGAATGTCATTGGAATATAACTAAAAATACACACAGTGCAGATGAAAGGAGACCTGCAGAGTAACCCTCTCTATGAACCCCTGATCGCTCTGTGCTTCACCGCCGACTCCCAACCTTCTCTGCTCACATTCATTCATATGAGCAATCGTATGTGCTTTAGAAGTATGTACCGATAGCACATGCTCCCTGTTAATTATATGATCATTGTTAATATAGTAAAATGTATTCTTGAATTAACAAAACTCTACAGCCATGATTTGAAGTGGTGTGAGTGTAAGCAGCGTCTATCATTACGAACCCATTCAAGCAATACTGCCTCGCCTTCCAGCACTGACTAAACCTATTTCTTTACATAATTTAAGCAAATGCAGAATAAGCTGTGAATGCCATCGGAATAAGCAAACAAAATTGAAAGCTCGACTTACGCAAGCAAATATAATTAACGGCACAGAATCTGACAGCGCACCTGTTGCAGTCCTAAAAGCACCTCCTGCCTGAGGAGTAAATCTGCTTCTTCTGTAACGATGCCGCCGCTCTGAAGCTGTGTAAGTGTCGCTTTGTCTCGGTTCCTGTGTAAAATGCGAGCAACTTTCTGTAAATTCTTCCGAACACAATGCCCAATCTCCTGGTTTTCACCTCTTATTCTCCGTGACGCCTCAGTGAATCCTGCCCTCCGTGCTGTGCTCATGGACCTGCATCCTAAGTAGCTGCTATGTTTTTGTGAGCACATACAAGGAGCTGCCTCCGTGTGTGTGTGTGCACTCGACACTCGACTATAATGAGCTCGCGGAATCTTCCGGACTGCTCTAATAGCTGCATTCTAAGCCATACCCCTGGGCGAAAGGGGTTGTGTTGCGTTGGTGGGAGCCAAGGCGAGCACCAGTGCCTGGCAGCCTGCAGCCAAGCCATCTATCAGCACAGCTTAGGCCATCGCTACTGCTCAGCACCGTGGCAGAGGCGCAGGCTGGCGCACACTGCCCTGCCCGGAAAAATGTAGAGACAAATCGCACGTATACAGTCCATGTTGAGTTTTATTATCTGAGAGCAGCATTCAGAGGGCGAGAAAGGAGGCAAAGCCAGTCCAATTATATTCTGAGATTTCAATATGGTCTAAAAATAACTGAAATTACATATCCCCCCCCCCTCAGAATAATTCATGTTTTTATTGCTGGTTGCTCAGTCGTTTTAAAGTTTCAGAGAAGAGGTTTGATTCCAGGGATTTAAAATAAAAATATCACCTATGTGATGGATATTTGGGGAAAGAAGTTCCTCGGTTTTATGTACTACAACCCGTATCGGTGCGGCTCCGGAACTGCCAAGCTCATTACCATCAACCGGCCCGGCTTGGTGAAGACTAAGCCGTGATTTGAGAAGAAGCTGATATGAGAGGGGGGGGGGATTAGCAGCCTGTCAGCGCCCTGGAGGAGAATTCAGACGGAGTCCCGCGTAGCTGTCTGTGGCATCAAAGTTCATCTTTATTAAAGAATCTAACGAGAGGATTTCCAAATACAGCATCAAATAAATCACACATGATCAATGGACCCAAAGTTGTTTTTTTCTTTCAGAGTAGAGAGTCACAGCTCAGGATTAGAAATATGTAGCTTGATCGCCACTTTCTTAAATCTATTCTCATGATTTCAGACAAGTTCACAGTTTCATTGATCATAATCGTTGGCCCATAAATAGCACAACCACTGGTGATTAATTTGCCTGAGTTATGACAAAACTCATCATGAAAAAGCCACACGTATCTCACATAGATGTGAGTGTAACGCTGTTGAATCCTTTGTTCCTGCACTCTAATGTCACCTAATGTGAAATACATAAGGAGGAGAATCATTAAAAAGCAGTAAAACCAAGGCGACAAATGTGCTATTTCATGCAATTTTCTCCACAAGACAAAGAGTGAATTCCATGGCCGATACATATTGACTGTGAAAAGACAACGGAGGAAATTAAAGAGGAAGAAGTCTTTATTTCCAATATTAATCAGAATGTTTCATGTAGGGATTGTTAAGTGATGTAGTCAATTCATAATGCCGCACATAAGAGGTATAAAAGTGCTTAATCGTTTCAGAAATAATCAGTTAATCTTCACATAAAATAATTTCTCTTCTTGCAGCATGCCTGGATAATCCTTTAGCGTGACAGCAGGAAGATGGGAGCAATGGCCATTGATCGTGGCAACGATTGTGAGGAGGCACTGGATTGAATCAAACAATCACCCGCAATTACTTTGATTGGATGAATCTCCGATAGAGCACCGCGGCTACACAAAGAGGAAGCAGTCGGAGACCGGGGAGGACATTGTGAGGCGATGAATGATTCACTGTGTAGTCGGCACCTGTAATTTTGTTTGACAAGCCGACGAGGCTGCGCCGTGTGCCACACTGCATGCTAATATGAGTCATGCACACTGTAGTCCTGACCGCCGAGAAGCAATTTTACCACCTAATGCGTTGACAGTTGGACAGAAAGAACATTGTGCGAGAAGAGTTTTTGATGAGCAGGGTTTAATTGGACATCAAGAAGGTATCATTCCTTCCCTCCACGTGCAAGAAAAGAAAAACCCTCTGACAGCGCACATCTGGATGAAGATGACCTATTACATGTCTGGGTCCCATCTACCCTACGCCTGCTCATCACTCCCATCTGTGCTATCGCGCTCTCTGTTCCGAAATCACCCTCCACCAAGACTGACAAGACCGTCCTCACCGTATTTTGATTCATTCCTTTCCAATAAGTCTAAATCCTTCCATCTGGACGAGGCATGTGCACGGTGATGCATGCCAGTTGTGAGGACAGGCATCCAGCATCTTAACACTCGGCGAGCTGGTTTGTGTTCAGAAGTGGATAAACTGGTGCGCCATTTGACTGAGAATTATCATCTCGCAAGCCCTTTAGAAGTTCTCCTGTGCATAATGTGATTTTGAAAATAACTGAATAGGGATATCGTTTTGTTTTGTAACCAATACAGGAACATTTCATAGAACCATGACAGCGAGACAACGGCAAAAATGGAAAATATAGCAGAAGGGGGTGTGGTGAGTCAAACAATCAGACTTTAACTTAGTAGACGCTGTTCGTGTCCTTGCGTTGTTACGGTTATTCCGTTAAGTTGTTATTTTAACACAAACCATGATCTTTCGTCCAACCTTAACCAAGTAGTTTTGTTGCCATCACCTAACAAATGGTTTCACGATGTTAACCACGTGGCATTGTGCGTTTCTACAAGCACGATACGAGACTCAAATGAAACTTAATTATGAAACGTTTTTTTTGGTTCAGAAATGTGGACATTGAAGGAATACCGTAGTTTTGCAGAAACGTACAAAGCCACCATTTTTATCCAGTGATGGGTTCATAATATGCTCGAGAGGAATGGCTGGAGTTGTGTTCTGATTATTGCCTCCATTTCTATTTTAGCTCCCATGCTGATGAATCTTTTATCTAACCATTTATCTCACATCAGTACATTGACATTGCAATAGAAAACATTCATGTAATGTTTGCACGCGTGTCGTTTTTAGTCGACGCCAACTGCCTTTTTTCAGTGGTAGAAATCAGCAACTGTTAATTATAACTTCAGTCATTCAAAACAGAGGGTTTAAAATGTAATATGCAAATGTGATACCAGATTAGGATTTCATTAAGTGCCATGGGACCTGGCCAACATTGAATTCAGATAACTAAGGTATGTATCTTATTGTATGTTAATACTTTTGATGAGATGGATTATATGAGTTAGAGATTTGCCCAACACTGAGCAACTTGTACAACACGGTAAAAACAGTTAATCATTTTATGCTAACAGTTACAATGTTGCCAAAAAAATGTATTCTGTGATATATAAAAATTAAAAGTAAAAGGATTTGATGAAAAATCCCACCAAGTTGTCTGAGGCCAGAAACTAAAGTTTGAGGTCTTATTTCTCAGCCAGTTAAAAGCCCATTACTGTGTTTCTCTGCTCCCCCATACGCCCACTCTGTTCTGTCTTTTCTGACACATCAGATTGGAGATCCGAGTTAGCAGAAGAGATGTGCGGTACACACATGGTGGCCAATACTTTGAATTAGAAAGTGAAAAGCTGTTTTTGTCAGCTGTGGGAGCAACAATTGCTTAAGAGTGAAAATGATATAAAAACAAATTTGATTGAACCTCTGATTTTCAAGCAAAGTGGATGGAGCTGGCTCATTTTTAAAGCATCTACAATTACAGAGTGTACAATCAAAGCCCACAAGAACTGCCTGCAGTCTGTTTGGCAGAGCCACTAGCTAACGCCTCATCAAGTCCAGCTGCACTGGCAAGAAGAATTAAGTAAGAGACCAACAAATCTGTATTTCATCATCATGTATTTACACTTTGTTGTCCAATGCATTTAAAATGATTCATTTTCTCCCTATGGACCAGTAAAACAAGGAAAGTGTAAGTAATCTCAACATTTGATCCTTTCATATGTCAATCCGGTCTCTTACAAAATTAGGTACCCATACAACACATGTTTTAATACACAGACTTCTGTGGAATTTGATTTTAAATGCTTTGTGATGCATCAAAAACTGACGTAATCCTGGAGAAAATACCTTTCCTTCGAAACGAGAAAGGTTTTATGGGAACATAATTTTTTAGGACTCCGGCAAAGCAGAACTTTAGTAGCTGAGACTGTAATATGACCAAGTACTGTATATAATTTGATGATTTGAATTACAAATAAAAAATACAAATTTGCGCTCAGGCTGGAATTTAAATAATCATTTTGAACAAAATTATAAAAGTTGCATTTATTATAACAAAACATTTGAATAAACATGGTTTGGCCCATTTACTGAATGAGCGAGAGGAGGTTTAAAGGGTCGAATTTACTTTTTTGTAGAGCAGATAGAACTGGACATGTGTTGAATTTCAAGTCAATCGGACATGGGGTATGAGGGGCATGGCTTTGCAAAGTTAAAATCAACTCTAGGGGGGCGTAACAGAGACATTTTTAGATACCCAAAGATCAAATTGTTCACCAGTCCTGATATGCATGCCAAAATTGGTGAGTTTTTGAGCATGATAAAGCCCCCAAAAAGCTGTTTCAATAGGACCTTCGCTGGCCCGACATCGTCGGTGCTCGGGCCCTAATAAGTCGGGCAATGAGTATTGTGTCGTTTAAAGTAACTTTTTTATGAGAGGGGAAACTTACAGTAACATTCAACATAAAATATGTTGTATGTAATGTCTAGCCTGCTGGAAATGTACCCATAGAAAAGGAAAACCCAACGGTGCAAATCTTACATGGGGAAGCTAAGACTGCTGTACAGAAATATCCTGTTTCCTTTGAGATAGCGAATTAAATGTAAAGTCCTGATACACAGAAAAGAGTTCAACATCCTTTGACTGTTTCATTATGTAACCAGATGTATTAAATATCACAGGAAGAAACCTGCAGCACGAAAACCGTCACCATGACAATCTGTAGCAAACGTGAACAGCACTTCTTTCGATGACTAGAAATATAAATGCTCCTCCAATACACTTTGCTCCTTTGCAACACATTTCGGGGATTGTGGGAAACTTTGCACTCACTCAAACCCAGTCACCCCAAATTAGAATGTCACTTGAAGTCAATTAAAACCAACATTTTTAAGGATATTGCCACTTAATCTATAGGGTTTTTCGCCCCCAACCCTACAATATTTCCTAATGTTTATCGTTGACCCACATCCTTTTGGAATAAATTGTATCTGTCACTGCTAATGAATGTGACCTGGACCTGACTCCTGAACTGTGACGCCTCTAACTGCTCCGTGAATATAAGTTCAGATTTAATCAAATATCAGTGTGCTGGTCCTTAAAAGTACGGTTCAGCAACTTTGATCGAAATTCCAAACCAAATGCTATTTTTTGTATTATGTGTAACAATTATTTCACTCACTTCACTATTCGTTCCACTGCAGAGGAGGCATATGGGCTCATAGGACACAGCTGTGTGAGTCATTGCCTATAAGGACAGTTACATATTAATGTAAATTAATGTTCAGCAAATGTAAATTCAATTCATCAAAATGTCTTCTGGCAAACAGAAATGTTCCAACATTGTTAAATGTTTGCTTCTATTTAAAGACCATACTGGACTAATTAAGTGTTTTCCTTTTCTCATTCTGTTTGTCTCTTTTAATAAACTCCTATGCAACCCATCTATACTGTGTCAATGAATATTGTTGAAGCTTTAACACAGGACAGAAAATCCATCATACCAAGAAACCAAAATATTATGTAGAAACGTCATAGTGCCTGTTTTTGATGATAATGTTTGTCCAATGTTTGAGACCCAGCAGGACTGAGTATTTACCCTCAGACCTCCCTCTGTTAACATTTGAACAGAATACTTACGAATACTAAAGCTGTTAGTTTTGGATATTTTTAGTTGTGGTATGGCTGCATACAAAGTCAATGAAATGAGGGCATGAAAAGACACAAATCAGCTCGAGGCAATATGAACTTAGGGCAAAGACGGGTCAGTGTAAGTTGGCGTTTACACTGCAACACAAGGTCAAAATTCACATCACATTTACTCTGAACACATTTTTAGTCACAGAAGAGCTGCCAAAGCCTTCTAACAGCTGTCACTGTTGAATACTAAAAACTAAATGTTATCTAATTGATGTTTAATCCATCCTATATCTATCCATCCATCCTACGTATATATCCATCCATCGATCTATATCCATCTATCCATCCATCCATCTATATCTATCCATCCATCCATTCAGTGCAATATGTACCAGAATGAAAACCCGACTATGGCTAAACAAGACTTAGAGTCTACAGCCATGCTAAATGCTCACATCAGCATGCTAACGTCCTCACAATAATAATGCAAGCACGCTGATGTTGAGCAGGTTTGTTTGCCATGTTCCCTGTTACTTTAGCATACTATTCAGGGTTGGAAATTAGCACCTACCATCAGCCAAATGCTGGTTAAATATGCAAGTGCCTATTCAATTTGCTACACTCAGCAGCCAAAATAACAATGGTTATCTATTGTAGCTTTTAGATGTACTAACATACAGACTAAAAGGCCAAAACCTCATTTTAACAGGGCTTGAAATTGATAATTTACTGTAGCATTAATGAGTGCATTTTTGCAGGCTAGTCTTCCTGCAGAGTTTAGAGAGCGCCATTAGACCCGATAAAGACCTATTATTACTGTAATGTAAGGGTATATTTCTAGTTGCTGTACAGTACACCTTTGAACTAAGTCATTGTATTTAAATGTAATGAAATATAATTACAGATTACTGTATAATTTGTTCAAACGAATAACAATTGTTGACTAATGTATATCAGTTTTTACAGTAGATCTATGACAACATGTATTTCAGTTCACAGAAGTCATACTGATGGAGAAGACAGGAGCTCAGAAATGTTACTGGCTGACGATGGCCGGTGGCCAACATGCTGCTGACCAACACGCTTATTGTGCACTCAACTTAATGAATGGACCTCACAGTGACAATGTTTTACAAAGTAAATCCAAAAATGTCGGGGGCTCGGTCTTCTAGATTTCTGGGATTAATCGAGTCTGTTTCGTGCTTGCATTCTCTCCCACACATTTTTCCTCTTCTAAAACTAATACAGCAGAAATACTATGAATTCCTTCGCTACTCGAAAAGTTAATTATTAAAATAATTATTAGTAATAAAAGCTGCATCAAGCCATTTATGACCTCAACACTGCTGAAAATCCCCAAATAACTTGTAGCACTAGAGGCTTGTATATTAAAGGCTTAAAAGCACTTATGTGTATTACGTGGGCTAAATATTAACTAGTAATTATATAAATAGACACAGAGCCACATGGAAATTCCAATTATTTAGTTTTGTCCAATATTCCCTCACTTTATATCTCTGGTTTGGTCCACCAACTCCTGAGAAAAATATCTGCATCTTTGGCTTGCGAAATATTCAAATCGTCCCAGCTACACATTGACTTTGGCTCTTTGCAATGTCTTGGCAAGGAGGGTTATGGGAGCTCATGAGCTCGGAGCTGCCCACATTAAGAGCCACCGAGACTCAACCACATGGAGCCATCAAACAATGAGATGAAAGCTGCAAAGCTGTGCAGACCAGGGTGTTCATTCTCAGTTGGATCGATGGTTCTAGCATCCATTTTACATTGCAGGCAGTCATTTGACTGTTAACATACCGTGGAGCTTGAATTTCCAGTAAAAGACACGTTTTTAAAATACCTGCTGTGCCATTTCATGTTTTCACCCGGATGACCTGAAGCTTTGATGCACTGATCACTCACTAAATTCACTGTAAATGTCAGTGTAGGTGGTTCCATGTTTGTTGGTAGAAATGTCAAAATTGAGTACTGCATTGAAAACATCTTCATGGATTTATCAAGACTTTATGCTGCAGAAGAAAAGGGAAACCCATCTTAATTGCAAACTGCTTGTGTCTGTCCCTTCAACGAACCTTCATTTTAATTTCATGATCAAGCTCAAAATGTATTTGTTTAAGTGGATCAACGTGGGCATGTTGTTAAAAGCAGTGGTACAACAGAAATATAATATGAATAAGATTCAATGTGAATAAAACAACAGCAAGGCCTCAGAGCAGACTGCATAATCCAGCAGTCCCAGAAGCTGCTCAGGGTTGAATGAGGTAAAAACAATCTGCATAGAGTTGTTGAATCAATTAGTCAGAGCCTGGTCTAATAATTGCAATACAACCAGATAATTTCCATCCCAAAGAGCTCTCTCAGCCCTTTCTCCATATTTCTCTTTTGCTCCGTCATACCTACAGGTATTTGAAAGGGGCTGACTCTCAAAGGCAGAGGGAGAGAGCGTGAGAACGAGGCAGACATGTCATTGGTGGTGGAACATCAGGGCCAGTCTGTTAGGGCTGTCTCTCTCCGTCACAGTCCCAGACACTTCTCTGTTATCTGTACTGAACACATGTCCACCCGTGCTATTACACACTGACTGCTAATGGAGCATAAGACTGAGGTGGACCTCCCATTCACTGTTGGCTCCACCACTGCCTCCACCAAATGCTATTCTTGGCGACACAGAGACAGAGAGGGAAAGACACAAACATGCATGCAAACAAGTTCTGGAAAGGCGCACATTTTCTATGAATTAGAAATGCACTCCAGGTATTTTTTTCTTTTCAAATCTATGAGAAAGCGCCCATATTTTACTGGTGGAAGAAAAAAAAAAAAGATTATTTCCACGGAGACAGACTGCATTGCCGGAGGCAAAATAGCTGTAATAGAAATGGTAATGTCCTCCCTCTATCTGATCACGTTCAGTCTGAGATGCATTCTCTGAGTGGCAATTTGAGTTATAGGGCTTTCCTATTTCCTTCCTCTCTGTCTTTCCGGATGATTTTAATAACAGTGGGATGCTAAGAGAGAGGACTGTTTAGAGCCTGACAGAAAAGCAACTCGATGTATTTGATGTCACTTTTTGATCTTTTGAACCTTGCTCGGATGCTTATGCACACACACACACACATATATTCCCACATTACCAACAGAGGACTATCACTCTACTCCAACTGGTCATTACTGGTCAACTACTGGTCATTTTGAAAAAAACAAAGAATAGAATAGAAAATGTATTTATATTTTAAATAAATTGCATTGAGTGATGTCCACTTATCAAAGAGGGGACTTCCATATACTGCAGTGGAACTTGCTGTAGCCATTCTTTCACCTGATGAATGTTTGTTTACCAGAAATAATATTATTTACTTTCGTCTTTTTGATTATAATTTATCGTTTAATTTAATTCAGATTGATTACAACAGTGCATTTAAATTTTCTCTACAGGGAAATCATATTTCTTCTGTGTTATGACCTGTGTGGAATGGTGACACACACACACACACACACACACACACACTTATAAAACACACATGAGAGCACATTCAGTTCCTTTAATCCTTTTCATGGTTTTGTGGGGCTGGAGTCTGTCCCAGTACTGGGCAGAAGTCAGGGAAATGCCCTAGACAGGTTGTGAAGAGGGCTAACAGAGATAAACAGACACATCCTTATGGGTAAGCCTCTCTCTACTGCTCCCTCTGTTCATTTTTCTTCGTACGTATTAATTAAAAACAGATTACTGTAATGTGGGGAGAAGGTGGCTGGCTCCACATATGTGTGTAGTCTAAATACCTATTCAGATGCCCTCAGACCTTTCACCACACACATTTTGCCAACGAGTTCATTGAAAACACCTTTCTCCTCCAACCAGCTGTCTCCCCGTTTGGATGTTTGTCTGAAAGCCTGTTTATGTCTCTAGATTCCAAAGGAAAAAGTAAATTCCTGCAGGTGATTTAATGTGTGATGGATTTGACTAGAATTTACTTTTTTTTTTTTTTTTTTTTTTTTTTAAATTGGATCTTACAGGGAATTGATTCTCTTCACCACAAAGGAGCCAAAATGTGTTGCCTTCTCCTCATCTTAAATCTCTAGATTGACATTCTCTTTAAGTTGTTGCTGATAATGGTCACGCTCACTTTTTTACATGATGTCTCTTTTTTCCATCTGAAGAGGCTTACAGTTTTTGCCAATGTTACGTCCTCTTTTATTCTGTACGATTAAATAGAATGTCACCTTCCTTGTTTTGGTAAAGCGGTTATTTTCTTGTCTGTAATCGACTGCAGTCTGCTCATCACGGCGAAATAAAAAGGATTTGAGGAAAAAACATCTCAGAAGATAATGGGGCATCACATTAATCACACAGTTTCAGTGTTACTCTCTTTTACAGAGGCCGGCTGCACTAACCAAAAGGCAGTACAGAAACAGAGACTTGGTGGATGACAGTGACCAATGAGCACCATTGCACCCTCAGGCTGAACCCTGAGGCCATTTAATCTGGTCCTCCCTTCTTTCTTATCAACCCAAAGTGTATAAACTCAGCATTGACTCCGAGGTCTACGAAAACAGATCAAAGAGCCTGTGGCTTACACAAACTCTAACTTTCCAATAGTTGTCGGAAAAAGTGGCAGAGAGATGATTGGTAAAAGAAGACAAAGAATGCTAAATTCATTAACATGTTCGGTTAAAGCTCCCATTACCTGTTTTCACTCTGTCAAATGTGCGCTCTCTACGAATTAAAATGCATGAACTCTCTGCGCTGATCAAACTTGACTACCGGAACACAAGCATGTTTTATTTCACTGAACAGTCTTTGTCTGAGGACATTACAGGGAGTTAAATATGCTGGTGGCATGGCCTGGGTGGCCCACTGTCCCGATGTTCACTTCCTTTTCACATTCGGGCAGCATTTGGACACCGTGGTCCTCTGGTTCCAGTAGAGCTCTCTGGAACTGATCGTCAGTAAGAAAGGGTTTTAATGCCAGACAGGACATTTGAACAGCAGTATACTGTTCAAACATCGCATCAGTCCTACAAAATTACATCCTGGTACAATTTCCTCACAGAGAAAAAAAACTAGAATCATCAAGCATGCAACTAAAATAACTGGAACCCCTCAAACCTAACGCTCAGACCTTGACAGTCATGCCGTATGAAGAAAGGCAGACTTCATCACAAAGGACCCTTTTCACACCCCCTCCACCACTCCGTTCAGCTACTCCCATCAGGAAGCCGCTTCAGAGCACTCCTGGTCAAAAAGAGAACGAAAAAAAACCTCTTTCATTCCCACTGCAATATGCATTTCAATAAAACAAGACCACACACGCTGCCGCTCCTTTTTAACACAGCTTTGCACACCTGCTCCTGTATATTTATGGGATAGTTTGTTATTTTATGCGAGTCTTTTATGGGTGTATGTTTTTATGTAGTTTGAGTCCCTAACCTAAGACAATTTCCTATTACTATGTGATAGGAAATTAACTTGTTTTGGATTGAATTGAGTTAGGTGCTCAGTACTGAATTGAATGCTAGCAGGGTGCAGGCTGTTTAAATGCAAAGGTCAGGGGGAGTTTGAGAAGGAGGGATGATTGCATTTCTAACAGCTTGAAATTTGATCAGAGAAAAATGCAAAAAGCACAAATGTCTGAACTGAAGGCTGAATGGAAAGAAGGGGAGGGTTTGTGGTGTGGATGATCATATAGAAGAGGCAAATGCAGTCATGTTTATGTTTAGCTATAAGATCCGCAAATGAATTAACTCCCAAGTTAAAATCTCTCATGAGATTCTTTGAAGATGAACTGAGAGTTTTGCAGTCTCTCGTGAATCATGAAGCCTGGGCTGAGTCGGCATCTTTGGCTTTTTAAGCCTAAAAAGAACAATATTGTCTAAAAATATTCAGTCAATTGGAATTAAAAGAATTTTAAATAGCTAAAGTGTTCAATTCGGAGCAGAGCTGGAGGTCAGGGCTCGGCAAAATGTACCTGCTGAGGATGAATTGGAAAAAAAAGAAGGGCGAGTGACTTGTGGATTAAAGCACATGGTACTGGAAAAATAGATATTAAACAAAATGTGTTTAAGTTCATGTTCAGAAAGTCCAACTTCTGTGCAAAGCACGTAATAAAACCTAGTCCAGACTACAAGTAGCTTCAGTTGCAGACCGAACTATATTAAAATAATCCATCACTCTTTAAAACTCTAAAGCGAGGAGATTCTCAGGGTAGCAAACATGTTTACAAAATGGCAGAGTAAGAGTTGCAAGAGTAGAGACCAGCACTGTAGATACTTTCAGCTGCTGTGATCTCTAATTAGTAGACTCTGCCAAAGGAATGTGGGAAGAATTCAAGGAATTGGGGGTCAAAAGAAGGCTTTACCCTTATGAGCAATGACTGTGCTGACAAAAATCCATAGTGGGGCTGTTATTTCTCAAAACGCCAACAATATTACTGTGTCTTCAGGCTAAACAACACAGCTCATACAATATGTATATTGATGTATTCTACAACGGTGTGGGAGAGAGATTTGAGCTCCGGGTTGCTTTTTACTATGCCGGTGTTAACTCCAGCAGGCTGCAGCAGAACAAGGCACAACTGTTGATTTTCCATGGATGAGCCTGAAGAATGTTGAACATCTGAGGTGTTTTCATGGCAGAAAATCTAATTTTATGAATTATATTCAGGTCCCGCAAGAAGGTCATACAATATGATAATACTTGATTTGGAGATGGTTTTCCAGCCCCTAACTTGAATGTTTTGGTTTATTCTCACCGCTCTCATCAGCTATGTTTTTGGCCATAGCATGCAGTAGTCCAGCAAAAAGCAATAAAGCGAGTAGCTGGTGAACATTGTCCTACATTTAGCAGCTAAAGAACTGCATATTTCCCCCAGAAGCTGGTGGAGACCAAATCAGAGCCAGAAAAACGACTCTTAATCCTGCTGGATCAATCACCTTCTTCTAATCGTCACAGCATAAAACATATCAATGAATCATTGTGACATATTCGTAGAAAAAAATAAAACCTGACATCAAAAAAGGTTAAGAAAATAACTGCAACGGGTGTTCTGTTCTTTTCTGTTACCTGTTTGCCGTCACTATAAATGCAACTTCATGGGAACAATTTTACCACGAACCAGTGACTCAGAGACATTCTCCAGAGACAGGAGAGGAATAATTACCACTTCTATTCCCGGGTGAACGGTAAAGAGGTTGTTCAGGAATCCTCAAGTGGCCCGCCAGTGCTGAGAGCCAACATGCTCCAGCTTCAAATGTGATAAGGCAGCAATTGATTTGCATGATCCACTTATGAAACTCAGAATGTTCTAAAGCTCGAGTCACTTTGGAGCTGAAATTAATGAATTTATTTTTTTACAGCGGAGAAATCAATCAACCCTTAAAATAATATAATGTTTCATTAAATCAGATACCGGTCATGGTAACAAGTACTTTATGACATGAAGACTAAACATAACCCTAACCCTGTATATAAGAACATACATTTAAGATTGTTTTTTTTTGTTGCTTTGTCTTCCAGAGGCTTGGTTCCAATAATAGAACATTTAAATCACACTGATTAGCAGGATGGATATCAGTTTCAAGGCAGTCTTTGTGTGATTGTCCCAGACAGTTGTCCTGTTTGAATACATGAATTAGATCAAAGTTTCATCCCTGGCGACGGGAGCAGCACATGCGTCAGCCACAGATTTGCTTTCTCCTTGGGGAAGCAAAGTGGCCATTAGTCAAGAATGTGATTTGATCACTTCTGTCAATGGCAGCGCTGTGAACAAGCCCATTGCATCACTGAGGGGGGCATTATCCACGATCACATTCCCTTTCAAGTTTACTTTGTAGCCCAATAATAGCTGCTCTTGAAGCGATGCCTTATCGCCCGATGTTTTTCGTCTGTTACTTTCTGTCTTTGCATCTCAGTGTAATGTTGTATGAAAACGGACTTAAAAGGCCCTGCAGGACATGAGCACAGGCTTACTTTCCAATTAAGCCATCATCATAAACGCAACCTTGGAAGATTTTCAGTGTAATTCAGCCAGCATTCTAAAGACACGGTGGATTGAGAAACCTCTAATGGGTCTGTCCTCTGTTTGGTTTGTTGTGCTGGTACCCTGTGTGTTTTTGTTTTTTCCAGGTTGGAAGCTTCGTTCTGGTTTCTAAAGCCTGTCTGGAAATGAAAACTCAGACTGCAGCACAGAGTGAGGTGTTGAAAAATTCAGAGCCCTCACAGCTTTCAGAGGCGGATGGTTTGAAAAGTCAGTGTCATTTTAAGAAATGCATCGTTGTTGGTCAAAGAAGTTGTGGACGAATGGATTGTTTGTTGCTATATTAATGCTCTGAATCCTGTAGAATCTTTACAAAACTAAGAAAAAAACAGCTAGCTCTTTCTCCGTGCTTCCAGTTTTAATGCTAAGCTAACTGCCTTCTGGCTGTAGCTTCATATTTATTAGACATACCGTATCTAACTCGGGAAAGGAAGTTAAAAATAATTATTTTCAAGGTACTTTTCAATCACATCCATAGCTTTTAAAAGCTTCCGTAAGAAAAGAAAAGCAATGAGAAGTCATGTCTATCGTGTCAGAAAATAAACCCGGTTTCCCCTGTAGTGTAGCACAGAGACCATGAATTCACTCACTCGTGAATTCCCTGCATGTTGTGCAAGCTGCCGTCATTCACATGTCACATCGCTGCTCAGGATGCAGAGGACCTTCTCCTCAGGACAGGGTCGCACGATGAAGGACGAGAAATTGGCGTGCCATTAACACGGCCCGGGCTGCCCGGGCTCCATATCAATGGAGGGGGATATGATTTTATGATAGAGCCCCAGATGATTTACTGTTGCCATAAATGTGCTTTCGGTGATATTGCAGAGCTCATAGGAGATTAAGAGCAGCATGTATTCCAAATGAATTGTCTATCAAAAAAATCACTTGACCCTGTGAGGGTTTGAACTGTGATAAAGACGAGGCGGTGCGAGTAGGTGATGAGGGGTATCCATCAAAGCATCCATAAAGCTCTGCTATAGAGAGGAAATGTGTTAAATAATGCATACTTTACCTTGTTGGACTGAAACAATGTCTCTATCATTAATTATTTGGGTATTATTTCAAACACAATATGCTACTATTGATATATTTCAATGTATTTTTCTTTCTTTCTTTCTCGCTCTCTCTCTCATACGTATAACCGTGACAGCAATAAAAAAATCAATGTTGTAAAAGGTTGTAATAACTAATGATGTATGCCACTAAATATAGGAATACAGATTAACTATTTGCACCGTATGCCACTAAACTTGATTGCCTAATCCTCATCCTCCCTGCAGCTTTGTAGCCCCAAAAGTTTATGGAGTGCGGTGCGATGCAGTCTGACCTCGGTGAACTCGGCCATCAAAGCGTCGCGGCATACTCTTCTCCCTCTTTCATCTCTCGCCTATCGCTCCTGCAGCCCAGTCAGAGATTATCACCACATGCAAGGAGCACCGCAACATAAACCAGCACAGCGGGGAAATGAAGTTTGAGTACAGGAGTGGATGCTGATAATCTACTGCTACCCGATACATTTATATTACCGTTGCAAATGCATTAACGGGAAATGATATTAACAGTCAGGACAGCTTCGCTGGTCCTGAGGAGTCTCCTTCCTCCTCCTCCTCTCCTCCTCCTATCTGTGGCACGGCATGTAAGCAGCCTCCCGCTGCAGGACCTGCACATATTGAGATTTGGGGCGGCCGGGAGCCGGTGTTTTCTGCCTCAACGAGAACATGACTAAGAATAATAGCGCTCAGTGATGCGTTGCAGCTGTCTGCACTGTTGTGCACAACAACATTGATTAGATTACTTCCCTGACTAATGGCTACTTCCCCTCCCTTAGAGGAGAAAGTGAATCTCTATCTGATAGTCACTCTTCCATTCAACCGTGGCGCTTTCCACCACTTCTTTATCTACAGCGCATCCACCTCAGCCGATGCAGGAATAATTCAAACTTTATTTGATAGCCTCATTTTTTTTGTCGTGTTATATTGCCTTCCCATAATGGTTTTAAATGCTGACATGAGATCAGTATTCCCTGCAGAGTCTCGATCTCCTTGCACCCTAACCTTTATCCTTCATTCTCCAGTTTCTCTTTACCACGTCACGACCCTAGCCATATTCCCACGAGCAGCTTCCAACACCTCTAGCCTTACTCCAATACCACAGCTACTTAAAAATAACAGCATGTACAGCGCAAACAAACCTTGAACACATGAAGGAACAAATGGAATGGGAATAGACGAGATAAAAGAGGTTGACGATTGAATTCCAATGCTTAACTCCAATTAAAATGATGATTGAAGAATGAATTCAACAGGACTAAGAGCCTACAGCCATGCTACCAGATCTGTGTATTTCGGCACAGTGGTGCTTTGAATTAGATGCTAACATCAACATGTTCAAAATGACAAGGAAAACATGCTAACGTTTAGCAGATACAATGTTTACCCGGTTCATATATTTATGACAATAGAATTTCAGCTAATCCACTGAATCAGCTTCACTGAATTGAGCCAATTAAATAGATCGTTGACCATGCATAGACAACAGCATAAGAGCGATGTGAGAGGGATGACAGCATGGACCATTGTGCAACTGACCTTGCTGCTTCCAGTCTACAGACTGTGTCTGAGCCTGCGTTCCCTGATCTGATCAAAGTAGCACTACCATGTTTGGATCGACTTACAGCTGCAAGTTAAACCAAGTACTGTTCCACGCTCACCGGTGACCACCTGCACATGAACGTGAGCACAATGGCACTAACTGGATTCAAGCCAAGGTTCAAACTACTAGAACGTCATGTATGTTATGTGTGAAAATGTACAACACATGTTGATATGATATAGAAATGAATGTTGATGTTGTTTAATAGGCGTAGGGATAGGGTATAAGTGGCAGACATGAGGTTCGGACTTTGCTGCAAGGATATTTTAGTAACTGGACCACTTTGAATTTCAATGCATCCAGTGGTTGTCAAGGTATTTCACTAAAAACCATGTCAACTTCATGGTGACCTCATTTGATCAAAGTCAGTGTGGACCCATCCTCTGGGAGCCATGGCAGTCCAACGTTGCATAGCAATACATAGAAATGGAAATATCTCAGTCTGGATCAAACTGGTGAACCGGCTGCCCGTCTGCCACCGTCATCCGAAAAGCCAAGGCACTAGCGTAGCTAAAAACAAATTGTACCGTTTTGAATCCATGTAATTTGTGGGAGTCAACAACATTTGGTAATTTCAAGGGGTTGTGAATCCTTATTTTTACACACAGAGCATACGTGTTCACAGTCAGGACATTTGGCCCCCTGGCAGGAATTAGTTGCACCCCCTTGACAGATTACTTCCTATTTGTCTGTTCTGTTCTGTAATCCCAGTCGTCGCTCACATGGACAAATAAGCATTACAGTCTGCGTCGCGACAGATGGATGCTTCTCTGCAAAGTGACGCGGTTTTAATCAGAAAACAAGTTGACATGATCAATGAGGTGTGATGGCAGGATGTTTCCAAAATCTGGGAGTCATTGATCAAAATTTGATCGGCCGTTGCCAATCCGCTGATAGGTTTATGGTCTGGTTTGGATTTGAAACACTCGCCCTTGCAATCATTGCTTGTTATGGTCGTCTAGGCTTCTAATTTTCACCCCATTATGAATGAGCTGGTTGTTTGATGAGAGGCATCTGTCTCTGTTCCAATGTATTATCACCAGCAGCCGGTTGGTAGAGTGGACAGACAGTGCCGGTTTGGCAGGCGATGCACAGGGAAATGCCCTTCGAAAAAGGAACCCATATACACGTACGGGAGTCTATCTGACCACCATCTGCCGTAGCCCAGAATAACTGGTTGTGTGTGTACATTTCTGAGTAAATGTTTGGTGTCTCCATCTGATGTTTGCTCGGTTAATCAATAGCGGCGATGCTGCACTCAGATGACAAATAGTCCGGGCATCCCCATCTCCTCATCCTAATCAGATTAGCACAGAATACCGTCTATGCACACAGCAGCCTCCTGGCCAGGATTTGGAGGTCTGAGATGCTGCCAGCCGCACCGCAGAAGAAGAAGCAAGAAGAACACTCTCCGAAAATTGCAAGTCCATTGGCAGCTTTGTCAAAAAAACAACAGATTTTGGTGATAAGAAGGCAATTACACTGCCTTTTTATACATTCAATTCAAGTCTCCAGAATACAGGTGCATTATATCTCGCAGGAATGTAATCTCGACTCAAGAAAAGCATAAATGAGCAGCAGAGATTATATCCGAACTAGCCAACAGCTGAACGCAAACATTAGCTTCGATCATGAAAACCATTTCTTGGATGATTTATATCAGCGAGAGCCAATTCCGCACAAGGTAGTAGCATCAGCATGGAGCATTATTTCCAATGGGTAAGAGAAAACACTTGCGCTCCCCTACATTTGGAATTGTTTCACATTTCTATTCCTGCTTCCTCATCCATGTAATACCATTCTCTCATCATCAGTTGGGGATTTAATTTCACAGAACGGATCCAAAACAAATGGATCCGACAGCCGTTTGCCATTCACCATATTCATGCATCTCCTTCTTATTGAAAATCAGTCTTCAAGGCCTCCCTGCTCCCCGTAAATCCATTTAATTTACTGAAGTAGTTCTTCAGTGTGCGCCCTCCCCTTACCTTGTATTCCTGACAGTTAGTCTCTGCCAGCAAGCGTTCCTTCTGAGAGGAAACAATATCAAATCACAAAGTTCTGCTGGCCTCAGCCGCTTCACCTCGCTGTGATTTGAGCTGTCGTCGTACCTCTGATTGGCTGGGATCTCCGTGGAGTGGAGAGACAGATCCCGTTGACAGGGAGACAAGGTTTAAAACTGGCGAGTGTTGAATCAAATGCAACGAGGGGAGTCGCACACAATCACCAAGTCATTACAATGCCGGTCATCGCTCGAAAGAAGTGGAAACAGTCTGTTTTTCTTTTGTCAAGGGCTCTTAGAAATCCCATTGACCCTCGCCTCCATGTGTGAGAGGATTTTTATGTCTTTAGACCAGCGTATGGACTCACTGTTGCACTGCAAGTTCATCACTATTCAGGTGAATTACAGCCACAGTATAAACGCACTATTTAAATGTAATAAACTGGACTCATCATTTTAGCATTTTTTAATGTGGAATCGTATAAAATCTGTCTCTAAAAATATGTTTCTCATGTTCACCTCTGCCACCAAATGCAAATAAAAGGAGGCGCTGAATTACATGACCGAGCTGCGTTTTCTCAGAGAGTTAATTCATCCACAGATAACTGCCCCATTCTCACTTCTAATCACACATCAAGACTTGGCAATGACTTTTCTCGCTCTTTCACATTAATTATGGATTCTCTGGTAATTTTCATTAATCACAGAAATGCCTGCAGTTAATCATAATTATTCTCTTCGGGTATCTGGGTTATTTTCTGCATTCAAAGGTCGAGGAACTTGTGCGTGTTGATAAGAAACCGTCACAGAGATGACTCCCAACACGGAATAGAAAACAGCTTTTGAAGAAGAAAAAAGGAGTACCCGCTGATAATTTAGACGACTATTAATTTGACCTCTGCATTAATGTCTGTCTGAATAAGTGTGTGTGAGTGTGTGAGTAAGCTGATTCATAAGAGTGTTTGCTGATATTTCCCTATGGTCACATTCTTACATTAACAGAGGTGCTGTCTTAAAGCATTTTGCACATATTAAATGTGTTTCCACAGATTTATATGTTTTTAAATACTGTAGCTTCTATACTTTGGGGTTTTCTGGGCTCTTATTTATCAAGTGTCTTAGCATCAGGAATCACGCTCGAAGTTCATTCACTGAAAACACTCTAATCTCAACATGCAACATTGTACTTTTCCTGCAGTATTAAACAATAGTATAGTTAAAAATGCAGAAAAAGACATGTTTTCTTTATATAGACAGTAATAATATTGAAACCTGTCATCTAGAGAGAGATCTGAGCACAAGAGACACTAACAGTCAGACGACCACACAACCAGCAACCAACTATCAAATAAACTTAATAAAAACAATTACCAGAAATTATTTTATCAGATGCTCAGGGTACAAAAGTCCCCAAGGTGGAATAAAATAATCTAGCTTGAGGGCAGTTTAAAGTTCCATTTTCTAAAATGAGTATCGTGCCTGAAACCAGTTCCGCCATTGATAACTAAGCTGTTATTATACAAAGAATGATGCCAATTAATAAATAAACAGCTTGAATCTCATAATGATGTTTGTCGATCATGGCATAGCCTGTCCCAGTCAGCTCTATCCGATCCAATTATTTTATATTTGCCTATAAAAGGGCCTTGCATATAATGTAGCAAACCTGCGACATAATCATAATAGGGAATACCCCATAACAACATAAAGATTTAAAGCAATTCATTGATTAATTAACAAACAAACACACAATAACAGCCAATGATAGCTCCATGAGTTGTGCATCACTTGTGATCGTTCTCTGCCACATCTCAAGGTCCAATCACAAAATAATTGCACGAAAGATTTTACAGGCAAACAATACAATCAATCCTTCTTCTGCACAGATTTAGCCTAAAATGACTATTTTATGGTTACGCTCGTTAATGACGAGGAGCGCTTGTATTACTAGCCCTACTGAAGAGACTAACAGCCTTAACTTAACCAACAACCTTAACTTCATGTGGCGGTTAGCGCTGCTCTTCGAAAATTGGACTGTTTTCCCAACGAGGGTCTTTTGCATGAAAAGGTTGTATATTACGTCATTTAAATATGCAAATACCACAAGAGTACCCAGACGCCATTTGCTCTGCAGCGTCGTTGATTGCTGCCAAACTGTCAGTTATGAAAGACCAAAATCATCACCATCAGCAGACACAGCAGTTATAAAAAAGATGTTTCATCCCCAGACCTTTAACAGAAAGCCAGTTAGGACCGATAAACAAAGCCCTGTTTTCCCTCTGATGTAAATCACACTGACCTTCTATAGGAACATGGTTAAAAAAATAAATAAAACAAATTCAAATACAGGTCTAAATACTGTGTTTCACGACTTTTTCAGAAGCAAACATTTGCATAAAGAACAGAAATGGCTCCCGTCAATAAGCAGCAGTCGTACAATGGCTCACTCTGGCATCTCACACACTATTGTTCTCCTGCACTAATCTGGGGCTCGGTCTACGGCGGCGGATTAATTCCACTTTTCTTCTAATTAGCATATTTGATTATGCAAAGGAATTCTCTTGACTTTGCCCGGCTTCCTGAGAGCCTTTTATTAATTTCCACTGACGAGGAACACTCCGATCTCAATTAAATGATAAATGGTTAAGTGTCGCATATGGAAATCACACACTGTCTTGTTTATATGCAAGTTGTTGTTGTTTTTTGCCAGTAATGAATGGCTCTGAATTAGTATGAAAGGGCACATCCACCGCGGTCGAGGATTTGGCACTCTCCAATGCATGGTGATTGCTGCTTTACATAAATCATGTAGTCCTTCAAACTAAGTTGAGACGGAACAATATTCTCCTCCAAATGATTTCCCCTGTAAACAAACTTTTACACGCAATTTGTGGATCTGCACCCCGAGTATTTGTTTGTGCGTCGGTCTAATTCAGGGCTGATTGGCCCCTTTTTGAAAACGCCTAATGTCTCTGTACTTTATGTTGTGAAGTCTTGTTTTCATGGTTTACATGGTAGAGGAGTTGATAAAGCTGAGGAAGCGGTGAGATTCATTTTTGATCAATTAAAGTAAACTTGAAATCAATCTTTTTAAGATCCTCCTGCGGTCTCTCGATGTGTTTTAGTCGGAGGTTAATGGCGTCCAGAGAACCTGAGGCAGATTGAAGGATGAAAAAAATGAAATCCATCAAAGACAGAATTTTCTTTAACTTTAACTGGTGTAAGAAAGAGTGGGCACCACTGCAAGAATGCCCTCAATTGAAAGAAATACCGAAATACTAGCCAATATCGTTGGCTCTAAAGCCGCTAAACTCTTGGTGAGAGAATGAATACGCCTCAGTGACTTTCAGTTGTGTAAGCTGCAAAACTGCTCAAAGCTCTCAAATCTCTCTTTTTTTTCACATTTAGGATTGAAATAATAAAAAGACTATAATCATGTCGTTTACAGTGTGGCTGGGACCAGCGCAACATGGATTTAGTCTTTTCTAAAACAACACGATTTCAATTGCATTTGTTTGTGTGTGGTTCAGCCAGAGGTTTCAGTAATCCCCTGGTAGGCCGGGGACTCTGATCTTCCATTACACATTGTATTGAACAGCCTGTGGGGAGGAAATACAGTCGCTCTTTCCCCCCCCCCCTCTGACGGCCCTTTGTGCTTTGAACACGTCTTTGTGGTTCATTGGGGAAAGAGCACAATGCAGAACTGTCTCACGTTGTGTAAGAAATGCTCTCCTTTGTTTCATTAATCAGGAGCTTGTAATCTCTTATTCAAGTTACAAATGAGAGGACAGCTGTAGGCAACAGCGAAAGAAAACACAAGATGCAAAGATAAGAGCCTGCAGGTGAACAGCAGCTGTAGCCTTTAGAGGTGGAGTATGCGATCCGGGAGAAAAACTGTTGATATTTGAACTCGACACCCAAACAAATACACCCCAACCGTCAGCCGGTGTGGTTAAAATGCTCCGTCAGGACTTCAACCACGGAGATGTTATGAAGCTGCAATGATCGCAACTGAGAAAAAAACACCTCACCACAAGGGACACTACATATTGTTTGATTTAAACTTTTTTTTTAAAATAATTGAGTCCTGGTTAACAACTGTGTTTACCGTGATTAACAGCAAGCAAAACCCAACTACAGTTCCCACAATTCTTGAGCAGCTGGTGTGTCTGTTTACAGCACAGCCAAACTAAAAATTGGGTTTCACTTTGTGATAATAAACAGGGTCATAACTTTAATGGTGGGCTCATCTGACCTTTACCAATCAAGCCTCTCTCTCTCTCTCTCTCTCTCTCTCTCTCTCTCTCTCTCTCTCTCTCTCTCTCTCTCTCTCTCTCTCTCTCTCTCTCTCTCTCTCTCTCTCTCTCTCTCTCTCTCTCTCTCTCTCTCTCTCTCTCTCTCTCTCTCTCTCTCATATATAAATGATGATCCCTCCATGTGTCCTTCCCTGCCCTAACATCCTGTGTAATCAGGCAACTCTGTGCATCAATTTAAGGAAACTACATGCTCTCAAAGTGTCATCACACTGGGTCTCTAACCCATAAAAATTAGAGCATCACCAGTTTTGAAAATTGGTTGGGTAGCAACGGAGTACCATGTTTAAAATAAAGCACTGCAGGGGACAGCGTTTGAAAGCAAAACCACTTGAGTTTCTGCACTATTGTAATGAGTAAGACTACAGTCTCTATTTAAAATGGATTGTTGTCTGACGGCACATAATGCTTCCTAATTAAAACCAGCAGCAGCACAAGCACGTTAATGTTTGTAAATATTTCAAACTATGTAACTATGTAATTGTATATGAAAATAATTGAGTTGTGGCTTGTGTGTGTTCTCTGACTTGTGTACAATAAAGCGAAGTATAACAGGAAGGGACGGACTGGGCCGTGTTAATAAAACCGTAGAGACTAAAAAGGGAAATGATGGTGAGGGTGACGGGGAGAGAGCGCTCACTGAGCAATTTACAAACGATGAGTGTGCGTTACAAGTGCAGGACTAAAAGGCTTTTATGTAAAACAAGCTCATTTAGGCATAAAACCTGAAACATCTTGTGCATCCACAAAATCTCTCTTCCCATTCTCACAGTTCTGTTCTGGAGCACGTCCAGACCGAAGAGGGAGTTGATGTTTAAATACTGTAAATATACTGACTGTGGCAGTTGTGGGCAGAGGAGGATGATATTATATTGGCTTGTGCCATAAAAATGCATTTGATTACTGTGAATGTACTCTGCAGGATGATCTTTGAGTTAGATGGACGAGGACCGTAACAGGATATGTTTTAGCATTAATGAAATTGTAGAACTGATCAATATCTCTGTTTCTCTCTATACACACCATTAGTTTCGATATCGTTAATTTACCCGAATGTTTTGTTTTAGACGCCCCTGGCCCTCGTTGACTTTGCAAAATTGTACTTAATATCGTGGCGGGGACTTCAGAGATGTGGTCCGAAATAAACTGGTGTGTTGACGGTACTTTTTACATGGCACCACTACATGTTTCCATATTTTGTCACTTTTATCAAATGTGCAAGCCCAGAAAGGAAAGGGAGCCAATATGCGTTTCCATACACTGTGTTTAATAAAAGGTAAAAAATAGGGTGACAATGCTTTGTCTTGTCTAAATTCAGAGCAACATGTACTTATTGGATGTGTGTAGAATGGAAGGAGTCAAAGTTTTCCAAAAACTCACAAAAAAAAAAAAACTTTATCCGAATTATAACTCGCTGCAGTAATTTCAAAGTTCTGTCGGCTGAATTAATTGTGCAGCTGCCTTCGGGTAATTGTTTGAAGCTCAAGGCTGTTTAGAAAGTATCCCATTCTTCTCTGCTGGATGTTCAGTACAGAGCAGAGTAACATGACTCAAAAGCCTTATTGATTTCTCAGAGCGTACACTGAACTGTAAACACCCTCCATCTGGGGGATCGGAGCACGAGCAGCTTAGCACTGACAAAAACCTGACCACATTAATAATTATACTCATGTGCTGAGATTCATAGAAGAGAAGCTTAATCAGACACCCATTCATGAGAAGTGAGATTTATTAAGTGCCGTTTGACACCAAGTATTGATCTGGTTTTGGTTGGTAAGATAACTTTGCTGGTATGAAGGTTTGTATGATCTTCGCCTGAGGCAAGGAGCACTTTTATACAATGTTTTAGAAAATCTCAAAATTGAGACAGAAACCATTTTCGGGTTGCTCTGATAGCACGTCGAAATGGAGATGGCTTCATCATGCACTGTTTAGTCTTCGGTGTACTGAGGCTGACGTTCCTATCCCGGGATCAACTGGATTACAGGAGGGAACCACCCTGCAGAGAAGCAGTACCATTCCTAACTGTAAGGATCTCAAGTGGCCCTGAGTTGTATGTCTGCGGAGTCTGCAGACTGGGAGCGACATGGAAAATATGCAATATAAGCGCAGAGAAAGCTCCGTGGCACAATAGTCTTTCTGGATGCGAGCTGACAGACCAACCACTTAGCCACCGTGATGCCCAAATAGATCTGGGTTCCACGGCCTGATGTCTTTCACTTTATCCTCAGTGGGTTCATCTATCACTCTTTTAATATCTGCATTCGACTGCGATACATTTGTACTCTGGTTTATGACACATGGAGCGACACAAGTTTTGTGTAGCTCAGAAGTTATTGGAAATGTGGATATTATCAAAATGGATTAGCTCAAATATGTTTGGCCCCAAACCCTTGACAGAACAAAACATGATTATTTATTTGTCTGTACAAACAGATACAATAAAAAATCTGAGAATATGAGAAATTGCTTCTACGCTGGATGACTTGTACATATATTCTGTATAGCCTAAGAGAAGAATTCGAGCTGGATAATTTTTCATAAGACCGGACCGTCATGAAAAGTTGTAAAGCTGATGTTGTAAAGCTCAGAAGTAATAATAAGAAAGAAATAAGAAATGGCAGATAGAACAGACTGCAGGCGAACGGCTTGAGAATAAAAGGGAATTATGCTGAGGGAGAGAAGAAAGAAGATGTGATAAAAAAATAAATAAGAGGGGGTAGAAAGAAAGGGGTACTGAAGCAGTAGGCGATCCAGACAAGTGCGAATCCTGCCTGATCACAAGAGTTCTTCTCAGATCAGATGCCGAAGTCAGCGCATTTGAAGCAGCAGAAGCCCCCATGGGAATACATTTCTCCAAACCGAGGGAAGACGTATGAATAGAGAAAGAGGCAGAGATGTGGAGATAGAGAGAGGGAGAGAAAAAGTTTTCAAGGCCTGCTGGTACTTGAGTCCACTGTGGGAGCGTGAATCTTGAGGATTACTGAAGATAGAACAGAAAACACAAAATAATACTCACAATTAACATTCATATCCAACTAGAACTGTTGTGCTGTTGGGCCTGATAGCCAAAGCATGGAACTATGAAGCTGAAGTCTTCTAGCGAGGGCGTGTTGTTGTGACCGCGCGGGGAATGTTGGAAGTACACAACGTGTTGTTTTGTTTTTTACTGTGGTATCAAATCGAGTACCAAGAATGGTGGAATTTCACTGGTATTGGTCTCGACTCCTAAAGTTCTAGTATCGTGACATCCATAGTTTCAAGGGACCCATTGGCCTCCATAAATGTGATCTTCTTTTTCGTTTTTCATCAAAGCAAAAAGTGCTCCAGCCAACGATATCCAGCAACATGCCACAAGGACAACCCATGTCTTCCTTCAGGTCAGCCAAAGGCCAAATTGGCCTGGGGAGCGAGACAATTAGAAGAAGCTGCTCTTTTATGTCCAGACTACATGGACACCCAACCTCAAGGCCTCCTCAGGGTATCACAAAAATCATTCAACAGACTATTTCAACAGCTGAATAATGTGCAAATACTGTGGAGAGTTGGTCAAAAAGTGCTTATCCTCCTTACAATTGTGTAGCAAGCGGTCCCTTTAGCAGAAAATGACTTCATCACAGTGTAAATGCTGGCGTTACTTTACCCCAGTTAAGGTAATAGCTTGATTAGAGGATTTATGTGGTTCACAGGAACCACAAGCCTGCTATAAACTCATATCAGCTGCGTTAAATTCGAGGTAGTCTGAGGGAGGAACGGCTGTTGCTTACAAGATAAAGGAAATTACAATACAAAAGCAGAATTGAGGCTTGCAGCACAGAATCAAACCACCAAAAGAAACGGACTGAAGTGTACGCGCGCACAAGTCAACAGTGAATTAGCTCCGTTAATCATGTTTAGCTTACTCCAATTAAGACCTTAATGTAATCAAGATTACCCGGTTAAAGTATATATTCTACATGGCAATTCCAGTCAGAGAGTACAACTTGACTGGTACTAACGTGCTCGTGCTACACGCAGCAGCGCTTTCTTCCTCAGGTTGTCGCTGAAATTGGGAGACGACACTGGCAGAGGTTCCAGCGGCAAAGGACCACAAAGCAGTCCCCGACCTCCCTTCTCAACACGACACGGCAACATTAGTTCAGTCAATGGACGACGACGAATAGTAAACAAAGTGCGCTCCTAATCTGCAAACACAATATTAAACTCATCAATATAAGACAAGTGTAGGGCAGCATTGAATAGTTGGATGCTTCATTCAGAACGTTGAGGTTCAAATTCTAAATCCACATTTGAATGCTGCTTAGTTGTTGTTTTTTTGCACGTCTATTAATTCAGTTTGAACCCTGTATTTCTGCACAATTGCAGATAAACAACATGGCTACACTTATATTATTGGTGCACTAGTTGTGGAGTTAGATTTCAGTGGTGCCTGCGAAAAATTCACATGTTTTTGTCGAACAAAATGTTCTGCTTTGATCCATATTTGTTGGCGTTAAGCCTTTCAAAAACATAATTTTCACAGCAGAAAAACTTGCTTCTCAAATTTGCCAAATCCGCCATTTAAATGAAGCTACTTAGCAGAATTTCCGGAACAGGACCGCTCTTCAATCGTCCCTGCATTTCCATAAATACCCGCCTAACCCACTCCTCGTGTTCAGCTCTTGTATTCAGCTCCCCCTCCCTCCCCGTTCTTCTCTTTCTCGCTCTTCCTCATCTCCGTAGGGTCCTGAGGGGGTTCGACGTGCCCGGGTACTCAGGCGGATTCCCGATCGGAGCTTCCACACCACGCATACTGCAAAGAGGATGAGCTACACACAGTTCAAGCCTTGCATATCAATCAAGTTTTCTTTTAATAAATCTTTGAAACGTTTTTATTTGATGTTGCAGTCCTAGCAATGTGTCAGATGCAGACACATCTGGCTTTTAAAGGGAATGGGAGATGACACTGTTTCATGTTATGCCCAAAACACTATGATTAATTAAGAGACTAAATACGACCCCTTTGCTCCTTACTATGTGGCATGATTATGTTCTGTTTACATAGCAAAAGTGGAGTTGGACTAAACTTACTTACACCATGCATTTAGACCATGCACTATAGATCTTTTGAATATGTGTAACGCTTCGGCAAAAAGGTAACGAGATGGACCCAAATGCACACACACACACACGGGAAACAGAGGGATGACACACGGTGATTTTAATAAACAAAACATTTCATGACAGGTGAGTGCAAAAGTAAGAACTGAACATCCAAGAAACCAGAATGGGCAAAAAGACACGAAACAGGATCAGGTAGATCAGACGCGTGCACGAGGGAAAGAGGCAGGGGAACACAGGGTTTAAATACACCGGGAGGTGCAGGTGATTGGACACAGGAGGATGCAATCAGTGGGGTGACTGACAGTCACAAAGGCGGGAAAACATACAAAGGCAGGAAGTGAAGTGAACACGGAACACAAGAGGCAGGGAACTTCAAAACAAAACAGGAAACAAACTTTACCAAAACCAAGACAATATGATCGCATGCATGAAACAAAGTGATTATTCATTAAAACACCAACAAAAGGTTATATAATAAGCAAATCTCATACACATTTGCATTGCATCTCTTGCCATGTGAGGTGCTATGGTTGTTGTGTGTTTGTCGTTGACTCCCTTATTTCCATATTGAGATATGATCACAATGCATGCAGAATCGAGATAACAATGAAGCTTATTATTAGCAGATGTAAATGTAAAGACAACCCAGCAATCAGATCCAGATGAATCCAGATACAGACTGCATGTTAAATACATAATAATAAATGTTATGTACCTGTGAGAGGGACACACACACACTGGGAGAGACTGCAGCACACTCCTGATCAAGATGTTTAGCTAGACGTCGAGGGGAAAAGGAATTGCCTTAAGTATTTTTAACACTCTACCATTATAAGTCAAACTGTAGTGAACATCGGTCTCAGACAGTAAATGTCAAGGGCAGAGGCAAAGTCAGAGGGATGAGTCTATGTACTGTAAAAGAAGCCATTTGTCACTGTTCTGCATCCCATTACAGGTGCTCCAATTTGTAGACGCAGCACAGCACCGTACAGGAAGAAGGGGGGGGGGGGGGGGAAATATCCTCTATCACCTTTTACAGCCCAGATAATCTCTACGAAGCCGCCATGCAACACTCCTCCAGTCCTCTTTTGCATTTTGGAAGCATCCTAAGGAGGTGGAGGGGAAAATACTGTCAGGATTCTGATTTGAATCAATGGTTTGTTCAAACGGCAAACATCATAACGGATTAACTGCAGGAAATCTTCTCACCGGGAAAAAAACAAAAATCAGATAAAACGGGCTTTTGCTGCCAGATTTCTACAAACATTTTGGAAGTCACAGGAGGACTAATGTATCCCTTTGCACTTTGATCTTCCGTGGCTGAAGTACAGCCTTAGATTTGAGCAATGTTACTTACGCCGGTTCTCTATATTTAGTCCATTTTAAATCGATACTCGACGATAGAGCCATTTTCTGGATGCAGGCATCGGTGCGGCTGGTGAACTTTCTCTGATGCAGCACTTTCTGTGGAAGTGGGCAATTTTGCTGACTTTCCTGTTTCAGGTCGATAATAAATTGGATTCTAAGTAAACAGTGATGAAGCACCTTAAGCAGTCGGTATTGGCGTTCATAAACCCCTGCTCCATATCCCGGCGGTTCTTAATCATCAGTGACAAATATACTTAGGAGCACCTTCTGGGCACCTTTGACAGAAGCATTGTGTGCACCCGAGATGAAACCCTCTCCCCCCTGGTTGATCAGCCAGCCAACCTGACCTTCCCGCACCTTCCCGCTTGCCATTTTAGACTATATTTCCACAGTAATCCACTCATCTGACAGTATCTTCGAGCCTTTTCATAATAATCTTTAATAAGGACGACCTTTGATGCCACAGACAGCTTCACTGGGCCGTCTGATTCCTCCCCAGCATGTCGACAGGCTAGTAATCCTCCGCTCTTATCTCCACTCCCTCTGATATCAAGGCTTAGTTTTCTTCAGGCTGTGGCAGCCGTTAGTCATGAACTTGGCATTTTTTTTTACTCCGGCGCATTGACAGTCAGAGTTCGGAATTGATTGTCAAACATTCAAAAGGAGATGTCTGTTTTTCGATGACATGATACTACGTCAGTCAGAAGTTCACGCAAATTGTGTTAACCCTCTTCAAAAAAAAAAAAGGGGAGCAGAGTCACAAGCAGTTCTGCAGCACTCTCATTTCACAAAGGTGGCAATCGTATTCACCAGAGTACCGACACATATTGCAATGTTCCCCGTGTCGCTTTTCTAAAAGGTTATATATATCTTGCCATTTCAGGACAATGCTCCCTGTTGGCTAATAAAACTTAACATTTATAAGAGTAATATGTCGCTGGGTTCCCTGTTCGGGCAGTTTGTGTCAGTATGCGCCACAGTGCTGACCAGAGGCAACCACCTAAGCTGAGCTGATAGATGGCGGTGCTGCAGGCATCTAGGACTGCCAAGCATCAGCGCACAGCTCACTCCGCTGTCATGCTTGCAGCCCTGGGACACGCCAAAGAGGAGAGCAATTGGAGCACTACCAGTATTCTCCGAGATTATAATGCCATTACAAGCGTGTACCATAGAGAACAGTACTTGGAAACACTCATCCAGAAGGTGCACTTTAAATGAAAATATATGCAGCTGAATTCAGACAGAGTGCCAGTGCTGTGGGGAAGACAGAAAGGTAACATATTAACATTCACATCATGGCTGTCACAGCCAGTCATAGTTATGCCGGTCTCTTTACTGAGCCAAAGAAAATACCCTCGTGTCCAGCAATAGTCTCATGAACGGCCATTAGTCGCGGCTCATTTAGGACCTCATACACTGGAGGGAAGTGCAAATTCTGTGCATTTGAAATTGAGACAGAATTGACATGTAGCTGGTAAAAAAAACACTGCAATGTGGCGAAAACCGAAGCAATAAGGTGACAGCCACACGGGGGGGGGGGGGGGATAAAAAAGTCCTGGCAAGGCATTTCAAGGCCGCCCCTGGTAATCAGCACCCACAGCTGTTTGGGCCAGAGAAGACACCAAGTGGCACTAACAACAAACCAGCACCATATGTGTGAGATATTGGTGCCCAATGTTTGCATTACTGTACAAATCAGCAGTGTTTGTATGTTGAAAATGTACTATAGCAAAAACATACAGACTGGGCTCACAGATGGTTGAGTTGGATCTAAATTGAGGCGTTTATGTCTTCTTGCTGGAGGGGAATGTTTTTAACAGGTCCTGCACGGCGGTGTAACCTTAAGCGACCAAAAGTAATTGAACTGAAACAATCCCCCCCAAATAATCTGCGCTCGGCTCTCTGTCTAGTGGCCGAGAAAACATTGCATGGTGTCATTTCTTCTTGCTCCCTTCCTGCCAATTGAAGCAATGCCAACCTGTAATTCTCTTCTCTCCTCCAGATCCCCACACTGACATCAAGTGAAACAAGTCCATCCTTCCTGCCGCCGGAGGCAAGCTGCCAAATAGTTCCATTAGCATGCCTCTGGAGGAACTAGGCCAGGCAATAACGTTGCTCATTCTCTGCAAGTCAGATGGGGGAGTGCTACTGCAACAAGGCACCACGGAGACTCACTTTAGCGCTGCGATTCAATCGCAATGGGTGTGAACGAATGATACACGGCTACATACGGATGATACTATTGTAAAAGTTCCACTTTTAACACAATCTCACTGAACTATCGCTGCCCTTTTGAACTCCACCCCTGAGAGGAACTCGGAGAGAGAAATCTTTCCAGCTTACAGAATTGTTGGGTAACTAGTCAGCTGAGAGATAGTCGACTTTTGTGTTGCAACGTACTGATTTGGCCCCAAAAACATATTGACAGCAGCATTAAAGTAGGTTGGGGCAGGATAAACGTGTGCTGGGGGACTGAAATCTCTTCCTCTGTGTCTTCCTCAACAGGATTTGGAAAAACTTGTCCACGCATTTATCTTCAGCAGACTGGACTACTGTAACGGTGTGTTTACAGGTCTCTGTAAAAAGTCCGTCAGAAAGCTGCAGCTGATTCAGAACGCTGCAGCTCGAGTCCTCACTAAGACCAGGAGGGTGGATCACATCACCCCAGTTCTGATGTCTTTGCACTGGCTTCCTGTCCAACAAAGAATTGACTTTAAAATCCTGCTGTTGGTTTACAAAGCACTGAATGGTTTAGGGCCAAAATACATCTCTGATCTGCTGCTACCTTATGAACCATCCCGACCCCTCAGGTCGTCTGGGACCGGTCTGCTTTCTGTTCCCAGAGTCAGAACTAAACATGGAGAAGCAGCGTTCAGTGTTTCTGCTCCACATATCTGGAACAAAGTCCCAGAAAGCTGCAGGTCTGCTGAGACCCTCAGCTCCTTTAAATCAAGATTGAAGACTTTTCTGTTTGCTGCTGCCTTTAATTGAACCACATTCAATTAATATATTAATCAATTTCCAGCATTTCTGCATTTTACTACTGCATTTTATTTCTTACACTGTTTTTTAATGAATGTTCTTAATTGTTTTTAAATCTCCTTTTCTTTTGCCTTATGTTTTGATGCTTTTAATGGTTTTATGTGAAGCACTTTGAATTACCTTGTTGTTGAAATGTGCGATACAAATAAACTTGCCTTGCCTTGCCTTGACTGATTTGTGGGAAAGAAATGCGGAAAGACCCAGCACACACTTGTTAAACACTATAAAATATATAATATCATCATGCACTTGGTTGCATGGAAGTGGCACTAAGTATGCATTCCTATTGTTAGCTGTGTTGTAATCCATGTGCTTATACATTAATGTCTAACAATGTCAACATAACATTGTACTTTACCGGTTTCTATTCATTGCATGTGCCAAAGTGAAACTGAGTCTTTTAATAAATCATTGCTTTGAGTGACCAACCAGGTAACGTGCACTGTAATATTTAGTTCATATTGAGGCGATGAGTTGAGACAGCAGTGTTCATGTCAACTAGAGAGGTGGAACCTGACAAACCTGGTCTCAGCAGCAGGGAGAGAATCTCCCAAAACTGTTTTTACTGCTTCACCACGCTGCGTACAGATTTACATAATTGAGACTTAAAAAAAAAGATAATTACAAATTTCAACTTTAAGGTAATGTCACAAAAATGTCACATCCCCCTGCACCTGCTGCTGCTGCTGCTTGTCATAAATATTCAGGATTTCCACCATCGACTCGGCTCAGAAACTTTGCACCTACGCATTACTTCTTCGGTGTTCAAGGATAATTCTGGTTACTTTGTTTCTTTTTTCCCTATTTTCGTCACGATGAGAGCGCGTGTGCTGAGCGATTGAAGCTTTGAACACACGGTAATAATAACACACACGCTGCATGTGACTTTCTTCACAAGGGAATTTGTGCGCATTGATGATTAATCTAAAGAATTGAACAACCTTGAAACAACTCTTGATCCCGTGTACACGGAGCAGCCGTCTGCAGGCTGATGTGATATTTCCTCCAATGCCGGCTTGCAAACCTAAACAGCAGCATTCACACTGAAGTCAACCGCTTTAAATATCGGCGATGAAGCAGTTACTACAGCATTTCAAATATAATAGCATGTATGATACTTCTTTTGACGTTTCTCAAACACTTTGCTGTTTAATATGCTCGTTCACTTTGCTGCACTCGGGTCAGAGTTGGATTTTCTGATTTAAACAATGAAGCGGGTGAATCTTCTTCCTCCACACGTATACCTTTTTAGCTTTAAAGCGGAAACGATTTCCGTCCACTCAGGCGTTTCAACACCATATTAGAAATGATTTCCGTCCGCACTAATACGCCTGAAAAGAAATATCACATGAATACGTGTAAACAGAAAGTAGATCGGTCACTTACTTACAGAAAATACAAGTATTATTCTACTGTTCAATAATAAAAGGTCATGCTTGATTATGAATATCTTCCTCTCTGATCTTCATGCTTTTGTTTGTCACACAGTTTCTTTGTGAACTTTATAATAGTCGTGCAGAACAAAATCAGCATCGAGGAGAAAAGGACAGTCCTCAGTTTTGTGTCCATCGTCCTTCCTCAAAGCTGCAAAGCGGGACTTTAAACGTCCGCTCCGTCGGGTTGATAACGCCGCTGGACACGCTGCTCGCTAATCGCTCCAATAACAGCTCGCCTCCTCCGCACGAAGGCAGTAGCAGCATTAAAAATGCACAATTGAACTGCACAACAGTCGCTAGTATAGACAACAAGATCAGTAACGCCTGTAATCCGTTATCCATGTTGAATCAACGGCTGGTAGTCAATCGGCAATCAAGGCAGGCATGCATTGGCTGTCTATGCTTTAAGCTCATGCTGAGACAATTAATCGAGCAGTCGATCAATTAGAGAATTAATCCGAAACATATAATAATAAACTGACGTTTTGCCCCTTTTCCCAATGTAAAGACGAGTAAATGTTGTAGTCCTTTGTAACCAATGTATATTTAGGACAACAGCTGGCCATGCAGTGTGAAGGATGAGACTATGACCTATTCTCAGCCACGTTTAAAGCCTGAGAGGGGGCGTGTTGTAGTTCCAGGGCGGAGTACGACTTTAATCGAGGGCACAAACCTCTCCTTCACACTGACTGAATACATTTTCTATCAAATATGCTAATCTGGATGGATGGATCGATCGATGGATGGATATTTAAAACATGGAATTGTTTTTGACAGCTAAGTCAGATTTCGTCTCTTCCCTCAGGCAAGCCTCAGAGGACTGAGAATAACACATCAGCTCATCTCCACACCTGCACGGCGAACGGTGTCTGCTGGTGCATGCCTTTAAGCCATCTTTTTGCATACATTTAAATGACAAAGTACTTTTTTTTTGTGACCAAAATGTGTAGCAGTGAGTGAAGGTGGGTGCGAAGGCGGCGGGAGAGACTTTTGCAGCCTGCTGAGCATCTCATCAAACACAACAGAAAAACACAGGTTATACGCATCACCGCTGATGTAACAATAAGCGGTAATATTGACGTACAGCATGTCAACTAAGGAAGAATGAAGCTGCTGTTTGGGTATATTTTGACACGATTGTCATATCATTTTTTTTATTTTAAGTCAGGAAACAAGGTGGAGATTTTTGCACAAAACCCACTGTGTAATGTGACATGTATGAATTTGCTTTAAAAAGGACAGATGTCAGCAATGCACACATCCCACGAGACTGTTAAAGAACAGAAAAGAGATGTCTATTAGCCGGGGAAGACTCCAAACTCCGATGACAGAGGGACAGATGAACCTCTCTTCAGTCCTTCACACCTTATTTAAATGTCAAAGAGAAACATCTCTGAACATTAGTTTTACACTATTTCTTTTGCTCTGCTCTAACGGTCTGTCACTCAGCATTCGCAGTGTGAGACAAAGGAGTCTGTTTCAATCCCCAGTCCTTTACAATGCGGCCGCACGGCTCCGTAGAGGGTGAATTTAAAAAGATGTGACTCTTGACTTCAAAGATGATTTTCTTATTCCTGTCTCATGAGCAGGTAGTAGAATGGTAAAGTGCAAAGAAGGTAAAAACATCCACTGACTTTGATTGATCGATCTACAATATGTTATCAGTCAAACTAACCAGGAAGGCCGACTGAGTAGACTCTCCAACTGTGTCCCAATGACATACTAATCTCACTTTACAAGTATGTAGAGTGAGTATGGTGCGTTCATACAGAAACACTGCAACCAAATCATACTAACTATATCAGTAAAACACAGAAAAAAACGAATAAAAAAAGTAATAAATCATTTGATGCTGGATATTTGAGAAGTCCTTCATTATAATTGTGTTGGATGAAGCCCCTTGGCATTGTGTTGCAATAGTACAAACTCAATACAGTATGCAGAGTTAATAACACAACATTAAAACGGTTTGAACAAAACCACTGCACACATTTCCTCCATCGACAGTTAAGCTGCGTGGCACCAGTACAACCTGGAATTTAAAATACACCAGTCACTCTGGGCTGTGGGTAATGATACGTTTCTCTTTTTTATTCAATGGCCTCGGGATAGTAAAACTCATCCAAATTCACTCACTGGATTCATACCAGAATCCCCTGTTACCCACAAGGCTGTACACCTGGTAGGAACTAAAACAAAGGAGCAGCTTAACATAACCGTGATTAATACTGGAATACTGTAGTCTCAAAAACTTCTTATTAACATTATTAGTATGGGTGCATCACAAAAACCCTTGGCTCCGGTCATATCATGGTTTGGAGTCAACTATCGAGCTAAAACAATGGAGCAAATATAACGTCTAGCGATGCCCTGATCACGTTTTTTGTCGGCGATAGCGATTGCAGATTGTCGATTTGTTTTATTGTAAGTACGGATCAGATATGGTCCATGACACCACTCATTAATAGTCTCTCTGATGTCAGCATAACTCGTCCAATCAGTCCTCACGCACCTCACTGAACACAGAAGTCACTGTTGGAGACCACAACATGTTTAGCATGTTAGCTCGTTAGCTAGCCGCAGTGTGCACCTGTTGATTACCCCAAAAACGTGGCTCCTTTGATTTGTGTCAGCTGCTCGCCGGCGCAGTGCATTTAATCAGTGAACGAATGAAAGGTTGAATATGTAGGTATAACATGTAGTCAAACTCTGATCTTGCACCTTTTCAAAAGGGCATATACTTTTTTCACTTTCATGTTAATTGTGTTTGACATTTGTTTTGGGACGTGTGGTTCGCTCGCGTTCTGCTGCTGTGAGGTGCTAATTTCTCCGCGGGGATTAATTAAGTATCTCTCCGTCTATCTAAATATTTGACATCATGATTTTCCAACAGAGCCTAACGCAGTTTAAACCAGTGAAAAACAACCAAAACTATTGTGGCTTTGCCAAACGATGTGGTGGGAAAGTAAATGGCAAACATGTGTTTCCAGAGCCAAGAGATACAGTAACTGAGGTCAAACCAGCAACACCAGCAACCAGACAATTTAAAATAACATTGCTGGCTTCATAAAAACCCCATTCATAAAAATGCTTTTTTCGCAAATGACAAAAACAAAGCTACAGTGAATCTTGTAATGGTGAGTTCTGCGCTGCATCACAACAAAGTAATTAAGTTAAAGGGCACCTAATAAAATTATTGGAAAAAACATTTCATACAGTCTGAAAAAGATTTATCTCTAGACCGCAGAGGAAGAGTAATTGTTGTATTCCATAAGTGAACATAAAGTGACTAGAAAACCATCCACAGTTTTTGCCCAATTTACTTTCTGCCAAAGGTTACGTAAGCACATGGATCCACTTGGCTGTACTGCAGTTCCCTCCAGCCCATGTCACAGAAGTTGAGGCTCTCCGAGGAGTGACTGAATTACCACTCGGCTGGTGAATAATGCAGGCAGGATTCCAGTAACATGGGGAGGAGAGGGCTTTCTGCTGAGAACAGCAGGTGCCTTTCATCATCGTGACACAAGAAACAAGTGAGACCCAGCGGGGTGTTTGCTCAGCACGAAGATAAATAAAGCCCATGAGCATGCATGCATGCATGTAGAGAGTGTGTGCATGCATGCGTGTGTGTGTGTGTGTGTGTGTGTGTTTGAGAGCGAGAGGGAAAGAGAATCACATCCTTGGGGAAATTACCTCCAGAATGTGGTATTGAGTGCACTTTACTGATGGAAACAGAAGCATTTTTGAGTGTCCTGCCCAGCAGTGGAATTGAAGGACAAATTGTTTTGTTGGTGTACAAATGAGAACGAAATAATGCCAGTGAAGTAAAGAAACATGTAAACCAAGACTGTTGTGTTTTCACTCCAACGAATAAGCAGAAGCTATACCCCGCTGACAATCACTTTGTGGATTTGTTCCGAACAATCAGAGGTGGAAGATTTGTTCAGATATTTGACTTGAAGGGAAGCGGCAGTATTTTCCCACCGTGGACCCTGTTTTCCCAAGTTTTTGTGTCAAAGTGAATAATGGGGACAACATTGTTTTGAAATGGGACCAATATCAATGATGAACACTGCAGCAGGCTGGAATGTAATCATATCGGGCAAATGAATCCACGAAAAGTGCTTGTTTTTTTTCCACTGTTCAGAATATTGTGTGGGACTTTTGGAGCAATTGCTGCCAACTACTACCATTGTACAAGAAATGTGCTTTGATCAGTGGGCCACAGACTCATTCCCTATTGTGTTAGCTCATTCTGCTGTAGACATTTCATTCAAATGAAAATATTGGAGATTATTACTTTAATGTACCGTAAAAGTACTTGATTGTAATAATTGATGACATTTATTGTTGCAGCAGGTTAATAAGGTGGAGCTCATTTGAATTACTTTATATACTGGTTTGTAGCTTAACTTGCAATAATCTGAAGTAATAACTAAAGCTTTAAATACATGCAGTGGAGTGAAAAGGTCAATAATTGCCTCCAAAATATAGCGGAAGTAGAAGTAAATACTCAAATGCAATTTTGAGGTACTTCCACTTTACAAACCAAAAACCAGAATCGTCCTGGGTCCTTCTCTCATGCATTACTAATGCAGCAGTGAATTGATGTTAAATAACCGTTAGATCACTTGGCATGTACAGTTTATGCGTATTCTCTCGCTGGCTATCGACGGCCGGAGCACATCTTTCATTAATGAACCGAGCTGTCGTAGCGCATGACGCTGAAGAGCACTGGCATTCCCCTTTAAGGATCCAGTTTAACTTTTAATCACCCTTGAAATTCCCTTTGATATGTGTTACCGAGAGGAGATGAGACAACGCAGGCTTTCGACAGCCCGTACTGTACGATGATGCGTGCTGTAGATAGCTCTTCTGTCTAATTACCTAAACTTCAGCTGCGATTTCCTTTGAAGACGGCTGCCTCACAGGCATGATCGCACTGTGGCCGTGGGCTGAATCCATCCAACATTCCCTTGGTGTGCTCAGGACTGTCGGGTGAAAAAGCTGCAGGAGGGTTCTGCGATGATTTGTCGTTTGCTAATTCAAAGCTTTTTCCAGATTTTTTGGGGTCGAGCGCTTTGAAGTGGGATATGAGAAGGGTCATGTAACTACAGGCATGTACACACAATGGCTTCAGAAACACTTCTAATTCATCTTCAAATGTAGATGTTCTTCCTCAAATCCATCTTTTTCGATCCATTTATCCAGCCATAGATTTACCTGTGTAGTATTTTTCACCCAGTATCCTTCGTATAATCTCCACATTGTAGTAAGACTGAAAGTACAAGCGTGAACTGTACTGTGGTTGTCTGCCCCTTACATTAATTTGAATTTATTTGCCACTCTACCACTCTGTTTGCATTCTACTCTCTAGTGACCGTGAATAGTCAACATAATAAATGGTAGAATATTACAACAAGGTAATTTTGATTGAACCAAAACACATTTTAGCGCTGTCTAATTAAAGCCAGCGAAACAGCGATGCGCTTCCTCTCTCGTCTCTCTTTTTTCAAACGTAGAGAAGTCTAATTTTATACGATCAAATATTAAACAGATGCTGTTCAGTGATTTATTGCATTTTAAGACAATATTTGTCATCTTTTGTGACAGCGAGGAAGTTAAGTCAGCTCCGCCTCCGTCCTCTCAGCTTCTTCATATCAGGTTCCTCCCGGTGGAGTTGATGCTATATGTCTATATTAATCTTCAGCAAATGAAATCAACGAGTGCCCTCATATTAGCTCCTCCGCCTGTTACCATGGTAACCTAAAGGCCAGGGAATATTGTAAGATGGGGGGGGGGGGGGGGGGGGGGGGATGATGGATGCTCAAAGTAAAAGGGGGGGGAAGATGGCTTTGACACCCGGGAGGGGTATCGGGTAGGGGAGACGGAGGTTAGTGCTGCTCGTGCATCACATGTGCTGTCATCTTGAGGGTGTCACATTAGGGAACGGAAGGCGGGAAGATCCGTTCAGGTGTGTAAAGAGCCTCTGATGTTCTACTGTAGATCATCGAGGGCTTTACCTCTCTGCTGCACTCTAGTTTTCTTTTCAATGTTTTTTTTTATGTTTCAATGTCAAACACCGTCTTTGTTGTATGCCGCTTTGTGCAACCCCATCTGAGACTGTGACAAGGAAACGCAGGCATAAACACGCTTTCTTTTCCCCTTTGAATGTATTTTCAAAGAGCTCAGAGAGCAAGTCAAACTGTGAACATAACTAAACTAATACAATAAGTGTGACGAATAGGAAACACCTCACTGATGCAGGGTCTATATGCCCTCATTTAACATTTAGCCCAGAAAGATGGATAACGGGTGAGTAAGGACATGGTTAGTCTTTCACAAAAAAGAGCAAGGTTTAGGAAAGGTCTAACATTTAATCCTGCATTAACTGATTTTTTTTTTTAACAAGAAATTGGAAACTGAAAAGCTGTAACATGTTAGCAAACATCCTATTTACGCGTCTGATATATCAACCCGGTAAATCATCGTCCAATATTCACTTTCGTTTTAGCTTTGTTTTTCTGTTTTAGCTGCTAAGTTATTCGCTATGTTCACGAGGTGGTCGCTAACTATATATCCTGTGCTATGCTGGGCCCCAAATGGGTTTTCGGTTGTCTTGTGCCGCGGCCTAAATTGCTGTGAAATATGACTAATGGCCACGTAAGCAACGCCCAAAAACGTGATTTTGCAAAGGCAACAAGTCCAATTGTCCAATGTGGTCTTGTTCATGCAATTGTAAGATTGAGACGAGATAAACCAAAAAAAGAAAATGTAAAGGACATGAAAATTAAAAGGATAATAGATGCTGTAGGTGAGGAAAGGTGCAGTAAAGGATCCTGGGTTGAAGGAAGTCTCTCCTTTTTAAAAGGATAAGTGCTCAAACCTACAGGGAGGCTGTTTCAGAGTCTGGGGGCGAATGAAGTAAACGCAGCATCACCGAGGGCTGCAGCGAGGCAGAGTGAGAGTTCAGGAAATAAACTGTGAATCGGTCTGTGAAGTGGTTTGGAAGCAATTAGAAGCACCTTGAGATCAAATCTGCAGCCGTGAAGACTGACAATCAGAAGACTCGTAGGAATGTAAGTTTAAGGTATGAGACGTGCAGATTTCCTCACAGCTCGTGTGTGTGTGTGTGTGTGTGTTTTCTGATTAGAAAGTTAACATTCTAGTAAATTATTCATTATTCTTTGTGTTGGCCAAAACTGGAAAATGCCTGAGGCCCCGTTACAGCCAATGGCTCCCATAAAGGCAAACTACTTCAAATGAAAACCTTTACGCAGGTTTGAATACAAGTTATTCTAGTTGTGAAGTTCGAGTGATTCACAACAGGAACTTGTTTTTTAAAATAAATATTGCCTGTTGACATAAAGCAAATTTCCCTTGCAGTTGCATCAGATGTGGCTGAGGAAGAAAAGCGAAGAAGTTCAATAACACAGAGAGAAAATGGAAGTTTTGTTGACAGCTTCTTTCATCAAAGAATCAGGTGCTGTTTTTCATTTTTCCAACACAAACAGGAAGTCCTTTGTCTGCACCGACAGCAACAATAACAACAGTTTGTTTTACAGTGTGGTGACAGATGTCTTGTGAGTGAACAATGAAACACCAGACCGTTCTTGCAGCTACTTTGTCTCTATTATGTTTTGTTTTTGATTTTGTGTACTTTAGAAATGCCAGGATGTATATTACATTAGCAATCATTTCTGAGTATGAGTATACTCAACTTCCCCACAATGCACTGCTCCTGGGTGCCTTGAGACCAGCTGTAATAAAAGCTTTTTTTTTGAGAAGGTGCAGCCATGAGGACCTTGCGCATGCACCCAAGATGTATGCAGTTTGGTGCAGCAGAATGCGAGATTATCCACGGACAGACACAGTGACACACTCACTCACTCACACATGTGACCGATCTCATTATCTTGAGTCAAAGATAATCCAAGTGAGTGTGCGCAGTCTCTTCCACACTGTCAACCAACTGGTATCGAAGATATCTGCATTTGAGATGGTACACCGCACATGGCAACCTTTTGTTAACAAGTAGCACTAGAATTAATTCCACCATCTCACCTCAATATCGGTCATATCTTTCCAGCGCTGCATTAGAATTGTTAAAGGATTACACTGCTCTGTCTCCCTGGGTAACCCTTTGTCAAGGTTTCAGGAGAGGAGACTCTGCCTGATGGCAAAGCCTCGGATTCAAGAGGGAAAAGATGTAGATTTTGTCCCGGTCACAGAAGAATAGACCAGACTTTAAGCGATAAAATAAGGACCAAGGGAGTTTGTTAATCCTGTGTATAGTATATGTGTGGGTTGGGAAAAGGGCTGAAATAGTATTACCAGTTATTTTGTGGGGAATACTGAGTTCTCCAAGCCATTAAAGGGTAGGTCCATTATTATTATTATTTCATTTCAAGGTTTTTATACCAGTCTGCAGCTTCTAAGTGGTGTATTCAAATCTGAACATTGACCTTCTGGTCGAAGTACGCATGTTTTAGCGTAAAGAGGCGATTTTATGAAGCCGACTTTTCCCACGTGACCCGATGAAGACAAGCTTCCTTATAGTCAGCGTATTGCACATTAATTACCCAGTAGGAGCAGACGGGAGCTCTGCGATGTACTGCTATGGTTCGATTTCAAAAGTCACACAATATCACAAACAAACGAGTCGATGCAGCAGTGGACCAGCAACGCCCGTGTTCTGCAAGGTAAAACGAGTTTATTTGTTAAGGAAAAGAAAAGGGCTGTCTGATGGCAAGGACGAGCAGTGGAAATATTCAAATGATGGTGTACACTTCAACTGATACTGATTGTTTTCATGGAGGCCTTTGTTTAGATGGCTAAATTACTGTTTTTTGCTGCTGCTCCTGTCCACGGCAGCTCTACCTTGCCGTCAGACAGCCCTTTCCCACGGGGGGAACTGAGGCCATTATATTGCTCTTTCCAAAGCTACCAGGCATTTTTGACAAAAACATAATTTTACCTTGCAGAACAGAGTATGCATATAACTTTAAAAAAATCAGAATTAACATTGACTCAGCTAGTGTTCACATCATTCATGACCTTATTCATTAACTTACGAGGTTACTGCTTTTTGCTGAGCGGGCATTTATATTTGATAACCCCATACAGAATGCAGATGGACCCTTTAAGGGTTGTGTAAGAGCTATCTTCAAGCCTATATGTTAATTGTGTGTTTTTATTTATATTTGCTGATCTGCATGCAGCAAAGCTGCTTATTAAATAGTTCATTTTTTGATTATTTAAAACGATTGATCATCTAGCGCTTTACAAGAAAGCAAATAAGAGCGTTCCAAAAATGGGCGATATTCCTTTGCAGATGTTGGTCAGCAATTGCAGAGTTAGCCGTTGTACTTTAACAGGAATGTGCGTTGTCCGCTTTCTTCTTTGTGAGGTACAGGACAGGATATTAAAGCCCTGCTGAGATTTATAGACTGTGACACGACACATGGTGTGAATATGATGTCGTCCCTTTGGCCTCATTGGACAGTATTTCATTATATGTGTCATAAATCATGTAAAAAAAAAAGAAGAAGAACCATGAGATTGTGTGCAGCGTCTGTAATCATTGCAGATTAGTCACAAAGCACAGGTCGGCTCGTGATCAGAAAGTTTGAGCAGAAAGTAAAAGAATTGAGACCGGTGACACGAGAGGGCAAAATGAGGTTCATCCATGTGGCAGCTTGACTCCCTCATAAGTGTGCGAGCAGCTCAATGACCCAGGAGGGCTTTTGAGTTAAAACGCTGTATCGTGTCAGGATTCCCCCGCGGTGTCTTGGCTGATGAGAGAAAACCCGAGGGCCGACCCAGGACACAATATCTCCCAGCTGCCCGGAAAACACCTCTGGAAATTCGACAAACTGATGGTTTCCCCTTTTGCGCTATAATAAGCGGCTATATGGACTAATGGAGGATTGAAATACAGATCACATGCCCAAACAATGATGTAAATGCACTTTTGTTACTATTGCTAACCTAAATGACTCATGATATACCAGAGATCCCCTGCAGGATCCATAATACACAGTATATATGTGTGTTGGCAGTCATTTGTGAATAAAAGCAGCCCTGTGATCGAGTGCCCACTTAGTGTTTTTATGAGAGTGTAAGTTTAAAAAGGCAACGGCTTTCATCACCGGAGTACGTGCTGCAATTTGGCCTCAAAGGTGTTACAATTCAAACATTTGTTAAGCGTCAGTCGTGTAGAATAATCCGCTTCGTGCCTTTTTAAACAAACGTCAGCCCACTGACAGTAGACCAGACCTTTACAAAGATCCCACACCACGAAGCAAGAGCATGTTATTTTAAGGACTCGAGAGAAATCCACTCCGATGAGACACTTCAAAGCAAAAGTACACACAAACAATGACGAATAAATAAAAAAGGAGACGGCTCTGATTTCACCCGTCTTTATATTAAAACAAAGTCAAAGGGAGCCTGACGGTAATGAGTGTGGTTTGGAGAGAAGATGATAGATGCGTCACCTCTCCTGACTGCACCCGCTGAAGGGTGTGTAGAAATGCACGTCTAAGAAGTGTCTCTGTGGAGTCAAAATCAAAGCTTTGAGACCAAAGCAGAGCACCTTCTCGTGTCACCTTTCACTGGGGTTTTAGAGCCGCTTATGCTTATTTTCACATTGGGTGAGTGCTTGAAGCCACAACAAAATTGAAGCAGATAACAGCGACGGTGACGTAAATCTTCTCAAGCTGAAAATGGCTTACATCCATTCTCCTACTGTGAACAAGCATTTGCAGCAACGTGTGGTTCTTAAATCAAACGGAGCCTCTGCAGTTCAATCTCAGGGCTTTTCATAATTTACGCACCTACGCTAATAGATTAGGTACGAGGCGATCAGAATACTGTCAAAATGGCGTCACTACTGTCAAAACACACCAATTAAATGACGATAAACTGCAAACATTATAGTACGTACACACTGAATCAAACCACTAAAAGTGTTTCCGTGAAATTACAAATGATGAGGTGTGATGAATTAGTCGTACCTAACAAAGGGTTTATTTAGTATTGTAAAAAATGTATAAAGTGCAATTATAAAGGTCTTGGAGGAGTAATTACCATATTATTAGACTGTGCATGTAGCTGCCGTTAAGGTGGTGCATTCAACTTTCTACTGGCCAGCAGGGGGCGACTCCTCTGGTTGCAAAAAGAAGTCTGATTGCATAGAAGTCTATGAGAAACATGACCCTACTTCTCCAGGCACTGCAGACACCGCAGACGTTTGATTGGACCTCAGAGTCAGGAGGTGGATTTTCCGGACAAGTACTCATTCATTCTAGGCACAGGAGCTCCTCCTGAGGTTGTGTTGGGCTAAACTTATATGAAACTACTGAACCACGCTTATCAAATAAATCAAACACCACATGGCAAATGTTTTGAAAAGCGCGGGTCCAAATCAAGGTGTGTTGTGTGTACTTGGCGAGCGCAAGAGGTGACCGCACCATCCCACACAAAGCGCTCAGGCACACGGGTGCAGGAGCATAAAAACATTCAAACGGCAGCTCAGGTCTGTGCGGAAAGTATTACTGATACAATATTTGTATTAATAAAAGGTCCGTCTGTGTTGTTTAATGATGCAGATCACCTTTTGATTATCAGATATTAATTGGTGGGCTGAGATGAAAAAAAAGTCGATGCAATCTTTCAAAGTAAAATCCTGAGCAAGTCCTCCGGAGAGGCTACCACTTGTTTTATAGGTCAGGTATAAATATAAATTGGTGAAGGGCTTCAAGAGATTTATGTCCAGGCCTGTCATCATGTGATTGGCTGTCATGTTCTATACTCTTACCTGGCTGCTCCCCGAGGGGATGAGCGGCCCCCACAGAAGGACATGTCCTTCTATTTATGTCTGAGTAACTGCAAATGTTAGGAGACTATAAAACACTAATACAGACGCACTGTCCTCTGTCTGTGGAGCTTTCTGACGGTTTAATAGCTCATTCAAATATCAAATGAGGTGGAACCTTAAAAAGATATCTCGCACATCAGTTCAGATAAAACAAGACGTTTGAAAACGTCAATGAATTTCAGCTTTCATCACCAAATGATGCAACTTCATCAAAGGCTCTCCGTTGTCCTGTTTGTTTGTAGCGTGCTCATTTGTTCCTGTAATCAAAGCAGCTTTCGCAGTTTATTATTCCTGGCTGCGTTATGTTAGTTTGTACATCTGTTCATTTGTAGCTCGTTCGCCAACATTACAGATCTGATTCACCACTAGAACCACGCACTCACGGTAGTCTGAGATTTTAGGTGCAAATGTTGACCACAGGTGTTTGTTTTTGTACGTGACCTTTTGTTGGCCTCCGATCTTGCACAGCTTTCCTTAGTTATTGGTTAATCTCGCTTAAGTAGGCAATATTTCTTTTAAATAGCTATTTACTCTTATTTCTCATGTATTTATCAATAAAGGTCAACATTTATTTGATCTTATTATTAAAGTTACCGTCATGTTTATCTAATCCAAACTTCTTGCACCTTTACTTACATTTTTTTAATAACCGCTTGAGTTTTTTCTTTGTGGTCATTTAAGTATGATGGCCATACTTTTAAACCCTGCTGTTTCCCTTTTATACAAACTCTATAGCATTTCCGTGTGTGAATCCCTGATTGTAGAGCCAGAATGAAAACCAGCAGGGTACAAGGTGCCAATCACTGACAAACCACTGCTTAAAGGTGGGATGAAAGTGCCCACCACTAAGCACTTTCCTCAGGTCTCAATTGCTGTTTCACGACTCTTTCCAGAAACGATGTTCTGCAGCTTAATCTCAGTCCCCTCTGAATCGTTATTATTGAGTTGTACGTGTTCTGGTGAAGGTTATGATGGACTTCTTAAAAGTGACACACAATGAGAGGTATATGAAACTGCTAGTGAATGGCGATGGGCGACGTTGAACGGGTATATTCAGGCATTCTATGTGAAAGCAACTGAAGATTGGTGGACACTAAGGTTAAGAATGCAGTCTGAATGGCGTGAGGGTTATAACCTTGTTCTGTTGTGAACTTCATGAACAATCGACGCCGCTCCTCCATCCTGCTGCATCTATCTGCTAAGATACTACAACAGTCAGGGCAGACTAATCCTTCCAATTTGAGAGACAGAAATGTAGATTTACTGTAATTCTGAATCTTCCGATGTTTTTTTAGAAAATAGCTTGAACCTGAAAAATGTACAGCAGCAGTATTTGAGCTTCAGTGGCCTCTTCTTCATCTCTATCTACAACATTTGCAAGTGTTTGGTTAAGGATTAGCAGCAGGATATTTAAATAAAAGCACTAAGCATTTGCTAAAAAGCTAAGTCAGTGGACCAACTTCTGACCAAACTACGCTGTAGCTGTATGTCTTTTTTACGACATTTAAAAAAAAATGCTCAAAATTCACTTGACAGCTGAAAGGAAAGGAAACACGGATAATGTTTTTGTAAAATAAGCGTCGACAGTCAATCACAATCGGAACAATGCCAACATGCTGATGTTTAGTAGGTATCAAGATTACCATGTTGGGACATTTGACCCAAAACCACACATTAGAACCTCATGTCGGCACGAGATGAAAAGTCACTTCATTAGGATGAATCGTCTGGGAACCATGAATCTAAAGATTTAGATCGCTGTCGAGATATTCCACTTAAAACCAAAAATGTCAACGTCATGGTAGTTGAAGAGGAAAAGTCAGGCGACCAGCGAAGTAAGTAATACTTATCATCTGGGGACCATGAATGTCTGCAGAATATTTCATGGAATGCTATTCCTATCTTTTTGTAAAAGATGTTAACATGAATAATTATCTTAATAATTAGTCATGAGCCTTTCACAGCAGGAAACGCACATTATTTCATTATTTACACCTGTGCTTTTCCTACTGACACAAGTCAAAATGTCCAATTGAAAAAGGCCGATCAATGCCAGCGGTGTCATCAGTTGTCTGGAGGCAACTGACCTTACTCTACATTGCGTAACACAGCGACCAATGCTTTTTAAAACATACACTTCTCATCCACATCTTATCCTTATTAGCTCTTGTAAGTCATTTTCTAAAACCAAAAGAAAAATTTGTAAGTTCTCCACGGTTATTTTCTTGTCTCAGTTGACGAGATATTCATTTTTCCTCCAGACTGCGTGCGGCCTTGAATATGCTGCTGGGAGCACATCCTCGGTCAGTGCACGATGCTATTCAGCCTAATGAGGGACAAGCTTAGGCCAAGAGTTGGCTTTGATTTCTCTCTCCGGCATGATTTTGACGGGCAGCTCTGCTGTCTCATGGATATTCGGAAGCCTCCACAAAAAGGCTGTCTCGAAAGTCATTCGATCGGAAAGTGATTCCAGCTCAATTGGAACTGCAGACACTGAGACACTCCCTCATTTGCCCCTGGCTGACTGCCCTCAGGGCCTGTCTGATGCTTTTCTCTGACCAAACTTTTTCATCCAAAGTGCCATGGACACTTATAGTTCGTTACTGCTTTTTTCCCGCAGGGAGAGCCACCTCAGTTATAAGAAGAGCAGAAAAACAAAATCTAAATTTGCTCTTGACTGTGAGACACACACAGGAAGTTGTGAGCTATGATTGTGGGGAAGATACATTTAAGACCATTTATACACCTGGCATAAAAACCCTATCATGGAAATCTGGTTAATTGTCTTGATGAAGAAAAATCCACTTTGATTCTTTCTGTAAATGCTTGAAGAATGCATTGCTGTCCAATATGGCAGATCACATTTCAGTGTAACTTACTCATTCCATTCTCCCGAGGAATAAAATCCCCATTAGATGATTCTGCAGAGTCACATTTATCGAGGGGCGTACCAAAGTCATTAAGATATATCCTCTCAGGACCATGAATGTCTGGATCAAAACTTCTGCAAATCCATGTTGTAAATATTGAGGTATTTCACCAGAAGAGGGAAGATGTGGACCTGCTGGTGGCGCTAGATTAAAAGGTAAGAGGGTTCACCAAAGTCAGGAGGCATAATCTGCTGGCACCCTTGAATATTTGTGCAAAACGTCATCCACTCAAGAGTTGAAATACTTCAGTCTGGACCAAAGTAGTGGACAGCCATCATTGCTATCTCTAGAGCAACATGTTTGCGTCAACATTCTGCCTGGTGACATATTCAACACGCTGGGTGTGAACCCGGCTGAGGTTTAAATCTTTTCCATCCACTCTGCCTCCGCTTTCTTGTCTCGACACTAAACGGTCAGACGGCAAAAACATCTGAACAGTGGGGACCAGGCTGTGGAGATGTGAAAGTGTGGAAGTGTCATTTGATGCTTGCAGAGAGCCACACGCCAAAAAATAAAATAAAATTCATGTGAGCTGCAATGCAGTTTCCTGCTCGGCTTCCTAAACTGATGGCTGCTGAGATTATAAATTGTGGTTAGACTTCCATTTGAACTAGATATATCTATAATAATGTGTATTATATATCATAATATACTTCACTTCCTCATTTAAATCTGTCCTTATTCAACTTTTAGTACTTTCCAATCAATGTTTTATTTCGTGTTTTTGCCCTTTTTCCGAAAAAGACACTAAGCTGTTGACATTGCACATGAAAATGAATATTCCACTAATATTTCCCTTTACATGCAGCTGTGCCGACTCTGATTAACCTAAAACAAATCAGAGTTTCTTTCTTACGATGTATAAAATGAAGTGTGTTTCTCCGACCAACCAGAAATGTGGGATTTTCTTTTGGGCAAGCGTCTCTACATCAGCCCTGCAAACTGTTAGCAGGTTGGTTTGTGTACAACGCACAGAGTCGAACTTAAACAGGCTGTTTGTTGCAAACTGTGATAAAACCCCTAATGTGCAATAAGCTCCTAATAACTGAACAACATATCCCACATCTCTTAATCAAAGAATGCTACATTCAGAATAAGGCCTGATTCTGAACATCCAAACGGAATATGATGTTTTTGTGACTCGTATGGAATTCGGAATATTGTTATATTCAGAATAACAGTATAATATAAGTGTGCATTTAAACATAGTCAATGTTCTCACAACTACTGGGTTTATAAAGCCAGAAGGCAGCAATCACAGGCAGATGGTTGAGGCGTTATGCGACACTTTGACTAATTGTTTTTTGATCTCAATGTTATTCAAACTTAAATAAATATGTTGTTTCTTTTTTGCCTTGTAACTCCAACAACTTGTTTTCAATGAATTACTGACATCAGCTTCAGAGTAAAAGCTCTTTTGTGCTTGAAGGCTTACTTGTGTATAGATCTGACTTCTTTTCATATCCTGAAATTAGGTTCTGTTCACTCCTGAATCAGTAGTATTGCATTTTTCTTGGAACAACTTGACATCAACACAGCGCTATTGCCCAAATCGAATTACAAGAGGACGATCTGCTACAAAACAGGAAAGGTTTCTCTTTTACTATCCAGTAACAACGAGCTTACAGTTTAGCCCTTTGTGTGCCATGATGAGACGACACGATATCATCCTAATAATGGTCCAAAATGCCACAGACATGAGAGAATGAGTGTATGACAGTTGGTTATTTAAATCCAATGTAGTGTGACACAATAGAAGACAATCGATGCAGCGTGTGTGACATCTTGAGACGCCCCAAAGCAAACCAGCATGTCAGGTTTGTTTGTTTGTTTGCCTTTGTTATCCCAGTGTGACGGTGTTCCCTCCTCCGTTACACTGTGAATATAATTCATCATTTTCCCTCCCACTGAATGTGTCCTCTGTATGGATCGAGAGCTGATTGTCAGACATGGTCTAAGAAAATAAGATCTGGAGTGATGACTTTCTGAAAGTTATTCACTGTTTGTAACTGTGGGCTTCGAGAGTCTTTTCTTGCGTTTGTGGGAACCCGACTGGTGAAAGTGCCGTGAACGGGAGCGTCGTTCTGGTAAATCAATCTCTCCCCGTACTGTCGGTTTGACAAAGTGCTGAGGGACAGCTAACGAACCAGATGCCCTTACATGCACCTGAAAGGAGAAGGCACCAAATATATATATATATATGAGGAGATAGTGGGTTCATTTCCCTGTTCACTCAGATAATAGGGTTTTTTTTTTTCTGTGAGCGGCTGCTTAGATAATCGCGTCACCTCTGTCTTTTTATCTTACTCATGTCAGCGGCATGCAAAGTCATATCCATACAGAGCCATGAATTAAAAGCAAAATTTGTGACAATGAGGTGCTCTGAATGCCACATCATCAACCACACTAACTCAATTATTAATTGTTTTTCCTGGGGGTAAATGCCTGAAAAGTAACTAACAGTCAAATAAATGTAGCGGAGAAGAAGTATAAAGTTATAAAGTATAATTTAATGAATGGATTGACTGGGTTTAAGTGAGTTGTATTGTATTTGGATGCTTGATTCTTTCATTATTCGGCCACAGTGGCATTGAGGCATTTTTATCATAGATGTGGAGAAAAGAAAGAGAGGAAAGAGGGGAAGAGATTGGTCTGGTTTGGTTCCTCTTTCTGCATCACTGTGGGGGGAGGAACACTCTCGCTGTCTGGTTTGCACTGCCCGCCTCACTGTTGATGCCTTGCACCCAAATAGGACCGGGCAAGAGGACACCAAATCCTTTGCATCCATTAAAGTTGTGACACTGAAGGGTCTGCTGACAACTTCAGAGGCAGCATTCTTCTAAGATGGATGACTCTGGGACAACCCACTGGGCAAAATGTGCCCTGAGCAATACATATTTCAAAATGACCACCCTGCCGAACAGTTATCTCTCCGAACATATGGTTAATATTTGAAAGAGATTAGTGGCTGCCTTGAATCAATGTCCGGGCATGAGGGTGAGAGAATGCAAATGACATATTGCAAGGAATTTTATTCGAAAAGTATTTGCCACATTGAGTCCTCATCTCCGTAAGTCAAACAGGAAGTGTTGTTCTGTGCTAATGCCGGAGCGTTTTGATCTGTGATTACCTCCAGGGGTTTGAGAAAGTCTCAGTGTGAAAATATGGAAATTTCACTGCCAAGCAAAAACCCGACCGCCTGTGCCCTCATTGCTCCGAGTGCCAAAGTGTCCCATTTTTAGAAACCTCATTTCCGCCCACATGTCTCGCCATAGTGGCACGTGGGCGGCCTAATGCCCCTTTGGTCACCATTAGTGCCCCTCTGGTTGGTGCAAAGGACCCTCTGCTGAACTCAAATGCTCCTCAAAGGCAAATTGAACAATCACATTGAACATGCACATGGTTGCCCGCATTCATAAAATTACCGCAACTTCTTAACAGCAGATAACTTGGTGGTGTGGTAACAATGTTGCGCCAGCATGACAAAAACAGCGCCGAATGGAAAGTCAAACAGGATCCTTTGTGGTGATGGACACGCGGATTCCCAGGTTCATGTGCACGTTAAGTTACAGTGTTGAAGACCTCCGTTTGGTGGTCCCTATGGCGATAAGCCGTAATTGCAGGTGTGTTTTTGGATCTCAGTTCCCAGAGATACAAACATGTCGGGAATTCCCGTGAATGTCGCCACAGACAATTACCAATAGAATAGGAGTATTTTATGGGTGCCTTTCATTTTTAGTATATTTGAGCTATGAACTACAGGTAAAGATTTAGTTTTGTGGATTAAAGCATACTGTAGCATTTTGTTTATGAAGTTGGGAGGTCAGACAGCTGTTTTGGGGCATGAATGGTGGTCTGGAGTACGACCAGTCATTTTGCCCTCGGGGGAATATTTTTCACAACAACAACCTCAGGCTCCTGTCATGAGAGATTTCTATTGAAAATCAATGCACTAAAGGCACAAATGTCTTCATTTTCTTCCCCCCATACCAGTATTGGTAAAACGCGGCACACTTGGACCCGAGACGTCTCGGCCGTTATCGGGCCAGCTGGCAGCCGGTCCACACTGCTCACTCACCGTGTTGAAAGGTGTATGGCATTGTGATAAGAGTTTTGAGTTTACCTGCATTGCCATGTTTCCTGCTGGGTGTTATGACGGGCTGTATTGCCGTGTTGTGTCTGCCCTCCCGGCGGTTTCACCGTTATCTGGGCCCAGCCAGGCTCTCACAGGAGAGCTATGAATGAGCGCTGACAAATGTGATAGCTCATGTGTGGCCATACACTACCTTTACTCTCATGCATAAAACTGTGAGTGTATCACTTGCCCTGTTCCTGTTTCTCCCCTGAACATACAAATTTCTAATTATTTTGGCTTCAAACTCCCATTTTGTATTATAATGGGACTCACCAGTTCCAGTCATATCTTAACGAGGGGTTGGATTGCAGAGGAAAAACTCTCTCTGCTCTCGCTCTACAGATAAACAGCTTACCTTTGACCCATTCCACTTTAATCAGCACCGAGTACTCCACTGTCCCACTTTTCAAAGCTGTTCATTTGATAAGTGAGGGGATCTCTCACTTAGCAATCATATTCTGGACAATTAAACCCACATCTGAAGAATAGGGCCCGTCTGGAGGGCTTTTTACTGCCAATTATGTGGAACCGTTTGTCTTAATGTCTAATATTCAGTTGAAATGAGCCATTGTTGTCAGAGAGCCATCGCCGATACACTGACGTGGTTTTTAAGTATTTAGTTCATTTTAATTTAAACATTGTGGGACAGACTGTCACTGAGGTGCTGTCCACCATAAATCCACTGAGTTACTTTACATTCTTTTGACAATATTGGTACTGCAAAACATATTTACCTTATACTCATTCAGCAACATCATCGCTTCATGTTTCCCTCTTTTCTTTGGTTACAACACGCTTTACATCCTCCTTCTATTTGAAGGGTTTTCAATGCATAAAAAGTGTCAGCCAAAGCTTGCTTTACTACGTGTGAGTACGTCAAAGTTGAATCAGGAAGTCACTGCAAATGTCCAAAGGCTTGCCTTTTGTTTTCTCTTCCAAATAAGTCTGGTAGAACAGGAGGTTTGTGTTAAACACGTCTCATCCTCTTGACAGCTCGTCTTCATGCTGGCATTATTTGGTTCAACATTTTGGACATCGATTAACAAACAACGCTCTACGTGTTGTTCTTCCTGCACTACATGCTTCACACCCACAAATCACCTTTTCAGCTGTGACGATTGCAACACAACACGTGATCTGAGGTGCTAGCCAGTCTGCTTGGATCCCCTGAGGTAGTAGACCTACTTACACACATACCGACCCAAAACCTACAGCAATGCAACGTAGCCCTGCCTCACCCGATTAGACTGAACATATTGTCATTTGAACCCAGGTGAACTCAGACTGGGTCTCAATATACTGGCTAGACCTCTATTTCCTGTCCTGTTGTAGCAATATCACAACATTGATTTGTTTTCATGTCACATTGGAATGGTGACTAAGACTAGTAAGAAGTAAATCTCCACTAACGTTTCTGAATTAATGTAGTTAGGCAGCAGGTGTCGACCTGCCTGACCTGAGTTCAAACCGACCACCAACGCCCCCCCCGCCCCCCCCTTTCCCCTCTCTCCCAACATGACAAATGAAGAACTATGAGGCTATTGGACAGCTGGCAGCAGAGCCAACGGTGCACAGAGATCAGTCAAACGCCATCGCCTCCTGACAGCGGGGTCGGCCGGGTCTCCTGTAATGGTGATGAATATTTCCCCAGCTTCGAGTCCACAAACCATCAAAAGACTGTTTGCAGCTATATTTGGACTCTTGAATGCTCCTCAACGTGTGCTAGATGGCAGTGCGTGAGTCAGTTGTGTGATCACAGCTCAGTGGGAGAACATACTCTACGGCAGTGATTCTCAACTGGTGGGTCGCGACCCAAAAGTGGATCGCGGACCCGTTTTCAGTGGGACAAAAAAAAAAAAAAAAGTTGTGATTTTATTTTGAAGGGAATTTAAGAAAATAAGTTTTCTTAATTGAATTTCGTTACGTAATTTATTTTTTAGTAGTTATTTTACATGAAATGAGAAGAACATTTATTCATGTATTTCTATGTATTATTTATAATCCATCCAGTTAAATTTGAAAAATGAGAATAATATTTCTTAAAATATAATTGGTGTACTTTCTTTATTTGATTTGACAGTTGTTTACTACACAGAGACGTTACTACTACTAGACTTCTTGAATATAGATATACCCAAAATATATATATATATATATATATATATATATATATAATTAGGGTAGTGGGTCCCGGCTTGTCATTAAGGGGTGATGGTGGGTCCTGCAGCCAGACCAGTTGAGAACCACTGCTCTACGGGCACGTCACCGACCGATTTGATTAGATGTTCACGATGCGAGCTTTAGTCACTCGCTGCGTTTCAAATAATGAGCAGCATGTTGCGATTACAACCAAAGACCGTGTTTTTAATGATTGAGTTTTGTTACTCATAATAAGTCGCTCACAAAGAAACAAAGAGCAGTTCTGTCTACATTTCAAAGGAGATTATGATAATAGCTCTATTACGCTGCTGAATAGGAAAAAAAAAAAAGAACCCAGTCAAACTTAGGTCATTTAAAAACAGTGCAGGCAAATCTTTCAGTCTGGTTTCTGTGATATCCAAAAAGAAAGGGCTTTGTAACAGCAGCAGGAATGGGATGGCACATCATGTGGTTTGTTTCTGCCGAGGTGTTTTATCCGTGGAACAAGCCACCTTGTTTTTGAGGACAAGATTAGATCATGATTCCCTTCATGGAATCAATTTCACAGTGTATTACAGCAGCATCCCCTGCAAGATCAGTCTGAATGTCATTTTGGGGAATGATTTGTCTGAGTGCACAAGCATTTCCCCGCGTACTGTACCTGCACTCCTCAGTTTATCATATTTGCTCTCGGAAAATCTTTATTAGCGTGAAAGGCTTTGCAACGGGTCTCACGGGAGAGCGGGCTGTCATTGATGCGGATGACAGCAGCAGTCTCCTTTCACACACTGTAGTGTTGACAGACGTGGAAATACTGAGGATCTGTCAGGGAGCACTGCCGAACTCGCTGCTCGAGCTGCACCGGCTATGAATATTTCAGGAAATAACAATCAGGGCTGTTATTTCTTACCGGAGTCATCCAGAAGTGTGACTGACTTGTTTTGAAGACGGCTGTTGTTTTGACAGATTTGCAGGCTGACAGTGACTGCTCCCCGTCTGTGTGCATGCCGACGCAACCGTGTTTGCAACCTGAAGCCGACAGGCTGCGAGTGCACACGGTGTGTACGACAGAAGCAATAGTGACATCACAGCTTGGCTTTCTCTTTTCATAAAGCGGCACATATTTTTACGTCCTGGATTGATCAGTGATGGATAAATATAGAGCCAACAAATGACGTTATGAAACCACTTTTTTTCAGACCAAGTACAAGTACTTATATTTGAGTACCTATGATACTAAGTATTTATAAAGTACAAACAAAATGTCACTTTTAAAGCTGCTTGGCCCCTTAGTTCCTTCTTCCAAAACAGTGGTTAAGGCCAAATTGCCTCCTAAGTTACTATCTGACCGGTTGCTAATAAGCTATGTGGAACGTAAAAGGCTATCTTTGTGCCAATACTTTCACAAACAGGTTAGAAACTGTGAGCTAAAAGTAGCACCAGACAAACAAGGATCGATTCAGAAGAAAGCACCGATTACTCAAGTGTCACGACCAATGATGCTAATTAGCGATAGCCTTTAACTTCGCTGGCAGTGCTTATTTGCTAAACCGGATGTTAATATATATATATAAAAAAAATATGCTTTGGCAGAACACTTGATTTATGAAACAAGCAATTATTTGTTTATTTGTTTTTGCTGTCACTCATTTCTGTGGCAAATGCTTGTTTTTCATGTTTTTGTTGCATAAGTAGAAAGTAATTATTGAAGTAAAACATACTTTACTCTGCATGTATTCTTGCTACAGCCTTTAATACATCACTAAATCTACAATGACACTGATACATCACCTCAACAACGTCATGGCAAAAAGATCTTGTTGAAAAAAAAAAATCTATTTGTCATCCAAGAAATGGCACCTGGTATGTCGAGGCGGGAAAAAAAAAAGCCCAAAACTAACCAACAAAATTGATCCATGATTCTTGCGAGCACATCTGACATGGCTAAATTTAATGTTTAGCAAATCAGAGCGAGAAGGAAAGCAAACAAAGCGGCAGAGGAGAGGCGTGAGGCCTTTGCTGAGCAGGTGGCAGAGGCGTCCAGATGCTGCAGAGAAGCAGCGAAGCAGATAATGTCCTGCCTAGATTACCTCCGGGGCCTGATTACAGTGGAGCGTTTCATCTGGGTCAGCTCCAAGCTGGTTCTGCAGGGATCAGCGTACCCACTGTCCTCCTGGTGGTCTGAGGTCTCATCTGTCCCGAAACAGAGAGGTTTGAAAAACATCTTTGTGTTGTGAAATTAAATGTTAATTTCAAAGATGCCACATATCCATTTAGGGAAATAGTTATACCTGTAATATACTGTAAAGTACTCTGTTTTTAAATCATTTTTGTCTAAACTGACTTAAAATGTTCATGTCAAAGAGTGTAAAAAATGAGCCTCTTCCTCATTGATTCTGTGTTTGTACACAGCATTAGGAATTATCTGACTAAACTTTGTAAAAGACAAACTGATTCGAGGGTAGAGAGTATGTGTTGATGGCTGCTGATTGGAAACATTTCATTTCTGAGTCATGCAGCGAGGCCTCTATCTTTTCATCAGCCAACACTGTTACCCTAATTGGAACATTATGCCCACTGCGGGACTGATGATTATTGCTTATTAGGTCATTTTGGGTATCAATGCAACTTCCAAAATTATGAAGGCCAGAGGCTTAATTATGACCGACAATCAATTCAGATTGGATCCTCAATCTTCAGACTAATCTTTTTCTACTTTTTTCTGGAATCCTACAGAGATGGGATACTTTTACTCGACTGCAAATTATCTGAATCTTTTATATCTTCTGTGTCGTACATTCATTGACAGACTGGTTGAATGGTTTTGTCGTGTTTCATCCATTTCTTTGACTTATTCTCCGCTAATGAATTGTTGACATCTTGCCGCAAGCCACAGTCCACATGTTGACATGTAAATCATTGTTTATATTGGTTTTCCCTCCATGCTTACACATTGGAAGAAACCAAAAGGGCGGTAGTGTGCCAGAAGTGTAACTTGAGGGCTGGAAAAACAGCTGAGAGACACTCGGCAGTGCCATCGTTAGAGTGCAAACATAATTAACTAATCATGCTGGCTGACACGTTACAAATACAGATGTAATTGACTGCCAATATGAGTTTGAAATATTCATACAGATGAGTCGCAACAGTTAGACGGTGATACGGTAATAAACACAATCCCAAAACTAATTGGGTCAGCCACTGCTCAAAGAGGCAATTTGAAAAGCAATTACAGTCTCCAGTTTGCTCGTTAGTGGCTGATAGCCGCGTGGAAATGTTTAAATCTTCTGATGAATCTCGCCAAAATGGAAGTTTTGTTCTTTTCAAACTTCACAGCGCCTAATCAATTCTAGCATCACAGGTAAGCAATGTATGCACAGATATTACAGCCACCAATCCCTGAATGACCTGTATTCTGTAGGAACGTGTCCGATCCCGTGATCCAATCCCATTATATCACCAAAGTAACGGCCCCCGGCTGCATATGATCAAACACCGGATTTGTGCCTCTGAAGTTTCTCTGACTGAAACCAAATCCAAAGGAGTTGAAAATGGAGCGACTGATGTTGAAGGTGAATGAAATTGCTGACACATTGAATCTTTTATAAAGGGAAGCAAATCGAAAGGGGATGAATGGCGAAAGGCTGGGTGATACCACATGGCACGCTGTAGTAATTACTCAGTAATGGATAAAATAATTGATGTCAAGTTCAAAATGAAAAGGTTGTCACAAGTTGTTAATAGCTTATTTGCGTTTATTTCTTCAATGTTTCATTGTTGTGATCGTAAAAGCGGCAGCTCACCCAGATGAAAAGAATGATAATAATTAAAAAAACAATTTTTTTTGTTTTACCACAAGTAGTATCTGGTAATGTTGTTTTGGGGTTTCCACATATCTGCCCCACCAAAATATCGGGGTTCATCCACTGGTGACCTTTTTGTAGATATTTGGCCATTGATGGTTGAGATACTTTGTCGTGAACCAACGTGTTGCTCAAGAGGAAACTTGGACATGATGGTGGTTATCGACACATGTCAAGAAAATGACCAAGAATCTGGGGACCATGAATACTGCGACGAAATTCCACGGCCTGTAGATGCTGTGCAGGCTAAAATAATATTGTTAAATATGAGGTCTACAATGATCATGGATACATTCTGCTATGTTTGCTATAGCTGCAACGAGACGTCTCTGACACCATTGCTGCTTGGCAAGCAAATGATGATTCACAGCTCTTTCAATTAGCTCAGAGTTACTAATATAGTAAGGAACACCACGTCGCCTTAGCCATAAATCAAATGGAATTAGTTTATAAACTAGAAGACGTGCCAATGGCTGAACATGGAAATGCATCCCATCTAAATACGCATCTACATATTCCGTCTTTCCATTCATATACTACCATTTCCACATCCATCAGTGCATAAGCTTGATAAAGATTAGTCACAATGAGTGCCTTGAGTCAGCTAATGCTCAGCTAAATAATTAATTTGATCCAATTAAAGAAGCAAAAAGCTATTTCTGGCTTGCACACTCAGTCTCTGAAACAGCTGCGTTATTAGTTGTTGATTAAGTTTGTTTGTGAGCCTCTGTTCATTTGCATTTTTTAAAGCTCCTTACAATTTCCAGCCTCCAAAAAAGCATCCAGAGGCAGCCGGCAGATGGCTCCTATTCAGTGTTTATCAAGCAACACTAACTTTTATGTCTTTCACTCTGGTCCTCAGAGACTCATTACCATTGCTAGTTAGATGCTAAAATTAAAAGGCAGTTCAAACGGTTGAACACCTGGCAGCAGAGATTAACCAATAATACAGTAGCACTGGTTTTAAAAACCCCATAAGAAATGTACTGTATAGAAAATAACAGGCGAAAAGAACACATTTCAAGGTTAATCCTAATATGGGAGGACCTACTGGTTTGGCCATCCCTTGAGGCCCCCCCCCCCCACCACCATCCTGTCTAAATAGACAGTCCTCAGATTGTATTTGTACATCCGCCACATAAGCTTATTTTCTTTCACAGCCAGGCTTTATCAGTGAGGGGTGTCAAGGCCCGAGGCACAAACCTACTGAAAACCATCAGAATAATTCAATCGGATTGCCAAGAGATCTTATTACAGGTCTGGAGTGGGACGCTAAGCATTACACTTTCAGTGTTGCCAGCAGGGCGGTGGGTCGGCTGATTGACAGAATGAAGGTTCTTTCAGGGTGAGTTCATAGTTAAATTGCCTTCTGCTCCCCAGTCTATATATCATGTAAAAGGTATAGAATACCAGAGCAGCCAATGCACACATTACGTTTTCCTTTCCGGATGGGCTGCAGATGCTTCAGTAAAACCAAGGTTTTCAGTCTTATGCTTAAACTCACCTAATGCACTCGAGTTAATTCTTAGATAGTTCTTTAGATGAATGTCCTTAGTGCGCATGAATAAATGTAGACTAAGCACTGTCCAAATTTGCGGGATCAGCGGAGCAGCATCTTGGCAATAGCTTCAGAAAGACTAAACAATAACACAATAACATAATATATTATGACAATTGTAATATACCATACATATAACATTGAGCTGCTTCCACGTAGACTCTTAGTCTGGTTTTCATGTTCTGCATGTGTAATTGTAATGGCTTTATAGCAACAACAAAAAAGGTGTTTTCTGGAAAAAGTTTGTGTCCTCAAAGTTTTGTACATCATCAATCTACACACCAACAAGAACATTTCTCCAAAAATATTCATGTTATCTGCTTGACTCATGGGACTGCAAACATTTTGCCAGTTACTAAAAGCCCCTCGTATCATGCAGAACATCTCACCGGGAACCATGTTTACTCAAAAGAGAATATATTGAGATCACCGGATCTTTTTTCTCCTGCCCAGTGTTCCTGTGGTGCAGAAATAGAGGTGGTTTTTCAAAAAGTCTCAAGGGCAAAGTGTGAATTCTACATTGTGAGATAAAAAGGTGCTCAGCTAACTAATGAAAAGCAAATCTCAGTTTGAAGCTGTGCTATGAATTTGGAGTCTGGAATCTCTTTTCATGATTCTACAACATCTGGAAATAACAGTGTGCACGTTTTCTCAAGCTGAAGTCTCTGCTGGGAGCTGCTGGTTTAATGGCTGCCGGTTGCTTGACTAAAGACATACAGGGCATGTGATGGAGGGAAAAATCTGTAAAATACAGCAAGGATACTACATGCTGATATTCACCAAATTTGACCTTTTTCTCTGTACTGACATGGCTTGTAATAAACACATTCTATCTATTGCACCTTACCTGTTTTGTCATTTCTGTCTTTTCACCCCTCTTGTGAAGGTTGTCTCTCCAGCTGCAGCTTTACATCCCGACTTCACTAACCTTTCTTTCACCTCCTCTCCATCTCCCACAGACTGGCTCCATTTATTCTCCAATTATATTCCATTACCAGACCAATACTGGAGGCTGGACCATTTAGCTCTCTAACCCCTCTTTCTTTCTTTCTTAGTTCCAGGGTGACGTCCGGTTTCATGTGACTCAGATTTCGTTTCTAAAGAAAGCAGCAGATTCACTGAGTAGCACGAACCAAACAAAAAACAGGAAAACATGTTCACAAAGAATAACTTCTGCTGAATCGATGCGTCAGTCTCTAAAACACTTTGGGATTATCCAACCCTCATCTCCTTATTCCTAATCTCCAGTCTTCTTTCCAATCTTTTTTGAGTATCAGAGCTCATGAAACTCAATTTGAATGGTCTCAGTGAACTTTAGTCCTCAAGTGACAGTCACAGCTGACTCGGCTGGCTGTGGAAGCCGTGTGCGTGAGGCTGAATACGAGAGACACGATTACTTAGTCAAAAACCAAATACAAAACAAAAAGTGTAAGAAATAAATGACGTTCTTCTGCTCAAACTTCCAGATAACTTGCTTACTGCCCACAGTATGAAGACGCATTATTTTGGCGGTCAAGCAGCACATCGTTATCTAACTCCTTGCTTCTGTATTTCCATGATTTCTACATGGCTCATCAGGAGGACATGTGAGCTTTAGCCTCAGTCTTTTAGCACCTAATCATGTATACAGCCATCAAATGCAAGGTGACAAGCTGACAGGAAGAAAGGGAAGAAGTGACAGCCCCCGTCTGGAGATGAAGGTTACGCGATATTGCTGAAAGCTCCAGAGCATCCACTAAATGGACCATGTGGTGAGATTCTTTTCTTATGCGGAATGTAAACAAGCAAAACCGTTATAGGAATGTGGATGATACCTTTTTTTCATTTTTAAATAATTATATAATACAAAATTACAATCCATGCATTTTCTGCAGAGACATTCGTCTTCTGGTTGGATTTCTTCGGTTTATTTTCGAACACATGTATAATTGATGAACAGTTTACAGTTTTGTTTTCAAATACAAGCAAGCTTTACATTTCTTTACCACAGAGCTGCACAATTAATCAAATATTAATCGCAATCACGATTAATATGCATCCTCGCTCGTTGAAAACGCTGCTGCGTATCAAATCAAGCGCTTCCAAAACGGACAAACCAGCCAGCAGGGGGCGATCAACATGTTTTAGCCTCGCTTTTGGCGGCAGCCTGTGTACTGAATGTTGCTGCTGCAGTCCAGTGTAGAATAATGATTCAAAAATGCATTGAATTCAGGTGAAAAAGAACCAGATTTGTAGTCATATTTTGTGTATATTGTGTAATTAGCCGTAATCTAGCACAATTTGAACGCGGTGCTCTCTTTATAATATGCAATAAAGTGCAATAAAAATATTTTGTCCCTAAATTCAATGAATAATCTTGGTCCCAATCATAATAATCGTGATGATATTTTTGGCCATAGTCATAGACAGCCCTTCATATACATCCCCCCCGATGAAGAGCTTTCTCTCAGCTAATCTGAGAATCCTGCTCATGTGACAGATGAATATTTGTAATGGGGCCACATCTTGCATACATTACATTAAAATAGCAGCGGAGAAGCGAGAAATGCGTGTGTGAATTCTTCCCGTGTTTTGTTTTTCGCCCTCTGGCTGCGCTTGTCAGGGTTTAATGAGCACTCGGTCATACTGTATGTGATGTCTTTTTGGTCAGCTCGGGACAACATGGTGAAGAGCGGGAGGAGGTGAATAAGGTCTCACTAATAATAACTCCTCTTCCAGCCTTTTCGTGAAAAACACAGCTGCACATTAGGGACAGTTGTAGCCTAAAGAGATGCGGGCTTGTGTCTGTAATGTCAAGGGGTCAAATCCGACCAGTTCGCCGACCAATCTGCTGGAGGATGAGCGAGTTTCAGTCAAAGTGCCCTTAAGACGTCTGGCCCTGAGCTGCTCTACTGGGCAGTAAGCAGAAGACCGTGGTTGTACAGGGCAGCTGTGACCATGTGTAACCGTATCGGGGAGAAACCACAGTCGCGCTGTGCACAAGCTTGTGTGCTCAGCAAACCTTTGCCTGCATAATTAACACTTGAAAAGATGAACTTGGGGAGGATAGTGAGGTCAGCCTGCTGCTACCATCTGTGCAGCAGGAGAAGAGCAATCGTGACCGTTTTGCGCTGAACAACACTGAATGAAATCCACACCACCACATCCTCAAGAGCTCTCTGAGTTCGTTCTGATGAGATGTGTTTTTTCAAATATTTATAGGGTTTGGCGCTCAGTTTTGTGGTCAATTTGTGAATATGTCGCTCCAGGGTGAATCTGTCAGGGTAAAATATAAGGCACGCACAATCCTTTTATTACAAAGCTCCCTTTACGAATGTGATTTCATCCTGAAAGGAAATAGATATACAGCACATGTAATAGAAATAAAAACAGTTTGCAGGCACGCTAGCAGCTCTTGAGCTAAATGCTAACGTCAACATGCTCACAACAGGGTTGACGTATTTTTGCAGGCCAACCTCGGAAGTTAGCATCACACTGGTTCCCTCAACAAAAACCCGATGGGACTGTTCCATTGGGTTTAGGATTATTGCAGAAAATAACCTCCGTGGGGAACAGACGTTTATGATAATTTAACCTGTTTTTAAGACACGTTAAAGCTTCATATTTTACGAGAGGGGTATTTACTGACATTTGTTACCTTGATTCGGGCATCTAACCAAAAAAGAATGGGTTTCCATTGGGAAGCAGAAAATAAAAAAGCATTGTAATACAGTGTTAGATATGTTACTACTACTTCTATTTCTACTCCCAAAATGATATGCAACTACGCCCAGGTACATTATTTAAGGGTCTGCTTTAATGGACAACATTACTGGGTGGTCGAGATGAATTTGTGACATTTGTCACAGATGAAAACACTGCAGGTCAGCACGTAGAATGTGGTATTTACATTGTGCTCGGCATTGATTTGGAGGCATGAATGCAAACCCGCCATCAATGGCAACAGCCTGATGCATGACTGCAAATTAAAAACAATGCACGCTACTCCGCTGCGATGCAACACACCGGGCGGTTGATTCTGAATGTGTCATTGTGTTCGCGTCGTTCCCCGTTCACGTGAACCGGAACTAAATGAAACTATTTTGTTCATTCAGCAGCGAGGCTTAGCCATCGTCTGCTGCGCCGCTCGCTCGCTTCCATCTGTGCCAGGGGCTTTGTCCGTCCTGGAGATTCATGCCGTGTGCTGAGCCCATCGAGAGAAACAGAGGAAGCTGAGGTCCATAATGAGGTTTTGAAGCTCAGGAAAGCGGAGCGGGTCATAGCAGGACAAATCAACAAGGCGTCACAGCCGAGGAATTACAGTAAAGGGGGGGAAGCAAGGTGAACGTTTTACATTTTAGATCCAACAACAGAATGTAAAGTCAGAGGTGTCGAGGATCTTTGTGGGTCACCAGTTCTCTCCACCAAGTGTCCCTGAGCAAGCACATTATCAAGTCATCAGCAAAAGTTGTCAAATTATAATGTATTATTGGTTCATGGGTAACCCTTTAAATCATTTGCTGCTAATGGAAGTCACTGCATAATCTATCCCCTTATAATAAGTCATCATCAATTATGTTCTAGTTTATAGTAATTACTATAATCATGAGTCTCCCCTCAAACTACTCACAAATTCATGCTCTGTAGTTGTGGATTAATATATTATGGTTAGTGCGAGTAGAGTCTGTCCACTTTCATGAAATATAGCTTCAAGCCCGTTACCTGAATCAGCATCCATCACTGAACTTCTCTTAATCTATTGAGATCCTCATCTAACCATATATATATATATATATATATATATATGCAAATTGGCTACAAATGTAAAAAATAAAATAAAACCCTGTATCACAGTTAATCTTTTAAGTAAATATTCATAAAGGATTGCAGAGGGATTCAGCATCAGGCTTTTCTTTGAGACAGGTAAGAGATATGGGCTCTTTGAAATGCCCAGCATGGTCTCTTTCCTGGTGTGTTGGCGTCTGGCTACCTTTATTATCTGCATGAGGCGCAACAGGCTTCCAAGTAACGGCTTTCAATGTAAAACCATCCACGGGAAGTAGAAGTTAGGTGACGTAATATAAAGAGTCTGTGAAAGGAGGACGAGATGGATGGACGGATCAACCAAACAGGCCTTTGACACAGGCGGCCGCCGTTTGTTTCCCGAGTGAAACCAAAAGATGAAGAACATAATCATAGTCGTTTTCGTGCCTAAAAATAGTTGACGCCAAGGGGTACCCAGTGCATTGACACAGTGACGGCGAAGGGGTCCAGACTAAGCCTCCACATGTGACGAGTTGGGAATGAGAAGAGAATTGAAATACCACTCAGCCCATTGTAAGCAAACTCCATTGAATTTGAAGCACAATTAAAAAAGTATTTTCATACAAGTCCACTTATATCATGATGTGATTTCATACCTATTTTTACTGCAGTTAATTCACTAATATGTTTAATTCTCTTCCCATATTAACTCAGTGCCGTTGAAATGAAACAATAGGATTAGATGATACTCCTACGCTCTTCTTCATCATATCTCCTCTACACATTTCTAATCAAACAACTCTACAGTAATGACTTTTCATTGTCAGTGTAATTAATGAGATAATCCTTGTGTTTTGGCAGTTTACTTTCCCTCATTGTACAATAATCCTGATGCTATCTAAGTCTATAAACTAATGAGTTGGCTGTTATTTAACAAGTGGTGCAGATTAGAGTTATTTGTACATCCAAAGTTATCAGAACCAACGCTGATTCTTCATTGAAACAAAGCAGTAACGTGCCCAAAGTTATTAAGGCCATTTGTCACCAAGTTACTTCTGTTGGTTCCATTAAATCAGTTGTTGTGTCCAATCTCGTCTTCTTAATATGTATGAGAGTTGCTCAATTTCTCCTCTCATACAAATTGCCAAGAAAAAGAAATGAAGCCTTCAACTTGATTGCCTGTACGAAACCTATTAGATACCTATCAGAACCTAATCTCTAACATGGGAAATGAAAATATATGTGTTTTTTTTTTATGCATATTAATCATGAAAACGGATGTATTGCTATTACGTCCGAGGTTAGTTGCCTGTGGCGGTTTTTTCTTTGAGGAAGCATTCTGAGAGAAAATTGATGCGAGAATCGCATCTTAATTGAGTTTCCGGCTCGAGGAAGGATCCGTAATGGAACCACCACCGAAATATTAGTAGTTTTATGCTTGAAAAGGTTAAAGGGAATCAACACAACTTGAGGCGACTTTATTAGAAACATAGAGAAATAATAAGTGGTAAAATGGATTGAGAGAAGTATGCATTCTTATTTTTAATCAAATGAGTCCCTATTATCCTAAATATGCATTCCTCATACATGCTCACTAATGAATCAAACATTTCTATTAAGGCTGGTTTATAAAGTACAACTTTTGTTCATGAAAACATTGACATGATTGTGATGAATCTCATAGTCGTGCTTGTTGGAGATATTTCTATGGGTTTTGATGGTATTTTGCTCTTCAAAAAAACAACAAAAACCTCCCAAACCACGTCCTTCGCCGAGAGGCTTCCTCCCATGACAGTGAAGGAAGAGCCAGCATGCGTTTCTTCAGTCAGAGAACCTCTTCCCCGGGAGCCTGCTAACACCATCCATCACGCCATCAGCAGGATGTTTATTTTCCAACACCCTGCTGCTGATTGTGCCGCGGGTGATTTAATGAGCAGGGAGAAATTGGCTTTGCGGGGTTTGATTCTTCACCCCGTCGAGGTTTTCTCTCCGTGGAGCGCCACATCGTTGGCGCAGGAGTGAGCGTTTGCTATTAACTGGGCCGTGTGACGCACCGACCAAAGCGGTCACCTGGTGGGTCAGCTGCAGCGAGTCTCCTCAAGATTGTTGATTGCCGCAATCTCCCGTGTGTGCTGGTAATCACACATCAAGCTGCGTACCCGCTCCAATTTGTATATGACTGAGTGCACAGCGGGACGCGTATATAGCACCTGAGAGGATTGGAAAGGTTTAATTTATTGAATTTGAGGGGAAAACAACAACAACAACAACCTTTCCTGAGATTATGATGTGCTATTTCTGAAGCAGAGAGGAGACAGTCAGTGCAGCACTCACACAACGGTTCATATATCTTATGAACAGTTATTCCTCAGTCTCCTATGTCCAGCAGCACGTGGCAATTTATTTAATTTTCAAAATAAAGACGTTTAAAGAAGTGTTTTTAAAAAGGGCAATTTCCACTATTTTTGCATGAACCTGGACTCATTTAAAGAAAACATGAACTTGAGGTCAGTAGGAAGGTTTTGAATTCGATTTTGTCGCTTTGTATTTTAGAAAAAAATCATTTCTTTAAAAAGATAAATGATAAAAAGGCCACTTCTATTATTGGTTTAACTGCCAATTCATTAGAAAAAAATGTGGAGGTATAGAGTTTAAATCAGTTTAATGTTGCTTGTTTTCTGAATTATGGGTTGTTGTCTTGTTTGATATTCATATGTAAAAACAGTTGAGCACCCCATTAGAAATGTCTGCACCTCCTTTGTGCAGCCTTGGCAGAGGTTTGTAATCAAGAACAATATCAATAAAGTTCTGTGTAGATTTGACAAAACTCTTGCAGACATACAGGTTGAGAACCATCGACGCCGAGACCATGCAGGCTGTTTGCTTAACAAATGATCCCCTGACAAACACCGTCATATGAAGCTGGTACATACATGTTCAACAAGCAGGCTGGTTACTGGGCCACCATTCAGACACGAAGCAATGTATCCAGTTTAGGCCGCAGCTCAATAAGTATTGATAAGCCTTATTCACCGCCCTCAGCTTACGTCACCATATCTCCCGACTCAGCAGATTTTTCACGAGTAGCCTGTGTGTGTGTGTGGATGTTGTTGCTGCAATATCTAAAGCTATGTTGGTCCATAATTAGCATTTCCACTGGGATGTTTAGTGACCCTCTAAAAGAGACAAAGTGAGTCCCAACCAGCTCTACAAGTCCTGCGAGAACCATCACTTCAACTTCATTAGAATGCGTTCACCTTAAATTAAAAAGGGAGAAAAGGTTTATTTTGCCGACAGGAATTATAAGCCGCCGCTAATGTGTGGGCTCCAAGTTATTCAAACGCAACCAAGACAATTTCGTGAGATGAAATAACATTTTCAGAGTCACACAGGGATTCTAGCCTTGAGGAGAACTTTGCTTTCATGGCACCACTCTATTCATTAATGCAGTTTTCAACATGCTACCTTTCAACATCCCCAGGTTTCACACAAGGACACCTCAGCTTCAAGGTTGCATCTTATTTTATTGAGAAGGACTGGGAATCACTTTTTGCATGTGACGTGTTACTCAAAGGGAGGTCATTGTTTTACATAAATGGAAGTTTATTTCCCCTTAAGGTTAGTCGCGTCGGCACGCAAGCTAATGTAGAAGCTGACACGCGGCGTCTACGGATTAAATGTTTGCTTACGGCAAAAGTAAACTCGAAGGAAAGTAATATATTCCATAAATTATTAAAATTAGGCAATAAAGCGTTTTTTAAAAATTGAAATGGAAATATCTTTTACGTAAGTAGGAGGAAGTGTAAAGAGGCAATCTATTTGTTTGGACTTCACAAAACTTTTTAATTAAGCCTGAATCACTATAAAAGGCGAACATCTTCAATCTCACGCTCCTTCATCTTCTGCCTAATACACACAAGTATCCTTTCATAAATAAGCCCAGGCGTGGGTCATTAATAACGGGAGAAAGTTCATTACATCTCTTCCGCATGCTGAGTAATTGAGCTGCTGGTTGCTGGCTGTAAATATGCTCATAAGCTGGGTTTCTGGCTGGCCGTGCGTGGACCAGGGACGCGCCGGTCTAAATCGGGCGACGGCACCGACCGTCCTCGCCGCGTTGGGGCTCGGGCGCATCACAACCTGAACAAACGCGCTTAATTGGATTAGTCGGCTGGATGCTGTGTTCTTACAATGCCCTCGCAGAGGCAGGAGTCGCGCACCTTTGATCTCCGATGTGGCGGACGCGGCCTGCTAACACCGACCAACAAATCAACTACAAGGACCGGTGACCTTTGACATTTTCCGCAACCACGTTTGGAACTTGACCAACCTTTTCTTCAAAGTCACGTTATTGTTTAAGATGAAAAGAGCCTTTGAGGATAATTGCCATTCAGAAGAGAAAACGCTGTGTGGACAAAAGGCCTATTTTTCTTTTCTCCCCTTTTTTTCCTCACGACACTAAACGCATTTAAAATAACTTCTGGACCAAGGTTGCTGCAGAGCGAGCTGTGTTTAATGCACTTTTGCTGTTCGTTGATGTGATCTCAATGTAACAGATCAATGGGCCGTATGGCAGTGCATCAATACAAGACAGGAATAAAAGATTCTGCATTTACTCACTCATTGAATTTGTGCCTCGTGATTTAGAGCGCAGCTTCCGTTCCAAAATGTATTACAGCCGACTGAAGGACTCAACTGTCTGTAGGCATCTGAGAACAACGGCAGCGTCCGGGTACACTAGCTGAGAGGGGAAATGAACACGCTGCGGTGCCTGAGAGGAGACATTCCATCACGATCTGCTTCCTGCTCCGTCATTAAGCAGCATTTGTGCACTAATGCAGAGTAAATAAGCTTAAATTAGACGCCAATCAACTCAGCATTCTTGAGTTTTACAGATTAATGTATGATTGTGTGAGAGCACGTAAATAGTCAAATCCACATTTTCTTCCTGTTGGCCGTGACTTTGTGTGCGATTGTGACTTTCAGAAAAGAAATTAAACATCTTGGAAATATTTTCAGTGATATTGTTTATTTCTTTACAAAACAAAAAAGCGAAACATTGTATCAGTCACCTATTCCAATACGTTTAAGTATTATCTTAAGTATTATCTTACATTTTACATTTTTACCCCGCCTGTATATACTGGTATATATTTTGTATTCTTCTTTACTGTCATATTTTTATTACTGTTTACTGTTTACTGTATTTATACTACTTGATTTTTTATCTTCATTCTATTACTTGTGAGCAATGCTGCTGTAATCCTGTAATTTCCCCACTGAGGGACTAATAAAGGATTATCTTATCTTATCTTATCTTATATCTAGCTGTGCACATGCAGTCGTTTTGCTTCTATTTGGCAGTTTTTGAAATATCCGTCTCAGATTTCTCATCCAACTGCAATACAATTTAAGGTGAACGGAAAAAGTTTTACAACATCTCCTCCCAGAAACGATGCCCTAGTTACACTTGATAATCTACAGAAGAAGACTTCACAAGAAACACATCATCCGTCATAGCTTTTGTAGGTCGAGGTAGCAAAGGCAGAAGTGACATTGTTGATGTTTGGTCAGACTAGAAAGTGGAACAGCAAAATTCATCAACGCATGTTCGACCAGCCGCGACAGCAACACTGGTTTTGTTTTCACCTTGCGAGTCTGTATGTGTGTCAAAATGTGGTGCTGGAGACGGGAGGTTTAAGACTGGATCTGTAGAGCCCTCACATTACCAGATAAACTGGGCCGAACATCAGTACCGACCATGGAGTTCAGCATTTTGGCCGTCGCCATGTTGGATTTTTTGCAACCAGAATTGACACCAAATGTGGAGCGAAGGACAATCCAATGCTGGAAAAAAAAAACAATGTTAAGGCGAGGAAAATGTTCCAAATGTTTCATGAACTGAAAAACTTTCAGATGTGTGAAAGGGTTAATGTTGTAAAACAAAAACACGGACATTTCCCAGACTGGACAACGCTGTGGTTGCGACCTGTCAATCACAAGGTAGCCCCGCCCTGGATCTTCTTGACTCTAAATAGACCATAATTTACGAAATGAACATCATGCTGTATTGGAAACTCATTCATTGAAACTTGCGATTGAGACCATAAACTCATGTTTACTGAATCAAGAGAGACGTAGAGTCATTTTCTCATAGACTTCTATACAATCAGACTTCTTTTTTTTTTTTACCCGAGGAGTCGCCCCCTGCTGGACATTAGAAAGATTGCAAGAATAGGTGGGGACATTTCACCGGAGGTCAAGTTAACATACGATGTCTCATACCAACACTGAACATTACGTTTACCAGACCACAACCACAGAGAACATGTTAGTCAGATGTGGGTTCCTGCTTGCTTGTGACGATCTAGTGACAAACACGCTCAAAAAGGTTTTTTTGATAGAAAGCAGTTCCAACTGGGACGTAGTTTCTGTTGTAATTTTTTTAAATATCAACGCTGTGGAGGACCAAATATAGAGGCAGCAATTTCAGAGACATATTTGAAATCCTGGACTAATTAAACCAGAACCATCTCCATGGAGATACCACGAAGGGAAGGTGACAAAATCTGTTTCCTGTGTAATACAGCACTTTAACAGCACAACAAAAAGGGTGGAGAAAAGATGCAGACAGCATGTGACAACGGTCCCAGGCTACATACAAACATCACACGTAGCACATCTACAGTATCTGCCTCATCCAGCTGACACACACACACACACACACACACACACACACACACACACACACACACACACACACACACAGATATTCTTTCAACAGTCATTAAAGAACATGTGTCTGCAGACTTCTTTCTGTGTGTTACACATGAAATCGACGCTCTCCCCCCTCACGTTAACATGTTTGCAGCTTTTATTTGCCGAGCTGAAGTTGTAGGTTCAAGCAAAGGTAAATTGTCAGGAGGGGTAAGTTAGTGAAGTGGAAGGAATGAGGCCACTGTTTTTAATTCCTGTCAAACCCGCACAGGGAGTCACTGTAAAACGTGTGTTGTTCGGCACTGACTGGCATGATTACTGGTGCTTGTGGTGAATGTTAGTTATTACCAACAATAGTCAACAACAGTGTAGGAAGGAGTGAGTGAGAGCAGAGAGCACACGTGTTGAAATGACGCTCTTAACAAACACAATTGCTCAACTGGAAACAGTGTGGTGATTAGAGTGTCAGGCGTTCGTGTCTGAATATTTCACATAACAACCCGCCCACTGCAGCAAACAGCACGTGTGATAGTGTCGTCGGTGTTTAACTTGCCTCTTGTCTGGCAAAGTTAATTAAACTGTCAACGTTTTAGAAGGTAATCTTGATGCAATCGCCATCCTACAGAAGATTTTTTGAAAGACTTTTATGTTAAAGCAAAAACTTTGATGATACAATTCATAAAAGTGGGATTCATCCTCGTGCAAATCATGGGACGCACTAAGATTGAGGAGCTTTAGGTACGTTTTCACGCTTTGATGCCTGAAAGCCTTAAGATTTTTGCAATCTTTCGGATGTCTTGTGAATATATAAGTATGAAATGGCAAATTATTCTCGTATAGTGTAATATTTGCATCAGTTATTGCAGTGCTGAGGAGTATTTGCAAATGTTGCATCATTCACGTTTATTATAGAAATGCATGTCTGCCATTGAATATTGTTTTAATCACTGAACATAAAGAGAAGACCGACATTTTGAATGAAAGAGACTTCTATCCTCTTTATATCTGTACCAAACCTTTGAGTCAAGAAGCAGTGGGGGTTTTCCTAATACATTTTCTTTTCAATAAACCTGAGAATTAAGGCATTGTTTTCTTTTGTTTTCTTTGTCCCCACTGAAAGGATTAAATGCTCTACTGTGGGTTTCGACATCTTGCCATTCCTGGATGTAGTGAAATCCTCTCAAATCCCAAATGGATAAACTCTAAAAATCAATTTGGTCAACATGAAAAACCAGGTTGCTTTTGAAGAGAGATGCGAGGTGCAACATACAATGTAAAGCTTTTGAACATGACACGAGACTAAACACACTGGCTGCAAATGTGTTTTGACAAATTACAAACTCAGATTGGAGTCTCTTCTGTAATCTTGTGGGGTTTTTTTCAACAAATAGAGAAACCTTTAAACGCCACGTAGCTTTGGGTATAGACAATACAATAGCAAAGCGCGCAGCGGTAAACATCTATTTCCGAGCGTTATCACTTGCCCCTGAGTCGCCTCTTCTATACCTTCCTGTCACCATGGCAGCAGTAGTAAGAAGCAGTTTGATAACTCCGTTTCTTTATCAGAAAGAAAGAGAAAAAGAAGCCCGGCTGACATTTGGACTAAGATGGCTGATATCACGTCGCAGGCCCGACATTCATTTCACCTCTTTCAACCCACATCTTCATCTCTTTCTGCAGCTACTTTCAAAGACGAATAATCATAGTGGGGACAGACGTGTTGTGATAAAGCTTTAGAATAAATTGTATTGTGGAAATGCAACACACTGCTCGTTTAAAATGAGATACTGAGCCGGTTTACTGTTAACTTGATCCCACCGCTGCAAAATTCTTCATGTAACCACGTTTAAGATATCTGCAGAAGGCTGTTGTGTGACATAAGTCATTTCATTGCTGCCATAGATGAGTATAAAGCCCAAATATGTAGTTCTTTCACAAATCTATGTTGTAGATTATTTTAAATACGTCTGGTTTCTTTAGTTTCTAAATCCTGGGAAGCTCCACAAACAGACCACAGTGTTTTGACGATCGTTGCAAGGAGAGCACAGGTGCAACTAATCACCTTAACGACGGCTCAGCACTGGATCTGGCTCACCTGTTCTGACTTCTCAAAATGTTTGCCAAGGGAAACGTGTCTCATTCGCCACAAACCAAACATTAACATTGTATCAAAAAAAATTTAAAAACACAATTTAAAGGGCTTTGCACACCAAGTCTGTTTTGTCCGATATTTAAAAATAAATACGACCTCAGTTGTGGAACTCTATGAAAGTATTTTTTCCTTTGCTTTACGGATTTGTTGGGAGCGCGATAGTACTTAAATTCCACTCTCAATTACAATGGTGCATTATATAGTAAACAGTGAGTGATGTTGAACATGGCTACGGTCTATTATAGCCCAAGAAGAGTCAACTTTTCTGACTTTGTGAGACTCTAATGTGATAACTTCAATCTTTCTGCATCACAAAAGGTCAACCTCTACCAATTCTCTCGAATCTCTCACATTGTAATATATAAACATTTCTTTTCATGGCAGGACACTTTTACTGACTTCATTTTTGGAGGTTAATTAAAAAAAATAAAAGGCATCCAGAGTCTTTACATTTACTACATCTATTAAACAAAGGTCAAAGAGATGATGGCACCTGCTGCCCAGGGCTCAGTCGTATTTTTTATCTGATTTAGGTTGTAATTGAAAAAATTCCAGGGCTGACCCATCGTTAACGTTATTAGTTCCCCTTGTGCATCTACTGCAATGTCAGCTCAAAAGATCTGCTGTGAAAAAATGTGTTTTTAAGAACCACAAATGTTCAGATTCGGAACAATCTCTTTTCTCAAAACATTGGCGAATTAAGCTCGAAATAAATGCAAGTGAACATAGACAGAGTTTGATGCCGGAGGAGGACCGCGCTAAATTATGTTCAATTAAATTAGTCGTGTCGAACGTGATAATTACTCATGTTAAGCAAAATGATCATTCAACACGCGACACTGATACAATGTCCCATATCTATAAGCTTGTGGGCATTTTAGTTTCTTAGTCATCACAGCTGGGATGGACCGGCTCTAATTTAAAAGCTTGCCGCTTAAAAATATTCCAGCTAAAATGGTGTGCGTGTGGTTCAGTGAGATATATATATATATATATATATATATATATATATATATATATATATATATATATATATATATATATATATATATATATATATATATATATATATATATATATATATATGTATATATATGTATATATATGTATATATATATGTATGTATATATATATGTATATATATGTATATATATATATATATGTATATATATGTATATGTATATATATATATGTATATGTATATATATATATGTATATATATATATATATGTATATATATATATATATGTATATATATATATATATGTATATATATATATGTATATATATATATATATATATGTATATATATATATGTATATATATATATGTATATATATATATATATATATATGTATGTATATATATGTATATGTATTTTTCAGACATTTTTGTGGTCACACCGTAAAGAATGCATAATTTTTCTGTCTTATTACTTTTAACCATCACTCACAGTAAATGCTTCATAGGGTCAAAGTAAAAAACATTATCCATGTGGCACACGCGTGATAGAAAAAGATTGATCAAACATGCCAGTGGAGGGATGATTACACGGTGGGTTGTGTCAGCAGGCTCTGGGTCCTGCCCTCCTAGCAGGAGTGGTAGTTCTGGTAATTGAAGCTCATTATTGATGATTACGTGCACCTGCTGTTTGGCCTATTTAAAACGTCTCACTGCGAGCCTTCATTATTTGTCTTCCGGAAGGCACAACCTCTTTGTCCTAAACTGTGGCCCAGTTCCACGCACCATGTTAGTTCTAGGAACTAGTTCTGTGTGTTCACATTGGAAACGTGACGGCGTTAAGTGTAGTCAAAGACGCACGCAGAACTTGATTTATTTCAGAGCGATGGACAATGTTTCTCCCATAATTCACATAGGAAAAATAAAAGCAATTCACAGCCGTAAAAAGAAAATGGACAACTCGTGTCGCTCAGCAAAAAAAACAATGGATGCATTTTGTGAGTATTTCACAAACTGCTGTGAGACCCCCCCCCCCCCCCCCCCCCCCCCCCCCCACACAATTGTTTTCCCTCAGACCTAAACCAATTAGTTTTAGTTGCCTAACTTTGGGGGGACCAGATAAAAAATGCTCTCGAGTTGTTTTGAAATTCACTGACAAATTGTATTATTTTCCTGCTTACATGAGTGATGACTTGTCGCTATCGTTCACCATATTTCCGAGAACTTGGGGCCAGCAGAGCTCTGCGTGTAATGCAGTGTTTTGAACCACGGAGAGCCCAACTGCGCCAACGGCCTCAAACGCTTTTGTTTTCGCACCAATTTGGCTGCCGAATCGGATGCCGCTCGTGCCAGCAGTCAACCCAGTGCTCATGCTACAGGATGAAGGTTGCACTTCACAATATCTGAATGTAGAAGCTCTTCTGCTACCACTTCCTTTTATATAGCCATGGCCCATTACCGTTGTCTATTGAAATCAGTAGCTCAGCACTGATGAATGAACCTTTTTTTGAAAATACAACTTTCCTCTGTATACAAACAATCCTCTGTTGGTTTACCTATTTCTGAATGGGAAAAAAGTGAAACTCGAAACTCTTTAAAGCTCAACCGGTCATTATGAGTTCCCATCTGCCAGTGTTGCTTTTAATGTAGCCGAAGTTCAGCTGCTCATTGAGACAATTAATTTATCCACGAGCCTTTTGAAACCATTTCCCTCTAGTATGCAAAAACACTTGCAGGAAACAACTGTCCACAGCCTAATCTACATTTACAATCACCCAGCTGTTTCTGTGTGGGAAAGCAGAGTTCAATCAGTGTTAATCTTAATAGTTTACAACATCTGTGAAATTAAAGTTGTTTTCTTTTACTTGCATCTGGCTGAGACTTCATGAATAAAGTCAAACTGACAACTGAACAAAGAAATGTAAACATCCTGAATAATTAGAGACCTTTTTAGTTTCCTTTGAGCCAAAGCTTTTAAAGGGAGTTTTAGTGGAGATTCTTTGCGATCTTTGAAATATTTTGCAGGATTGTTGTCAAGTTTGATCTCTTGTTGAAAACGGGTGCAGTACTTTTGATGGGTTGTAGCCACATATTAAATTGTAATAGCTATTAAGTCTTAAGCATAGGGTTGGTGATGTCTTAACCTGACAAATCTTTCCCTAGCGTCCATGTTTCCTTTTACTTTTTTTGGTGTACCTCAAGGCTCAATTGTAGGTCCTATTGTATTTTCAGCAATACACTTTAGATGATTAGATCTGAATCTCTTTGTAAAATTCACAGATGTTCCAAGATGGCGTCCTATTCCTGTTTTTTGTGTTTTGACTTCTTGCACGAATGGCATGATATAACTGACTGGCTGATACGGCTCTACTCAAATTTCCAATGTTATTGGACACAAGGGATAAAATTGTTATTTTAGTGTTTGTGATGCTCGGATAAATATAGTAAATGATTTACATCTGCTCCATTTCTAATGATTGTATGTGGGGAAATAAGGTGTTATGGACCAGTGCATCATGTGTCTGCAGTACTGACTGTGGCCACTCGGTCAAAATCGCCTCACTTGCGATTCTGGGTAAAACTCAGTCATATTTAATGTGCCAAAATAGTTTGTCATTTTTTTTTTTCCATCAAGATGAATAAGCAATTACAGTTATGAATACAAATAAGAAGAATACATGGTTTTCTTTTTCTGTGACATTTGAAGACGATATCAAAAGCGGCAGTTGGAGGAAAAACATTTTTAGACATTTCGACTGACGTGGGCTTTGTCATAGATTGTTAATGTTGGAGTGTAAAGTTAGTACGCTCGCCTTTTACAGAGGACAAGCATCAGTGGAAATCCCAGAATACCAAGCTCTATACAAAGCACCAGTGACAGTTTAGAGAGCTCAAGGGATCCATATCTCCCCACCATGCTGTGCCTTGCTGCACACGAAACCGCATAAACATTGTTAGTCCGGTAAGTATTTGGTATGTGGTTTCTAATCCTGTTTCATTTTGAATAAAGGAAATAATTCAGTTAAAGACAAAAAAAAAAAAAAGGAATGGTGTAAAAGTCACTTTGCATGACAGGGGCACTTATTATCCCAGCCTGATTTTAGCCATCTGTTAAAATGATTGTCGCACTACCGTTCACCTCACTCTAAATTATTCAGCGCCTGCTGATGTGAACAGTAACAGTATACCTTCTGCTGCAGATATCAAATATTGAGAGCCATGTATTTGTGTATACAGTATCCTTCACGCTGGTGCAAAGTTAAAAAAAAAAAAAAAAGTGACACATTCTGGATGTTTCTGCTTCGAAAAATATGTGGTGTTTTGCAGATTTGGTCGAATGTTATTTGTGTGGTGTGAAAGTGTTGTTTTTTTTCAGCAGGGGCACAAAAAGAGTGATTGGAGGGAGGCAGCAGCAACACGGTTATATTTACAAAGGATGCTTGTGTGAACCACATATGGTTAGATTATCTTTAATGTCAGGTTCCAAACCTGCGATTGCACATTAGCTTGAGAGACCGTTGCTCCCCAGCACTGTAATTACAGGCAGTAAGTGTCCTCAGCCAAGAGAGTGGCAGCTCGCACATGGCAGGGGGTGGACTTGGTCTCAATTAGTCCTCTCTGTTTCATTCCCTCTCCCTCCAGAGACATCATGCGGATTGGCGTTTGTCCTGCACACAGCTGTTGGGGCCCCATCTTCTCCTTGACACAATAGAATAAAACGGGAAGCATTCAAACACTTTCTTTGAAGCCAAAGCGTTCGTTTTGCAGTCTGACAATGCACTACAGTTGAATTTGTGATCTGCAAGCAAATTGCATCAATTCTGATGAAGGAACGCAGCAGTAACATCTGCTGCCGTCTGTGAACGCAGCGCCTGATGGAGGTTTGACCGCTGACTGCTTTTGATAAGTCACTTATGACAATTTGTCCTTTTTGTGTTCTGTGTTTATTTCTGCTGGTCCTATTGATGCTCATTCTGGGGAACAGGTGATGTTCTCCTGAGTACATTTGAACGTTCTTTCTACACGTCGTAGAAGACGGACAACCAGACCTCTATCTTATGAACGGAACATCAGCTTCCACAGTGTATTGTAACTTTTTAAAAGAAAATGGCATCAGGAGGTAGCCTCAGCTGACCTCTCAGGAGGACCTTACAGTCATGTACCGGTGTTGAAACAGACTGAATCACCAGAAGGTGTTTGTTCCCTGTGCGTCCATTTCATCATGTTCCACTCCACCACAAGCTATATACGCTCCCAAAAGCTCAGAGGGCAAAAAAGGCAGAACTGTCATCATGACATGGCACTGGGCTGTCAAAGAGGCAGGCAGCACTAGAGGCAAGGTCTGCCAGTGCTATATGGGGATTTGGGCGACAGTCGGAACAGCACAAAGCTGCAAATGTCTCACCAGCCCTTCATGCAAAAATACCAGAGAATAGAGAGGGTTTTGTGCAGCAGGCAACCTGCATTAGGGAAGGTTGTGACATAGAAATGCATCCCTTTTGTCCCCCACAATGGTGCTCTGGCCATTGTCAGGCCCTGCAGAGTTGAGGTGCTTTTAACGTGTTGCGATGGGAAAGAGGCCAATGTCACTTTTCCATAGAAGACAAGGAGCCTTAGTCAGACGCTTTTACTAATGTCCTCTGTTCATGGTGTTTCCTATAAGAAAGTCGATGTGGCCTGCATTAAGATGCAAACCGTTCATTTTGTTTCCATGTGATATGAACTGAAATTCAAACATTTTTCAAAGCCACATCTGTGTTTTTATTTAGAGGTTTAGTACGCATAGTGTCTGCAAATTTGAGCATCAAAGTCGAGGTGATACGTTGCTTCATTTGGCACATTTTTTGGCAGAAATGATGCGTTTGCGATCATGAAAATGAGAAGTGGTTTTCAGCACAGCGCCACTGTTAGTGACGGGTTTTACCAGCATTTGTATCTGCAAATGTTGGATTCAAATCAACTCAATTTTTCCCTTCAGTGGAGTCACTGCAATCGGTGGATCGCTCATGGAGGTAAAGGACATTTTCACGGAGCAACTCTTGACGTGCAAAATATTTTATTTTGTCTATTGCCAGGTCGGTTTTCACAAAGAAATAATTTGCCTTGCTATATTGGTGGATATCAATAAACAAAACAAGAGAAAGAGGACGGATGCAATAAAAAACATACTGCAGAAGCCAAGAATCATAAATAGAAAAATTCTCAATAAGAAGAGGTGTGGAGTATTTGAATCAAAGAGGATGGAATGTGCCAAAGTTTACAGTGATACTTTAAAAATAAATGTATTAATGTAGTACATTGAGTTAGATGTGAAGACATGAGTGTCCATGGGGTGGGATGAGTCTGTGTCAGTGGGGGTCCCGGGCCTTGTTAATTAACAAGACCAGCTGCAGCTGTTCTTGCAGCGTGAGCGTTGGTCTTGATGGACTGCAGCCTCCTGCCTTGGCCATTGGCCAGTTGCAAACTGAATTGGAATTGTTAAATCTCAAAGATGCACACGACCAGTTTCGATGAGTGTAACAAAGAATGTCAAGAGCTATGTCACCAAGCTCCATGGTGTCTGACATTTGCAGTCACCGCTGATCTGATTGGCCGTTCTCACCTTCCACAATAAAAGCCCTAAACAAATGCATTCAGTAAGATATGATTCTCTCCAATCTCATTACCCAAAACTTGATGTCGTTTATTACCTTCATTCAAAAGACGTGGCAACAAGTTCACAGTAGAGAAGCTGATTTATGCCGGAATAAACCCAATCACATTGTCGCTTTTACTGACCTCAAATAGCTGTTTTTCAGTGGGCCTCCAAACCGCAAAGTGGTAGTCAGCCCATCCATTTGCTCATTTCATAAATCATCGCTGCAGGTACATTCTGAATTCACCGCCCACACTGTTTTTCGGGCATTGTGAGCGCTGACACCATCTGGCATTAAGTGAAGCATTCTGAGAGATGTGGCTTCTGCGTGGTTGTCTGACTGCCGAGGGCGACCCGGGCAAGTGCTTTTGTAGCTGAAGATGTGTTTACAGTGTCTAATAGATCGGCGCCGGGCCAGGAATCTGAGCCACCTGAGGCCACAGACTTGAGGGTCAAACAAGTCAGCGGCGTGAAATGTTCAAGTCGAATCACCAAAGTGTGAAGCCTTGTAGGGCGATCAGAAAATTTGAGCCGTGAGCAAATGTATTTCCGGGTGGAGGGGGGGGGGTGAGGTGGTGGAGTCATGTTTGTGATTTCCCTGTTTTTACGGCAGTTCTGCTCTCTTAATACAACTGCCAAGTCATTTCACGATGATGGTTCAAAACTCTCCCGTCTGCTGGCTTGTAAAAAAATGTCCACGCTGGGTATCATCTATCCCCTCGAGTCCCAATCCCCATAAAACACGTTGCTGCCCCTCCCCCCCCCCCCCCTCGCCCCGCGCACAGGTGACAAGCTAAAATGAGAGATGGCTCCATTTGCTTCATATAGCTAATTGGATTAGTGCTTAAGGCACTACAATAACGGCTGAATTTAGAGAGGCAGGCGGAGAGAATGAAGGAGTGAGCCGCTGAGTGGTGGAGCCAATTTTCCAGTGAAATGAGCTTTGCTCCAGGTGAAGAGGGAACTCCTGCGGAGACATAGAGAGGCTCTGTGTTGGAGGATTTCATGCTACCAGACGCAGTAATGTGTCACAGAATTTACATTCACGACATCACACGAAGGGGCGCACGGTTGTACGTGATGTGTTATTTATACCAATGAAGAGAATTAACCTCTGACATTGTTTCCGTTTATGTTATGATTATGGAGAACACTTGATGTATCATAGATTCATATTTAAAGGTATTTTGGTATAACTATAAAGCAAGGAATCTGTCTTTCTGTGTTCTTTGCATATCTCGATCTGTTTATTCACACTTGGTGGGTGTTTTGCGGGGGACCCAATGGAGGTGGTCGTCTAATTTGGTGCAAGGGGGACACTAGGGGGCAGAACTTCAGTGAAACTATGATTATTTTGTTTTTAGAGGAGAGTTCTACCATGAACAGCACCAAAACAGCATGGCATAGTGGCGGATTACACATGGAGTCCATTCAAGAACTATGAAAAAATATCTTAATTAGCACATTGGCCTAAAACCTCCCCACGCTCTTTAAAAACCCGTTCCACTGCAGTGTTCGTTATACGTGGTGGTTCACCTGCAGCCACCTTTTCTGCTCATTTTGTTGACGTCCACTCGTGACTACCTATAAATCTGCACAAAGCACCCTGAACGCTGGCAGCTCCAGATGGTAGCAGGAGGTAAGATGTTTGCAAAGTGTGAATATACAGAATTTATGTAACCTGATAGACGCTCACACTGCATACTGGTATTTACAAATGCGATGCCTCACAGAGCAGGAGCAAGAGAGGCAAACTGTTTGAGGAAACAGTTTTGAGTTAAAAAGAGAAACATTTTGCATCTTTTTTTGAAAAGATAGGTGGAGAGGTAATTTACATAAATTCCATAAAAACTAAAATTGTGTTTCTCTGAGGCGTTTTTTTTTTTTTTGGATCAATTCCAACTCTACGTTTTTTGCCTCGTTTCATGCTCGTCGTCCTCTTCTCCTTTTGCGTTTGTTGGTCAGTCGGTTATCAGTAATTGTGTATTGAGCTCAGTGCCCTGCACAGGTGAGAGGAAGGACCCATTTTGTGGAATATGGCCGAACGTATCGTTCGTGGAAACCACACAAATTGTGGGGTCAGTTTGAAGCACAGCATTAAAACGTGACATGAAATAGAACATTGTTGAGATGGAGAAGACGTGGACGTGTGGCCTTGCCGATTTATCTGATGAGGCAAGCAATTGAACACTTCTGCGCTGATTTGTGGGTGTTCTTCATGCCCTGTCCACCGAGATCAATATGGGTGTCAGTGCAATGGCCTTAAATTACTGTTGGACGCTCATTACGAAGCAAAGCTCGATAGAATTGAGGGTGTCTGTAGGGTTTGTTAAAATGTGTGTGTGCAGTGCACATGTGAGTGCATTTTTCTGACGTGCCTGCCAATAAACACCAAGGCCATGAGGTAGTTTGAGTTGCAGAGGTTTAATCAACCAGAGGCATGATCTCTCCCTCTCAAACAAACACACAAAACCAAAAGGGAAAAGAACAAACTCTCCTGGTTACTTCCTGAAACCACAGGTCTCTTGGTACACAATGTAATATATATAGCAAATAATGTTGCAGTGCAGATAAAACATGAAATAGTGCGTCCACAATGGGATGATCAAAGGGCAGAAAAAGCAATAAAAGAAGTCCGTCTATCCATCAACGGGCTGCTGAACACCCAGAATGATCTCCGTCTCAGGTGGACTGGATGCCTGACGGAGACTCTCCTCTCTAAATCACTTGGCTGCTCTCTTATTTCCTGGATGACTGGACCGTTTCTCCCCTCAGCCATCTACAAAACAAGCAACTTCTGAAAGGGAAACTTCACCAGTCACTCAATGGTGAGTCACATTTATGTATTGATTTTTTTTTTTTTTGCTCAAAGTCGCATCAGTGCATCTTACGAGGCTTTAGGAATTAATCGGATTCTGCACACACTTTGTAAACATAATAGCACTTCTACACTGGCTTGCTTTTTACTCTGAAATGGAATGTTTTTTTATGCATTTACCATAAACTGAACTACCATAAATTACTATATTCCTGAACATATCTTTTTCCAGATGGCTACCTTGTTGAGGCCCGCTCCCATTCCTTACTCCTGCTAACCCCGTCAACCTTTCCGTGGACACAAGTAGACCACTTAACGGTGTCAACAGTGGCAGATTTACCTCTTGAAACTCGTAGTCATTTTTTTTTTTTTCAACAGGCTGTTGATCAGACACCATGTTTACCGACAGTCTACAAGGCAACTTGAAATGCAAGACGCGCCACATGTGTATCCGTTGGATAACGTGTCCTCCTGTTCCCCTTGACGAGCGTACCTCCTCGACAGTATCGGGCTATCGGGCCGCTTTGCTCTCCCAGACCTGTCACTGGCTGCTGGGCTGCCTGGCTGTCGCGGGGACAGGAGTGAGACTGTCCTGAAGAGAGATCACCCGGGTACAGACGGCTCACGCTGGGAGCTGGAGAGCAGCTGTAGAAATCTACTTTTTTAATGTATTCAGTGGAGCTATTCTCAAGTTCTCAAGTTGCATTACATTTAAAGCACTTCATCATTCCAAGTAAACAGCGTTTTGTTTGTGTTCAGAGTTTCTCATGGAACACATCCAGCCTCGCAAACACGTTGAAGGCCTTTCATACCGCCATAAAGCATTTGCCAAAAGGGTTTTTATGTTCTTTTTGTTTTTTAACAAACTTACAGTCGTCCTCTCCTCTCATTGGTGCAGTGCTGGCTTTTCTTTTTTTTCTGCGTTCTGCAGAAATGTGTATCGTGTTCCATTACCAACAATATGGTGACCTCCACATTATGCATTGCTTAACACTGCCGCTGTTAGTTAAAACTCAAGTTTGTTTGGGTTTCACTTTATGTATTGGAAGTTGCATTTCATTGATGAATGCATGCAGCACAAATTAATAAATGCTAGAACCAGACGGCTGTTTTCACATAAACAATGTAAATAATTTAATTTTCAGACTTTTTTATGTCGACAACAAAAAAAGATAAATCTCAAACAAATACTGGTTAAATTGTCCATCTTGCCTTCTTTTTCACGCTTTTGAGACAAATTCAAAATGAATGATCAACCATTTAAGTTTACATTAAATATGTTTAGATAAAGAGTTTTTTAAAAGTATACGTGCATATATTTTTGAGAACTTTTGCTTGCCAAGATAGCACTGCTTTTAGTATCAGACGTGCACCTCGCTCCATACTTTCACTGTATCGCTGATATTACAGAACTACACACTTCCACACTCCCTCTATTAAATATTTAAACTGGTGAAGCTTCAAACAGTTGGAGCAGTTCACTGTGCAATTAAAAGGCCTGAATTTGTAAAAGCCACAACGGACCCAGGCTGTGAGACGGAGGTTTGTCTTTGGATTCTGGAGGTGTTCAAATGTTTCGATGTGGTTTCTATGGTTGACGCTTCAGCATGCTCTATTTATGCTCTATTACATTATAAAGATTCATATCTGTTGTCACAACACTTCATTGAGCCCAGTTGCTCACGTCGGAACATTTTGGAAACACCATGTTGCCAAAAGAGCACAGCGCATTCGGCGTAATTAGGGTTTTGTTTGGCTGTGTCTCCGAAGCTCGTTGCCTCTGTAGATAATCCTTAAAGGCTACACAATGTGTTTGTCTGAGCTATGGGAGGACTGTGAACTCAAGCCCGGGCCCGTAAGCTGCCACAGAAGAAAATGAATGAACAGCCACATTCACAACAAAGCAGACTTTAAGAGAGAAGCACGGAGAGAACGGAGGATAGAGGTGGCTATCGTGAGATGTGATGACACGTAGCATAGCTGCCTTCCACAGCAGATGAATTACTTTGGACACTGGGCTACATCTCAGCCCTGCATTGTGCAGCCATTGTAATTTATTTTAAGATCTTTACCGTAACTTTTTGGCATGTGTATATTGTGGATTTGCACCTCATTGATAATCTTTAGATTTTGTTTTCGTTGCACTTAATTATCTAACACCCTTTCCTAATTTGCACTGCGACGGCAGCACAACAATTTACTTTGTGATGAATACAGTTTCATCTCATCTTAAGAAACTGTAAAATCTGTGGAAAGTGCAAGAAGTTAATGCTTTTGTCTTTATTTTTTTTAAATAAATTTTCATTTATTATTATTCCAACGAAAACTTTTTCTTGCTGAGAGTTAGATGAGATGATCGACACCACTCTCATGTCTGCAGGCAAATATGAAGCTAGCGGTCAGCCAGTTAGCTTAGCATAGCATAAAGACTGGAAACTGGGGGAAAGAGCTAGCTTGGCTCTTTCCAAAGCAAATGAAAGCAGCCTACTAGCACATTTAAAGCTCGGTAATTAACACGTTCTGTGTTTTTTGTTGAATCTGTACAAAAAGGTAACTGTCAACACAACAATGTGGTATACGGTGGGTTACGTTATATATTTTTTGGCTAGGAGCGGCAAACCAAGACCACAATTTGTTGGTTTTGCACTTCAGTTAATTTGAGGATTACTGGTTTACAGATCTTACAACCAGGGTAGCTAAGCTAACCAGCTAATGGTCTCCTGGCTAGCATCGTATTCGACGTAACGATATGAAAGTGGTATCGACCTTTTCGTCTTAACTCTAAGCAAGACAGTGCATTTTGAAGAAAGAAGACAGGCTAACAGCGTTGATGCTGCCAAACCTTAGCAGGTGAACCCATTGATTTCCATTTAATAGTTGATGACTGTGAGTTTTGGGCTCATTAAAACAGCGTGATGCAGATTCACAGTTTAGCGCCGTCAAACCGGCATCTATGACCTCCAAGGACCACTGCGTTTAACAGGGAACTGCCTCTCATTACTTATCCTTTATCTGCTGTCTCATTATACCCGTGTTTGGTTTTTTGATTTTTTTCAATGCAAATCTTCTGCTTAAATCAGCAGCTTTGTGTTTACAAAGGCGGGGGGGGGGGAGACTCTTCCTATTAGTGTTGAGAAATCTGGGCACTTGCGGAAGTAGTCGGGGTGTAAAAAGGGGGAAAAATAATATTTCCATCTTTAAGTGCTGCGTTTTTCAGTTAAGTATGATTTGTATGAGAGAGCGACTTCCTGAAATCTTTGCAGCTCAGCATCAGGTCTGCAGTAAACGAACGTGCATGTGCTGATACGCCTTCCTGGATGGTGGATGATAGCTCATGTGTCATGACTGCAGGCCTATCGCTCGCTGCGTTTTCCCCTGCGGTGTGAGCCAATATGTTCAGTAGACATAGATGTGGGCATTGCCTAATGGAATCCAGTCAGCGAGGCCGATACCATCGCCAAGTCACACTGCCAAGCCTCGATAACACCAGGCTCGCTCCCTCTCCGGAGCAATGGCAAGTGTCCTGGAGAGCCCTGCAGGATGTTACATATTAATATTTCTCCACATTTGCTGGGTGATAAGCAGCCTTGGAATGAATATTTCTTTTCATGAAACCACTTCGGCGCAGCGTCTTCATAGAAGACAATCTCTTTATGGGCCTGTATCTGAAAACAAATGCTCTGTCCTCAGCAACCTGTGCTTCTTAAAGATGCATCACCACATGGAGAGGGAAATAAAGGGAAGGTATGGTTGGAATAGGATCCGTATGGCCACTATATTGTGATATGCAGCGTTGAAGAAATAGTTTTGACATATTTTGAAAGCAAATAAGAATATTTCCCAACATGTCGAATTATTCCCTTTAATGGAAAAACTATTTTTAAACGGCTATGAGCCACATAGTCACTAGATATAGACCTGTGTGTGTGTGTGTGTGTGTGTGTGCGTGTGTGCGTGTGTGTGTGTGGGTGGGCATGTTTTACCCATATTGTGGGGACATAAATTGTTTACACAGTCACTTAAAGTATTATAAGGATTCGGATTAGGCGGTCATACCAATTATGGTTCGGGTACGTTTCTAGGAAATTAATGTAAGTCAATGTAATGTCCCCAAAAGTCATGAAACACGACTGTGTGTGTGTGTGTGTGTGTGTGTGTGTGTGTGTGTGTACCTGCATGCCACAGAGCCATTGACGTCTAAATGTGAAATGCAGAGTGAAAGGAATACAAACCACGCAGATCTTCGGCTCCCTGCCCAGTGAAAGATTCATGTTCTATTTCCCCATCAAATATGAATTGCGGTTTATAAGATCACATTTAAACTTCCATGCCACAGCTCGTGCATTCCCGAATACTTTTTTGGTGACATTGTCCGGGTTTATTTCTGGAGCATAACTGGTGGAAGTAGTTCACGAGTGTGTTTCTTCACGTCCAGAAGATGCGACGGTAGACCGGGACAAAGGACGCTAAGGCTGTTTTTAAACGCAGAAATAATGAAACATGGCGATGGAGGTGTTTTTCAAATAGTCGCCTGATCACTCGTGGTGGGCTGGCATAAGGGAACGAGGCATGCGTCATGTCTTGTTTAAGCAGCCTGATGCAGTGTGTGTTTCGGTGGATGGTTCACAGCTACTCCTCAGCCTCTCGTTGCAGCTCATGTTGTCGCCCCCCCACCCCTCCCCCCCATGCTGTTAACTGGCTTGGAAATTTTCCCGCCGGATACCATGACGACGACTGTCATCCGCACTTTGCACCGCAGCAAATGGAGGTCATCTGAAGAGACGGCACCCCTTACCTCTCTCACCGACGCTGCCATGGCTACGCGAGCCGGGGAAGACTCTCTCTCTCAGCCCTCCGCCGTCCCAGCATGCAGTTCACCTCTCAGCGGGCTGAAGCCATGCATCCGTTCCCACCTACATATGCTCCTGCAGAGGAATTCAGGTGCCAAGAGACTAGCGCAGCATGTGCTTGCATCTCTTACACATCCAAGTCCTTGGAGGTTTACATATCCAAGTCCTGCCAGCTCGGTGTAGAAATCCACCGGAGGAAAAAAAGAAACACGGGAAGCTGCTGCAAAAAAACGAGTTCACCCGTCCTCCCAGCATGAAATGATCCAAACACATTAATTATTCATCACAATCAAGTAAAGATTCCATATCTCTGATGTGTGTGCATCCACAGGGTCTTGGTGCCTTCAAAGTCCAGAGTTGCTGGCAAAATGTTCAGGATTTATCTGTTTGTGTTTCGACTTTTTCATCCGTGCTTGGATGTTCCCAGGTTATACATCAAACTTTCAGTTCATGAAACTCCACTCTTTCCAGTTTGACCGTAGTACCACTACATACACACATCTTCATGAATGTAAAATGATTGATTTTACTATTAAACTGAACTGGAAAAGGCCGAGCGGTGCCCCCTACATGAATACTCTTCTCTTGTGGGCTCAATGGCGCTTGACTCAGCTACTGTGTGTCTGGTGCTGAAGGCAGTAAATACCTGGAGTTGGAGGGATGGGATGGGATGGGGGGGGGGGAACAACAATGCACAGCCTCAGGTATGGAGATCGTTGCCAAAGTCAGTCAGGAGAAAGAATCTTTGTTTTTTGCTCTTCTTTCAATGAATAAATACTAGATAACTGATGCTATTGCAGCTTCTATGCTAACTATGCTAGCCGACATTGTTTTGTCGTCTCTCCGCGTCGTCTCACACGCCTAAACCCAGCTGCCGTGCAAGATAAAGAGACGCATGCCCAGCAGAAAAGCCCACATTTTTAAACACTATGAAAGTAAAAATACTTTTACAATAATAAAAGTATTCAAAATACAGAAGTATCAGCAATTTCCCTTTGAAGTAAGTGTACTTGTTCTGCAGAAAAATGACGTACGGAAAAAGAGAAACATTAAAACCACATTTTAAACCAGAGTAATTGTGCCGAGCTGTCTTACAAGCCTTCAATATTGCATTCAGCTAATGACGAGGACCGTACAAGATGAATTGACAGCGACAGTGGAGCCAAATTGCGTCGCAAAAAGAATCGAGAGCACGAATGACAAACCGACTCAAATATTAAACGCATTCAAAAGGGGGGATACCACTGGCAGTGACGGCGTAATCAATCCACATTTTGAGCTGATCTATTATGTAACGGCTCAGACAAAAGAACACAAATGAAGGAAGAAGTCGATCTCTCCTCCGCTGCGAGAGAGCCGCGTTCCTTTCAGTCTTTCCTCCTCTCCCGACTCATTTCTTCATGTTTCCCACCTCTTTCTGCTTCTCCTCCAGATCACATCCAGTCCATTTCCAACTTCAGTATATTACACTTTTGTCTGATGGCATGTGGTAGTTTCACATTTCGGAGTTATTTGCAGTGGGTTATATGTGCTGCCGCCACGGCGGCGAGACCTCCAGCTCAATTTCTCTCCCCGTGACAGATTTCATCCTCCACGTATCCATCTTTCTTACCAGCTTGGGCCACATTGCTTCTGAAATAGGAAGAAAAGGTCACAGCGTTAATGCACAAAGTGACAGTGGATACATCACCGAAATCTATGGTGACTTTTGGCAATACATCCCACACAGGATTTTCATTTGGAGGAAATGGGAGTGATGAGAGCGATTCGGAAACTGAAAACACATAAAGTCTCTTCTGGGCTGGAAAAGGTTTTTATTCCTAGTTAACTTTTTTTAATAAGGAGATAAACAAAGCTATTCTTTTTCATATAACTGATACAAGAAAACCAAACTTTGCCATTTAAATTAGTCTTAATTTTGCAACAAAAACAGATGGCGACCAATGCACTTCATAATGTAAACATTTCTCAAGACTGTGAGAAAAGACTGTGCCCATCTTCCCATATATGGTCATTTCACCAAGGATGCCACCATAGGGTCCTTACTGTTTATTTCCGTACTTGTTTCAGGGCATTTGCAGCGTACTCGAAGGTTTAAACAGCAACCTGTTACCTGCCTCGCATTCATGATTACGTTAGTTCTGAAGATGGTTTCGATGACTGACGAAAATCAAGGAAGTGGATACGACATTGAAATGTATAGCAGAGAAATAAGTGTTTTTCACTAAAAAGGTTGTTTAGCAAATCAGACGCTGTAGTGTACCTCATTATAAAGGCTTTTTTTAACCAGAATGCTTTGCACTGGTGAGGGGGTACTTGGCTGAAAAAAACCCCAGCACTTCCTCACAGTAAGTAAGAGGGCACCAATTTTATACCATCACGCTTCATTTTACATTTATCCTGCAGATCACAGCTAATGAAAGCATCTTGCTTTCGACTCGTCGGCGGGCTTCACTGGGTTGTGACTGGCAGTTGAATATTTATCCCAGAGCCAAAATATGAGGGAAATCAGGGAGGCAGAAACTGGAAGTAAGACGCCTTTGGCTCTGGCTGTGCTCCCAAATGTGCACGTTCATTTGAAACAGAGTTTTTTTTTTTTTTTTTTTCTTTTTTCAAAATGCTCAAATGTATGGCCTGATAGCGGCTCTCTGCTTGCAGCTCTGCAAAATGTGATTGATGGCGGCAGTTGTTGTTGTTGTTTACTCTGCCATGTTGAAGTCACTGAGAGTAAATGAGCCTGAAAAGCAACTCTGACTATCATGGAAAAACTGAAAATACTGTAGAAGTAGGATGTAAATATCAGTCAATTTAAAGATGAACGGATGAAACACGAGATAAATAGATTAAGTAGGATTGAACTTCATTCATTCTCAAGGAAATGTCTGTCAACAAGATGTTTGGTATCTATCAATCACTACAACTCTCTTGGTTCTCAGTCCTGTGTTTGTTTGACCGGCTCACTTCCACCATAAGTGGTCCCTCTCATTTATCCTACATCACTTGTTCAGATAGTAGCACATTCAAGCCAGTACAGACGACATGGTGCACGAATGACATGCGAAAAGCAAGAAAAGCGTCATTGCACGCACAAGAACGTACCAATTGGCGTATATATGTATATGTATGTATGTGTATATATATATATATATATATGCATGTATGTATGTGTATGTATATATGTATGTATGTATATGTATGTATGTATGTATGTATGTATGTATGTATATGTATATATGTATATATATATATATGTGTGTGTGTCTGTATATATATATATGTGTATATATGTATATATATGTGTATATATATATATGTGTAGACGTTACATTATGTACAACGTAAAGAATGCTGCATCTGTGTTATAGTGGAAAATAAAAACTGTCTAGCTTTTTTTAAGGCCTTCAAATTAATTTCACGATCTTCATTCGTGGTTTGTGACGACACCGTTTGCTAATTCGATTGAAAGTCCTGGAAATAAGTCTTCCTTTTAGATACGTTTCAGTCTTGCGGGGGTTCAAAGTACTATTTCCAAACTCAGCAGTATGAACTGAAGAGGTGCCATCACTGTACGTCAATGGTTGGATAAAAAACATTGACTTACATGTTTTGTGAAAAGTAAGAAATGTAGAAAATCTACAATGGCGTTAGATTTGTCGTGTAACTGAACAGGTTTAGACATCGTCTCATAATAAGTTCACACATCACGTTATGGCTTATTCTTGCCTGTCTGTTTATTTTAAGAAAGCTAGACCGATGGGACTGTTGAGTGATCATTAGGGTGGGCTTTTCCTGCTGATTCAGTTCCGTGTCTTGTAGATTGCAGGCTGTTGGGGCCATTAGTAAGGAAGCTTTTTTGTTCACACCCTCTGTCTCTCTCTCTCTCACTCCTTGTCCTTGTGGGTGATTAGAATGCACCCTGGTTGTCTGTCTGCTCGCTCATTAATCACACAGCGAGAGACTGCTGGCCGGATGCTAAATATACAGTTTGTCCTCGTCTCAGCGCGCCACACAAAGTGCTATTACAGCAGAAAACCACACAGGGTCATAAATGACTCGTGAGCAGGACTCCGGGTTTCCTAGCGCTCGTTATAGTAACCCCGCCAATATTTAAGGCGTCGAGACTCCCCAGCATCTACGTTAAATCTGACTCTCATTCAAATCTAGACATCGGACGGCATTTATAGATATTCTGTTTACATTACAAGGCTAGCCAGCGAATGGTTCTTTAAATCAACATAAAACAAAACGTTCAATGGTCATCTTTGCCTGAAGCCGGTGTATAACCCACAAAAGTCTCGCCATCAACACACAACTTAATCGTAGTATTTCACAAAAACATATTTTTTTATTGATACTATATATTGTTGTAACATCTGATTCAGATTTCTACCGTCAAGTTTCTCCCTTTTAAACATGAACTTGTGTTTAGATTGCCTCAAGATTTAAAGTGACAGGTCTCTAGCTGAGTGTCACTGACCATTCGCTGAGCCTCGCTTATCTATTTGTATTGTTTGTACTTTCAAGTCAAAGGCTGTTAGAATGCAGACTGACCTCTGTGTTTGCCAAACGCAATGCTACAGACGGTGAGCTTGTCCGGGGATGCTGATCACGAGCCAACAAAACACAGGACGGAGATGCTAACGAAACTCTTCCACGCAGAGGAAAAGCACTTGTTCACTTGAGGAGGATGTTTGTGATTTTAGAAGAGAGCGTTCATGAGTCAACAGTCTGCCAACGTGCACCATAGCTTCAACAACGTCTTGTGACTTAAAGGACACGGTTAAAAAGAACACGGACACTGTAATAGGGACCACTTTTCATCTTCTTTCTCTAGTTATTCTGCCTCCACATTCGAAAGCCACCCTCAGGGCAGTCATTTACCTATTACTGCTGCGTGATTCACAGGCAAACATTATGAGGTTGGAGCTTCCCTAATAGAATCCAATGGCTCATTCTTTTTTATATTTTCTGTCTAAGGACTTTAGCAGCTAGTGTGTGAATGTGGATTGTTTAGCTTTGTCCGAAAAAAAGGGAGGGTGTCGACCCAACACCAATCATATCGCGAAGAGTTAAATGTGTCTACTATAAGAACCGTATGTGAGCCTTAATTTGATAAGTCTTCAGATTCATCCGTGTCTCCCAGGAAGAGGGATGAGACTCATTTCGATTGGGATATCTGGGGATTGTGCCCCTGATTTTACCTGTCAAACTCACTTTCACAAGTCCCGGTGAATACTGCAGAGTGTTAGAACGGTACAATATCATGAGTCCAAGGGTGGGGGGTGGGGGGTTTTAGAGACGTGGGCAGTAGGCGATGTCATCCCCCTTGTTAGCAAGATGACAAAATGCATGGGCCCTTGTTAACCTGCCACCCCCGCCTCCATCCTCCGGCAGCAGGCAGACTGCCGGGGCAGAGGGGTTGTTTAGTTGAATGTCTCCCTGACACATCGATCCTTAATCCGACTGTGGTTTGTGCAAGTTGGCCTCTGTGGCCCCCGATTTGAAATATCAGCAGCCTAACCGTGCTGTGTATTGATGAGTCCGTGGCGCTGTTCGTGGTGCTGAAGCAGCAGATGGATTTGTAATTGCAACTTTTTTTTCTGAGACCTGCCGCTCGAGCCGACTATTTATTTTCTGCAAGTGGAAGACTTGAGCTCTACACATGCGTCGTCTCGCTTGTCACTGGTGTGATGGAGAAGAATTAACTCCCGCGATCAGAAGCTCCAAATACACTATTGTGTCGAACAGTCGCATAACCGCACAGTCTGACGCCTTTAAAATAATAAATATACTCCAAACATTGCTCAAATACTATTGCTTCTTATGCTTTACCTGTTGACTTCATGCATGAAATGTATATTATCCCAAAAAACATCCTCCAGTATGCATTTAATTCCTCCATGCAGCATGACGGGATATTCCCCAGACATTGTCAATCATCACCACTGTCTGTGTATTTCATCATGCTTTAAACAGCCGGCTGCAAACTCTTTTACTTCTTCATCGTGACGGGTTCAAGGGTCTGTGAGGGGGAGTTTTCCCTCCCGGTGGAAGTGCCTCCTGGGTGTGAGGTTTTATGTTTCTCTCTGACAGGTTGTTTGCTTGTGGAAGATGTCAGCGGTTCATCTGCAGCATATTCACTTTGAAAAATCACTTAAAAACATGGGAACGGTGTGTTTTTTTTTCCGCAGAAACCGGTTGGAGGAAACAAGCGGCGGAACAAGATGTACTGTACTTACTGTTTGAGTGTCTGCTACGCCTTCCAGGGGTTTCACAGTGCTGCAAACAGAACGGCAGAGTGCAGAGTGTGCAGTATTTGGACAAGGCTTAATCCACAGAGCGAGCAGTGAATCATAAACAAGATGTCTTATTGACTTATCGACCTTTTACGCACGTCAAAGTAGTTTCCTGTTTTGTATCCACCCCCCCCCCCTCCTCCCCCCCCACGCCATTTCAATTTGAGCCTCAATAATTCTCTGGATTGCAACTCGCACATTTCACGCTTGATTTCATGTTTCTCTCCACATTTATGGAGAAGCAGTTTGTGTTTGCTTTCGCAATTTCCGTTAATGGCTCCGGAGATTGTTTTTGCTCCGGTTTGGACAGGCCGTAATGTGTGGGAAGTTGCTTTATAAAAAGAAGCACTTGTACCCTTTGTCACAGATCATCTAGCTTTGTTTCACCTTGGGGATGTGAGGTTTTACAACGTGACCTCAAGCGAGCATCACGCTGTCCGCTCTGCAAACATTATTTACCGCAATCCCTTTTTAAAAAAACATGTGATTAAAGAACACACAGATAATCCGTAGCATCGTGCAACAAACGCAGCAGCTGATCACCAATATTACAACCAATCACTGCTGCAGGATGAGTGAAGTGTAGAAGTAGAGGGAAATAAAAACCATGCAGAAAAGGTACAAACGCACGATTATGAAACTCGTCAGGAAAGACAAGATACGAGTCCAGCTCTTTCCTAGAGCTGATGACGCACAGCAGGGCTGCCACTTTATTCAGAGTATCTGAACCGCTGTAATCACAGCAGGAACGTGCAGTCGTACACTGTGAAGAGTAAACAAACAGCACAATATTCCTCTTAATAAAGAGTTAAATTCATGAGGGGTAAATGGCGCCTTTTGCTCAATCCATTTCCCCTCTGAGCTTTAGCTGCTGTAGCCTTACTTGTGGCCTTACTAAGATAGCGTTGACGCCCACACCAGAAGGAACATGGGTGGCAAAAATTCAAAATCACCGGAACCAGAGGGTCCGATTGTTGAGTTAATGCGGCAGAAACACGGAGAGTCATGTTTAGAATGCCTTCCATACTGGTCAGGGGAGTTTGGGTTTCCAGAAAATGGTTCTTTTTTAAATCTCCTTTTCTTTTGTCTTGTGTTTTGATGCTTTTATGTGAAGCACTTTGAATTACCTTGTTGTTGAAATGTGGTATACAAATAAACTTGCCTTGCCTTGCCTTACTTGGTCTGGTGTGACCGATAGCATATTGTGGCTAATGTTAGCAAAGGGTTGTTGCTCTAAACTGACAAAGGGCAACGACATTTTGTCCACTGGCAACTTCAGGAAACTTTTTTTTCACTATAAAAACCAGGAACACGTCAGTATTACGCTGTACTAAAGAACCCAAAGGGCAACGGGTCACAACGGGCTATGAACGTGAAGTGTTCCACCTCGGCTCTGTGCCGATGTGAATGCCGGTTGCTTCTGTAGCCCAATTGCTTTATCACATTCTGCTCTTGCATCTGACGGCTGCTCAAACCAGCTGAGATAAGGAGTCGGCCTCCGGGTCGTTTTCGTCCTCGTCCCGGCGGTCGGCACATCTGATGTGATGCCGGTGGAGCAACGCTGACACACCTTTCCTCTTGCACACAACTCTCTCCCCCGTTGCTGTTAGCTGACCGGGGAACCGGGTCTTCCAGCTCCGGCGGGAACGCCGCTGAGACGTTGTAAACATTCAGGGCTCAGTCCAAAACCAAGAGGGGTCCGGGGGGCAGAGTCTGTTCCCCATTTACGACAGCCATGTGCATTCATTTTCAAGCCAGATAAAAGAATGCTTAAATATCCGTCCAGCATTTGGGAAAAACATGATCGTTGCCGATGGGAAAAATCCCCCTGCAGAGTCGATTTCCTGCTTTGGATCAAATTGATCTTGAAACCTGTACTGTTTAGTCTATTCCCCCATTGTTGGAACTTTTGCTCCAGTCATGTGCTGGTTCAGTCGGAGCGACTTGACACCAAGTTGAAGTTATTTTCAAACCTTTGAGAAAAAAAAGCTGGAGCCCCTGAGCTCAGCCAAGGAGTACAAACGGGCTGTTGCTCCGGCAACTTTATCCCCGGCAACTTTATCCCCGGCCTTGTGCACGTCCTTGCTTCTACAACAAGTCTGCGGGGTGAAGACTGTCGGTGGTGATTGGCAGGGCCTGGATTCCCTTCTCATCATGACTTATTGGAGCCTGACCTTAGACGTCAAAGGTAAAGTGTGAAGTGAGGCTGAGCATGACCTTCACGGGTCATATCTGCTGTAAATGATTGGAGTGCCCTTTGTCTACATGGTTGGAGCTAATCTGGATGTCAGGGGGGGGAAGAGAGGAAGCGCAGAGACGAACATGACGTATGTTAAGTAAAAACGTTTGTTTTTTTAAATTTGGGAGCAATTATAGGAAATCGCCAGTTTCACAGCACACCTGGCCTATCGCTGGCCAGATTTACACACGTCGAGATCAAATATGTGACATTTCTGTCACGCGATTGGCCGTCTCTGCTGCCACGTGTGACAAACTGACAATAGCGCAATAAAGGTCGGCGCAGCGTGACCTTTTGGGGCGGCATCACCTCGCTGCCGAACGCACACGGACCCGCCACACAGCAGCAGGATGTAAAAGCTGCCCTTTCACACTCCATCGTGATTGATCGCCTCTGAAGGCTTCAGTCTCCTCATTCGGAGAACACTAGGTAAATAACCATCTCTGAAATGGCAGTTAATGCATCTTTAAATAAACAAACGCCCATTAAGAGGGATTAACACCCGTTAATGTGGTCACGCTAATGGTCGCTATTCTAACCTGATCTTGAATAATATGCGGCGGGCGTAATTACTGACACCACGAAGGGTTTTGCTGTGCCGTGTGTGTGGAAGAAGGCACCACTATTGTCTCGCTGCCACCACTTTAAGATTTCACATTTTAATTAAAAACTACTTTGAACACAAACCCCAGGAGGAAATCGCTCAGAAAGAAAAAGCAAAAAAAAAAAAAATGTAAACAAAACATTATCTAAAAATGTCAGCTGTGTGCATTTTCTCTTTCTGTTTCACTCACACACACACACACACACACACACACACACACACACACACACACACACACACACACACACACACACACAAGCACGGTTTGACCGCTGGCTATTAAACAGCCATTAGTTCAGCTGACTCCTCTTCAAGGAGCAGGAAGGCCCAAGGCCCAGTGATGCACTGTGGGTCACATTATGGTTCAGTTACTGCAAAAACCTCAAACGTTCATTCAAAGTCGGCACATTACTTCCCCGATAAATCATCCTTAACTCCTAATTATGTCCCTCTCCCCGTCCCACTGTCAACAGGTAGCGCCTCTTCCTGTCCTCAAGCCACCTTGGAGAAGTAATGCGTTAACAAGCCGGAGTGCAGGTAGCTCTCTGATTAGCCAGATATGATAAGCTTGTGGATCATGATGAATTTTGGCTGCAGTCAATTTTCAACAACAGCCAAGCAGCCCCCCCCCCCCCCTCCCCGAAGGCCGCGCTACTTGTCGAACATCACCATCAACTGGCACGTGTCCATATTTATGGGCTTTGGTTCAAGGATGAAAAGCGTATCTTGGTCATAACTTTCGGTTTTGCAAGTTTTATGAAATCAAGTTGATGGATTGAGGTGCTTCTGATTTTCTTTTTTTTTTCCAAAACTGCTTTCCAGTCCTTTAGCACCACACGGTGCCTCAACTGGGCAGTACAGTTGTTAGTGTGTGTGTGTGTGTGTGTGTGTGTGTGTGTGTGTGTGTGTGTGTGTGTGTGTGTGTGTGTGTGTGTGTGTGTGTGTGTGTGTGTGTGTGTGTGTGTGTGTGTGTGTGTGTGTGTGTGTGTGTGTGTGTGTGTGTGTGTGTGTGTGTGTGTGTTAAAGTTAAGCGTGTGTGGCATTTTTGCTGATCCTCACGTTTTTTAAGAGGTTTAAGGTTAGGCACATGCTTAGTGATTGAATCGAGACAATTTAAGGCCTTCACCAGTTGAGTGATTCAAGTGTGTGTGAAGTTTCTGTTTAGCTTTTTGTTGTCTCTGTTTTTTCTCCTGCCACATTTACCATCCACCTCAAAAAGATATTGATCCCATCTGCATTTGTTGTTTTAATCCTGTCTGGCATTTTCTTAATCCTCCAGATAAAGAAGCAGAATAAAACTCCACGGTCTGAGGCACCTTCAGCTCATCAACCGCTCACTGCTTCTTCAGTCACTCACACGAAAAGATGCCACGCTGCCAGTCTCTACTGAAGCTGACGTAGATTTCCAGCGATCCATCATCCACGCCGTATTAATCACACACCAGCTCCCCATCCACGCTCCGAATTAGCTTTGCAGAACGGAACCCTTCAGAGATAATCACTTTTTCATCACCGGCAATGTGACGTGTGGCAAATTCAGATGTGGATATGATGGATAAAAAACAAAAGGACAGACGTGTGTGTGTGTGTGTCTCTGTTCAGCTGCATGTAGAATATCATTCAGCGGACGATGCTGCTGCCATTTGTGGCTCCAGTATCACATTTTGTATTAAATCTACCACTTTAAATAGTTTGGGATAGCATTTAACAACAGTAAAGCAGCCTTTAATGTTCATTTAAATGTCAATTCCTAATATTTGAATATGTTTCAGTATAAGTCCTTGCACTTGAGTGTAATGTAATTGATTGTGTTGATGTTGTGGGGCTTTTAAACAGTCATTAAATTGAACCTGATAGGGAAGATAAACATTTCCATCTCTGAGATTCTTTTTCTTTCCTTTGATAATAATCTGTACTAGCCGGCTAGTGCAGCCATATCAAGGTATGTCGACTGATTGTTCCAACTGGATTGATATCCCAATTTCATAAATGAATCCTTAATTTGATGCTTCGTCAACTTCTTAATATTCTCTTCAGCGAGACACTATTGGAAAAATCTCATTTGAATGTGATGTGCAATGAATGTTTCTTTATTTTTTGAAGCAGAATAAAGCAACACCTTATTTGATGAAGGTGAAAATAACAAAAAGGTCGACCGACATCCAGAAGCATTCCTATGAAAGTTGTCATTAAGAGGGAGCATTCAGGAGGTCTGCTTTGTGATCTCTGAGAAACTGTTTACCATTAAGTTGAAAGAATCGAGGTAAAGTGCCTGAAGATTGAGTCCGCTGGGAGCCGGCGGCTATTGGAACGCTTTCTTTCATCCTGACGGATGAGCTGCTCGATCTGCACTCCGGGTTGCGTAGAAGTCGTCTGAAACGTCACGTGTGCTGCTATCGCCTTAGCCACGTCTCAGCAGTTGCTCTATAAAAAGCTGAAAGCTTTCATGTTACAGCCAGGACTATCTGCATTATATTGATTTACTCAAGGAGCCTGTCTATGAATGGTGTATATAAACGTGTCACGACTAAGCTACAGTGAAAAAGTGGCTGCCAGCTCAGGTCGATTGGCTGCGAGAGACTTGCGACCGAGTACGTTGGCCTCACAGTTGCAGCACTGAATGTCAATCTGCACCACGTTCATCTGTTGCCATGAGTGCACACTGCAGGTAAGAGCGCTGATATTTGACATGACACTGCCATCCAGTGGTGCGATCGCTGAAGCCAGCTCATCTACGACTGGTCATTTATACTATTTACAACCGAGAACGTCAAGAACCGTTTCAGTAATTAAATACAATCATTCATTGATGGCATTTCTTTAATAAACATTTGCCGGAGGAGGGAGGGGGACAAAACCATTTCAGTACAAAAAGAAAAAGAACTTTTTATTAACGTGATTTGTTCATGATTTTACAACACCTATTGGCAAAAAGGCATGTGGACTTTCAGATGAGAACAGCCTTTCTCCATGAAGTCGGGTTCTCTGCAGTCGTCCGCCTGGAACTAACAGTCCTCCGTCCTCAAATAGCTCCCTGTGCAGATACGTACGCCATCAGCCAATCGGCTGAGCCGTCATTGCTTCAACATAATAAAGGCCGTAATAAAAGAGGACACTACATTACTGCTCAGATTCCTAATTGTGCAGATAAAGCACACCATCCATTCCGTGTCATAGCTAAAATAGTTTCCGCCTACTTCAGTCAGTAGTGCAAAACATTAATACTAGTCTGCCCGGGAGCAGTTACACAGAGGCTAAGGTAGGAGATTTAAAATGTGCCCGGCCTGATAAATGTACACAGAAAAAAGGTAAAAGCTTAATTTAAAAGGACAGCAGAATAGATTACAAAAACATAGGAAAATGGTATGAGCGAGAAAAGCTCCTCCGGTGTTATTCGGCTGTCCTTCTGCACCGTACTCCACATTCCAGACTGAGGAGGAATACAAAGCCGGACACAGATTTAAGTTTCTACAAACCGAGTGTGCGTCTCCAGATCCCTCTGGTCTGGCCTGAGAGGCTTCGGGCTCAAAAGCGAGTCCTCTAACCTTTTTGTCTATCGTCACAAACTGCCATTTACTATTTCCAGTCTTTCAGAAAGGCAGGCCTCGTCCCCTGATGGTTGAGTTCACATGTGGGACGAAGCCGAGGGGTAGCGGCGGAGCCCCCACTTGGGAAGGGGAGCCCCAGGGTTGTCCTGGTGGGGGAGGAGGTCCACCGTCCTTTCGAGCCAAGGCGTGGTTGTACAGGTGGATAGCACTGGGGTTGGGCTGTCCCTCCACGTGTAACGGGCTGTGATTGTATTTAAACCGGTGGTCCTGGTCCCCGGTGAACACCATGCTGCTGGGTCCGGTGGCTCCAGCGCCCGGCGGGAAGGGGTCTGGGTGGGCCGGGGCCAGAACGCCGGCAGCCGGTCCGTGTCCGCTGAACACTTCCCTCAGAGCGTGAGGCGGCAGGCCCCCACCCAACATGTGACCCATGTAACCGTCCCCAAACCCTGCAGGGGTGAAGGGGGGCGGCGGCGGATGGATGTAGTCTCCGCCGTACCCGGGCCCCTCTGCAGTGGGGAGAGGTGGGTAGTCTGGCTCTGGGGGTCTCCCTCCATCACCGCCACCTGCGGACGCAATCGGTGGCGCGTGGCCAGTCTTGGGCTCGGGTGGGGGCTGCCGGTAGTCCAGGTCAGCGTGTGGAGGTGGCTCTGGAGGCTCAGGTGGTCTCTGGTTTGGAGGCAGGATGGACACGCCACCGACATCAGACACTGAAAGGCAGAAATGACAACATTATACTATGCGCTGGAATGTGTTTCTAGTTGTTTTATCTAACTTTAAGACTTCAGTGCTGCTGTAATCTGAATTTCTCTGGGTTACCTGGAGAGACCGGGCTGGGCTCTGGAGGCTGTTTAACTTCTGGAGGTGGAGGCCCTCCTGCTGCTGCTCCTGGGTTGGTACTCTCCGCCCCTTCTCCTCCGTCACTCGGTTCCTGCCTCGGAGCCTGCTGAGCCTGGAGGAGCTGAGCCAGCAGCATCGTCATGGCCGTCTGCGTGGCAGCTGCGGCCTCTCCTTCTGGAATACCCGACGGCGCAGACATGGGGGGCGAGGGAGGCTTGGGCATCGGGGGCGTACGGGGCACGCCTGACGGGGCGGCGGGCTGGGGAGGCTTCGCCGGCGCGGGTTGAGGAGGAGGCTCAGCTGGGTCAGAGGGCCCGAGGGCTTTGGAGAGCTGCTGTAATGTTTCCTGATTCACCTTCGTGCTCATGGACTGGACGAACTGGGCCGTGTTGGCCGAACTCTTGGACTGGCCGAGGAAGTTCAGGAGGACCGCTAGCTGCTCCTGGGTCAACTGGGAGCTCGGACCCTTTGGGTCTGTGAGAAGAAAGAAGATTCTTAACCTTGGGAACACACATCTGGGATGATATAATCTCCAGCCTTTTCTGGAGCTTTCGACTGCAGCTAAGATTCATTACAAAGCTGCAATCTCAATGGGTTTTAATGCCAAAAATCTTTCTGAATGTAAAACTGAAAACAAGTTAGACGAGTCACAGGTGTGAATATTACACAGTTCAACAGTATTGAAGGGGCAACTACCGAAGTAAGCTTGAGTCAGTGCGTTTATGGGAAAGAAAGAAGCAAAGCTATTTCGCCTTTAAAAGTGATCGATACATTCTGAGTAAACTCCATCTGTACTTGTTTTGGATGCATTGCATCATCCTCAAATGATGAGTCATTAGCACAGCACCTTTCATGACTAAGTGCAAGAGCTGTTTACCGGTGGCTGACAAGCTAATAATAAGTAGAAACGCAAACAGCAGTTAAACTGACCCAGCAGTGTAGGAGCAGCCGCATTGGGAGCTTTACCCCCTCCGGGAGCAGGGAAGCCCTGAGGAGTGTTACTGCGGCTGTCGTCGTGGCCCAGCTCTTTGCGGGGCGCCTTGGGGGCCGCCGCTTCCTCCGGCATCTGCTTCTGCCGCCGACGTTTCTTGCTCCACAGCTCGTGACAGTCCTGCCACAGCGGAAGACTGGAGGGATAGGAAAACCGTTAACACTGTAAAACCCCGGTGATGAACACGTCGCGCGCGACAGGAAGTAAGGAAGACTTACTCTGGCGGGGGCATCTTGTCTGGGTCCACGTCCTTGAGGAACTCGCTGCCCAGCGCTTGTTCGGCCGTGCAGCGTTTGCTGGGGTCCAAGTTCAACATGTGGTCAAACAGGTCCAGGGCAGACGGAGGGATGCTAGACGACAGAGGCAGTTGAGTACAATGCACTGCTAGAGAGCCACATCTTCAATTAGCCGTCATATACATGGACTTACAAAGCAAACTCCTCTCGTAGCCGTCTCCTGTACTGTTTCTTTGGTTTCATGGTGTTGAAGAACGGAAGTTTTATTACATCTGGCCAGACAGCAGGACAGGGGCTTCCACATATCCGGCTGAAAGACAGAAATTAACTTGTTTTACCAGAACGCAGCGATGAGTGGACCCAGTAGGCTCTCTACATATCTCAAAATGACAACACCCAGAAAACTGGCCTGACTTGTTGCTTTCATTCACACATGAATATGCAAGCGTGTATTTTCTCTCCTCCCTCACGAAATAATTAAACATTTTACAGCGTGCATAACTCACAGCAGAGGCGGTCGGCCTCCACTACATTAATCACAACCGTCACCTTTCCTCTAACAAGGCCAGTCATAAGGAAACCAGTGGTGCCCGCTAAGCAAAACACATCGTGGCGATCACTACTTGTGTACCGCTTTCTCTTCCTGTTTCAGGTGGTTGAAGCCCATTCTCAGTGGGTGCAGCGCTTAGTGGGAACCGGTCAAGAGCTCACAACTGGATCTGAATTCAAACAACATGATTTGGACTAAACTTACCTGATGAGCTCCAACTGAGCAAGCTCCTGGTTTGCTTGAAAAATTGGTTTCTTTGTGAACAGTTCTCCAAGAATGCATCTGTGAGAGACAGAAACAAGATATAAAACACCAACGGGGGAGATGATCAAGTGACAACAACACGTAAGCGGTTCAGTTCTTACCCGCAGCTCCACACGTCAATAGCCGGCGTGTACCTCTCTTCTCCCAGGAGCAGCTCTGGGGGACGGTACCATAGTGTGATCACTTTATTGGTGTACGGACGACTGACGAGGGGAACAAAAGACACGCATTGTTAGGATTACCGCACACAAGAGGGAAGGCGCGACAGGTGTGGTGCACATCTCAGAACATCGGAGACTCACCTCTCTTCAGAGTTATACAGCCGAGCGAGACCGAAGTCTGCCAGCTTTATTTGACCTCTGAATAGGAAGGGGAAAAAGGAATTGATGTAGTCCAGAAAAGAATGTGTGACTGTTCGTACCGATTATAGAAATACTGAGGACTCACTTGTTATTGAGCAGAATATTGGAGCACTTGATGTCTCGGTGCAGGAAGTTCTTCTTGTGGCAGTAATCGAGGCCCTCCAGCAGCTGTCGCATGAACGACTTGATGTGGCTCTCGTTGAAGTGCACCAGGCCGGACTCCAGCAAACCCATCAGGTCGTGGTCCATGTATTCGAAGACGAGATAGAAAGCGCCTGAGAGGAGAGAATAAAGATTTAGTCATCGGAACGAATCCACATCGTGTGGCAGGACCATAGAGCCGTTAAAGAACATAACGTACCTTTGTCATTCTTGAAATCGAGAGCGTCCTCCTTGTCCGTGACGATCTCCTTCATGTTTATGATGCTCTTGTGGTTGAGTTGTCGCAAAATCTTAATCTCTCTGATGGCTGTGATTGGGAAGCCCTCCTTTTCATTGTCCAGCCGAACTTTCTTCAAAGCTACCATTTCAGCTGTGAAACAGAAGAAATAGGAGATCAGCATCAGCAATATAACACTGAGAATGCATCCGTATTGACAATGTTGATGTGGAGAAACAGAATGAACACTCACCGGTGTCTTTGTCTTTAGCTTTGTACACCTGACCGTAGGTGCCTTCCCCTGTGATTCCAATAATCTCAAACTTATCCACACAGCGTTTGCCCCAATCTATCTCAGTTTCCTTGATCTCGCCGTATCTCGGGCCACAGATTCTGGAAAATACAAGCAAATAGATATTTTAGTGGGAGTAAGGTGAGCGTACACAGCAAACGGCAGCGTAAGAAAAGATGACACGGCACTAAGTGCGTCGTAACATACTTAGGTCTTCGGCGAAGAGTTTGGGACTTCTTGTCGTCGGGTGGGCTGCGCGGGGAAGACGTGCCGCCAGGAAGTTCAGGGGGGAGAGGCAAGTCGGAAAGAAGCGGACGGGCCTTTCTCTCTGACTTTTTCTTCCCTGAGAGCAAGCTGTCCTTCAAGCTGCTAGCAGGAAAAAGAGATACAAAGAGAACAGAGTAAGCCTTGACAATCAACTATGAATAAGAATTATAGGTCAACTGGCACTACGACACACACGCATACCTTTCTCCTTTATTCATGTGCTCAAGAACCGTGAGGGGCAATGGTAGGGATGTCAGAGCGGAGATGAGTGGACCAGTGGCTCGTTCCTTCTCTTTGCTCTGTCCAGCTGCTGGCGCTTTCCTTTTGTCCCGATGCACTGAGTCATCTTTCCCCTTTCCATCTCGGTCCCTGCTGGTCGGGTGCTCGGCGGTCCTCTTGGCCGACCTGTCGGAGGGGGACTGGGGCAGGCTCGATGTGGGAGTTCTGGGACCTTTCTCCGGCTGCGGTGGGGAGGGAGGGCGGCCCTTTCTGGATGTGTGATTGGGCTTCGGGCTGGGTTGATGAGCAGACGAGGAGCCCTTGGTTGGAGTAGATGTGTTGCTGCAGTTCTTGGCCTTGGCCGCTGCTTCTGCAGCTTTAACCTTTTTCTGCTTGCTGAGTTCAGCAGCAAGACTGGTTTTGAAGGTGATCGTGCTCGGCGAGAGGCTAGAGGGGCGACTGCGGGAGCGAGAGTGGCGGTGACGACTACGAGAGCGTGAATGCTTTGATGAATATGGACTTCTGCTACGTGATCGAGCAGATCGCCTGGAAAGAAAATGACACACATTTTTAGACCTTCCATAAGATAGAAAATCTAGTGGATATCTAAATATGAAGACATAACATAAAGCAAGTTATACAACACCAATGGCACATGCAGGACAGTCCGGTCAAAGGTTTTTGGAAAGTCAAATATTGACAGAAAACACTAAGAATAAATGTCAGACTGGTCAAACTAGCCATATTTCTACATCGGCCTAAAATGTAAGAACTGACCTGACATCTGGACTTGGGCTCAGGGACTTTCTGTATGGACTCCTGGATCTCCTGCGGTTCCCATAAGGACTTGCACCGAACTCTCCTTGTTCAAACGGACTGTGTCGGCCATAACTTGGGGACCTGCGCCAGTTTGCTGGGCTCGCTGGCGATCGCTTCCTTTTGTTGCTGGAGTAGGAAGTGGGTGACTTGGGCACACCGTACGGCCCGTATCCATCTCCATCCCGGCTGTAATATGCGGAGCTGGGAGAGAGTCTTTTGCTCCCGTAAGTTGGACTTCTTCTAGATATTGGCTGGTTATAACCACCAGGGGACTGGTAGCTATATGAATAAGACGTCCCATAGGGACTTTCTGCTTTCAAACCAGGACTTCTCTTGTATGCCCTGGGGTCTTCCCGCTCATCCCTGTAGGATTGTGGAGCATCTCTGTATGCAGATGGTGGCTCTTTATCAGATCTGGTTTTACTCTTCGGCCTTTTTGAATCCTGCTTATCTGCAGTTTGCGAGGACTGGGATGAAGATGTCCTTTTACCATTTCTGTCACTGCTCCTTGTAGCGTCTCTGGGATTCTTAGAGCCACCCAGGCTACCTCCACTCCTGACTTTGGAGGAGTCTCTCTCGCGGCTCTGGCGGTCCTTTTTCCTGCTTGGCAAGTCCTTCTCTGGCTTGCTCCTCTCGGATGGTCCCCGTGTTTGTTCGTCTTTACCGACGCACACCGCCTCCCGGTCTCTCGGGTGACTTCTGTCTGGGGAAGCCGGTCCATTAGAGTCACCATCGCTGAGTCGGTCCACTGACAGCCTGTCAGCAGCGTGGGGGTCAAGTTTAGGAGAGGGGCTGCCAGAAAACCTCTCTGACTGGGAGCTCACGTCATCGTACTCTACCAATGTCCGAAGTTCGGCGTCTTTGTCAAAAGTGCCCTTTCGGTGAATGTTGGGGTCTCCCGTTGTACTGGGGCACCACAGATCTTTCCCCTTGGTCTGTCTGCGTTTCTTTTTCCGAGAAGCCGACGATCGCCTCTTCTCCCGGTGTCTGTCTCGCTGAGCAGCAGCGCTCCCCGGTTTGCTACGCCTGTCCTGTCTGTTAGCATTCCTCTGAGCAGAGGGGCTCCGTCCGCGAGCCTCGCGAAGCACCTCTGAATTAGGCATTTATCTACAAAATAAAACCCCCAAAAGAGCCACGTATGAGAATAATCTATATATTATATCCTATACTACAACTATGTTCCTTGTGTCGTGGAACAAAACATTGGGCTTAGCAGTGTAACGTCGACAGGCTAACAGCTAATAATTCACAATTAAAACAGCAAGCTAGCTAGCTAACCTAGCTAAATAAAAAGCTTAACATTAGCATTGCAAAGCTAGTTCGTATCAGATTAAAGAAAAGTGAGTTACCCACGATGGTAGTTATTTCATGACACTTGGTGCCTGTCGATTCCCCCACATAAAATCCACAATATGCCGTTTAGTTATAGAGCCAGTTGTTACTGAAATGTCTCAGTTTCGCTAGCTAATGCTAGTCGGTTTAGCCGCCAGCTAGCTTCCAATAGCTAACTGTGTCCAAGCTAGACAGTCGCATTCCATTTCATGGTCAAAGCACAAGGCCCAAAGCCCCTCTAAATTTAAAATCCAGTTCTTCTGTAATGTTGCAGCTCATGCAAGCATGTAAATCCATTAACCAGATCGGGTTAAAGTCAAAGTAAAACAACTCCGTGTCCCCTCCACAAACTTCAGCTCGCCTTCCATCACACTCCAGTGTGCAACAAGGAAGTGAATAGCACGCGAGTTGGCTGGATAGCCGCCGCTAGCCAGCTAGCCGGCTAGCACCTTAGCTCCTTGCGTGTGGCGTTCAATGCAACTCAGTCAAGATGCAATATAACAATGCTAGTAAAAAAACAAAAAAAACACCGCCTGCCTCCACGTATCTCGCCGGGTTGTTGCTCCCTCTCACCACCGCATGGTCCCAGACGTAGCAGACGTGTTTCCGGGATAAAATGGCTCCACTATTCCTTGAATTTATTTCAAAAATATTGTAACTTTGTTCGCAATGTGGCTAGCGGTACACTTCGCCAGGGCCCCAAACAGCTTTCAAACTACAGGCCTTGTGCGTCGGTGTGAACCAATGATACCCGTATGCGTAATCTAGATAAGCGGTTACGTCACCGCCAAAGGAAACCCCTACTTTCAAAACGTATAGCTTTGTTAAAAAAAATAAACATTTCCAAATCAAAGCATCAATTTACACAAAAGGTGGAGTGTTGTTTTATCTTATTTCCTGAACCACATACGAGATCATGGGGCAAACTTGCTTTACAGACATATTTAATTGTATTCTCTCTTATACATCAAATGAGATAAAGTACTTGTGCAAACATGAACAAAACAAGAGAAAACGAACGAGCATACAATATTATAGTCTTTAACTAATTTATTCTAAATGTTCATTTAAGTATTACTGGTATTGCAAAAGGAAAAATACAACAAATATTAAAATCCTAAGACCATTCACAAATCTCCCCTAGTTATTTGCCTAAACAATTTTACACCCGTTTTTAGAAACTGCAATTCCCTCATTTATTTTAAATCTGGGCACGTTACCGATTTTATACCGACTTCACTTTGATTAAAATATGTTGCCAGTAGTCTGCATCGTGCTCTAAATGCTATTTCTAAGTCCTACTGTTATGAAACATCAAAGGCCCACACCAACTGTTACGCATGTCTGTACTAGCAGTATTAGCAAATCAATACTCCCCATTGTCCTCCTCCATGACCGTGTGCTGCATATTTGCAAGGACCATATGGTGCGTTCAGTTATGCCAAAGAATCAGTGTGATGGTGTAAACACGGAGATGTGGGCTGAGCCAAGCTGTCCGTGACTGCGTGTGACGTACATTAAATTACAGTAAAAAGATGTATCGGGCAATTCACAGTAACTAATGGGACAAACGTCTTTAAATTCACCTTCACCTGACCGATAGAAAAGGTCGGGTTGTGCAGGTGGTGGCATTCAGCATGTTCACAGAAATATGAGTCCCAGAGGAACCCTCTGCCTGCTCACTGTAATAACTCAAGTCATAAGTCTGCACACAAAGAATCTCTGAACACATCTGGAGAATGTTATTAGTAATATCCACTTTATTTGCCATTTCCAAGTACGGTCACTCACAAACAAAATGAATTGAAATGTAAGCTTCACCTCTTACATTCACAAACAGGCTACATTAGTGGTTATGTTCAAAACAAGTAAACATGAAGGAGACATTGAATCGATGGCATACATACAACCATCCAATCAAAGACATAGATATCTACTCTTTATTCCCGAGGGTTTTTTAATATATAAAAAGGCAAAACAAGATATTCAAATACCCCGTAGGACAGTTTGCTCAAAGCTTTCACACAAATATCTGTTTTAGTCTCGCCAATTGAAAACATTTCGCCCATGTTGACACGGAGACGAAGAAAAGGAATGACGAATGTTACGGTTATTAGCGTTTGTTATGAGTAAACGAGCACTATGGTGGTAGCTTCTGCGACACACAGCGGTTAATGTAATGGCCGTAAGCTGAGGAAGGTACGCCTCACACTGGGATTCTTACTGTGTGTGTGTGTGTGTGTGTCAGTTTCTGCATCAGTCACTTTAACTTTTCAGGTGTGTTGAAATCATGGCATGGTGTACTGGAGGTTAGCCCTTAAAACATATTAAATAAAACTACTTCCTAAACATTCTGATGCCACGAGTTCCCAACATTTAGGGTTCGAGTCGCATATCTTTAAAACTCTTAAATCTCTCTCGACTGTGTGCTTTTCAGTTAACACGAAATACCACGGACATTCTTTTGCATTACTCTTTTTTACAATACATACAATGAAATGTATGACAGACAAAGCCTGTAATCAAAGCCAGGAGTTATTTAGTGTCAATGTATTAACTCAGAGAATCAATGAGACAATGTTCAGTGTTTTCAAATATAAAAGCAGCTGTTCTGTGGTCAGATCTCGAAGCTTAAATGCTTCTAGTGCAACGTGCTGACACTGGTTTGAATAGTCTCCAGGTTTCATGTTCTCTTCCTCTTTGCAAAGACAATCATGTTTTTGCATAGACTCCAGTGTCGGAAATCCACTTCATGTAAATGAATGACACGCACACATTTACTCTTTAAACTGGATCAGAGTGAAACGTGGACAATATAAATAAGTTATTTTAAATAAGTTAAAAGACAAAAAGCGGCTCAGTCATGAAGGGAAACTAAAGAGAGCGGGGGGGCAGACGTCACAGTGTGTTTTGGTCAAGTAGAGCATTCTCAGTTTGCCAATTGTTTGTTTCCACTGCTTTGATCCTCACTTTCCTGTAAAATGACTACGACACGAGGAAATGAACAAGTATTACATTAAGACGTCGAACAAAAGGTAAACAAAGTAGAATGTCAATGGCCTTTAAACTCTGCACATCACTGGCAGGCTAAGATTACAGGCAAACAGGATGGGTAAGGGGGGGGGGGGGTTCACATTCACAATGGACAGAGAGGCAACAGTGATGCACTGTACATGAATTACTAAATCGCCCGTAACCTTGCATTTCATTGCCAGGCCGTTCACCATTAAAGTTCCTCAACGTTTGCCTTCAGTTGGACAAAGATGGATTTCACACAAACAGTGCAGCGCTTCCCTTTGAAGCTCACTATAGCGAGTTGTCGTTCACTTCCAGTAATAAGTGGGCACTTGTTTGTACTAGCTAGCATACTTCTTTGGTGTATGAGAGCAACCCTTTTTTTTTTTTGGACTTCTATCGAGCCTGCATTCATTTTTCATATTGTGTGCCTTCAAATTCATCGATCCGTTAATTAATTCACACTGAATTCCTTATTAAGAAATACATTAAAGTTAAAAAAAGACGGGACTACACGGTTGGCGATTTAAAAAAAAACAAACAAATCTGAGCCAGGAAGTTAAATTGGCAAAATAAATCTTTACACGACTGTAAGCAATTTATTTAACGTCATGTGTTTAACGACAGCAGGTAAAGGATGTAGTGTTATGAATCGCCTTTCGTCAGGAGCACCAGGGATTCCTTTAGCGCAGGAAGCGATTAAAGCCGTCGGCCAAGCGAGGTAAAACTTCTGAAATGTTCTAATTGAAAAAAAGTTCAAGTGCTGCAAAATCCCTCACAGATTTCGGGGTAACGAGCAATGTTTGTGCATTTGAGAGGACTCAACAAAGTGACGCGAAGGGGATAGAAAAAGGAAACACTAGTGCGCTTATAACTTAAACTAGTCGATATGATAGGAGCACAAGAAAAGGAAGAATAAGTGTTCACAACCTTACCACTTAGAAGAATTGAGGTGCAAAACAACACATGGGAATGGCATCAAATGTCGGCTTAGTAGCGGCCTCTTAATTCAAATGCTTCATAGATTCACCGGTGCAAACTACATTTCCTTGGTGGCACTTGATGAATTCTGGGTTGACACTACACCGAGTCTCTTCACTTACATTTCCGACCCAACGTCCCCATTTAAACCTCAGCGCTGACTCTCATTTGTGTCTTTTTCTTTTGAACTGCACAGTCGTCTGAATATATTACACACGTCAAACTTTACAATGAAAGGTTTGGTAACATTTGGGAGGGGGGGGCGTAGCCTCTTGTCAAGCTTAGGCCTAAATCAAACAACATCCAGTTATTACACTCTGTGATGTGGTCAGAGTACATAAAGTATTTGGAGTGTCAGCAGATCAAAAGTTAGAGCTATGAGTGGCGTATGGGGTGCCACCTTACTATTCCCCGACACACGGGTCAGATGTCCTGTTAGCCAGGAACGGAAAGTCATGGTCAGGTATGGGCACAAAATAAATGCAAAAGTCTGAGAAATGCATATGTACATAAGCAGCTCCCCTGCTCTCTTCCACCACTATAAAATACAGCATCGCTCTCGGATTCTCTTGGCCAAACTTTTGCTTTTCTTCTTCCCGTTCTTCTCTTTGCTGTCCTCCATTTTCCTCGCCCGGATCTCTCTCATCAGGTCAAAGAACACCTGTTGACAACACAAAAAGTACAGGTTCACGTCTCCCCGTTTGCGCCGATGTCGGCGACCGTAAACGTACGCCAGTCGAACGCACCTTGTCGACGTTGGCGCGGGTTTTAGCGGAAGTCTCCACATAGCACACGCCCCACTGCTCGGCGCGGGCCTTCGCCTCGTCGGCGCTGACCTGCCGTCGGTCGTCCAAATCAGACTTGTTACCAACTAAGAGAAAGGGCACATTCTCGTCCTCCTTCACTCGCAGAATCTGCTCTCTGCAACAACAAAAAGAAATGTCATTCAGCCATGAATAAAAACACTATTGCTTGCTCAAGTGAATGAGGTTAATGATGTCGTTTCTGCATTTTCTCAGGGGGAGAAGATACATTCTGATGGATGCCAAACATTGTACGCTACTGGACCTGAAGTCAACTGTTGCTGCAAATGATTCCAGTTCTGTGATGGAGAACACACAGAGGAAGCCCTCGCCGCTGCGGAAGTAGTTATCTCGGATGGCGGCGTAGTCCTCCTGTCCAGCTGTGTCAAGGATGTCGATCTGCACCTCCTCTCCGTCCAGCACCACTTTCTTCCTGTAGCTGTCTGCTTTGGTGGGCTCATAGTCTTCTACAAACTACAACAAAAAAAAAAAGAACATTTACAACTAGGGTCAATTTGGTCTTTCCTACTTCGACAACATGTGGAGTTTACTTGACTGTTGCTCACCTCATCATACATGAACTGGAGCGTGAGGGCCGACTTCCCCACCCCTCCACTGCCCACCATTATCACTTTGTGAAGGGCTAGAGAGTTCTGCCCTTTCGGCTTAGCAGCTGCCATGGCGCTGTGTGTTGAGAGTGTGAGAAGGTAGACGGTTCAAGGTGAAGGGAAGGATTGTGAAATGAAGACCTTAAAATCCAGCTGCCGAATGCTAATTCCTGGGGAGAAAAAAAAAAAAGAGGGATGTTTCATCATCATTTATGAGGCTCTAGAATTCATTCCTGCAGTTTGATTGCGGAGTCATCGCTGTGTCTCACAGCAATAAAACAAAACCAGGAGAAACTGCTATGCAACATTAGTGCAGGGGATTGTTCTCTGTCCCTGGTTAAGACTACGGCAAGATGAAACGTGATAATGAGCAGCGGCACTAGATTGATGCTGTATAACCTGTGCTTTTCGTTATTGCCCCTCCCTGCAGCTATGTTCCTGCAGACAGATTATATGTCCCTTAGTGTAGCTTTGAGTGGACACTGTTCCTTTACTTCTTTATTTTCTTCAGAGAAAAGGTCATAGAAATAGATTTCATTACAGGAAGAAATAATATTTAGGCCACACAATAAGCAGAAGATGATATCTGCATGAAGTTTAAAAAAGGTCTGCCAGAAAAGTGCATTCACGGTCAAATATAGATCAGCAAAAATAAGAAGCCGCCTTGTGAATGCAATGCTATTTTACAGCCAACGTTCACTTGCTGGAAGTCAGAAACCACCACCCACTGATGAAATATGGATAAGTAGACTTAACTACTATACATCATGACACACAGTAGGCAAATTCCACGAACCCAAGAGGACCCTGTGAAAGCCATTTAGCAAAGAAATATCTTTTTTTTTTTAAGCTTCTGGGTAACATCTGGCAGCATTTGCCAAAACCTTTTGACATGAAATCTGACATATGCCAAAGCCATTTACTGGTCAGTCCAAGAAGAGAATGTGAAAGCCATGAGGTGTGTGTTAATGCGCTTTCCCTATCACAGGTCCACACAGACCTCTCTGGGGATCAGGGTAGCGATGGGAGTGCAGCCAGCAGGTCATTATACAAATGAACAAAAGGGGTGTATGCACTAAAAGTCCATTAAGATTTAGTGTCCTCTTACTTTAACCATTTAAATCCACTCACCATGCCAACGTAAGGAAATGTATCGCTTAACAAATGGTATGACTGGTGACTCACACCCAACCATGTTTAGCATTTTAAGTAACCTTAAACAAGTGAGTACGTTAACTGTGTATAAGCGGATCATGGAATTGGCTCAATAACGGTAATTACACAGGCACGTCAACGACACAATAACATCAGCTGTACTGTTAGCAGAGCACGCGACAGTGTCACCTTATTATGACACCAACAGACGACTGAAATCACGAGTAACAACACGCAATGCTCTTATAATCATGTCAACTTATTAGCTAGTTAGCTGAGGGCATGTCAAGCTGCAGGTAGCGATGTGGCTAACAAGCTAACTAACCAACCCCAAAGCTGGTTAACGACACCTGCTCGTTAATTAACATGTGAGGGCGATTAACGTGAAGGGTAGCAGATAACAGACGACGCATTCAAAAAGCACACACGCATCCTTAAAATCGGTTATCCAGCAACAGATGTTCGGCCGATCCTCGCGAGGCACAGCTAAAAAAAAAAAAAAAAAAAAAAAAGGCTAGCAAGCGATAACGAGCAGCTAATCACAACTAAATGATGCAACGTACACCATGAAAAAGAGAACAAACGTGACGTTACATAAGAAAAATGAATGTGAATATCATCACCTACCGGTGTATTAGACGGGTGTTCACCTTGGTACGTCGGTTGAATTATGGTGGCAATATGAGGAGACTGAGCTAGCTGCTTGTTAGCTCATGGCTAGCTCCCTATAGCTAACTCCAGAGACTTAGCAGCGGACTGACTGCACGTCCTGTGGGCTTGGCTCCGTCTGACAACGCCCGCCTGCATGAGAGAGAACCAGAAAACACTCTGCTTGAATGTAACGTCAATTTCTCACTAATACAAACATCGCCTAACTGTTTTTAAGTAACGATGCAATTCCTAAATCAGTTTGCATCGTGGTTGCACATTACACACAGATTCAGGGCAGTGGGTTCAACATGCAAGACAATTGATTAATTGGATAATCCGCATAACTGTTGGCACGTTTGTTGAGGTGGAGACTATTGTCAAGTCAGCAAGAGTGACTTTCAGGAGCAAGGTAATGTTGGTTTAAACAAATGACAAACGTTTTATCATTCAAAATCCAACTGTAGGCTACTTGTAAAATGGAAGAAAAGGTTATTACAAATGTAAGAGCGTGGATGTTGTAGTTTTAACGACTGTTGTTTTTCTCCTTTTTGTATGCTTTAGTCATGGAGTCCAGAATCTCCAAGCTGCACTTGAAATTTGCAGAGAAAACCTGGAATGAAACCTTTCAGCTTGTTCGAAGATGCATGGTAAAACCACATAAACACTTCCTCTGTTTCCATCAGCATGTTAGTTTCAAATCCCCCTTTTGTTTTTAAATGCCACAGTGCAATTCATGGACATCACATACAATCCCTATGTGAAGGTATGTCCTTACATTGGTTCTACGCAGTGAAAGGCGAGGATTGCTTAAATAAAAGTTATTCGACTTGTTACTGGATGGCTTCTCTTAATATGATGTTGTGCAGCAGATCGGGAACTGGTGTGGTGATTCACTGGGGATGAGATCATCCCGCAACACACAACGTCTTTGTTGTTGGGTCAGTTTGTGCATTGACGGTAACTTGGATTCACTTCAACCACATGGCATATAGTATGAGTGGAGAGCCTTTTTTAAACGAAACAAAGTTGTTTTTTTGTAAGTTGCCTTCTGGCCATGGCTTTGTTTCTAATACTTTTGACACGGTCATGTTTTGGCAAGACAATCACCATTTGTTCTTTGGAAGATGCTCCACTAGATGTACATGATCGGGCTACAGGATTAGGGCCCAACACACAAAGGCTGCAAAGTGTCATGTGTATTTAGCACTGCGATAATAACGTGTATGCTCGAGGCTGTGAGAGGGTGTGTTCGTTTTCTTTAGATGTGTCATCATGGGTGGAGCGGCAGGATAGATAATACTTTGGATTAATGCAAAGTGGAGCTTGGCAGAGGTCAGTCTCTGGAGTCTCTTAAAGATACGTGATTAGTCGGTGGTCTAAAGTGATGTGTGGTCCGAGGGGGATTAGGCAGCTGGGGCTAGTCATGCAGTTTCCTACCAGCAGTGATGCTGAATAGGACTTTTCTAGGACCAGGCATCTCAAAAATACAAAGCACCGGCAATGCAGAATGTATTTTCGCATTTCTGCAGCCTCCCTGGTTTTCAAAAACGCATGGATCCCAAAGTGCACACAATCAAAGGGTGTCATGGGATGGGCTGGCAGGACCGAAGACTGTTTACACAAGGAGGACTTTGCCTCACAACCGGTCCATTGTCTTTTTGTTTCGTCCCTTTGTCTCCCGATAGGACAAACCCAAAGATCAATCCAAACCCTGTGAGCCACTGGTCAGATCACTGGAACGGCTCCAGGAAGTGTTTAATGGTAAACGCGCAGCATACCAATGATTCAGTATGTATTTTAGTGCATGTGTGAGGAAGTTGCTCTCCGTTTGTTTCAGTGTCCTCCATGAATACCATGAGGTCCCGCCTGGAGGCGATTGCCAAACAACAAAGGTAGAGAGTTGACTTTAAACTTGTGATATTTGACTTCAAGATCTTCATCACTTTGGAGCTTCTTTTCACTTGTAATATAATGAGGTGACACAGATCTCCTCCCACATCGCCTCTCTGTCCTCCCCTAGAATGGGCTTTCACATCACTGAGGCCACATGCTACCTGACCGCGGACCTGTTCTACCTGGAGGTGGTGTTGCTGCCGGGTGGCGGGGTGGAGGAGGTGAAGGTGGCCCCTCATGGAGGATGCCCTGTTGTAAGTGGACTACGTCGCCATTCGCACTGCTCCGCTTTTTACACTCTGCGTGATGACAAAATGAAATTGTCTTGCAGCCCAGCGAGTCCTTTCTCCAGCTGCTGAGGTAAGCGTTTGAGCGATGATGAATTTCAAATGTTTTTTGCTTGCCAGATGAAGAGGGCCGTGCTATTTAAATGATTACTTAAAGATAAATTGTTTTGCATGCTGATACTGCTGTTTTGTTTTCATGGCGCAGGGCAAAACATTTTGCCGAGTTCTCCATGAAGTTGGCCGGCCTGTTCGCCCAGTACAACATCCCCGGAGACAAGTATAGCTGCTCTCAAAGCGTATGATTTCACCTTTACAACAACTCTGGGCCTCATGCACTCATTTCACTATTTGTGTTTTTTTTTATGTTTCAGTGAAATCAAATTTAAATTGTTTTCATCGATGCAATTTCTCGGGAAGGACTTGGAGAAAATATCACAACTGCCAAGGTAAGCGACATAAAAACAGAAATGCCCCAAAAACACGAAAGAGCTGCGACGAATAGACTTTCAATTTACTGGTTGATTGATCTTTTGCTATCAAACTCCAATAAAGCTAAACTAAATTAAAGATATAAGCTTTTGACTGCTATGGAGGAAATGGTAATTTTAGGACATCGCTTTGTTTGCTACTTTTTGACATTTCATAAATGACTGACTGAGAAAATAATCTTCAGATTAATAATGAAAATAATTATTTGTTGCAACCGTATCAGCCTATCAGCAGCTATAATTTGTTTTCAGTGTGCCAAAGGACTCAGACCCCCAAATGGACATGATCAACAATGGCAGAATTGGGTGTCTGATCGCTGGAAAAGAAGGTACACAACAAGAAGAAACAAAAACATAAATTATGCATGAATCTTTTCTTCAGTTCATATTGAATTCATCCCTTTAGATACCCCCCTGACGATCCAGTTCCATACCACTCCGACTGCTGGAATGAAGACCTCGGATATACGTAAGATGTCGAAACAAATGTGTTTTATAAACCTGTTAACGTTTGAATGCATGAGGCTTTAAAGGGCCTTTAACATTTGTACCTCTTCCTTTTGAAAAGCTTTTCTTTCTGAAGAAGCGGCCCCTACAGAGGCGCTCGTCCACGCCGCCCAGGTGACCGTAGGTGTCAGCGATGTGACTCACGAGCTTCAGATGGCATCTGTGCTCCCCCAGCCTCCACAGCTGGATCCCCAGGGGTGACATGTTGCTGTTTAATCTCCTACGCAACAGGAGACTTTAATCTTGTCTTCTTGCATCCCGCAGTGATTGTGAATGTCATTCATTGGTGGTGAAATTGTGTCGTGTGGTAGTCGTCCTGTGTTCCTGCCGTCGACTGAGGCGCCGTATGAGTCGCTGCCTGCCTGCTTCCTCCTCAAACTGCAGCCAGCAGTACCAATGATGTGGTCTTTTGTAAACAAGCTCAGCCAAATTACAGGTCAGTTTAAATATTGCACTTTGTATAATTATTTTAAATCACTTCTCAAAACTCTTTTTTTGCCACGTCTTACTTGTTTTCTTTACCAGAAGTCCTGAAATGTTCTAATCTTCGTTCATCCATGGAAAGCTCTTTGTAACTTTTGTTTTAAAAAACAATATTTTAAGTTTATTATTATTATTTTAACAAATGGCCCGCAAGCATCACCCCCCCTCATGCTCAGTCGTTCCCCCTCTGTGATATCTCCTAGCTGTGGCCATACCAGATGTTGACCTGCAGTGGGCGCCCTTACCCAAGCTTCTGACGAGACGTTCACCGAGTTCAAACAGCCCCGGGGAGATACCAGATCAGCGGGATTCTGTTTTTACAGTGGTACGTATGTATCAAGCTAAATAATTCAAGCTTTAGGCGTACTGTGTGACCTGAAAGGAATCAATCGTTTTTCCGCGCAGCCTCTTCCTGGTGGTGTGACGCACCGTTACGTCGTCCCCGGAGCTGCATGGGAGGTGCCTTCCCAGAGAGCGGCCGTGGCGGACAGTATTCCCTTCACCCACCCGGCCCACGTCCCAGCCCTACTGGAGCTGCTCCGACACCAGTGTGCCATCAACACGCTGCTGAGGAGCTGCATCGCTCCTCAGTGTGACGGAGCAGGTATAGGAGACGTGTTTTTAAAATCATGAAATCGGTGCGAATGGACAAGGCCATCCGTGCAAAGTTGGCAGGAAAAAACGTGACGTGATGGATTCTGCCACCAGGTTTGGTTTGTGACCTGCACTTCGAAGTCCTTCCGGAGTCTGAGACCAGCTTTTCTGTGACCTTCCACCGCCCTGACACGGACTCGCTCGCTGTTTGTGAGCTTTTCAGAATCTCTTATTTATCTGATTGGTTTGGGATTTGTATCCTTTTGTCCCGTCGTGTTTTATAATTTCAAGACAACTGCAAATAATGACATAGAAAACGGACTTTTGTGACTTATTGGTGCTTTCTTCTTCTCTTTTTTCCTTTCTGGCCACAGTGCTGGTGAACGTGTGTGATTCTAATCAGATCACCTGCACTTTGTTTGGATCAGGATTAGGGGATCCCTCTTTAGATGAATACCTTTCCACTGTCATGAAGAGGTATGGCTTCACAACCTTTCTCCTCTTTATTTATAGTTAAAGAGGATGATTGCTCCAGGCCTTCATCATGGGGACAATCTGCTTGAGATTCAACATGAGTTCAGTAGTTTGAAACCAGTCTTTGCATTCTGATGCATGCCTGATCCCTTCTCACACTGTCTCAGGTTCATGTCCGTTCCCGTGACCCTGAAGACGTTGTACAGGAAGCTGGAGGAGACCGCCTCCTCTCCACTCTCTCCCAGCCGGCCGGCCACCACAGAGGCCGGAAGTGACCACTCGGCTCCCTCGCGCGCCACCGTGACCGACACCAACGGCGCCTCGACCGCGTTCTCCCGGAGTGCAGCCGTGCCAGAGGACGGCGTCGGTGCCTCTGCTTCGGCCTGCTGTGCCGCGCCTGTAGACAACTCTGAGCTCCCTCCTGGAATAAACACAAGTCCTGCTGTCAACCCTGACTTGGTCACTCGAGTGGATGTTTTCACACTGCACGACTAATAGAGGCCGACTGTCAGAGCCGATCTGAAACTGTATGCGATGGCATAATTTAAGCCTCTTTTAAAATGAGTTTTTTTTTTTTTCTGTTATTGAATAAATGTTTTGGTGAAGAGAAATTTCCTTCATGCATAACATCATGAAACACGTGTAACTTGTATTTGGTCATTTTCTGTCGGCTGGAGATGTTGTGCAGCTGCAGCAGTTTTGTTAATTCAGTGAACGATCGCGTCCATCTCCTGCACACAGCTGAAGCGGCTCTTATGATGCATTCCAGTGTGGCAGAGATTGTTGTTCACCCTCTTTTATAAACAATAAAGAAATGGCAGTCGTCGGAGTAAACTACCTTTGTGGGAATGAAAGTCGGTCGGAAATATCTTACTTTCGCTGGGTGCCAGCCAGTACAGCTACCAATATACCCGATACCATCATATGTTACCATGTGATGCAGAGAAGCAAAACATGCTCCATCATGCAGAAATAGAGTTTGTCCTGACATTAGAGAGCGAGCTTCAAACTTGAACTATGACCTCTTTATCTTCATTTTCTACGTGTTTTCTCTCTCTGTGTGGAGTTTATGCTCCGTTCAAAACATCTTCAAAGTTTGGGGATTTGTTCTGATATGGAGCTGGAAGTGATGTTTGACAAAACGTGTGGCATGTTTCTTATATCGGGTGATATACGGCGGTCATATTTTAAACACTTGACTTGTGTGTCTAACTGCACATGAACATTCGGATGCACTTCTAGACACTTCTCTACACTTTTTCCAGGCGTTTTACATTGTACCCATGACATTTTATGAAAACAGATAAAACCAGAGGAGCTACACTAATCTGTGTAATTAGAGAATACAACCTAATATAGACCATAAATATCACGTTATCCTCGCGAGAGCTGTCGGGCCGTGTGCATTTAGAAAGGAATTTCAGCGTGTATCCAGAATATTAAATCACCTGTCGACTGCAGACAACTGGTTTTGTCCTGCAGCTTTACTTAGATATCCGATGACCTGCACGACTGCTATTCATAGACACATTCCCACATGTGTGGTTGAGCCATTCTCTTCCGTCAGCAGGCCTATATCCTCAGAATATTTCGAGATTATGTGTCCTCTACTCTGAATCTCTTAAAGTCACACCTGTGATGACGTAATGCTTAAATATTAATTATGTACATAAGGGGAAATAACTTAATGGGACTGCTTCCAGATATAAACTGTGATTGTGTTATTCCAGTGGTAGAAATAAACTATCTATTCAAGTACTGTGCTTAAGTGCAATTTTGAGGTACTTTACTTGAGTATTTCCATTTTATGCTAATTTATACGCAATTTAAACACACTTCAGGGCCACTTATTGTCCTTTTTTCTCCACTAAACGTTTGTACTTTTACTGAAGTATGTGATCTCAGGACTTTTACTGAAGTGAAATACTTCTTCCTGGGCTCTCTGAGTCACAGTCCGTCGTTGGCTTATCTTTCTTTAAATATCCACATCGCCCTCTCTGGTCTGCGGTCTCTTTAAATCCAGATCCAGAGGAGGAGAGCTGCGAGTCCTCACAGAGTTGTCTGGCCGCTGTGATTGCCCGCACTCAGCCTGATAAACAGCTGCTTACCATTTAGGCCACTTCACAAAAAAACTTTTCTCCGAACTCCTCAAAATCGGGATTTTTTTTTTTCTTCTCTGTGTGTGTGCGTGTGTGTGTGCGTGTGTGAGAGAGAGTAGCCTTCGCCGCTCTTTGTCTGTGGATGTTCAGATATAGAAAGTCTGCACCGCTGGAAAGCGCGAGTCTGGACTCTAGGTTTGCGTAATGCTGAGGCGTCCTATGCTCCACATCTGGATTAACTATTTGGAGTCAGAGCTAGCGGCCCTACACGAAACTCCCCGACTGTCTGTCTTTATGGAAAGACTTCCCTTTTTACTCTGGACTTTAACTCCTTTTGATACACCGAGTGTTGCGCGTAGATTATGTATTCTTTAAAATGGGTGCGAACAATGGAAAACAGTATGGAAGCGAGGGTAAGTGCTCTAATTATCACTTTAAACCACTTTTTATTTGAATTCCACGCATAAATCAGCTTTTTTTTTATCAAACTAGGCGCAACAAAGGCCAACATGTGACCGCGATCTGCTACAGTTTATCTCGTAAACTAAAACAAACAGAAACCAATGTGCAGTTTCTTGGGTCTGTAGCTTCCCTAGACATTGAGCTAGCTTCAGAACTAGCAGTATTCCCTTTATACATCTCTATGGCTCCATATTCACACAGTGTAAGTGTTTTCTGTTTGCGTAGAGATGAATGTGTGCCAAAACCTGCACATTGTGAGGATGCGTGCTGATGTGGAGCATCTTTTGACTTTACATTCACTACTTTTTTTAAAGATGTGCAACGTTGATATTCTTATACACACAGAGTGACATCTGGTGGTCATATTTTAAACACTTAGTACAGTATACAATTTGAAGTTTAAACAAAGCACACTTCCACCCACTGTCTTGTGCTATAATGAAACGTACAGATATATTGTTTGACACGATGTGATGTTTAAATCAAAACTCTTCTCACCTAATCAGTCAAAAAGAGCTGACTTGGCAGGGAAGCCAGTTCATCAGACAACACCAAGGAGCTTCATTTATGGGTGTTTTTTAAAGAGTGCTTTCCTGCAGGTTTAGTGGAGGCGGGTCAAAGGACAACAGTGTTTTTAAGCATGTGGGCACTTTGTCAGTCTTATCTTGATAAGAGCCAACTCCACAGATCCACAATCCCTTAAAAACCCATCTGTCATTTGATTTGGCAGCCATGTTGTGCATATTGGTCACTGCCATATGATCCATATAGACAATAACATGCAGAAGACAAAAAATACACAAAATGTCTTCATGACAAATCCTCCTTACATGGTTTCTTACGGGTACATGTAAAAGTATTTACAATAGTAGCGTAATATTGTAACAAAAAAAGTATTGCTGGCATATATTAAGAGATTCTGGTCAGAATAAAAATACAAATGTCCCCTCTTATTTCTCAATGAAAAGCAAGAAGCAATATTGAAAAAAAGGAAGAAATGTTTGGCTCTATGCCTCAAGTATTGATCTATAAGACACAAAAAGTCATAATGTAGAGCTGCTGGTCGAGCAGAGGCATCCACCGTCCATCTCACTCAGCTGTCAGATATATTCAGAAACGCGTTTCACCTGGAATGCAGCTTAAATCACTTGTTTTGATATTTTTATAACCAAAATACATATCAACCGACTCTCACACACCAATATATTGATAAAAGCTCCAAAGATTCATTGATTAATGAGCTCAGCTCAGACTGCAGGCCTAGTTAGACTTCCTTCAGTCAGGATAAGATATCAGCCTTCGTATACCTCCTCTCTCCCCCGCTGTCGTTCTCATCTAATCTTCAGCATTACTTATTCAGGAAAAAAAAAAAAACTGTATTCCGACTCCGCCGAGCACATTATTTCGGCCTCCAGAGCAGAGATGTTTGTATTTAACATTCCAGTGAGCTCTCTTCCTAAGTCAATAACTGCAGAGAAAAGATTGGAAGTCATGATGTTAAACATAACAAGTGGAGCGGCTCCACCCAGGGATCCAGCCATGTCAGGTACATGAACGGATCCGAGCACATATCTGAGACTTCCTTTTAGTTTTATTCCTCTCATTAGGCTAGCAGGCATTAGTCAGCTGGGAAATATGTGTTTATTCTCCTCTAGGGATTCACAAGGTCTTAATTCTCCCTTTCATTGCAACATGAAAACACAGGCATTACACTCCAAACCCAGTATCACTACTACTACACACCCATTTAAATCCTTCTTCTTCTGTGAGTTCACACGGATTGATTCGATGAGTCTGATGCTGGAGACTTCCCTTCTATGATCCACCATTAATGCAGCTTAATTCTCTGATTGAAGTGCAGGGATACATGGAAACGTGTTGAAGCAGGCCTACAGCAAGAAAACATTCAGTGCTCATCAGATGAGGGTTTTTCAGAAGTTTTGGACAATGCACATTCTTATGATATCACAGCATGACTGTTTAATAGCTCAACACTCACAGACGCGTACCAGCTGTCTGATGGGTCTACTTCTATTGGTAAATAAAAACATTCCACCTTAAAGTAAAAAACAAACTCATGTTGGTTCTAGAGCTGTTGGCATCCATTATTCCGCCGATTTAATTCATTCATGGTTTTGTCTATAAAAAAGTCAGAAAATAGTGAAAAAATGTCCGTCAGAACCCAAAGTCACAGCTTCAAATGTCTTGTTTTGTCTGATCAACGGTCCAAAAACCAAAGATATTTATCTTACAACCGTAGAGGGGTGAGGGAATCGGCACATATTGTCATCATTAGCATTTAACCACTCAAAACAATTGACGATTAATTATTAATAAATCAACTAATCGACTAATCGTTGCAGGTTTAGCTGTTTCAATTCAAAAGTCAGTCGGTAATTAGCTTTTTGCTAACTGCGATGTAATTTCATGCTGCAGGCAGCATACGGTCGAGATTGGCGGACTCCACCACTAACAATGAAAAGTAATTTATAATGAGGAAATCACAGAATATAAGTACATTGCCAATGCTGATCATGAAATGTATCAGATCTGGGATTGGTTTCGTGGAAATCTCTTGTGTCATTAAGATTCACTTTGTTGAACGTTCATTCATTTCACAGTATTGACGGTATCAGCATCGTTATAGTGTCTGAGGCCAGCATCTTAGACACAAGTGCAGAACTCTGCAGTTCGCCTGCACATCTGTTTTCAAGTGCGATTCCACAATTACTTACACTCTGGTCACAACTATGCAGCAACCCTCTACCAACACGTTATATAAGCAGAAGACAGGAAGCAGGAGCTTTTCTCAAAGTTGCTTTTCCCGCAAAAGACAGAAAGCAATCGTCCTCGCACAGATCCGCACATGCAGAGGAAGAGAGTCTAAATATTAGGACCACTCGTGTTTCCAGCCGTGTGCTCTCCGCTCTGCTTACCTTTAGAAAAGTGGACCTTGTGAATTTCGGAGCCATTTCTGGGGACGGAAGGAGTCGCAGCAGATGTGCAGGCTCTGTGATGTCACCGCAAAATGTCATACCATTTGAGCTGCGTTGGCTGAATATGGAGTCACCGGTTGCCTTTTTTTTTTATATTTACTGCCTATTCCGGGAACTGTCTGGTCTTTTTAGGTGTCTCTGCACTTGATGTGCATGTGGGTGTGACTGCTTCGTGCTGGGTGAAAGGCGCATATAGTCTCAGGAAAGCCACAAAGCTGCATTTATGATCTGACAGAGGAATGAAATGCCATAAACAACTGCTCCACATGCAGCCTGCAGTCAGCAGAGGCACACATTCAAAAAATATAGCTCTTTGAAATGTAGCACTCTTGTGTTACTGTGTAGGAACCTAAATCTAACAACACAAGGGTAGCTCACAAAGGAAGAGTTGTGCATTTGTTGTACAGTCTTGTACCGACTAAGAATGAGCCGCTGATCATGCATTTCGTTAACAACTACAGCATGAGGAACTTTCATTTTGTGTTGATTTTGGCGACCCCTGTGGACAAAAGCGGTAAAGTTTTCTTTAGCACCATTCTTCGTCCGACACTACACTCAAACTAACCAGCAGAGACTTTCTGCACGTGCGTAACCATTTATCCAAAAGTGAGGAGCATAAAAGTCATGAAAGCAGAGAGCCATGGGCTTTATATTCCCTTAAACTTCATACCTCCTTACCGTATTACATACACCATGAAACACCTTATCTCTGACAGACAGGAATGAAGCATAAAAAGTGTTTTCTCTCAACTGAAAAGTTTTTCAAAGGCTGTCCGGTAAAAGAAACCCTGATAAATGGTAACTGCAGTTTGTCATCTCAAAGTTGATATACTGTGTCCCAGCAGTTTTGTTTTTCTTCCCGTTTCCCCTGCAGGTAAAGGGAGCTCAAGCATCTCTTCTGACATAAGTTCGAGCACAGACCACACACCCACCAAAGCTCCAAAGAATGTGGCTACCAGCGAAGGTAAGGCATCTGGTGCTCATTAACCAAACTCCCTCCTCCTCCTCCTCCTCCTCCTCCTCCTCCTCCTCCTCCTCCTCCTCCTCCTCCCACCCCTCTCTGTCCTCCTCATCCACTTTCTGTGCTGCCTATTTTTGGAGAGAAACCTGCGTGTTCCTGGGATAACCCTAAACTGAAAACAAACTCACAGCTCCCATCAGAAACCAAAGGCATTTCTTGGGCTTTGTTTGAGCAGAAAAAAGAAAGAAAAAGAAAACACTTCTGTCTTCTCATTGTGGAAGAATGCTTATCTAAACTGTGGCTGTATCGGGCTCAAAGCGCTGCCAGGGAGGGAGGTACGAGTGCTGGGGAGAGGGATTCAGCTGGAGAAGGTGTGGGGAGTAAAAAAGGGAGAAGAGAGCTTCACCTTCTGTTGATACTCCGTGCACAGACAATCTTCCAACTCCTGGCACACCGACTGTAGCGAGCCGCTCCTCTTTGTCGGGAGTGTGCGTGTTACCAATGTAAACTGTGTGCTCGGTGTGAATTCGTTGCAGCTGACAGATGCCTTCTGAAGCCCCCTGTCAGCAGGTCGGATACATTTTTTTAACAAGGTGTCAGTCAAAGCAGAACTTTTTAAAATTTAGTTGAAAAGATCAGAACAAAAATATCTCAGTCAAAGCTGAAAATGTACCGCAGTGCCAGGTGCCATATTATGTCTTTGTAAAAGCTTGGTAGAAATGGTATTTATTATGATATTTCATTCATTCGTAGACCACACGGTGCCAACCAAACAGTCCTTTAATGAAAGCATTTATTTTAATGATAAACTTGGTTTGCCAAGCAAAAGCCTGAGCAAAACCTGTTCCCAAGCTTCACCACAATCATTTTTCCCTCAATCCAAAGAATTTTACGTAAGAAGAAAACGTACTGGAGCTCAGATTTTGTTACGAGTGGGTCCCCGTCCTTGTTTTTTCGTTGGATTGTTTACAAGAAAACTCCACGGGGCAACTATAAACCCAGAAGACAGTCTCCGTATTCATTTGAGACGTGTATATCTCCAGCCACTAGCTGAAAACACAACATGGTCAGCTGACAAAGTTGATATATGTGTTAGCAAACTTATTTTCACATCCAGCAGACACAGAGCAACATTATCGTTCATTTACAGTCATGTGTCGGAACGTCATCCAGTACTTTCTCTTTCTTTTTTCGCCTCTGTTTTTGGTCTCCACCAGATCCTGAGGAAAATATCTGCTTAATGCTCCACAATGTTCATCGGCTAGTTTGTCTGTCAGTTGTTTGTGTTTGGTACTAAACAGGTAGTGTAGACTAGGGTTAGGGTTAGGGTTAGGGTTAGGAGCTGGAGGCATGAGAGCCGTGAAAAAGTGAATCGAAACCATAAAGTTGCGGCTTTTATAACCAAAACAATGAGCTGAAAGACACCAAAGTAATCGTGGAGCTGAGATGAGTTGGATGATAATTAACCGTCGGTTCATTTCTAAGAGCGACTCCTTCCTCTTTACACATTGTAATTTGATCCTTTGTTTATGTAAAAATATTGATCAGTGCACCTTTAAGCATTCCAGTATAGCAGACTAAGATGTAATAATGGCATCCTACAGCTCATTTACAGCAAACCTCACGGTTCTGTACAGGATTTGGGAAGTGTGTTCAACTTCAACTGGGCAGGAAATGTTTCAAGAGCATGAGTCAGACAGAGAACATGAAATCTCAAAACCCGCCGAGTAGTCATTGATTTTGATCAAAGCACCTTATCGAACCCTACCGCAGATGCATTGAGGCCGGTCTCCCTTCGTGCTGCGGTCTCTTTCCCTGAGCTTGACCAGTGACTCACCGACTCTTTTGCACGCTCATACGCCACTGCGCTCTCCCTGTGCCTCTCGTGCGTTGTCATCACCAATCTTAAACTTGCTCTGGCATGATGAATGTAGCATTCTCGTGGCGTCGCAGCTGCCCGCAAGAAAACAAACAGCGGCTCCAGCCTGTGTTTCGTAACTGTCACTCAGCTGAAGACTTTCACGGTGCTTCTCTGAGGGAACGAAGGGAACGCGAGATGTCTGTTAATTGGTTTGTTTCAGTGAGCTTAATTCACTGATTAACCTCACTAAATGTCGAGCGAGGCGCTGGACATGCCGACTCACTTGGATCTGACCGTTGAGGCGCTGCTGGAGGTGTGCACCCGGAGTATTTCGGGTGGAAATTGATAATTGTTCCGAATGTGTCTACTTGGAGAACAACCTGTGCAGATAGAAATATATATATATATATATATATATATATATATATATATATATATATATATATATATATATATATATACATGGCCAGTGGCTTCCCGATCATAATTTCCCGCCAGTGTTATGACTGAAATTGTTATATTTCTTTTTCCCTCCATGCTAAGTGGGAGTAATTGCATGTTCTGGAACCACCACGGCCACAGTCAAATCCCCCATCCTTAAAAAGACACGCACGCACACACATGCATACACCACATTCACACACTCGCACAGTGGCAGGTTACACGGTCCTCGTCCACCTCGTCCTGTGGTCCACTAAACTAATCAGGAAGCAGTCTGGGCTGTTTCCCCACCACACGCTGGGAGGCTTCACATCCCCACGCAGCAGTCATGCCACTGCTGCGTTAATGAAGCCGGTGGGTGAGTTTAGTTAGGTCAGTTAGGGTCAGTTAGTTAGTTACAACGCAGCATTCTTATTAATTTAAGTTCAGTTAGTAATTTGAACCTAAACAAATTAAATCATTTTCTCTGTCAGATTGGGCGCTGCAATATGGTGGAAACCAATAAAACCGTATTTTAGAAAACAGTTTCGTTCCTCAATGTTGTCTGAAATCTGTCTAAAATCACACGTAAAGAAGCCCAACTGATATCTGACAAACTGATGTTTAACTGCAGTTGAAGTCATATTTTGGAAGAACTGAACCTTACAATTTCACTTAAAGACGCTGTACAACTTTTGCTGAACAGCCACCACGGTTGCTGACAATTGTGAGATAAAAGCAAATGTAAAAGCTTTGTGTGACAGCAGCCCAAGTAGAGAAGAGTTAAAGTTAACTGGCATCATCCACCAAAAGCTGCAGGTTATACCAGACCAAGTAAGGTTGTACCTTTTCATGTGTAAGAAAAGTTATCTCCTCTTTCAAGAGACACATAATCTCATTTAAAGGATTAACGCCGTATGTGTTGGATACAAACCAAAGCCACTGATAACGAGAAATGTTTCATTTTCCTACAAATAACAATTTCCGTCACCAGAGGAAACTGAAAGATGCCACAATCATCTCAAAACTCAATGAGCCACAATATCAAATCATTGTTCAGCCCTGATATCAGCATGCAGATGGAAAGTAGGCCATTGGCTGTAACATGTGTTCCCCCAAAGTCAACAGTTGGAACTTTCACTCACTCTGCTCCTGAAAAACAAACCGAGCCGGGTCAGTCATCTGGCTTTTGCAAAGCGTCTCTGTTTTCATTTATTATTTAGACGGGCTCGCGGTGGCCTGGCCCAGTTGCTTATTAGCCGCAGACTGAAAGGCCCAGTAAATCCTTCCTGTGGGATGAAACTGAGTATCTCCCAGCGGGGGTTACGCTGTGGCCCTGTCTGGGCCTTCGAGGGTTTGTTTTGGCGCAGCCGAACTCGGGGTATACCGTAGGGATGTGGCTCAGACATGGCCGGAGCTGAACTGACAACACCCGGAGATGTTCGGCCTGTGTGTTGTCACTCTGGAACGCCGTCTTCGTCCTCCTATATCAGCTGCTTTGGATGTAACGCAGACTCACGGGGAGGGGGTTGGGGGGGGGGGGGATGCTTTGGGTTCAGGTCAGCACCTTCACCCGTTTGTAATGGCCCCAGGAAGGTAGCCGAGGAACAGGGTGGGAACAATGAACATGCCGACTTCCTCTCTGTCTGCCAAGGACCACAGAAACACTGATAACAGTGACGGGGAAAAGCTGAGTCTGTCCTTCCACACCAGAAAACACTGGGAGATTACGCTGTGAACGCTCATGATTTATGTGCAATTCTCCAAAAGCAGAGTAACCTTCAGACTCTTCTTCTTTACAGATCTGTGTTTCCTACATAACGTTTTTACAGCCTTATTGAACTAGTAGTTAATGTCGGCATCAGAACACAGTATCAGGCCAATTAAGGCCAAACAAGTTGGTTTTTACCCCAATTTGGCATTTTTATTATAGTGGAAAAAACATTTGTGCATGTAGGATGTTTCACAAGTTCCTGGCCGAAAGATTAAAATTGCTAGAGATGTTTTTCCTCAGTTTATAAAACATCTACAAGGTGTCACATGTCGCCGGTGCATGGATGTTAACATGTTCATCGAAATCCTGCCGATTGTGAACTTTATTGGATTGAATTTAAAGTGTCATTTTCAATGAAGACCTGAAGTATGAAGTAGGACAACATACTGAAAAACCATGCAAAACCGTAAATAAATAATGAGAAAGTTAAAATAAGTGCATTTAAAAAACACTTTTACCTTTTATATGTCCAGCAGGTCGTGAAAGACTGCAAGCAATGATTAGTCAGGGTTCAATTTTCCTGCAATGTGCCGCCATTGGTTGACATTATTTGTCACATTCTGTCTCTTCGGCCACTTTCACACCTTCCTGAAACTCGTTAATTGCCGTTTCCTACCTGTCCACGAGATGTCCCCCTGACCGGCCCCGCCCACCTGCACACCTGTTCCCACTTTGCCTCATCAGCCCTGCAGATATTAACCAGCCCTCTACCACTCTCTCTGCTTCTTGCCTTCACTTCCTGTCCTCTGGGTTGAGCTTTTTGAAACTTGTGTTTTTTTCCCATTTGCAACCAACACTGAATGTTTTTTTAAAAGCATCGCGACGATAGTTTACCAACCACAATCACAATTCCGCAAAATAATCATTTTAAAGTTACATTTTGTGTCGCTTTTGGCGGTTTCTGAGGACCGAAGCGGCCCCTTTAGAAAACCTTATTTTACTGCCGCAGTAGTACAATCTTGACAGTCTGCCCCCCCTCAGTCCTGGTTCTGGTTCTCCTGTGCCCCCCTTCTCTCCAGGGGGCCCAACACCCCGGCTGTGGTCGGCTGGTCGCTGCAGGAGGCCCCCCCGGAGTCTGAGCTGACGGGAGTTTCTGGTGGACTCGCATGATTTCGTGTGGAATCCGACCCGGTGGCACCGATGACGAGCGTTAAGAATAACGACACAGAAACAGCCAATCTCCTCGCTGATGGTCTCTGAGGTCTTATAGAGGATTCAAAACACGTTAAAACATCCTCACTGTAACTTACGTACAGCAAATGAAATGCTCGCCGCACCCGCTCAGGTTTTTTGAGTTACTCTGACTAATAACAACCTTTTTATTCAGCTGGACGATGGAATCAGGATCTCTGATTTAATAATTACGGCACTACACACTCCGGATATTGATGGTTGAGGGTCAGCTGTGTAGTCTAAACAGCCCGCCCTCAAAGCTGCCGTCTCCAGCACGCCCTCCCAAAGGCAACAAATCCCTCACACTTCATCTGCAAACTCACCTCGCTCGCCGACGACCCGTTCGCTGGTGTTTACCCGAGCAGACGTATCGTGTTTCGCTGTTGATTCTTGCCGCGCCAAGAACGAAGGAGGCTGCAGCGAGGCGCTTGCGTGTGTCATTGCCGCCGGGACGTTTTTCACGGCACAGAGGAGATTTAGGTTGTTATCCTCCACTTATGTTGTAAATGTAAGTTGTGCTGTTTTATCATTCATCAGCGGTCATTACTGCAGTATATCTTTTCAGCCAAAGGTTTCTGGGCCAACTTCGAGCTGGTGTGACAAATTTGTCTTTTTGGTGAAAACCTAATGCTGCATTTGTTCTGTTGCTCTGCAGTGTTGGACGTTCTCTCACACCAGAGGGGGGGGGGAAGAGAGGTTTGTTTGGATAAAGAAGCATCTGTTTCTTTGGAGGGAGATGTTTGGCAGGTGATTGACTATTTTATGGAGGATTTAGAGGAAGCGGTGTTGTAGATAGTTCTCATTTTATGCGGAGGAATTCGCAGCCTCGAGAAGGTTGTGCTCATTAAATGCAGGCAGTATCTGTGGAGGACAAGTCCCTTTTCAATATTCTCTCTTAGGACGCAAAGCAGCAGCCTGCAGTTATTTTAAGACTTTTCCAACAAGCCTGTAGCCATTGCAATGAGAGATATTAAACAGATTTACCTCAAATCCTCATTGGAAATTGTCTACGTAAAGAGAGAACACAGGGAAGCGAAGAATGCTTTTTTCCCCCCTAGATTTTCTCCATCACACTGTCCTCGCTCCTCCCTCTTCCCCTTCTACCGCTCTTATAGAGCCAGGAAATCTGAGCGAAAAAGCACGGAACAAGGCGGAAAAAAAGAAAGCAAGTGAAAGCAGTTCAGCAAAGGAGATGGAGGAGGAGGAGGAGGAGGGGGGGGGGGGGGGAAGGAGAGGCATATCTCATAACTCTTCTCTGATTACTGCTCGGGCTTCTCGCTCTCCGTCTCGGGGAGGAAGCGCCGGCCCTGTTGTTTTGAATGCCATTTCTTCTTCAACGGGGTCACATTTTTCAGCTCGACTACAGCAGCGTGTTTGACAGGAGTTGGGGAAGACGCCACCTGGCCCCCAAAACGCACGCTTGCTTCCTGTAAGACGCTGGCTCACGATACTGCGATACGCCTGGGTCTTTGGGCTTTTCATGTGGCAACATGAGCACGGTTGTGGACCAGCCGAACTGACACATCGGCCTTCCCTTCCCCTCTTTTCACTCTGTGGTTGGTTTCATTACGTAAGCAGCAAAGTGTCAGTTGTGGCTGAAGCTGCAATGGTACAAAAATGAGGGGGAAACTTCAGTGTTCTCGAATGGAGTCTTGGTTGGATAAATTGAACCAGAACAACCAAATTACTTCTTTTTTTAAAATTTGAACAACGTTTTCTGGGTGCGAATAACACCTGGTTCTTTCATATGAAGCAAAAAGGTTTTTAATTTAGGTGACAACACATTGGTGGTCAAGGGCAGAGCCATCAGTGTTAGCTCTTTGCTAGCCATCACAAAACCTGGACATTTTAGTGGCTTACTCATTAAATACAAACTCACGTCATCTTCTGAGCGACTTCTACGGCTTAAAAGTGGCCTCAATGAACAACATGGCTACAGAAGCTAGTGTCTACTCTCAGTGCCAGTTGATGAACAACTGTAGCATGCTATTAGCTCAAACGTTATCCCGTCAGCTAGTTAAAACAGCTTTTTTTCTTTAAATATTTTCTTAGTTTTGCATTGTATTCTAAAACATCTCATTAGATGGCTGTCAGTCTGTGATAAGCTGCAGGCCTATCCTGCACAGTGGCATCTTTGTTCTGTATATATTTATCGGAATAGTCAGTAAAGACCAATCACTGAGCTGATACATAGGTTTCACACAGCACTTTTTTGAGTTGTTTTACTTTCCCTAAAGGCTTTTTGCTTTGAGACAAAACAACCTCTTTCTGGAGTTGAAGTGAAGCCCTTTTCATCAAGAGCTTAACCAAAAAGTTCCAGCTCTTCTCTTGTTCTGTTGCTTCGACCACATGAGATCATTACATTTGCTCCTCATCACAACCAAATCAACCGTTCAGGCCCAGCGCTCGCTTTTCCATTCCTGTCTGATGTGCAGCTCGTCTTGCTGTTTGCTGCGTGTAGCCAACGTTACCCCTCCTGAGTCATTTGACATGACTGTCACTCTGCACTCCAAACCTCCGCTCACATTACTGCCAAAAAGGATAAACTGTGCAGAGAGGCATTTCATGCACATGATTCCCTGCAAAGAAACAAAAATGTCATCTTTGACATCCTGATTTAACAACCTGTTAAAAAAGAAAAATTACGTAATGTTGAATTTCAATGATTTGCCAAAGGCCAGATCAGGTTAGCGTGATGCCAAATGGCTGTTGGAGTCTGAACTGCCGTCTCTATTCTGGAAAATGTGTGCTGTGATGAATGGACACACACACACAAATGCTCATTTTTGACATTGTAGATCACGCCTTTCAAATTTGGCTTCAAGACACCCGTGCGTCTGCTGTCCTCCTCAGCGGAGGATTTATAAAGTGACGGGGACAGCGTGTGGAGACGTTTGTGTCTTTTGAACTGACAGAAGGGCTTTAAGAGGCGGAAAACTCCCCTGAGGGAATTAGTCGTGTTGCGGGGAAAGAGCGTAATAGTTCCTGGCTCATGCGAAGCCGAATCTGTTGCCGCGTAAGCTTTAAAAAAAAAAAAAAACAGGAATCCAGAGACTGAGTGAGTGTGAGAATAGCTGCAGTCCAGAAGTAGCGGAGTTATGGGGGTTGTGTGGAGCTAAGGAGTCTGTTTCCTGTCCAAGTGTGCACATTGTAAAGGAACCAGCAGGCCCTATTGTCTCTCAGGTTGCACTGTGACGTCAGACCTTCCTGCAGTGAAGGCTTTGCTGATAGCCCAGCCGCCACACTGTACGGTAATATCAACTTCCATGTATTCAATAAAACCCAAGACAGACCCAGATGTTTCTTATCGTAAGACTACTACAATTTCCAAGGCCAAGAATTAAGTTCACGCTTAAGCCGACAGCCATGAGAAGTCCTACAAGTGCGATGGACAACAGATCTATCTCCATGACCGCTAAGCAGACTCAGTTATCAGAGACCGTCTGAAACAATTAAAAGCTCCAGAAAAAGCTAGCCAGTGGAACCTTGAGTTCTATTTTGGTTTGGTTCATAAACCCGCAGCTCCAAACTCTAAGAACAAAACTTTGGAATCCATAGAAGTTAACCAGTGTGGTGTCTTTGTTTTATATCTGTGTATCACTGCAAACCTATCATTAACAGAACAGATACCGTGCAGCTGTTAAAATGCTCTTCAAGGGAACTGTAAGTGCAGATGGTGGGAGACTCAGTTCGGTTCAGGAAATCAGAGAAGAAACAGTGGAACATCTGGTCTTTACCCTGGACAAAGAACAACGGAACAGTGGTGAAATGAAAGAGAAACTCATGCATTTTGAATGTGCGTATAGCCACAGAAAGGCATACTTGGCTGAAATCACTGCCACTAATACCCAAATCTAAGCTGATCCACAGAAGGGCCGCAGCAGGATCCCATTAACATCAACTCACTTCTGAGACACATCTGGATCGGGCTTTGATACCAGAGGTTTAATGTAAATCAATGGAAGTGATCATTGAAAGGACAAGATGCTTGCGTGATGAGGAGGATGCAGCTGCATGTTCGGAGTGATGTCGCTTTAATGACAGAAACCTGATGATTTCTTCACAAAAACAGATTCAAGGGCCTCTGAGAGAAAAGAGGGGCGAGAGAGAATAGAGAGAGGGAAGATAAATTGGCAAAAGAGTCTGCAGACTTTAGCAGAGACAAGTGCACAGGCAGGGTCAATCCAGAGTTTGACGCAGTCTGGTCATAAACCAAAGCCATAGGGATTCTTTTTCAGGATCTCGCAGTGCTGTGAAGCTCTGCTAAGACCCTGTCTGGAGCTCGCAGGGTTATTACCGCTGCATCTGGCAGAACAGACCAATCCATTACCTCAATGCCATTAGCCCTGTGACATGTTCCTGCTCCGCAAGCTCCACAAGCTCCACTGTGCTCCCCCCCCCCCCCCCCTCTCCAACCAAGACCGTGACAGGCCACGTGGTGCACGTGAGGAAATCAGAGACGCTCATTTTCTACTCAAAAGCCAGGAGATCAAATTCAAATCAACACGAGAGGGGTAAAAGAATAAGTATCCGCTAATAAAAGACAACCGGGCAGCAGGGATTTGACTGAAAGAGAATTGATTTATCGGCACTAAACGGTTACGTGCTCCGGTTTTTTAAAAGGGGAAACATCCGACCGAGAGAGAACTCCTGGGCACCATGCTGCCTTTTGTTGCCCGATCAGATCTTTGTTGGCACCAAATGAGTGCTTACCTCAGCTTAACATGATGAGATTTGAGGATTTGACCTTTCTCAGGATGATAACTACTTTCTGCACCTGATGAAGTGCTTATTTTGCATGCAGTAATTTTGATTATTTCATCATGCTTCTTATATTCTTAAAGAGACCCAGGTGATATGTATCCAGTGCAAGCACGCTAATCTGCAAAGCTGTCTTCGTTTAACTTCCCCCACCAGCTGTGTGGAAGTGTGACTCTGAGAGAAGGGAAGGGGGCGGATGCAGTCTAATTAGTAGCACTGTGTTTCTCCGCTCGGAGCTCTCTTCTGATCAGTGACACATGTAATTACGCAATTTGGAAGTTGCTCCTTAGCCAGTGGCAGATGAGTTCATCTCCTTGCGTGCAGAATCCATCGCAATAGCTTGGACTTGGACAACAAAGACACGCATTCATCAAGACTCAAGCAATGCAATCCGATCTTCTCCTGCATGTCGAGACTTTTGTAGATCTTTGCCTCGGGGTTGACACTTGAATTCAGCTTTTTAAGCGTAAATATATGAGCTTATATCATTAATGTTCTTATTATTTAGTGAAAAGATTTAATAGCAGGCGAATCGTTGGCAGAAATATACTGATTTCACGTAGCTCTGTGCTGCATAGTGTGTGGTTTCCAGCCCCTGTTGGATAATTCCACAATCGCTAGGTATTAACTCAGGAATCTTGCAATACTTGCAGTGCACCAGCACCACTACTGTCATGACTTATTTGGACAGGTGTGTGAAATTCGAAATAGACGAGGTGTTTATAAGGATCTCGAACCAGTAAATCCTTTGTATTAAGATAGATATACACCGCTAAAATAAGATAGATGACCTCAAGGAAATAATCCCAGACATCAAAAGTTGAGCTAATCATCGGCAGACCACCCAAGAATGTGATGTATTAAACCTGAACTCAGTGCAGATTGTAACACGCTATGCATTTTGGACTGCGGCACTCGTAGTTTTTTCTTGAAGGAGTTTGTAAAGTAGCCGTGAATCGGTCGACATGTTCCCGAGGGGGGGGGGGGCGAGTCTGCGGATGTCATCAGAGGCGAGGAGGGAGGTGGACCGCACCGAGGTCTGGAATACAGATCTGCAGGACGGTCGCAAGGACGGTGTCACTGCCCAGCTGTCCGTCCCTGCACACAAATCCACATGACAGGCAGGATGCGGTCCATTCTTCATGAAGACGCTGACATACGTCCTGAAGGGTCCATTTACCAACGCGGTTCAATCATGGTTCAATCTACATGACTGGGAGTGTAGGTAGATAAGGTCTTGATCAGATAATATCTGTGTAAATGTACGGGAATCATCGGGGGAATGGCAGGTAGTTAAAGTACACCTGAGTATCGTTTATTCAAATACTACACTGCAAACTACCAGCGTAAAGCTAGCATAGCGTTGACTCACCACATCAATGCACAGAGGCACGCTTCAGCGTCAACTAACTCTAATGTAAAACCATCAGTGTCATTGGTAGACGGTCAGAGCAACTGACGTACAAAGAACAAGAAAAGTCCACTTAGGGAGGAGGTCGGGGAAACAGACATAAACCCAGGAGACCACTGTTCATGTCCCGTGTGACTTATTTTACATTACTTTTGTTGCGTAACTTATGGAGCTACATGGCGTAGTTAAGTAAGTTACAAACAAACATATTTTAACCCAAACCACGATCTTTTCCGAAGCCTGACCAAGTAGTTCTGTGGCCTAAACCGAGCCAAGTAAACCTAAAAACGAAGTAAACCTACTTTTGAAGTTTATTTTGAAAAGACACAGGAAACTGACACATCCAAAGCTGAGCGGGGTACCTGGAGCGTCAGAGTTTGAAGCGCCACGGACCAATCCTCTGTGAAAAGGGCCATTTGGTGTTCTATTTATTCTGTCCACTGCATTTTGAATTCTAGGATTATAAATGAAAACTTTTGACCAAAGTTGATACTGAATATTGCCTTTTGGGAAAACACCTCAAAACTCTTTCTGTCCGTATTGTAAGATTTACTCAAGAAATGTCGTTATATAAACTCATTAAGTTCCTAAAAAGGTTCCTAGAATGATACGATATATTTCCTTAAAGGCCTTTGACAAAAACTCTGCCTTTTGGAGTGATAGTCTTAACAAAACTCGCCTTTACCATCAAATAACTATGCGTCTCAAACATACAAAATAATCTTTATTTTGAAACATGATAACACCTGGTTTTTCTTCGCCCATAAAGCCTGCAGACTCGTAGTTGGACAGCTGTAAGTGACATCACACTCGTGACTACTTGAGATGCTTTTAGTGATGACTATCAATCCCACTGAGCTCCTGCGGATTGGCCAAGACGAGCTGGAGGGCTGATGGGGAGACGCAGATATCATCAGAGAAGAGCACTCAGTGTCCCGGTGTGATGGGGTCGACCCCGGGAGCACGATCCCGACGCCCTGGCTTACGAAGCGGCGGGCTCACGCCACGGTGATGGGTTCCAGCCCCCAGATTCTCACAGCTGCGTCTTCAGACGCGGCGGCGATGACCGCACATCTGTCAGGAGTGCCTCAGTGTTTACAAAGGGATAACCGTACAGTGTCGGCCCCTCAGCTGGTCGCTTTGAAGCCACCGAGTTCATCTGATGGAGAGGCCCTGTGACACATTTTTTCCCCCAAACATCCAAAAACACGATATCCAGATCCATGGAAACTCCTCTTCGTTGATGATAAAAGCTGGCGTGGCTATATGGCACCACCGTGATGCACGTTTCGACCTATTTCCTCAGCTTTTTAGCTGTTTTTGAAGAGTGATAAAGCAAGAAATTCACCATAGTCAAAGAAGGGAGAACACATGTTGTGTTTTAAAGAGGAACTTTAAAGGTCTGTGTACAACTAATTAGACATATGTGTTGAATAAAAGTTGTATAAAGCTTTGTGTTGGCTACAGAGGGAGCTTCGTGAAATCCGATTGAATGACTCAAGTGATGTCACTTGAGTCAGCGTCAGTTGGGACTGAAGACGACAAGTTTGAAAATAAAACAAATTTGGGGATCTGTAGTTCGAGAGAAGTGACGTTCTTAAACCTCTGTGGTTGCTAATTTCTTCTTCGGGCTACATTAGTAGCTTCTAGCATAACACACACGAATCAGGGTGGTCAAATTGCATTGTGGGTGATGTAGGCGCCAGGTTTTGATGTGGACAATGAAAGATAATATATCTCGGGTTCCGCTGCATCGGTTTTGATCCTTTTGTTTCTAACTGTCTATCAAGAGTCCAACAATGTTGCAGAAAAGCAATGCTACATCTGTGGCGTACTCTTTTAAAGGGGAACAACTCAGCATGTGGAAACAGCTGTAAAATGTCTCTGAACGCAGCTTTTGACGAGTCATGAGAAAAGAACCCAAGTGTTATCTCAGTTAGGGCTTAGAGACTAAGCCTGCATTTCAAACTGGGTGCATGGAGTTCACAATCTGTTGCTATTTACCAGGCAGGGAGGGTCTGGTGGGAGGATGCTGTAGGTTGCATTATGGGAATCGTAGGATCGTTTGTTTTTGCAATGTGACCCAACTACTCACATCGAGTTTCTTTGTGCTTTTGAAGGTGGATTGCACATTTTGAGAGGAGTTGGGACAGTCTACTGCACATTGAAGGATGGGTTGAAGTTGGCTTGCAATTCGGAGATTAAGATAAAACTTAAGGGCCGATACTGTTGTGAAACAAAAGTGTTAGACTTTTAAATCGCTGTTTAAAAACCCCACTTTCAGATTTGTGAAAGCTTTATTTTATTCATGAGGGTTATTTCATTGCCCTGTCTCCATCCAGATCACATTAGGTCAAGCTCAAAACCAGCGTTCTCAATCCAGGACTAACAAGCAGACTCCTTCAAACACTGTTTCCTTCTATTCGTGAAAACAAGAAAAAGTGCAATTTTGATGCTTTTTCTTCAACAATCCGACATTAGACCTGGTCTTAAACTCGGTTATTGTTGACTCAAATCATTTTAAGGTGTGTTCTGCATGAGAAGAGGTTTGAGGAAAAGGTTTGAACAAGACTGACAATAAGAAAACAAAACCTGCATATTCTACGCCGTCAAGGCTCATAGACACATAAAGCATGTTAAGAGTTTTTTAGGCAAAATTAACTTCTCATTGTCTTCAAGTACCGACTCTGCCCTTCTCTTTCCTCACATGTCTTGTCCTCTTCTTTCTCAGGTTTAGACTCCAGCACCCGGACTCTGAGCACCCCCAGCCCCGGTCTTATCCTACCATCCAAGTCCACCTCCCTCTCCTCACCTGCCCTCTCCAGTAACGGCCATGACACCAACTCCTCTTCCTCCTCGTCGGCCCGCGCCGAGACCGTCGCCGTGGTCCACTCCCAGCCCGGCACCCACACCCACACGCGCTCGCGCCAGTCCAAAAGCCACCACCACGCCCTCGTTGACCTCCTCCCCGACCACGCCCTGCTGCAGATCTTCTCCCACCTCCCCACCAATCAGCTGTGCCGTTGTGCGCGCGTGTGCCGCCGCTGGTACAACCTGGCGTGGGACCCGAGGCTGTGGGGCACCGTCCGGCTGACCGGGGAGCTGCTTCACGCCGACCGCGCCATCAGGGTGCTGACCCACCGGCTGTGCCAGGACACCCCGAACGTGTGTCTGACCCTGGAGACGGTGGTGGTGAGCGGCTGCAAAAGGCTCACCGACCGGGGACTGCATGTGGTGGCCCAGTGCTGCCCGGAGCTGCGCCGCCTGGAGGTCGCCGGCTGTTATAACATCTCCAACGAGGCCGTGTTCGAGGTGGTGTCCCGCTGCCCGAGCCTGGAACACCTGAACCTCTCAGGTAAAAAAAGAAATGTACTAGAACATCTTGCCATAATTGTTCGGCAATGGTCTCTTGGTTTTATTACCGCTACCCGACATCACGCACATTTGTGGCTTTACCTCAAAAACAAATCTCCACTCCTCGGTCCCTCTCGGTCGTTTCTACGAAAGCTGGTGAAGCCATTAGAGGAGCGGGAGAAGCTCTGCCAGCCTTAAGCTCCCATGTGGGAGAAGAAAGGCTTTCTTTAGCCGAAAGCAGAACTCACCTCGACGTGAGTGAGGAGAGCGGTCTGCTGCTTTCATTAAGTGACACAAATAACATTGACTTGGACGGGACTCTGGTGGCAGACGTCTGCACCATTAGCACCAGGAAGTTAGCCCCGTTGTTGTAAAAACAAAAAAAAAAAAAAGAAATAGCTACTTGTGGCTTTTATTTGTACGGCACAGAATAATGAAAATCAAATCTACTCTTTCAACTGGGAAGGACATCAGCCTTCGATTATTTTTCCCCACAATTTTGGTTTCCTTGGAGTTGTTTGCACTCAGACAGCTTCATGCTTCTTGCTGCAGGCGTGTCGCCAAACGCAGCAGGTTTTAGTCTGGCGCCCTCAAGTGGCGACTCAGAATACATCTTCAAAAATGAATTGTGTTAAAGGGAACGTCGACATTTTTTTCAAGTCCGTCTTAAAACAATGCTCACATGACCGTATGTACGTTAAAACAGTTTTTGCTTTCTGTAAACATTCCTCCTGTTCAAAACTGATCCCTTCCTATCTTTTAATGAAATAGAAGAAAATGCTGATATTTGTATTGAAGAAACAATACAAATATCAGCATTTAGCCATCTGAATTAAAGGAATCAGGTGGGTAACGGTCTATTCAGTTTGAAAAAGGTTGTTTTAAGGTGGACTTTTCATTTTCTGAACGTATCCTTTCAACAAAAACAATCCCCTTTGAAGAAATCCTCTGTTTATGAGCTGACAACCTGTGCTTCCTCGTCCTCCTCCAGGCTGCTCCAAAGTCACGTGCATCAGCCTCACCCAGGAGGCCTCGCTCCAGCTGTCCCCTCTTCACGGCCAGCAGATCTCCATCCACTACCTGGACATGACCGATTGCTTTTCCCTCGAGGACGAGGGCTTGCGAACTATCGCCTCCCACTGCCCCCGCCTGACACATCTGTATTTGCGCCGCTGCATCCGACTGACGGACGAGGCCTTGCGCCAACTGGCTCTCCACTGCCCCTCGATAAGGGAGCTTAGCCTCAGCGACTGCCGCCTGGTGGGGGATTTCGGCCTGCGGGAGGTCGCCCGCCTGGAGGGCTGCCTGCGCTACCTGAGCGTGGCCCACTGCACGCGCATAACCGACGTGGGCGTTCGCTACGTGGCCCGCTACTGCCCGAGACTGCGCTACTTGAACGCCAGAGGTTGCGAGGGGCTGACGGACCACGGCCTGAGCCACTTGGCCAGGAGCTGCCCCAGACTCAAGTCCCTGGACGTGGGCAAGTGCCCGCTGGTGTCGGACGGCGGGCTGGAGCAGCTGGCCATGTACTGCCAAGGCCTGAGGCGAGTGAGTCTCAGGGCCTGCGAGAGCTTGACGGGCAGAGGCCTCAAAGCTCTGGCGGCCAACTGCTGCGAGCTGCAGCTCCTCAACGTGCAGGACTGCGAGGTGTCGCCAGAGGCTCTGCGGTTTGTAAGACGCCACTGCCGACGCTGCGTCATCGAGCACACAAACCCCGCTTTCTACTGAGACCGGGCGGGGGGGGGAGGGGAGAGCTCTTGGTCTGGTCCGCTGACAAGTGGATGTTCTAATATTCCTGCTATGGAGTTGGCAGAGTTCAGCAGCCGTTGTGTCAGAACTGGTTGAAAACCTGGTGTGCAATACTGGCCAGAATTAGTCTCTTTGAATCCGCCTGGTGGCTGTTGATGCTGAAAATACTTCCATAGACTGTATTTAACATATTTATCTGTAAAAACAAAGGCAGAGGAGTAGCGTATGTCAGTATCTTACGTCTTCACTCTTTCCAACGTAAACAACACGCTACAACACTGAGCAGCGGGTACAGTCGTGTCACCACGTAACAGCATTGTTATATATTTCATATTTCAACACCTTACGGCCCTGAAACATAATCATAATCATACAATCATGCATCTATTTATAAACAGTGAGTATCTTTAGACTGAACCACCAAGAATGTAGCTACGACGCAGCAACTAAAGCAGAACATATTCTCAGTTTCACTTTCTTTACGTTGCATATGTGCACTTTATGCAATTGTGCTGACAATCACTTCAACTGAGCTCAAAGTGTCATCATTTCTTTTCATTTTCTGTAAATTAAAACTATTAGCCGGAGATTCTTTTTTTTTTTCAAAAGCCAAACAGAAACAAACTTGTTGTTGAGATGAATAAACAAAGAACACATTGCTGCTATAACTGTGCCAATAAACTTCTTCAAAAGCCGACCACAACTGTGAGTGTTTTACTCAAATCCTCGCTGCAGTTGTGAGTCGTTAAAGTAACTAAGGGCGATCCAGGAATACCATATATGGATGTTTTAGGGACTGGAGCGTGTGCGATCAAAGGGCAGGGCCTCCTGCTTTCAGGCCATTGGCTGAATTAAACCTGCTTGTTACACCTGTCTCTCTGTCCATATGTATGCATACTTTGCACTTTAGGACTGAGTTATAAGACAGTAAGTCATTATTGCTGCAGTTCTATATTTCCTCTTTCTGTATCAGCTACGAGAAGCATTCTCCACCACCTGTTCTTGATGGCCGTGCTCCTGCAGAGCAGCAGCTGGAGGAGTATTTAGGAATCACGTTTGCTCATCCACCTTTGGCGCCCTTGCGGGTTCGCTGCGTGGGAAAAGAGGGCGTTGTTGGAGAGGAGTATCCGGAGCACGTCCAGGAGGATGTATGAACTTTCAAGAGTCTAAAGCGATAGTGTTTCAGGAAATCCACAATGTCAAGTACTCCTATAGAGGACCTGTAATCACTTTGGTAACCCCTACATATTTACTCCAGTGCCGTCATCAGTTCAACATTTTAAGCCATGACTTCACATGTGGGCGAGCTACTTTTCCTTCTAGCTTCTGTAACTCAAAGCAATCCCCTCATTCAACATTTCTTTGTGTTCTAAGACAAATTGAGATCCACTTCAGCAGCTATTAGAAGTTGAAACATCTGAGTTTAACTAAATCAGGGGTGTCAAACATACGGCCCGCGGGCCGGATACGGCCCCCCACGTCATTTTATGTGGCGCGAATCCCCCAGCAAAAAAAAAAAAAAAAAAAAAAAAAAAAAAAAAAAAAAAAAAAAAAAAAAAAAAAAAAAAAAAAAAAAAAAAAAAAAAAAGATTTCTTTTAAAATTATTTTTTTTTTTTACAAAAATTAAAAGTTAGATGTGAAAATAAAAATATTCCCATGGTTGAAATTATGAGATGAGCCATTTGCGCCGCCGGTCTCGCCGGGGGCTATTTTGTGTTCATTCGCACTGGACGCGCCGGAGAGGGGGCGTGGCTTATCGCCCTGAAAGCCGTTCAACTGTCCGCCATTAACCATGGAAAAATAACCTCTATTTATGCTAAGTAGGTGTTGAGGAAGTCACAGATATCCCGGGAAACTAAACTAAATATGTTCGGAGTAGTTACATTTACACCGTCTTACATTTACAACCGGCCCTTTGAGGGCGACCGTGATGCTGATGTGGCCCCAGAGTGAAAATGAGTTTGACACCCCTGAACTAAATTAAACTACAGCTCCCATGATAATTTACCGCCGCAGGTACTTCTGACTATTCTCTGCTGTCCATCAACGCCTGCAGCGTTTGCTTCTCTCCGTCCTGCTGTTATTAGAGCCGCGACCCCTCGACACACCAGTGGACTCGACTCTTTTGAGGCTCATGGGAAATTGTGTTCATTGAAATGTGCCAAAGTAAACCCTGAAATGTTGAATAAACAACAGTATTAGATCATCCAAAAGATGACAGTCCTTATCTCGACGCATAAAGCGAACCACACGACATGCTGCGTGACGGAATTTAAATGAGGTTGTTCTTACTTCTTAAATTAGAACCCAGAAGTTCCAGTTTCACTCTCTTTGGGAGGGGCCTTCCAGTATGAATGTTCACCTCCGGCAGATTAGCGGTGTGTGCTTGTGGTCGTCATTCAGTATCGACTCAGTATTTTGGGATTATTACGTGTCGGACTGGAACACATTTGATATTTTAGGTACATGGTTTAAATACACTCTCATTAATTAACATGTAGCAATGTCCTTATGTGCTTCCAACTACACTAGTGTTGTATATAGCGCGTTACAAACCATTTAAACATGTTTATACTGCTTATAAATGCAACATAGTGGGGATCAAGTGTTATATATAGTTCTTTGCACCATAATAGTGTCTAGTAGCTCCTGTTAATATATTTTGGATCTATGGTAGGTTGAATTACAGGTTTTCACAATGCAGCGGGTCTGACGTCTTGTGAGAATTGTGTAGTAGAGAGAAGTCAGTTGTTGCACCTGCTTCTGTCTGCCAGTAGAGGTCTCCAGAGGTCCAGGCTTTCTTAGTGCTGCTGGTGATAACGGCACGTGATAGTGTGAGATAAATACCACCTAACCAAGTGACCAGTTGTTTTTAAATGAGCACTGGAGAACTGAGGCTTCCTGGATCAAGTCGCCTTCAGTGGGTTCGTGACAATATAGCGGCCTTTAATGGAGACCCACAATCTGCAGGAGCCGTCTCTATAGGTGAGTGTGGAGGGATTTGGAATACAGACTACAGATGTATTTGTGCCTGCAGTCCCTCATTGTTTACTTGACACACTGCATGTATTTTAGGATTAGCTCCCAGGAGCTCCTGGATGGGATCAAGGTATGAAGAGGGAAGGTGTGACATCAGTGATCTGATGTTCTTTCCCTCCCGTATAAGTGACATCCAGCCGACACACATTCAACGATTTATTGTCACGATAAATGAACAAGAAACAGGGAAAAAAAGAAAACCTCTTTAAATATACTGTAAAAATAAATGTTCCTATATATTTCTTCGTCTTCTCCCACCACCTCCATCTGTCCTCTGACAGGCCTCAGGTGTGAATGAGGTCATACTGAATGAACACCTGCTGCAGGACGACTCTCCAGAGAAGGCGCGGGACGCTTTCACTGAGATGCTCGGTCCTCGTTCTTCCAGTTCTTAAAGTGCATAACACAGAGGTGCTTTATTGGGAGTCAGAATAAATCGCAGCCCTCCTTATCACGCAACATGACTTGCGTTTTGATTCTTCCAGACAGACGCAGGTGCGCTGCGGCCTGCGTACGTCTACGAGTGTCAGCATTCTCCTCCGATGCCCGGCGGGACCAGACTAACTCATGTCAAAGCTGACCACTATGATGACCCTCTGTTGTCTCTTGGATCCTCTTTTTGCACTGGGCACGCTGCGGTTACAGGTACTTGAAACAGGAAGATCCTTCATTCATGTTGCGCTTTTGATAAAGTCAATCGTGTTTGGGCAGTGCAATAACTGATATCTCCCTCAGGACCTGTGTGGAGAGGAACTGAGCAAGCTTTGCACGCAATAGGTAGGGTGTTTTGTTTCCCTCTATTCTGCTGTTCTCCTCTTGGGAAGTGTTTATACTACAGGGTCACACTTCTATTTCACAGGCTGTTCGAGTGTATTTATATGGGTTTGCTTCCCAGGACTCCCAGTGGGCCCGGACTGGTGGATTGGCCTCGTTACGACAAGAACAAAAAGTACCTGAAGTCGGCCCGAGGACTGAAACAGAACAGAGCTCGCTTCCTTGATAAACTCGCAAAGTCTCACCCCGCTAATGATGAGCTGTGGTCGTAGACCTTCAACACATATTATCACACAAAAGAGCGAGGACGTCGTCGATTGGTCACGGTTTGCTGCTGAGCGTGTTGCGTCTTTGCAGCTGGACGTGGTGCGGGTCGATCTGCCGGAACTCCCAGTGTGGACATGTGGCTTGGTTTGTGCTGCCGCTGCTGCTTTTGAGCACAGGCTGCGGTGGCGGAGTCCACGTCACCTGCAAAGACGGAGACGCTTCGTTAACGTCGTCGCGCCTTCATTTGATATTTACTCGTGAACGTGGCAGAACACAAGCACACAGACGGTGTTGGTGTTGTACCTGAGATTTGAGGACGCGTAGCTCACTGTGAACTTTCCTGAACTTCTTCTCTTGCTCCAGATACTTGTCCTTCAGCTTCTCCCTGTCCCTGCGCTCCGTCAGAAAGTCCTCCTTGTAGACTTCGGCCTAAAAAATGCACGAGGAGGAGACATGAAACAAGGATTCAAATAGGCGACCGCCTTAAAAGGAGTAGCCTGAATGTTTTGGGAAACAACCTTATTTGGTTTCTTGCAGAGAGTTCGTGCGGCGGGTTAGCTTAGCTTAGCACAAAGACTGAAAACTAGCCTGGCTCTCTCTGAAGGTAAAAACAACCGTGAGATTGGCATCAATCTTCTCACCAAACCGTCGGCAAGAAAGCGTAATAAAAATGCAGATGTATGAAGGAAGCTCACCTGATGTTTCCAGACATCCTGTAGTGTTTCACTGCTCACGCTGAGAGGTTGAGTAGTCTGAAGCGCCTCCTCTAGAGCCTGCACAAACATGTCAAAGCAGCTGTAACACCACTGTTGTTGACATGTAAAAGGCCTTCTCTCTGATGTGTACCAGTCCAGGCCTCACCTTGTTCAATCGTCTGATCTCGTCGCGCTGACGCTGCGCTTTTCCTGTCAAAGTGCTGTTTCGTGCTCGCAGCTCTTCCGCCTCTTTTTCTGCTTTTAGTAGCTCGTCTCCAGTCTGTGAGGATTTTCACGCGAGGGATCAAATTATTACACACGTTTTTTTAAAATGCCTTGCATTGAATCTGGAATTCGAATGCACGCTGCATTTACCAAAGCGTTGTCTTTATCTTTGACTTGCTTGGATGATGTGACGTTGTTTTCTCCCTCTTCACACGTCTCACGTTGCAGTGATGCTTTTAATTCCTGGACCTGAGCGTTTAGGTAAAAGGACACAAGGCATGAAAGCGCTGAAACGACATAAAGTCATCAAAAAGCTGACATGTGCTGAATAAAACAAGCTTTTGTGAATTTACCCTGTCTTTGTAGTACCGTACCATGGTGCGGTACTCTTTCGCCCATTTCTCATTAATAGAAAGAAGCTGAGGAGAAAGAACAGGATTCTTTTTCAGTACTGAAAAGTACAGGTGTGTGTTTTTTGGGAGGAATATAAATGTCGCTTCTGAAATGTACTCACCTCTTGCCTTTGCTCCTCCAAGAGGATTATCTGTGCTTTCATTCGGACATCACGGCTGGCAGCTGACGCTTCCGACTGAAGCAAATAGAACAAAAAAAAAAAAAAAAAGAGGAACTATTAAAACGTGGCACACGGTAAGTCCATCTGTGACTGCAATTATGCAATGTAACTGTTCTAAAAGAACTTCCGTTTACATATTTTTGGAAGTTTTGCTGTGAAGTGTTTCCAGTCACTAAGGCACAAAGAACATGTTTTTTCTTCTTTTTGCGGTCAGGGAATCGGACGGTGACAACATGAGGGTGGATATTATCCTCTCGGGCGTATCTTCCAATGTTGCAACTGCATGTTAATATTACCTGAGTGACACTGTCGGGATGATAGGCTGCTGCCGTGTGAAGCTTTTCTCCTGTGGAGGGGTCCGCCACACAAACCTCGTACCTGAAAACATTTGATCGCATAAACACAAATGAACATTTGGCATTTATTTGCATTTTATTAAACTGCATGAAAACACATATTTTTGAAGTCAGGACTTTCTAATGTCATTTTCCCACCATATTACTTTTACTTAAGGATCTGAGTACTTATCCCACCGCTGCCAGCAAATCATAGTACTTTTTAAATGCAGTAACAATATCTGAGGCTAATGAGGTGATGTGCCTCACCTGTCTGTGTTCGGCAGTGATGGATACAGTCTGTGTGTCTGTCTGTTGTCTGTGGTCTGTGATCTCTCCACAGGTGGTCTGTCCATTGTGCTTTCATGTTGTGACTGTCAAAACACAGACAAGGACATACATTATACATAACAGCCATTTTTAATTAATACATATTTAAATAAATGAAAATCAATAACCCATGAATACATTTAATTAAAATAAATTAAATATGATTTTTTTTTGCATTAATTGAACTTAAAAGGAGTTTTAAAATCCTTATTTATAACATTATAATGATGCTAAATTCTCTCTGTAGATTACAGTATGTAATACTGTGGTGGTCTGGTGGTCTAGAGGGAAACCACAGTGTATCAAATTATTGTCTGGACCTTTGTAATTCCACTTCATTAACTGTCATTTCTAATACATCTATCTAATAAACACTAAAACAAAATGCCTCCACAATAAAGAAAATGTATAATATATTGTGCTGAATATCAATAAGTGGATTAATGGAAGATGAATCAACTGAATGTTGGATAATTAACCTTTTACATTTTTTATCATGTGAAAAGGGAAAACATTCGCTGGTTTAACTTCCTTAGATGATACTTATTATATTATAGCACTTTGAAGATGTCACTTTCAGCTCTTTGCATCTCAGATAGATGAAATGATTAATCAATACAAATAGAGATTCTTCAAAAACAATAATTTGTTGCACGTCTGAAATTGTCGAGATATATTTGGAGATGATGTACTGATGTACTGAAGTGTGTATCTCGCACAAAATGGCACAACGTGACAGCTGACTCAAAACCCACACAGAGGATGTGAAGCATCTTCACACTGTCACGCGATCAACTATAAACTCGGGCTGCACGTGGAGCTCTGTCTTCATACCAACATCATTTCACACAATAAACGGTCAGACATGGAAGCTAAAGATTAAACATGAGTAGATATCATTGATAAATATTGAACTGAGTTTGAAGAGGATTTCTCTAAATTATAAAACAAAAAAAATTCTTTCTAAAATATACAGACACACAATTTATAATAAAATAAAAATATAAATCTCACCATCTTATTACTTTCTTGAGTCCTCGACTTGCTCAGATCCCACAACAGCTGCGATTTGAAGCAACAACTTGCTCCGCAAGTTAAGTTATATTGAAGATCCCGAGTGACGTGGAAAAACCAGAAGTGCCCAGTCACCTCCGGGGCAGAGCCGCGGACGGACTTTAACGAAGGAAAGGAAAGTACAAGTGGTTGATCTGCAGCACGAGCGGTAATTAATCATGTCTTTATGGTATGGATCGATGACTAAGAGAAACATTTGACCCCGCACTGCAAGAAATGACACACAGTTGTATTTATTTTTAGCATGGCAATATGGCTGACTGGTGTTTCTTAATACTTTCTTTGAAATATTTTACTTTTCTTTGCTTCATGATTACAGGTTTTTTATTTATATTTTAACTATTGTGATTTTTTTACATTTTATTTGACTGTTTATTACTTATTTACTTATTATAATACTTGTTTGATCTTGTTTTTTACTATGTCTCTTGTTTGCACTTTAAGAAAACAAAATACCACCATAGCCCTCAATTCGTCATTTTTTACAGTGTGCAGCGTGCAGGTTGCTTCGTGAACTCGTCAGCGTGTTTTCTTCCTGGATTGTTGAACTGCTCACACTTAGAAGCCGGAAAGCGTTTCAAAGACACAACATGTCAAAATGAAACTGTCCCACACTCACACACACACACACACACACACAAGAAAACTAACGTGGTGGGGGGGTCTGTGGGAAAATCACACATCTCGCAGGCTGGTCGTGTTACTCAATGTGTTGAGTCACAGCGGATGGTTTCAGGGAAGGAGGAGAGGGGAAACACGCCGCGGCTCCTCCTCCAGTAATCGATACTCGGTGCAGGGGAGTCGACCCATGGCTGCTCCGTTATTCTTCTAGAAACATGTGTTTCTGAAGCCTGTTTTGCATATTTCTCCACACAAAGCCGTGAGCCCGGCTCTGTCTTTCTTTAGACCTGTTTTAAAAATAAAAAGACAACGCGATGCAACGTGAAAATACGCTGCAAAATTCCCATGTGACACTTTTGACACCAACAATTACTTTTTACATTTTTCACATTTTTGACGTTGAAGTTGGAGCTTCCACTTCTATTGATTTTAGCAGATGTTGGGGAGGTTTCAGCAGAGTAGTGTGGGATATCCCACTTCAACAAGAGAGAGAAAGAAAAGTCCTGCCAAATAAGGATGTTTTCTACTCTCAGCTTAGCTATATGTCAGAGAAAACCAAGGCCAACGCTAGCGCTGATGACTTGAGTTGCAAATCATTAATGTAACTTTAAAGTACAACACCAAATACTTGTTAATTTAACAGGTGTCTTTCTAGAAGATTAGGCTTCACTAAAAATACATATGTGACTTAAATAGATGTGACTTATAGACTTTTGGTTGGAGGCAGTTTTATTTGTAGCTTGTTGATATTATGCAGCTGTAAGACCACCTAAACCGAGACCAAGTCACGACCAAGACCAGAGGGAATAGAGACCAAGTCACGACCAGAGGGAAGAGAGACCAAGTCACGACCAAGACCAGAGGGAATAGAGACCAAGTCACGACCAAGACCAGAGGGAAGAGAGACCAAGTCATGACCAAGACCAGAGGGAATAGAGACCAAGTCACGACCAAGACCAGAGGGAAGAGAGACCAAGTCACGACCAAGACCAGAGGGAATAGAGACCAAGTCACGACCAGAGGGAAGAGAGACCAAGTCACGACCAAGACCGGAGGGAATAGAGACCAAGACCAGAGGGAAGAGAGACCAAGTCATGACCAAGACCAGAGGGAATAGAGACCGAGTCACGACCAAGACCAGAGGGAAGAGAGACCAAGTCATGACCAAGACCAGAGGGAATAGAGACCAAGTCATGACCAAGACCAGAGGGAATAGAGACCAAGTCATGACCAAGACCAGAGGGAAGAGAGACCAAGTCATGACCAAGACCAGAGGGAATAGAGACCAAGTCACGACCAAGACCAAAGGGAATAGAGACCAAGTCATGACCAAGACCAGAGGGAAGAGAGAACGAGTCACGACCAGAGGGAAGAGAGACCAAGTCACGACCAAGACCAGAGGGAAGAGAGACCAAGTCATGACCAAGACCAGAGGGAATAGAGACCAAGTCATGACCAAGACCAGAGGGAATAGAGACCAAGTCACGACCAAGACCAGAGGGAATAGAGACCAAGTCATGACCAAGACCAGAGGGAATAGAGACCAAGTCATGACCAAGACCAGAGGGAATAGAGACCAAGTCACGACCAAGACCAGAGGGAATAGAGACCAAGTCACGACCAAGACCAAAGGGAATAGAGACCAAGTCATGACCAAGACCAGAGGGAAGAGAGACCAAGTCATGACCAAGACCAGAGGGAATAGAGACCAAGTCATGACCAAGACCAGAGGGAAGAGAGACCAAGTCATGACCAAGACCAGAGGGAATAGAGACCGAGTCATGACCAAGACCAGAGGGAATAGAGACCAAGTCATGACCAAGACCAGAGGGAATAGAGACCGAGACAAGACCAAGACCAGAGGGAATAGAGACCAAGTCACGACCAAGACCAGAGGGAAGAGAGACCAAGTCACGACCAAGACCAGAGGGAAGAGAGACCAAGTCATGACCAAGACCAGAGGGAATAGAGACCAAGTCACGACCAAGACCAGAGGGAATAGAGACCAAGTCATGACCAAGACCAGAGGGAATAGAGACCAAGTCATGACCAAGACCGGAGGGAAGAGAGACCAAGTCACGACCAAGACCAGAGGGAATAGAGACCAAGTCACGACCAAGACCAAAGGGAATAGAGACCAAGTCATGACCAAGACCAGAGGGAAGAGAGAACGAGTCACGACCAGAGGGAAGAGAGACCAAGTCACGACCAAGACCAGAGGGAAGAGAGACCAAGTCATGACCAAGACCAGAGGGAATAGAGACCAAGTCATGACCAAGACCAGAGGGAATAGAGACCAAGTCACGACCAAGACCAGAGGGAATAGAGACCAAGTCACGACCAAGACCAGAGGGAAGAGAGACCAAGTCATGACCAAGACCAGAGGGAATAGAGACCAAGTCATGACAAAGACCAGAGGGAATAGAGACCAAGTCACGACCAAGACCAGAGGGAATAGAGACCAAGTCACGACCAAGACCAAAGGGAATAGAGACCAAGTCACGACCAAGACCAAAGGGAATAGAGACCGAGACCCCCCCCACCCCAAAAAAGGACAAATAGTTTAAATTCCCTTTAATTGAAAGTCCAGATAGTTGTGTGGAATCGTCACATTAGCACTTAATTATCGTCACCATTAGTAGCGTAGTGTTGGTGCGGTGACTGAAAGTGTGACGGTGATTACAGTACTTGTCACAGCAGCCCATGCTGTGGTTTTTACAGAAGGGGCCTTTCTTCATGTAACACCTGTGCAGTGTGTTCCCAGCACCGACAGCAGCCCGTTTACGGTACGTGTGACACAGCAGCAAGTCCCTAGAAAGGAAAGAGGAGGTTATTACTGAGCTCCTTCTTCTTCCTGCCACAACAATCTCACTCTAAAAGATTCACACTCTGTGTGACACACACACGCCTCCGGTTCACACACATCACAGATACGACATCTTGTGGCCTGCATCTATAAATCTAAAACCAAAAGCAGGCGGTATTTATATGAGCACTTTCTATTCTCTTCGGCGGTTCAGTGGTCGGGTTTGTTTGCATACATCGTCGCCTGACCTTCGGCCCCAGATTCATGTGAATCAAAAAGAAAAGGAAAGAAGATAGAAACTCAACTGAGGTTCAAAGTGTACACATACATGTCTGAAAGTTTGTGTTTCTGTGGTTCGAGAGAAGAGCTCCTAATACTGCTTCATAGAAAGTAGCATTTAAGATAAATTAATCATTATTCAGGATTAGCTTTCGATTTTTTTTTACAAATGAAACACACCAGCCACTTTTCTTCTGGTTGAATCAAATCAAGCAATTCTGCTTCAGTGTTTGCTCAAATTATTTATTTGATTTTTATTATTTTATTTATTTGACTCACCAAAACTGTTACTTCAAGATCATTTCACACAATAATAATAATTTCATGTAATATTTCAGTATTTTATCACAAATATATTTCAAGTTTTACCATCAAACACCAGAAACCAAGATTATATTTTTTACATAGAAATGAGAATCAGGCCGAGAACATTTTAATAAAACAAATACAAACGCTTTTTATATGCTAATTGAGTTAAGGAAATCAAAACAAACTCAAAACAGGTGTTTTAACAACTGCTTTCTGTTGTCGATGAGAGACAAAGTAACTAGAAGATAATCCATGTGTCACAAGAACATACAGCACATGGACAGTGCATTCAGAAAAATATTCTGTTTTTGTTTTGTTGCATGATACTAAATTAATAAATTGGATAATTTCCTCCTCCACATGAGCGAAAACAGGATTTCCAGATTGTTTTGCCTATTTATTAAAAATAAATTTAGCTCAGGTGCCTCCCATTTCTCCTGATCATCTTGATTGGAGGCCACCTGTGGTGAATTCAATTGATGAGATGTGATTTGGAAAGACGCACACCTGTCTATATAAGGACTCACGGCAGACGACACATATCAGAGCAAAGAACAAGGCCTCGGTTTAAGGAACCTGCTGCAGGGCTCAGAGACAGAGTCATGTTGGGGTCCCGATATGTGTGATATTAATGAAGGTGACAAAAACAACCAGGACTCCTCCTAAAGCTGACCAAGAAGGGCCTTGATGGTCCCTCTAGAGATCCTATAGATGGGAGGAAGTTCCAGAAAACAACCATCAGTGACCACTGATCTTAGCTTTACGTCAGAGTAGCCAGTGAAAGATAAATGATGAAAGCAACTCAGATTCTCTGCTTGGGTTGAGTCCAGGATTGCACCGTGTGACCATAAGTGTAAGCGTTCCGTCTGAAGGAAACCAGCACCGCTCATCATCTGCACAATCCCATCCCGGTGGGGAAGTGTGGTGGTGGCATAAGTGCACTAAAACACCTGCAGAAATAGAAAACAACAAGATCAGACTCCATGCTGATGAAGATGGACGTGAGGCTCCTTCAATGTGTCAGTCTGTTTTTAAATGTCTGACATGTGTGATGGTTGAGAGGATCTCTATCACGAATAAGGAATAACTGTATTAAAGGGTTTTATTCTGTTCTCTTGTGTACATTTCATTGTACAACCTGATATCCGTGCACCTTCCTACAACATGCCATGAAGGTCCTTTTCTTCAGGTATTTGTGAAAACAGCTGCAGTGACATGAAATATGATTTTACACAGACAATCATATCACACTTCAGAATCAAAAGATGATTTCACAGCCTCGTATTTTAGCATTTTATTTAGAAACCTTTCAGATTCTGCCACCAGGTGAGGAGCTTGTCAGTGGAGTCAGAAAGCAGCGCCGGTATTTCCCCCCGACGGTACACGGCACTTTACCACAACTCTTAAGATTAGATGAAAAGAAAAGGTGCGTTGTCATATTATAAGAATGTGTGAGTGACATTTATACAGAACATTTCATATTACTGGCCCACAGGTACAAAAACAAGGGTCTGCATAATAACAGCACATTATCTAATACACAAAGACTTTACAGAGATGAACTTCACAGCTGGTTATTGTCGTGTCTTGTATGATCTGATATTTAGTTCACCAACAGGCTCCACAGGGCATCTCTGGATTAGAGCTGCAGTCCTGGATCTGAGCTCTGCAGAGAGAGAGAGAGAGAGAGACACAGATAATGTACACATCGACATTCATGTACACGTGGTGGCGTCCTCTCACACAAACATGCTGAACGTACTCGGACACTTCCTTGCAGTCGTAGGTCATTCCTTGATCCAGCTCTTTCTGCAAGTCCTTCAAAGATGCATTTGTGCAGTTTGTCCTGAAGAGGAAACAGAAAACATGACTTCAGGATCGACTGTCTCAGTGTGAGTTTGTATCTGAGCCGCTGCGGAAGAACACACGGAACGCTTGTGCACTTATCACACTCAAAAATGAACAAGCAAAGAGGAGGGTAATGGTGCAGAAGTCTTGAGTATGAGGAGGACGAGCTTACACAAAGTTCTCCTGTGTGACCAGAACAACATTCAGGCGTTTCACCCTGGGAAAGTTGAACCGCTTCACCTCGATGCTCGCAAACACACTGACAATGAAAGAGCACAATTCACTCAGCACAACCACGTATACCATCTATTCTATGTAATCCACAAGAGGTGCAGAGAAACTCACCTTGCAGGATGGAACGGTGTGGCGATGGATCCGTTCAGCATCACTGTCACGTCACCGCAGGCCCCATCTGCAAACTGCACACAGTTACAGAGCATCATTATGATTGATTCTGGGTTTTGTTTCTGTCCAATATTAACTCTGTTTTTGTTTTTGGTCGCAACCCTCTTTCCCGTTGTATTCCACATCATCTTTTGATGCGTTTTGATTGCAGAGTTATCGGTTATAAAAGCAGCAAAAATTCGAAGGTTTTACAATGTGTCTTGCTGCACTTTAAACTTCCTAGGGTGATGCAAGGTTGTGTTTGCTTCATCACACTAACTGCGTATCTGTTGTACTTTCTTGAAGATGCCAGCAGCAGCTAATGTTAAAGCCATTTCAACTATTCCTGTTTTTATTCTCTCATGCTTCAATTCTTATGCAAAACCCTCTTTTGTGTTTGTTTTCTGGTTCGTTTTGTGTCTCTGCGTGTCCATGTTTTATGTTGGATTGAATCTTTGTATTCTTGTTTGTTTGTTTTGGTGAACGTGTGAAAAAAAAACGTGTTTATGTGTTGCTCGTGTTATCACAGATTAAAACCCAGACAAACCAAAGCAGGGCTGCTGTGAGTGCGTGGGTTGCCACTGCTCGCTCAGGAGAGAGCTCCGCAATGTGTCTCCATGGAGACGGACACAAAGCCTCATTGACGGAGGACCGGGCCGACTGACCTTTTTCTTCCCTCCGCTCCACCACGACCGCTTCAGCACAGGAGGTGTTTCACCTCGTGCTCCACGCGTGTTATTCTAACACGGCTTGATCCCACATCGGTTGTATTGTTGCCAGAAAACGAGAGAATTCTTGTTGATGACTTACAGCGGCTGAGACTCTGTTCCAAAAGGAGCGAACAGTGTTGTTCGCACAGTCGGTCCATCCCGGGCAGCCGGTAGTGAACGTTTCTACAACGACAGAAACGCAGAGTCGACACGTTTTTTGCATTTCAATAAAACAAAACAGAAACCTCAGGACATCACACACTGAGACAGAAAATAAGTGGTAGAAACAAACACGACATGGACAAACAATCAGAACTTTGTGCATAAAAAAGGAAAAATGTATAAATGAACAAACGTCAACTAGAGATGCTATCAGCACCATAACACAACTATGATGCATATCATGGAATACATTTCAGATCTTTGCCCAAGATGCAAAACTGAGACAGCTAATCGTATTCACATGTTCTGGAAATGAAATCAATTCAATATTGGAGATTGTTAAAGAGATTATTGGGTTGTTCACCTAAACTAGCCTGACTGGGCGACGTACCTGCCGCCCGTCTTGCCAAAAGAAACAAGTTGCAGTTCCTCAAATTGCTTCATTATGGAAATTTACAGCTGTTGTGGGTTGACTACGATATATGTTTAACATACGTACGTATGCATCTGTTTAGTTACATTTCTGTGCACAAATGTGTGAACATTTTATGTTTAATCCACCAAATGTATTATGTTTGTCTTGGGTGGGGGGATTGGATTTGTGGGATTATTATTATTATTACTGTTATTATTATATATCAATATTGTGGCTAACAAAAATTGCATAAATAAATTGTCTTTAAAAAGAACAGATGAAGAAGCTTCTTCGATGCTTATGTCCCTTTTTTGTTCACTGCTGATGATTTCTGATGATATTTTTGGTGCTCTTACTGCAAAGGTGAGGATGCTCTCAATACCAGCAGGATGAAAAGCATTATACCTCCAAGAGAAATGTAAACTTTGTTCTTTTTCTTTTCTGAGAGCTAATTTGGGATCTGTTGCAAGCCAAAGGGCATGGAAGACCTTGCTGCTATACCCTTCTTTCGTGTGTCCTTTATCTCTTAATCTAGTTGGTAGCTGATGATATACACTTTGCTGTGAGGTCTGGATGAAGAGTCTTACCACTGCTGCCCTCCTTTCCACACCAGGTCAGCCCATTCAGCGCCGATCCCAACAGAGTTTCCTCCACGGTGTAAAAACAATCTCTCTTCTCAGTGAAGTCATGGACCACATCCTTCGTTTTGCTCCAGAATATCTTCTAAACACCCCCCCCACACAAAAGAAAGCACAGATGCTGAATGTATTGTGCTGCGTTATCGTGTGGATCATGTGCGGATCATGTGCACGACAGACAGTCTTGTGATGAGCGCTGTTTACTCTGTTGCATTCAGGCTTGAAGGGGACCGCGGCCATCAACGGGTCATAGGCTTCCATGGGGACCTCACACGGGTCCAGCCCTACGTAGGCTCGCTCAAACACACCCCAAAGCTTTTCACAGTCGTATCTGCAAAATAATGGAGAGTCTGGTAGATGCTGCGTATGAATCACAGTTTATTTGTTATATTTGTTAGCGTTGGGAAGATAAACTATTTCAAGTAAGAACACATGGGCGTGGTTGAGAAGCAGTTTCAGCTTAGTTTTGATGCATAATGGTGACGAATATTAATGTGCTTGTGGATCAGCATGCTGGGGGGATTCATATGTTTTGAAGTACAGTTTATTTGCTAATATAAATGAATTTGAATAACAGAAACAGGGCATTTCCTCCCTCTCTCATGTGACGTTTTATTTCACTCTACACCAGTTGGAGTTGTGTTTTGTGAAGCTTTGTTTAAAAAAAAAGTGCTTTATAAATAAAATGATTATCATTGTAAAGAAACGATGTGAAAACTGCCATTGTTGAACGTGTCCAACTTTTATACAGGTATATGAGAAACACTGTCATTACACAGCGGACCGACACAAACAGCGTTCAGAGAGGAGGCCAGTTAAGTAATCATTGATCAGAGCAACAAACTGACCAAACATCTGGACTGAACTCCAACTCCAACATTACATTTAGTGTCTCACCTCAGAAAGCACTATAATGATCTTTCACTCTTCATTCTGTGACTCACATGTTAATATTGCTCGAGATTGCAAGCACACACTCTAACTTATCACTATTTCACAATATTAGTTTGAAAGTATAATCAACACCCTGCCCTTTGCACATGTAGACTACCAGGACACTAGTATGGTTATTTATTCTCGTGTCATTTTAGCTGTGTTCATGCACCTGTTGTCATTCTCTTGTATTTTATTGCTGACTTTAAGTTATTTCAATGTATGTGGCCATTATGAGCATTTAAATCCCTATATCAGGGATTAATAAAGTTATGCATCCACCCAGACAGCTGTTTCTGTGATTAACTTTACCCTCATTGATATGAATGGGGTGGACAAATAATAGAAACACCTGTCAGTGAAATGCATTCTCAGTTCAACAGCACCACAAACGACATTCTCCTCCAAAATAACCTTGTGTTACTGCATTGGTTCGTGCATTGTTAGTTAGAATCTGAGTTTGCTGACTGACTGTGAACATTTATCTTACAAAGTATTCAAAATGTACTTTGTCTCCAAGCTGTGTGGTTCAATTCGTGACATCTGTACATCAACTTTTAAAAACGCTTACCCCTTGAACTCCTCACACCTCTCAGTGAATGTTGTCTTGAGTGTGCGCGTATTCTGCCCGACCGTCAGTCCCAACACAACGGCGACGAGAATAATAATCAGCAGGACAGCGACGACACTTAAAATAATGCGGCGTCTCCTGCGCCTCTTGTCCGGGGGACGAGTCTCTCCACGCTCCATTTTAAAAAGAGTCTTGAAATCACAGCTGCAGTCTCGCGGTCGACGACCCCGTTGGTTGTTGTCAATGATATGACGCTCGCTCGCGTGCTTCTATTTGTGGAGGAGCGCAGCAGCGCACTCGCTGAGCGCGCGCACGTGCGTTGGCTCGTATAGGCTTGGAGGCAAAGTAAACATTGTACTTTTTACTCCACTACATTTATATGAAGTTACTTTGCAGATTCAGATCGTTGATAGAAAATATCACCAACAACATATGATGTATCATTGCTGGTGAACATGTACTTTTACTTGTGCAAGAGTATTTCTAGTTTGGTGTTACCTTTACTCAAGTACGAAATCCCCCCAAAACACATCTTCAAATTAGCTTTGGAGTGTAAAGTGTTTAGTGATAGATCCCTATTCTGCCCCACTCATTGTGCCCAAAATCACAAAAAGAATATCCTATAATGAAGTTTAAAAAATAGAATAAATTGTAGTTTTATTTTCTATTAAAAACAGCGCTGATGAAGGTATTTATGCAGTTTCTTCTCATGCAGGAATAAGTCTTTATATTTGCTGACCTAAATTAGTGAAATGCATGATATGTATACAAACGTAATATTGAAATATATGGAATCAGCCTCCAATAAATCTGCCATGTGTTTGTTTTTATTGAACTACTGTAATTTTCATCAATGGCAGCCACAGCTCCTGCTATACGTGTGGTGCAAGCGTAAACTAGTTTGGACGGTTCACTGTCTGCATCTCCTCTGCCTTTGTGGTTTGCCAACTTGTTTGCTCTTGTTCTTTTCACCTTTTATAAGGCATGTTGGCAGATTAATAATAGAGATATTCAAAAGGAGGTGGTAGTATCTGGGTGAAGTTCCTGTAATGAAATAATCAGCTGCCGAAAGAACTCAAAGGTCACGCAGGAGCTTCCAGAACGTGAGTGAACATGTTGTGAAATGCAGACCGTTGAGTGTCAGCAGCACTAAATGTTTACCACTCCAATCCACTGGTTCCACATTTCTGTTTTGCAGAATGATTGTTTAGTTCACGATTCAATAATTTAGACTTAATCATACAGTGGATGTTTATTGCGCTAATTAGCTTGTACCAGAAATAAATTACATGCACGGTGATCAGTGGTGGAAAATAACTAAGTGGAATTACAGCACTTAAGTCCAATAATAATATTGCTTTCTACTCCAATACATGTGTCTAATAGTTTTATTTATGGTAACATTGCAATAATCAGACTTTTTAAAACTCCACAAGCTAACCAGCAGTATGTCAATTAATCAAAATTAGCGTTAAAGTGATGTACTCATTAACGCATGTTATTATGATTAAAATATGTATATTATTCGGAAATGGTTCCTGTCTGCATAATAGGTCCTTTTGTCAGAAACGGTTTTATTGTTAAGAACGTTAATACAAGGAATTTGGCTTGGTGATCGGTGCGTAACAATAAACAATGAACACTCGAACACTCGAATATTCAAAACAAGCTATTAAGAGTATGCTAAAACAAGTATGTTGTTGAAGTGTCGAGTGCAGCAGAGTTGTTGTGCAAAGGTATATAACTGTAAGTAATTGTCCTGGGGCTTTGTTGATGAACCTGTTTCTGTGAGGCTTGGCCTCGTGTGTCTGTGTGTGTCTGTGTGTGTGTGTGTGTGTGTGTGTGTGTGTGTGTGTGTGTGCGTGTGTGTGTGCGTCTCCTTATTGCTCTCATTCACGTGTGCTCAATCACCTGCCCCTGGCTTTTCCCTCTGCCAACCCCACGCATATAAACTCATGAACCCAAGTGCAGACGGGAGGAAACGGTGTGTTGTGGCGTGAGGTCTTGGTCCTAATGGACCGCGGCCTCCTGCCAGAGACAAGGGACTCAAACTGTTTGTGTCCAGGGTGGGAGAAGGGTCGCCTACAAGCTTTCTTGCCATACTCAGTATCTTCTTCCAACACTGATAACTATGTTATGGCTAAATATTCAAATCAAACTGAAAGCTGCCGTTTTCATTCTACTAGGATCTACCTTTGGAGTTAAATGAGCACACTAAACAAAGTGCTTGCAACTCTTCTACATCATAGAAGACGTTCAGGCTGTGTAGCATTTCCCCTCGTGTCCTTTGAACCCATGAACACAGACAACAGGACATGTATGACCAGATTGACAAAAATGAGCTGATCCAGCAAAATGAACCTCAGTTCATCCAATGTGCTCAGATTTAATTAAACACACTGATTTAAAAATAAAAAATACATCACAAGCACAAAACTGAAAGTGGATTTTGACATAGACAGGACTACAATGAGGTAACACATGTAAGACCATCATCATGTCAGCTGATGTTTTGCTTCAGAGTAAAAGTCAATAAGCACAATCCACAGGATCTCTTGGCTGCAGAAAACAGATCAATGTTGCACTTCAGGAGGCTTTCTGACCTAATCTGCTATGAAATAGAATCAATGAAAAGAACGAGGTGTAAACAAGACACTTTAATTCAGGAAATCTTTTGAGCGTCCAGTTTGATTTAGTCCGCCTTTAAATATGATCAGAAAACATGCATCCTCTGTGGGTGAGTCAGTTAAACGTGAGGCTGCTTCTGAGGGACAAGCTGTTTGCACATTTCTGGCAGGAGGACTGTTTGGGGTTCTGGATACACTGAAGGATCATCAGGGTCCTGTGGACAAATATCATCGGCATTACTCATCAGGAAGTTCATTATTGACCCGTAAACAACATCTGTATCTGTATCACACTGTATCTGCCCGTCTGTCTGTCTATATCTATCTGTGTGTCGCTCTCGAGGAAAAACAACTTGTGTCCTTTAATTTGATGAACGTCACTTACTCATCGTTGTCCGTGCAAGTCCAGCGGAAACCTCTGGACCGGAGGATCTGGATCAGGTCTACAACGGATCCCTGACTACACGACTCTCTATTAAAGAGGGGAAAAAAGGGACTTGTGGATTTAAATATGAACCACTTTTTGTGAAGTCAAAAATGATGAAGCTGGAACTAATGGCAATACAAATGGTTGATAATAATTAGTCATTAAAGGGTGACTTATTAGAAAGTGGTAATGATTTATGTGAAAGTAACTTTGCTGTGTTTACTGTAACACAACATATGCTCACATAAAAGGTCCCTCTAGATCGGTCACCACCTTTATGTTGACATAATCCACCCTGCGTGGGTCCAGACCGTCCAGTTCAACACTTCCAAACATGCTGTGAGTTTAAAAAAGAAGAGAGAAATATATATGTTCTACATACTCAACACACACCTTTGCTAAAACAGTTGCTTCTTAGTTCATTGATATACCTTTTCCTGTTGAAGGCGTTGGAAATAGACCCGTTCAGCAACACAGTGATGTTGCCACATGCCATTTCTGCAAACTAACAAACGGGTGAAGAAATTCACGTGAGAGCAATTATTCCACTGCTGTTTTTGGAGCAATATGTTGCGTATGAATGATAAATGACACAGCTGCGTGCACCGAACTGAAACATTGCAGCAGTTTGGACAGTAAACTCACATTTTGTGAGGCTTGCCTCCACAAGGAATACACCGGGTGATGTCTGCATGCCGCCCACGCCGGACACGAACTGAAATCAAAACCTGTGTGTCAAATTCACAGCTATCAGTTAGAAAAAGTGTCATCCACTTGATAATATTCAAATGAGACATGAATGAATGGTGAGACAAACAAGTTGAGGTGTTAAGCATTGACATACAAATAAAATAAAATCCCCCAGGGACATGGAAACATTTAGCAGCACATCTGCAGCTGCCTGAACCGCGATGTTTAAGTTGGATCCCGGTGCTGCCAAAGTGATCTGTTCTACATTTCTTGATTGTAAAAACATCTGGATAAAAGCACAATTGAATAAGCTTTCTGTTGTCAAGATTTTAAAAGAATGGCTGAGGAGAAATTGGTATATCATTGATAACTCGGCATACATGTGGATTATTTTAAACAGTTTAAAGATGCGTTAACTGACTTTATAGCCACCTGGGGGCAGCAGAAACAAGTTGCGAACACAACATATAGTGACATATCACTTAGCAGTTACAGAACAACATTATCATTTATTTGGTGTTGTGTTTATGTCCACCTGACAAATGTAACTCCAATATTCACATAATATTCACTCTTTTATTTTTGGTCGACCAACTCCAGAGGGAATATCTGAATTGTTAGCTTCAGCTAGTAACTTTGTTTTTTGGGAGCTTTTTAGTTTTGTCATAGTCAAAATGTGGGTTGTACCTCAACTCCAACAAATGAATTCATGGTAAACGTTACATCATGATTGAGTTACTTTAGTGTTTTACCAACTTGGAGGTCTCTACCTCTTCAATGGATCACAAGATAAATCTGATGGTTTGTGTAATGATGAATCGGACGGGAAAGAAGACAATTGCTGTTCTGCTACTTCCAGATGTTTCTCTAATCTTTGCTTTTTTTCTTGTGAGTCTTTTTGAAAAGGCAATTCCCTCTTTTATTTAGTTTGAGTTGTCTCGTCGTTGTTAAAACTAGAAACGATCTACCGGAGTCTTCCTCTTGTCCACACCAGACGAGCTCGTTGAACATGTAGCCAACCAGCGTGTCCTCCAGGGTCCAGAAGTGACGTTCCACAGCGGTGTAGCTGTGCACCAGCCTCCTGGTTTTACTCCAGAAGAGACACTAGACACAAGGGAAGGGGAATGTAAAGCAGCTTAACTCAAAGGCCCTCTATCGGATGAGGTACCGGTGAATAACGATCAACATATATCTAACTTCAGAGCTCTTCTCACCCTGTCACAAGGCCACGTTTGTGGAGTCGCATAAAACATCTGATGATAATCCACCGTCACGTTGAAGGAGGGCTGACGGACAACCGACTCCTCAAACTGTCTCCAGATGTCCTCGCAGTCGAACCTGCACACAAAGAGCAGTCAGTCAGTTGGTCGATTGACAGAAAATGGATCTGCGACTATTTAGCCAATCAATTAATCGTTGCACTTGCTTAATCAAAAGAAAAGTTGTTGTTTTCTAGTGCTGGTTGGAGAAACAAGACATTTGAAGACGTCATCTTGGATTCTGATTCTTTTTTTTTCATTTTGTAGGCCAATCAATGAATCTATTTATCATTAAACATGCCAAAATCCACTTGTTTCAGCTGGCGTACCACTTTGCTACGATTGTAAACTGAGATGAATTTGTTTATTTGGACAGTTGTCGGTTGGACAAAACAAGACATTTTAAGAGACGTCACCTTGGGCTCTAGGAAAATTAAGATGGACATTGTACAGACCAAACAATTACTCAGGAAACTAATCCATGGATTAATCGATAAAGATAATCATCATTCGTTGCAGCCCTAATGTTTTTGATGCATGTATGCCGCAGGGATGGAAAAGTCGTCGTTAAGCAAAAGACCTAAACAAGCTATAATATGTTCTTAACGAAATGGAATGATATTCCAAGATGTAAACCAAGTCTCACGCCCTTTTGGGATCCAACAACAGTGATAACTGACTGTATCTACACATGAAATGACATATGAGAGTTTTGCAGCCAGAATTCCCCATGACATAAAACGTCTTTTCATTCAAAGCCTATAACAACATGCCCTCATTCCATCGTAACCATTTCTGTTTCTTTCTACAGAATCGAGGAGAAGAAAACAACTCATTCAGCATTATATCAGGACAAGTGCCACTGCCCTTCATGGGCTGCGACGCCAGCCTGATGGTTTATTGACTTCTTGCCAGCCAAGATCCTTCTGCTTTGGGAGGAAATCAAGTCACAGGTGACAAAGTCAAAGGTAATGAAACAGGAGTCTCACTCGAGACCGTGAAAGTTATAACGCGAGTATAAGTCCTCGGGCAGTATACGTTACCTCGAGCTGGGGTTGACTACTGTGATGTAATTGTAGCACCTTCCAACCACAATGCGTTTAATGTTGGGGGTCGTCCCCAGCTGTGCGCTCGGTTGACTGGGGCAGAGCGGGAACATAATAAACCCTTTGAAAAGTGGACACAAAGACGGAGGAATGAACACTTTATCTATCACATGTGGGAGGGGCACATCAAAGGAGAGGAAAGACAAAGAAATGTGGGAAAGTTACTTACATACTGTCACGCTGATCATTACAAAGTCAACAGATGTTTGAGTGGAGCTCATGATAGTGAGACCCTGGACTGCCTCCGCCTCTTGTCGGTGCACGCTTTAATCCACTTTACTGTAGATCAAAAGCAGTAATCAGCTTTTGATTTGACTCCAGGCCAGCAGCTACTTTCTCACGAGCAAACGTGTGTGTTTGCTGCTGCCGCTCGATTGACTGATATTTTCTCGTGGCATTTACAAAAACTTCCTCCCACGTTTTTTTCTTTTCTTTCAAACCTGGCAGCTTTTCCAGGAGATTGACACAAAATGATGGCTGACCTTTAGAAAACAATAAACGTCCCGGGAACAAGGAGATACACAAAAGATACACATTTTTCGTTTTAAATGATAGTAGTCAGCGCATGCAATCATAAAATGCCGTGAGAAGGTAAAACAGTTTTACAATCCAGTGAGAAAACGCAGAAGTAAATGCTCACCTGGTTCCACGCAGAAGGTGAACTTGCAATAAATGGCTTGATGCTCAGGTCAGATTTCCGTCGTGAGTCCCGGATGCGTCCCCTCCTCTCAGGGACAATGGTTGACATGACCGAGAGACTTGTCTTCATATGTCGACAAACACAGCCCACTGAGACATGCTACGAGGACAGACGAGAGGTTTGTCTTTCCAGCTTCCTGTCGCACAGAGTAGATCCACATGACTCCCATCATGGTACCAATTAGAATGTGTCCACACAGAGTGTACGCTGTTCTCTGGGTCATGGTGTGACAGGCTGGATTATCATTATCAGTATCAGTATCAGTATCAGTATCAAATCAATTATAGGGAAATGTGGACAGTATGATTCAAAATGAGTCAGGAGTTGTTGAAAAAAGTAATTGTTATTTTGTAAAGTAGCCTTCTTCTTTTTATTCATTTTTTAGGTTTTACGGGAAAAACGTACACTGACGACAGGAAAGTGTTCATACAGGATAATGCATCAATCACACGAGTCATGTTCCTTCATTCTTCATAGTTGGTACTTTACTTGCAATGCTTAAAGCTATTTAAAAAAAAAATAAAATTAAAGCTACCACAAGGAACTTTTATTTTGTGTCGATTCTGGCGGTCCCTGTGGACAATAGCGGTATTGTTCTTGAGCACCAGAGTCCCTTTTTGGGTAATTTTACTGTCTGACATTCTCCCTTGTCGCCCCCGCTTTGCATCCTTGATGCCAGCTTTAAGTCTTGCTTTTTTCTGTCTAGATCATGCCCCACCTCTCCATTCATCCAGGCTTTCTGCTCGGAGAATGATTTTAATGTCCTTATGATCACTAACCTCAGCACATTTGCTGATATATGATGTCTCTCATTTATGTCTTTCCCCTTGGTGACGGCAGTGCCGGTCTGAAAATTCAAAACGGTCCTATAGAGCAGCTGTAGTCGCATCTTTCCACGCTTTAACTGTATTCATGGTTTGGCCCTTTGAATTAGCTGGGCGTAAGTAGGCAGTGGTCTGATTGTCCAGAGTTGGGGTTGGGGAGGGCTTTGTAGCTACCAGGAATAATTGTGTGAACATGGTCCGGTGCATTGATTCATCTCGTTGTGGAATTTAAGAAAACCAGATCTGATGTTTGCTTCATAAAATCAGCAGCTTTTAAATTTGCATTGTTAGGAAAGTAAACATTTGCAACAAAGGCACTGGTGAGTTCTCTGTGCAGATATGGCCAACATCTTAAAAGTTCAACGTCAGGGAAACATTGTCCATTAACTTTGAAAAAATGTTGGCATAGCACTCTAAAACAAGAGGATGAACATTCACACACCTGCTTTCCCTTCATTTGTTGTCTTCTCTGTGTATTTCTTATCATCATTGCAAATGACGGGAACCTCAATGATTTTCGATGCTTAAATAAAGGTTTCAACGAACATGCATGAATAAGTCCTTCATGGTGATTCCTAAACGTGTTTGATGACACCGGCAGCCACAAACCAAAAAATGCAGAAAAGCAACAAATTCCTGTTTTTAATTTTCCTGATTTTACTTGACTAAAGTGACAAAGCGTGCCTTTGTAGCTCTGGAGTTATATGCAAAGTCTTAATATTGCACATTGAAGAATGTGCATATTAATCTTTAGGGAAATAGGTTTTAACATGGATTTCTTTAATCGACAACACCCTGCAGCAATAAAGATTCCTACACAAGACAGCCGTTATATGTGTGCATTAGATCCCATAGAGTGCTGCTGCTGCCACCTTCTGGACAAAAAAAGGGTTTTATATGTTTATTATATTTACATTGTTAAAACAAGGCGGATCTCCCCCATGCTCTACCACACAACTTACATATGCTAAAATTAACACCATGGATATCAAGAAGAATGATTTATTTAAATACCCTAAAAAAACACAAACAAAGTTGATTTAAAGTATGTGTCATGCATGAACTTATATCAATATTAAGCAAAGATTATCAGCAGTGTTAGGCTATGCTGTTGTTTGGATTTATAGATAAATATTGAAGCTAACAACAAAAGTTCAAAGTATGCTAAATAGTTGTAATATTTGTCTTGTTCAAAAAGCACAATTGGCTCAACTTCTTCATCTTGAACCGTGTCGAGATGGCAAATCTTTCCACAGTCACAGGGTGGGCAGTGTTTGGATCCAGAGTGAGGTCCTTCCAGTCTGACACAGTATAATGAGATATATATATATATATATATATAGTGCGCAGCAGTTGCTGTGTAAAGTAGGAAAGAGTGAGAATTAGGAGTGCAATTAGTAAGCTGCTGATCTAGAATACATATACACTAAAACGCCATATAACATTACAAATCACAGATGCAGAAATCATCCATTAATGCTGCCTCGTATTCATCTTCTGTCAACAAGTAAAAAACAATGGCTTCCTGTATGGACAAATGACAGCCTTCTAGCCAATGAAAACAGCGATTTTACTTCCGGTGGTATTTATTGACCAATGAGATGGTGAGCCCTACCACCAGTCCCGCCCTCTCATTAGCTAGCTAAAATCAGAGAAGAAGTGAGTCTGGAGGTGGGTTGAGTTAGCTTTAGCCCATTGAATCACTCACTACTGTAGTTTATAACAACGTTAATTAAGACGTTACAAAGCTGTCCAGCTAAATCGTTAATGTTAGGTTCCAAGCTGTCCCTGTTATTTCGCAAAGTGCCAGTTTATCTGTTTAAAAGCTAACTAGCATAGAGAGCTAACTTGGCAACGCTCGTGCGGATTTACTTGCTTCTTCATCTTTTCAGCCAGTAGCTCGTCGGTTGTCTGTTGCTGTAACTGTGTCGGGTTGTTTCTCAACAGGAACCTATAACGTTACAATCTGTCATCATCTGGGAATATCACGTTAAATCCCTGAAATCAACATGAGTGATCCGTGGCAGGAGTGTATGGATCACTGTGTGGAAGTCACCAAAAAGGCAGGGAAGGTGAGTAAATACTACTGTTTTTTTATGCTATGGTCTGGAAACTAGTTTATTTAAGTTTTGCATCCACTTGTGTCTGTATCACAGCAGAAGTGACTTGCAGCTGCATGATATGATCATAGAAATGAGATCCAAGAAAATGCATAAAGGGGAGAGTTTGACTCTTTAAAACAGTTGTTTGAAATGCAAATGAAGGCAAAGTTTTGACTGAAAATGATGCATTTTGAATTTTGGGTCAGGCAACTTGTTGGAAACAAGCTAAAGTATTTCAAGAGATTTTACCAAAGTTAAAGTTGAGGAGGTACAAATGTACATTCAGTTAGGACCATTCAACTAGTATCCTTAAATCACAATGAGTTTGTGATACAAAATACATTGTAGATATAATGTAGACTAAACAAGACTTTTTCTTGCAGCAAAGAGAAAACATTTCTTAAATCTAAAATAAAGGTTAACAGCAAGTTTATTTTCGTGTTCTCAACGTGAGTACGGAAAGTTAATCCAGCTACGTTATATTTAAGAGTATTGCCATCTCTCTCTACCTTTTTTTGTAAAGTGACAATAAAACACCATGAAGGCTTTTGGAGCTTGCGCCTCATCGTCTCTGACCCGTCACTGTCGCCATCACACGGGACGCGTCGGGGTCTAATCGCAGCAGCAGATGTAGTCAGTCATCCAAGAAGTCCCCTCAGCTGAGTTTGTCACTGTTGTGCTTCTTGCCAGATGATCCGCGAGGCGCTCACGAAGGACATCGCCGTCATGCAGAAGAGCTCGCCGGTTGACCTGGTGACCGAGACGGACCAGAGAGTGGAACGGCTCATTATAGCCTCCATCAAGGAGAAGTACCCCGCTCACAGGTACGTGACTGGAGAGCTGAGCTGCTTGAACGTACTGCAGGACATGTGACCGTGTGCCTCTCAGGGGTCGCTCCTTATTTTCATGCTTTCAACTGTTTCCTTGTGTTTAATGCTGCATTTATCAAACGTTACTTTGCTTATTTTGTTTGTAATGTGGATGATAGTATTCCATACTTTGGCTGTGTTATGAAGATTGTACACACTATTGCTTTTATCACCAATCTGGACAGGGATGTAGCCAAGAATTTGGAAAAAAAACTGTTGTCACAAAAAACAGACAATAAAACCCAGATTAGACACAATCAATTTAAATAGTATTTATCTTCTGACATCGAAGAAAAAGTACTTTGGACACGACGGTAACTGTACCTCGTATGACATGATACTCAAAGTAAACACAGCGGGTGGACGGCATCAACAGTTTATGTCTCTGGTGGTGAAGCTTCATAGGGGAGGAGTCGGTAGCAGCAGGTGCTCCCAGTGTTCTGACGGACGATCCCACCTGGATCATCGACCCCATTGATGGCACCACCAACTTTGTTCACAGGTACTGTTCATCACGGGTGTGTGTTGAATGCTACATTGTCTGTTATTCATTCGTAGCAGGCCGCTGCTGTATATTACAGTCGTTGTTGAAGCCGTTCTGATCTCCGCACCCCGTGAGAAGACTCGTGTTTTTCTTTAAAATATTATTAAAATGAATATATTGTGTTAAACTATTGATTCTCGTTCGGGGTCCGGCTCACCCTCTGACCCCTGGGTTCATTTAGCAGTAATGACCGTCTCTCTGTACATTATCCCCTTTATACAACCCATTGAGAGGCCCGATAGGCCGCTGGATTTATTTTATCTTCGTCGCTCCGTATCTATTTTTATCTTTTAATTGGGTTCCCTCTCGGATTGTCCTCTCCGTCAGGGATAATTAGACAATGTAGATGAAACGGAACTGATAATAGAAATTGAATCCTCTGAGCTTAAACCTAAAGGGAGTTCATTAAAGGAATGCTTTTCTTATATTATAAATTCCTTTTGTGCAGGTTCCCTTTTGTGGCCGTATCAATCGGCTTCACTGTGAAGAAAGAGGTATGCTCCTTAAGATGGTAATTACCCCAATAACCCAGAGAGTGATGAGTAGTACAGTAGTTTGTATGGCTGCTGTTCTATTCTTAGCCCTCCTCTCATCACAGCTGCTTTCTGTGCTGCTTCTCGCTCTCAGATAGAGTTCGGGATCGTCTACAGCTGCATCGAGGACAAGATGTACACGGCGCGGAAAGGGAAGGGGGCTTTCTGCAACGGAGACCCCATCAAAGTGTCAGGACAGGAAGGTAAACATTGAGATTTCTTCAGTGTTGCTGTTTTCAACAAATCCACCAGGTGGAGGCAATGTCCCGGCCTGATTCTCTGCTAGCGCCAACATCTGTGCACAGAGACACCTCAGAGGCAGTGTTTGTGTTTTCGGGTATTAACTGCTATTTTCTGTGTGTCTTCCAAGATATCAGCCAATCCATGGTGCTGACGGAAATGAACTTCCACAAGGATCCCGAGCGTTTCAAAACAATGTTGGCCAACGTGAAGAGCATCCTCACCATCCCCGTGCACGGGTAAATAAGGAAAGAAGTACTTGTGCAAGTGTTAACGAATCCTTAACGTTTCAGTGCTGTTTGATCCGGTGACTGAGGTGGTGCAGCCTGTCGCCTTCAGCTCTCTGGCTCCATAATAAATAAATACAAATCATCTCATGGACACTGTTAAAAATGCTTTCCAGACACTTTTTAAATGAATGATTGTGGTCAACAATAACCGTAAACATTGTGTTTCCTGTGGCTGTTTCACAATAAAGCACCCCCCCCCCCCCTCCCTCGCCCATGTTTTACCAGCGGAGCAGGCTTTTAATGTGAAGCAGCTTTGGGGTTTTCTGCAGTCGTATATTGCAGCTTCATAGCTGTGTCTGTAGGAGTGAATTGTAAACGGAGCGGCTGATATCGATGAGATAGAAATAGAAGTAGTAAGCATGGATTACATGGATCTACAGTGAAAGCACCAGCGAGGGGGGGACGCCCTGGTAGCCTGATGGTTAAGGCGCAAAAATACAAATTAAAAAATCGACCAAATTGAGAGAAGCAATGACGAAACTTAAATATCAAACACCATAAAGCAACCATACATAGTATCCCAAATGCGGTTTGAGTCCATGAGCATCTTCAGGACTATAACCTAAAGCATTCACATACGCTCACTAAACTTCCAGTGCACCACCAGCAGTTTGTTAAGAGTGAGTCAAATGCAGAGCAGACATCTCATTTCCATCCGCAGCGTCCGCTCCCCGGGCAGCGCAGCTGTCAACATGTGTCTGGTGGCGTGCGGCTCGGCCGACGCGTACTACCACATGGGCATCCACTGCTGGGACATGGCCGGAGGGGCGGCGGTCGTTACCGAGGCCGGAGGAGTTATCATGGACATCTCAGGTGAGGCACTGAGAGGACTTGAGCTCTCGTTGCTAAACTTCTTCTTCTTAATGCTTTAGAGGCTGCTGAGTCACTGGATGAACTGAAGGAAGCAAGCAGCAGGGGGGGGGGGGCACAATGGAAGTTATTAAACATTTATGAATTATTTATTGTTACAAATTCTGGTTGTTATTGGTTATCGTCCCTCTCTCTGCTCACAAATGATTGTAACACAGTTACAGCTGGCGGCTTTGCACTTGAAACAGGAAGCAGTTGGATTTGAGAAAATTTGGTGTTACATTTCAGCAACAGCTGAGATATTCAGGGTTATTGGAAGCTGCTGTCAAATTAAACCTGCACAGTTGACAATGGCAGCGCTATTAAAAGTGTAAGCGCATTCTTAACTTCTGCCAAAAGGTGTGTGTGTGTGTGTGTGTGTGTGTGTGTGTGTGTGTGTGTGTGTGTGTGTGTGTGTGTGTGTGTGTGTGTGTGTGTGTGTGTGTGTGTGTGTGTGTGTGTGTGTGTGTGTGTGTGTGTGGCGGATTAGACTTCATGTAAAGTGACGAGTTTCCCTCCGGCTCATCCTCTCCTCTTTGGACAATAAGTGAAGGTTGTAACTCACCGATCGGCTCTCTCTGATCCTGCCGAGTGTCGGTTTTTTTAATGAGCAAGATCGTGATCTTGGAATTCCGCCTTCCCCATCTGACAGATAACTGTTTCCCCTCTGGTGACTAGCTGAGTACTTAGCAATTGTTCTACCACAACACGGGCGTTTCACAACAAATACGTTATCTCTGTCCCATCGATTGGATAAGCCAGATCTATGGAGGAGGAGATGTCCTCTGGCATAAACGTGCTCAACTGTTTGCTGTAATGACTTGTATTGTTCCATTCTGTCTTTGACTGGTGTTAAATTAAATCTGATTACTCAAGAGAGTTGACTTAAACAGTTTATTTGCCCTTAAATCACCTGGTCAGTCAGTGTACGCCAGCATGAGATGCTTCATCCTCTCTGCTGGGGTTTCACTGCTCACAAAGACATTTTGAACAGTGCAAATCTATAAAAAACAAGAAGTGAAAATATCTACCAGGCAGAAGAATGAGCTGGTTTATTCAGGTTTACGCAACAAACCTTTCAAATGATAACTTCTACATTCTTGTACCAGCACAATGTGACTTCTTCTTCTTCTTCTTCTTCTTCTTCTGTGCCTCGTCCAGGTGGACCGTTTGATCTGATGTCTCGGAGGCTGATCATCGCCAGCAGCAGAGCGATAGCAGAACGCATCGCCAAAGAGATAACAGAGTTCCACGTTGGGAGGGACGACACAGATGGCTAGTAAAGTTCCATCGTCTCTTCCACCGACTGAACAGTTTTCTTTGTTTTCTTTTGTAAATCACCCAACTGTTTTGTTTTGACCAATATTGCTTTTTCATGTGGGATTTTATCTGAGGTTATTGTATTTGGTTAAATTAATTTGAAGTCACATTTGTTTGAAGGGCAGGCCCGTCTGAGTTCTGGACTTAACCGTTTGAAAAAAAATGGAGACGGCCATTCTAGCAGTGAGCAAAAAGCGATCACGTAGGTTACCGAAGTAAGCCGATCAATGAGGTTATAAATAATATGAACGCTAGCAGGAGCTGAGTCAATGTTCGCTTTGCTGAGTGGGGGTTGTGTGTGTACTTGTATGTGTTGTGTGATGATGATTTTTGCAACATGATATGCTCGGTGCACACGTAACGTTCGGCACACTGAGTGTCTGGATCGCACGTCTTGTGTGCATAGTGCATCCAACCTGCGTTCATTTCTGTTAGCTAGCAGGTGAAAGTGACATGGAGGCTCATTCACACAATACAAAGACAATGGAGAGCGATTCATCGCTTGCCCCTCCGGTGTGGGCTGGACTAAGTTTGGATTTGAACACATAAGGAACACCACTGGGAAACTACTGATATAAGGCAAGGCAAGTTTATTTGTATAGCACATTTCAACAACAAGGTAATTCAAAGTGCTTCACATAAAACCATTAAAAGCATCAAAACATAAGACAAAAGAAAAGGAGATTTAAAAAAGAACCATTTTCTGGAAACCCAAACTCCCCTGACCAGTATGGAAGGCATTCTAAACATGACTCTCCGTGTTTCTGCCGCATTAACTCAACAATCGGACCCTCTGGTTCCGGTGATTTTGAATTTTTGCCACCCATGTTCCTTCTGGTGTGGGCGTCGACGCTATCTTAGTACAATGCAATCGTCACTGCAAAGTTGAGGTTCTTTATGCATAGGAAAACTTAAAAAAAAAACCTTGTTTCTTTCATTCATAGGTAAAAACTTCAGAAAAAAAACCTCTGTTTCTTTCATTCATATATAATATACAATATACAAAGCTAAAAAAAATAAATGCATGCATACATACATATATATTTATGTCAATACATTTCAGGGCCATCACTAGTTTGCAGAGTTGATCCAAGAATATGAAAAACAGTCTGCATGTAATTACTTTTACTTTTATTTATAACTTCTTCAAGTCCAGACTGAAATACTCTGAGTGGTTGTAATGAAGGGAGGGAATAAAGAGCGCTATAAATACCTCCTGCCATGCCCGGCCTCTTTCTGACACATGACAGATGGATAAATGCATGTCATTAAAGCCGTGCAGAGACAGGTGTCGGCATGCATCCACATGCCGGCTATACTCGCAAAAATGAAGACTTCCATTGGCAGAAGAAGTACAACCCGAGTGCCAACGTTTGTGCAGAATATCTTTGACTAAAAGTGGGAGTTTGCTGTCAATTGAAAATTTGTAAATATTCCATTCCCAAAAGAAAAAAGAAAAGGAAAACATTCGTAATAAAAGCTGCCAAGACTGCTCCCATGCTCCAATCATGTGACAACACAAAAGCCGCTGCACCAGCCCATACCTTCTGAAATCTGATATCATCCAGCGCTGCATTGGAGAATGGAAAATTCCTCTGTTGGCTCACCAGCAAGGCTCCGAACAGCCGCCGGTGGCCTGTGTTCTCAACATAAATACACGTCCTTATTTGCTCTGACCTAGAAAACTGATAAACTGTCTTTTCTCCTTTTATAAAATCTATAAAGTAGAAAATATGAAGAAAGAAAGGGTCTCTTGGGGAAAACAGAAAACCAAATGAACAGAAGACAGACACCATAAAACACGATGAAAAAAAACCAGTCTGACTGCGTCCGTGGTGATTCAGTAGAGCGATAAAAGCATTTACAGCCATCATACCATGTAAAATTCTCTGCTGCCCTTTCAGTCAGTGCTGCGCATACATGCAGAGCCCCCCTCCCCCCCCCCCCCCGGGGCTGATGTGCTCTATGAAATAGCCCCGAGTTTTTTGCTCTCCACGGACTGTCGTCTCTGGGTTTTTTTTCCCAGCTTGTGTTCGCTGATGACTAACAAATGGTTTTAAACCACTTTACTCGAGCAAACCCAGGTCCTATACCGCTGGGGGCCCCCTCCGAAGAAATCAATGGTCCATGTTAGTCTGCAGCGGGGGGCTGAGACGTAATCGCCAGGGCTGGGAATGATTTCCAGACTCAGCCGGCTGAAAGCAAAGTCCTCCTCTGTCGACTCCACCTTTTTACAGCAACACCTGCTCGTGTTGCCGGTTCCCAGTCTTTTTTAGATTTTCATGTCCTGGTTGCCGTTCGGAAGCACCAACCATTGTTCTTTGAAAAGCTGGCGAAACTGTTTTCTTGCTACAGCCCAGAAATGTTTCCCCGGAGATGTTTTAGAACAATGTTGGCCTTCTGTGAGTTTCTCACTTTTGTTTCAATACCCCGATGTGTCGTATTTACGCCGCGTTAGCGTTGTGCTCATACCACTGTAGGTTGAACGTGTGGTTCACAACTTTGGTCCAAACTGAATTGTATCTGAACACCTTTTAGATGGTTTTGTCATGAAAGTTGCATTCACATTTATTTACGGTCCTCAGAGGATGAAGCCTACAGACTTTGCTGGTCCCCTGAGTTATCCTCTAGCGCAAGCAGCTGGTTGACAATTTCTGGCGAGATTCACATAAAAGTTGTCATTCGTGGTCCCCAGAGGATGAGTTTGACTTTGGTGATCCCCTGACTTTTCATCTTGTTGTACCATTGGCCTTCAGCATCACGGCAGGCCTCCGTTACAGCTGTGATGCCAGGGAACCAGACATCCCAAACATCCGTCATCCCCGATAAATTATTCATAACGGGCCTGCCAGGGAGACGGCAGCACTGATGTATTTGTTTTGCCCGTCCTATCACTTCCCTCAGCCTGTCTCCCAACATTTTAGAGAGCGCCCTTATATTTAGTGCACAACGGGGACAACAGGACGACGACTGCTCTCCTGCTGCTCCCGGTCAAACAGAGACGTCACCACACACACTGATCTGTTCACCGGATGGCTGCTCATCTTAAACCTCATGAGTCCGTATTTCTAGTGAATCTTGCAACTTTTAAAGACGGGTGACGGTGTTACCACGAGCTGTTATCATATGATTGTCCATATCAGATCAATAAGTTGCTTAAAGTAGATCAAATCTAACAATTCAACGTTTGCATCAGCACTCATCCTGTCTTTGCTGATGCAGTAGAGCAAACAGTCAAGTCACCACAGAGACTTGAGTTATGCAAGGTGTGGACATCATGTCTGAACGAGCCCCGGAAAAAACCCACAGTCTGCTTCTGCTTCTGCTTCTTCTTCTTCTTCTTCTTCTTCTTGTTCTTCTTGTTCTTCTTGTTCTTCTTCTTCTTTAACACAAATGGGGATAATGCAGAACCTAGTACGTCTTTTTTGTGTATATCTGTGATTGAGTGTCTTCAGCAACACAAACACTGTAAGATCACTTATAGTTCACCATGTTGAGGCGTAAAGCACAAGTTTCATCACAGTATGATATTAATTAAATAGCTGTTGGGATCAATAGGGGGCGTGTTTGAGTTATCAGCTTTTAAGAAACTGAATTCTTGACATCAATAGAATTATTAATGTGAATAACAATTATTAATGATTATTAATAATAACGGGGCACCACCCTGCGGACAGGGACCGATAACCAAACGATAAAACTAAGTCTCATAATTAGTAGTCACTCATCAGTGACAGTGAAGGTGTGAAATCCGAGCGCAGGCTACAACATACAGATCATCACATACATATGCACCATTAATCACAGACGACTGCTCTTTAAAGTATACTAGAGTTTATTAAATTAGAATAATAAAAGATCAGATCAATTAATATCGCAATCAACAAACGCCATTATACAATCTTATGTACCTAATATCTAAAGAAATGAAATAAAAGAGGAGGAGGGTGTGTATATAAGTATGTGTGTATGTGTATGTGTGTGTGTGTGTCTGTGTATAAAAGGAAGGGGGGTGAGGGCCCTTAACACTCACAGTCAAAGACTACAAAGGTGGCCGCTGGCCACCAAGCAGAAGGGGGGTGAGACTGTGGGTTAAAAGGGGGGAGGTCTTAAGGTATTACCGCTGAACACCACCAGATGGCGTAGTCGAGGGACTTAGACAAACTGGGGGGGGGGGGGTGAACCTTAAGATGCTACCGTGACCCACCACTAGATGGCCTAGTCGAGTGACTTGGGCAAACTGGCGGAGGAGAGGGGGGGGTCGCTGTGTGTGAGCACGTGTGAGAGAGAGAGGGTCAGAGAGAGAGGGGGTCACCTCCTGCTGTGTTGGCAGGAGGGTGAGCCAAGAAAAGGTGGAGAGAAATCGTAAGTCAACATAAATCAAACTTCTGCTGCGATATCCTGAGGAGCATAAGTACGTTATTCTCTCATGCGTAAGCATACCGTTGTCGTCTTGAACTGTCGGCAGCTTACACAGTGATGAACACGGCACTCAGCTCACTCACAGAGCCGAGTTAATGAAGAGAGAAATATCCCACAAAGTTGAATACAAATGAATGAAAATAATCCCAAAGAAAACAGTCAATGCAGTTAATACACAATACAAACGGAACTTCTCTGGTCCGTGAGGTTTGTGTATTTACCTCCGTATACTGCGACGGTGTCTTTAACGCGAACAGAATACGGGCAATGCACAGTGGAGCGGAGCTGGGGCCCGCTGAGTGTTGCGCAATACCTTGATATTACGCAATAGTAACGAAACACACAAAAACACGGGAATATCAACATATACATGAATTAACTTGAATGAACTTTAAGTTAATTTAAGCTAAGCTAGCCCAGATGCACAATGAACTTACGTTGGAGACGCTTCTTTGTGGCGGGGAGAGTGGCCGCTGAGAATCGTGCTTTCTTTGTCCTGAAGGAAAAAGTGGGGCTGCTTGTAGATCAGCGCGGCTGTTTAAGCGGCGGCTGTTTCGGTCCGTTGACGCGGCTCGTTCTGGAGCTGGCGCTGGACGTGATCAATCCTCGCTGCAGAGAGGATGATCTTACTTCAGCTTAAGACGGCGTGGTCTTGAAGGGAAGTCATCGGGGAAGAAGGGAGGTTTCCGCTTCTTTCTGCCGGAATGTGCACGCAAAAGAAAAACAACAACACGGGGAGGAATCGTGGAAGAGATTCGTCCTGGTGGAGTGAGAGGGCCTTGACTCAAAAAGACAACACGGCTACTTCGGCCAGCGAAGATAGCATAAGACCTGTCAGGGTTTGGTGAGGGTTCGAGGCTTTCGTCGACAGCGCGATGCTTGGGGGGGGAGAAAGCTGATGCGTCTCCTTGCGTCCCAGGGACGGATGTCCAGGGTGAAGAACAGCGATTGCTCCCTTGCTCGACCGAGGTCGAAGGGAAAAAGCGTGGAGGTGTGAACTGCAGTCAGTTTTGTTGAACAGTGGCTGAACCACAGGGGTCCTGGTGCTGTCTTGGCTCTCGGCCAATGAGGTTGCAGCGGTGCTCTCAGGTGACTTCAGGAACCATAGTTTTTTGGGGGGGGGGGAATTCACACCCTAATGTGAAAGTCCTTCAGAGGGGGTTTGGTGCTCATCAAACCACAATCAGGATGAAACCTTTGCTTGCAAAAGGGAAGGCCTGATTTTCTTTGTTCACAGCACATGTGCAGCCATATGCTCAGACCCCAACATCCCCCCTTTGGTGTGAAGAGCGAGGTGTTGGCTTCGGTCTTTAGAGCAAACCCAGGGCTGGCACGTGCATCCATGTGTTGGGGAAACCTGAAGAGGTGAGACAATCCAAGTATTCCTGAGACCAAAAGCAGTGGTTAAAAGGCAGTGTTCAAGTTCATAGAGTTCAAGGTTCATAGCGTTCAAGTTCATGGTTCATTGGCATCTGGGCAGATGACTAAAGTGGCATCTGGGCAGATGACTTTAACTACTTTTACCTACATCTACTATCATACACAATTCAAATCATAGGTGAGCAACACATTATTCCCAAATAATTCAATCGCTATTATGATGTCGTGATAATCTAGCATTGCGGCATAGTGTCAAAGAAAAATAACCCAAATCAAAACAAAACACAAAAGAGACAGAAGGAAAGAATAGAAAGACAAGAAGCAGGTGAGGGGAATGCAGTGGTTACTGGTTCAACTCCTAGACAGGACTGGAGTCCGTCGGCGGAGCAGTCGTAGGTTGTCTACGTGGTGTTATGAATAGGAGGGAATCAGTTTAGTCTGTCATTTCTGGATCTATGAGTACATGATGTGTGCGTCTATCTCTCTCTAATCGGTAGATTTAGAGCGAGTCCTGTGTCTAAGTTTTGGAATCTATCGATGTTGGAGTTGCGTTGCTAAGACTATAGGCCAGGGGTACCTGTGAAGGTTGCATAACAGTAGTGGTAGCAGATTTACAGATCTTGATAACACGTCTAGTGTGACCAGCTAGGCTGGGGTTTTCGCTGCTCAAGCTGTTGACAGCTGAGCCTTCTCGGATGAGGTCCTGGGATAAATCTGACTGCTATGGCCTAGGTTATGTCTTCTTTGGTTACTTCTGGTAGAGTCTATAAAGCATGCAAAGGGTTGTTTATGACAGTGGAGCATCAGGTTACAGTCACAATGAACGTTTTTCAGGTCATGCAACTGTTCTGGTTCAAGTTGGATGTGTTAGCAGTTAGTGCATGTCTACAGGGCGAGTTGAGGCATGCAGCTAAATGTTAGTAGTCAATAAGTAAGCCGCCATTCGGCCGGTTGGTTTCGACACTGGCAAGATTAGAGTGTACTTCCTGTGAAGTGCATCTCTCTAAGTTTCTGTTGTCAGAGCCCACCCCCCTCGCGCTGTTCAAGTGGCGAGGGTGCATACCCCCCAGGTTACTGTCACAACTCAGGGAAACGTCGCGAACAGTTTCACTCTGGAGTGTGTCATGGCAGGCTGGTGATATCTCCCTCCCCCCACCCTCCTAATTAAAGATGGAGACAGGTCCGGCGTGCAAGTCAAGTTCAGTTACCTACGGCACTGGCTACTTGACAGGCCCGGGCGGTGACTCGGCTGAAAGAAGGCGGTGGCTTCGTTGAACAAGCTGGAGGTGGATCGTGCTGACAGAGCAGGAGAACAAGGCTTAGTTGACGAAAGATTTTACGAGCGAGGGTGCTCGAAAGGGTGCTCGAAGGGTCTCTGAGGGTGTGACACCCTAGAGGTGAATGCGAAAAGGTGGGGGAACACATGAGGCTCGTTTCTGACCCGGAGTCGGGTAGGGCAAGAGTGTTATGACCCCCCAGTAAGACTAAAGAATATGTATAGATATATACATAACGGGCATTGCCTTTGCGGACAAGGTCGCCCAAGAAGGTTGAAGAACGATGGTGCGAAATTGGGAGTGGTCGTTTCCGGAAGTGGGCTGAGTTCTCTTCCCCCCCCTCTACCACGTCGACTTGGCAGCAGGGGGTGAAGGTCACTCGGCTTAGTCAGGTGGGCTGCGAGTCAGTGTTACCTGAGGTTGCCCTTGAGGGCGTCTTTCACCGTCCCGTGGGTCCTTCGACCGCCACGGTCGTTTGTTCCTCGGAGGTGACCAGGGCTCGCTAGGCCAAGGCCTCTCGTCGTCTTCCAACGCTAGGTTGGAGTCGCTCGACTGTTGGATGCTCAAGACTATGTCGGTGTCATCGTGCTGATTCATCGGCCGACCGCGTGTCTCCCATGCAAGTTGCGCATATTTCCTAATCTCTGGCATGGTGAGGTTACTCGTTCTGCAGTGCATGGTAACGTCGTATCTCACATGGTTGTGGAGATTGTGCAGAAATAGCGAATTAAAGGCGTGGTCTTCTTCTAGACCTGGGGCGTTACGTCCCTGGAAGTATGCAGATCTCAAGCGCCTGAAGTAGTCTCTCGGGGACTCTAGCTTTCTCTGGGAAATGGCGAAGGCGCTGAGGGTGGCAGAAGCTGGGTTGGTGTACGTGGAGTACTCCCTAAGGACGTGACAAAGGGATGAATAGCGGTCGCGGATGTTCGGCTGGAGCGTTTCCATGAAAACGTGGACGTTTCGAGTCGTGGTTTTCCACACTAGCTTGAGTTTTTCGCGCGCTGAGGGGCATGATAAGTCGAGGAGGCAGCGATCGATCTCCCTTAGGTAGTCATCGATGCTCGAGTCGTGATTATCGGGATTGAAGCGCTCTACGTCTTTTGCTAGAGACTCAATCTGCCGGGTACGCAGGCCTCCAAGGTTGATGGGGCCTGGGCCGTCCGAGTCGTCTGAGTCTCCATACTCGCGATGGTGGTAACGACGGTCATCCTCCCTCCCTGAGGGGGATGAGGTCAGTTCTGGTCGCGCACGTGAACTGCGTGGAGGATTGCGTTCGCCTGAGGTGGGTTTGAAGCTACCTAGGACCTGGCGTTGGTCCTCTCTACTCCTAGTTGGGGAACGCGGTTTGTCGAGACGCAGGCTGGGTCGGCTCTCGGGGAATGAGGGACCTGAGAACAAGAAATGACTGGGCTGAGGGGCTCGATAGGGGGTAGCAGTACCTACCGGGGCTGCTGGAGCACCTTGAAGCGCTTTCAGTGTGTCATTACTCTCTAACGCCTTAGAGAGTTCTAGGTTGACCTCTCTGAGGTCACTGCGCAAGCTACTATTTTCTGACTGTAGGGCTCTACAGTCGCGTGACAACTCCTGAACCTCTGTTCGGAGTGTCCAGATCTCACGTTGCTGCTCGTCGCTCTGTGCCCGGGTGCGGGCAGCTTGCAGCTGCATTTTCTGATGATAGATGAGCAGTATTTCGCCGATTACTTCCTGAATCAGGCGCTCACGCTTACCTGATGGGTTATTTACATAAGCCACCAGCTGCTCTAATTGCTCGTCACATAGGACAGCAGTGTATTTCGCAAAGTACTCTCTTTCGCTTGCTGAGAGTCTGAGGACATCAGCCACCGCATCTCGCAATGCGGTGTCTTCTGGAGCTTTAGCTCCAGGAATGGGGGATTGCTCGTCGGTCATTCTCTCTAATGAGCGCGGCTCCCAATGGTTGTTAATTCCCTAGTGTTAGAACGGAAACTGTTAGTGTTTACGGTTCTCAGTGAAATGTCTAGTTCTGCGTTGAACTGATTTCTACTGTTAGGTGTTAGTTACTGTTGGTGTTACTATTCATGCAGGCGCACAGTGAAACGTGTAGCTCTCTGACTTCCGTTTCTACTGCTGCTGCTCTGAGGGTATCACTACTGCTTTGCAGCCAGAGGTGCGAAAATGCTAATGTGGTTTAGCACTTTGGGCCTGTGACAGCTGTGTGTACTGCTTTGAGGGGATTTAAGAAAAACAAGCAAAGTATTGGTATTACAAAATAAACGATCAAATCTACTACACAGCTGGCTGTTAGTTTACGAAATGAAACGAATAATTAAACCTGGAAAGTAAATTAACGTTCAATTCAAATTAAGATTAAAAATCAACAATTAAAATCAAAAATTAACTTACAATAAGAAAAGATTTTGAATATCAAAGCCTACCTATTTTGGGAAATAAGTTTCAGGACTTTGGTTCATTCAAAAGAAGGGAAAAAAATAATAATTTTCCAAAAAAAAAATATAATTTTTTTTGAAAATTAATATTTCAAAATTATGGATTAATGTACATATGTATCGTAATAACTGTAATAACGTAGCCTCACACGGGGCACCACTTTGTTGGGATCAATAGGGGGCGTGTTTGAGTTATCAGCTTTTAAGAAACTGAATTCTTGACATCAATAGAATTATTAATGTGAATAACAATTATTAATGATTATTAATAATAACGGGCCACCACCCTGCGGACAGGGACCGATAACCAAACGATAAAACTAAGTCTCATAATTAGTAGTCACTCATCAGTGACAGTGAAGGTGTGAAATCCGAGCGCAGGCTACAACATACAGATCATCACATACATATGCACCATTAATCACAGACGACTGCTCTTTAAAGTATACTAGAGTTTATTAAATTAGAATAATAAAAGATCAGATCAATTAATATCGCAATCAACAAACGCCATTATACAATCTTATGTACCTAATATCTAAAGAAATGAAATAAAAGAGGAGGAGGGTGTGTATATAAGTATGTGTGTATGTGTATGTGTGTGTGTGTGTCTGTGTATAAAAGGAAGGGGGGTGAGGGCCCTTAACACTCACAGTCAAAGACTACAAAGGTGGCCGCTGGCCACCAAGCAGAAGGGGGGTGAGACTGTGGGTTAAAAGGGGGGAGGTCTTAAGGTATTACCGCTGAACACCACCAGATGGCGTAGTCGAGGGACTTAGACAAACTGGGGGGGGGGGGGTGAACCTTAAGATGCTACCGTGACCCACCACTAGATGGCCTAGTCGAGTGACTTGGGCAAACTGGCGGAGGAGAGGGGGGGGTCGCTGTGTGTGAGCACGTGTGAGAGAGAGAGGGTCAGAGAGAGAGGGGGTCACCTCCTGCTGTGTTGGCAGGAGGGTGAGCCAAGAAAAGGTGGAGAGAAATCGTAAGTCAACATAAATCAAACTTCTGCTGCGATATCCTGAGGAGCATAAGTACGTTATTCTCTCATGCGTAAGCATACCGTTGTCGTCTTGAACTGTCGGCAGCTTACACAGTGATGAACACGGCACTCAGCTCACTCACAGAGCCGAGTTAATGAAGAGAGAAATATCCCACAAAGTTGAATACAAATGAATGAAAATAATCCCAAAGAAAACAGTCAATGCAGTTAATACACAATACAAACGGAACTTCTCTGGTCCGTGAGGTTTGTGTATTTACCTCCGTATACTGCGACGGTGTCTTTAACGCGAACAGAATACGGGCAATGCACAGTGGAGCGGAGCTGGGGCCCGCTGAGTGTTGCGCAATACCTTGATATTACGCAATAGTAACGAAACACACAAAAACACGGGAATATCAACATATACATGAATTAACTTGAATGAACTTTAAGTTAATTTAAGCTAAGCTAGCCCAGATGCACAATGAACTTACGTTGGAGACGCTTCTTTGTGGCGGGGAGAGTGGCCGCTGAGAATCGTGCTTTCTTTGTCCTGAAGGAAAAAGTGGGGCTGCTTGTAGATCAGCGCGGCTGTTTAAGCGGCGGCTGTTTCGGTCCGTTGACGCGGCTCGTTCTGGAGCTGGCGCTGGACGTGATCAATCCTCGCTGCAGAGAGGATGATCTTACTTCAGCTTAAGACGGCGTGGTCTTGAAGGGAAGTCATCGGGGAAGAAGGGAGGTTTCCGCTTCTTTCTGCCGGAATGTGCACGCAAAAGAAAAACAACAACACGGGGAGGAATCGTGGAAGAGATTCGTCCTGGTGGAGTGAGAGGGCCTTGACTCAAAAAGACAACACGGCTACTTCGGCCAGCGAAGATAGCATAAGACCTGTCAGGGTTTGGTGAGGGTTCGAGGCTTTCGTCGACAGCGCGATGCTTGGGGGGGGAGAAAGCTGATGCGTCTCCTTGCGTCCCAGGGACGGATGTCCAGGGTGAAGAACAGCGATTGCTCCCTTGCTCGACCGAGGTCGAAGGGAAAAAGCGTGGAGGTGTGAACTGCAGTCAGTTTTGTTGAACAGTGGCTGAACCACAGGGGTCCTGGTGCTGTCTTGGCTCTCGGCCAATGAGGTTGCAGCGGTGCTCTCAGGTGACTTCAGGAACCATAGTTTTTTGGGGGGGGGGGAATTCACACCCTAATGTGAAAGTCCTTCAGAGGGGGTTTGGTGCTCATCAAACCACAATCAGGATGAAACCTTTGCTTGCAAAAGGGAAGGCCTGATTTTCTTTGTTCACAGCACATGTGCAGCCATATGCTCAGACCCCAACATAGCTGATATCACAAAGTCTGCCACGGTGTGATCGATATCAGACTTTAATGTCCATTTAACACAATCCGTTACATTTATATCAACTCACAAAAAAGGCAACTGAAATAGGACTGGGCTCTGTAGGACGTGCGGCTTCAAGATAACTGCATGTGCCGATGTTTTCACGTTGCATCGATGATATTAAATCGTCGTTACACCCCGATCACCACGGTCAGTGCCACATATCGCCACTATCCTCACATTCCAGGTTGTAAGCAGGCAAAGAGGCCGAACGCCATTCTATCGAGACTTGCAGCGTTTACCAGTAATTGAACAATCCGTCTTGCAGCAAGGTATGACTTCCTGCAACGTAACGTTTTGGTTGTTTTTAAGGGAAGTAGCTTGAAGATTTTAGAGAGTAGTATTCTACACTCCCTGGGGACTTGAGGGCATCGTGCATTTGAATGAAAGAGAGGTTTAAAATTGCACATTTCCTGTGTCTGTGGCAGCTAATTATACTGTATTGTGAGAACGCTGCTTTGAATCACGATCATAGCTTTGCTGTTTGCAGTAACTCCTTATTCTCTCCCAGAGGAGGAGAATAAATTAGCATCCAAGTAACCTCACGGTGAGTTGTGATAACGGCTCGCTTTTATGTGCGAACAGTACTGATGCATATTTTGACGTGTATTTTGGAGATGCGGACGCGTCTAAATCTGTGTATCCGCAGTAAATACTTTCATTCAGTTCATGAGGATGTTGCACAATGAGAAACGGGCATGCATGCATGCGTGCACACACACATACGCTGGATCACCAGGGGATCTTTCAAAGTATTTATTCACAAGTGGAATACTGTGAAGGACATGAAAGGGAAAGCACAATAGCTGTGAAAGTGTCAGGAAATATAACAAATGACAGGAAACTTTTGTTTGTCGCGCCAAATCCCAAGTCAGGAGCTGGAATGTATTCACGTATAAGATTTTCACCTCAGGTGAACTGGTTCATCAGCTGACAGCAACGCGAAGAGTCTCATGTCTTTTTCTGCAACATTAAATCACTCGCCATGTCAGCTATGGCAGGTAGGTATGTGACACACAAAAGCACACAGCAGGGTGTGCCGTCCTGAAATTCCGAAGACAAAATCTTCCGCTCGCTAACATTGATGCCCTCACTGCACATCTTGTTGTTGCAGGTCTGCATTCATTGTCTGCTTCTTCCTTTGGGTTGCTATGAAGAAACACAGGAGGGCGGTGCTAGTACTTTTCCCATACTGACATGCCAGTTTAAAAAAAAAAAAGTTGCTTAATCGCTCCAAAAAAGGGAACTTGAGGTTACGTTTCTCAAGAGAAGGTGCACTGGCATCCTGGAGCTTCCTCTGGCAGCTTGTCCATCTGTCTTCACAAGGTAAGCTGCTCTTTCCTTTTGTAACGGTGCATGGATGATACCTGTGTGTGTGTAAAAGGTGTGTTCTATCATGGATGGATAATTGTCGAATAACGTTTTGTCGCTTTTGTGTAATTTATCACCGAACACTCTTTATGAGGTGGGAATTGTAGTCTGAAATGCGGTGCAGTAAAAAGTACAATATTTGCCTCTGAGATGTGGTGGAGTAGCAGTAAAAAGTTGCGTAGATGAGAAATACTCAGTACAAGTATCTCACATTTGTTCTTCGGTAAAATATTTCTCATTTTATGCAACTTCCTGCCCAATAAAAAAAACAAAAATGATGTGAATATGTGTTTCTCACAGAAGATGTTATAGAATATGATGCATTGCTGATTAAACTACCCAAAGATATACAAAAACATCTACAGCAGTTAAATGCAACATATTAATGCAGCAGCAATGTTAACTCATAAACATCATATATAACAGTAAAACACTGACAGGGAACATTTGACTGCACAATGACTACTTTATACTTCATTTTCTTGGTCATACTCACACACTTAGTGGGGTTTTGAATCTTTTAATTGCAGTGGAGTGTTTTCACAGTGCAGTGTTAGTACTTATACTTCCACCATTGAGACTGCCACTATCTTGAACGCATGACATGGCAAATTTGAAAATAAAGCATTGCCTTTTAAATATATAATGCAGGAATCGGCATTCACATGCGCTTCCTTTCTATTTGTTCTCCGGAGAACCTTTAACTTTTTCGTCCCCACCCCATTTTCTTTAAACCGAGCCTACGTTTCTTTACATTTGAAAATCTAAAACATGCGCCCCCTGGTGGTGATTTAACACCATGCAGGACTGTAAGATACCAAGAAGTGTTGCATAACTCACTCTATTGCAAGAGGGGTGTGCTAAGCATGCAGGATTAGAAGTATTGCATCGTGGGTCCTCAGAGACGGGCGTTGACACATTTTACAACTTGCTAATAACTTCTTTCTTTTTTTTTAAAGCCTCTAATACCTTTTGTATTATTGCGTTTCTAATGAAGGATACATGACACTTTTATTTATGAGTCATAGCTGCACTTTTACAAGCTTTGCTCACTTTACAGGCTCTCCTCACCAAAGCACCCCCGTACACTCTCAATGGCGGACCCGTGGCAGAACGAATATGAGTTCGCTGTTCAAGTTGCGAGAGCGGCTGGAGCGGTACGTACGAGCCATCTGTGACTGTAGTTCTTCTCTGGTGTTTGCAACATTGGCTTGAATATTTAGGAAGATATTGCGATGATGAAAATATGAACTACGCCCGACTGTATCCACATGATCCCTAAATTGTGCCAATGATTGGCCCTTTGTTTAGGTAATTAGGAAAGCCGGGGAGGAAGAAATAAAGGTCCAGACAAAGAGCTCCACTGTAGACCTGGTCACCAAGACTGACGAGAGGGTGGAGAAAATCATCATCGGCTCTCTGAAAGAAGGATTTGGAGATGACACACACTGGTGAGTCACACACACACACGCACGCACGCACGCACGCACGCACGCACGCACGCACGCACGCACGCACGCACGTACGCACGCACGCACGCACGCACGCACGCACGCACACACACACACACACCTGTAAATGAATCTTTGCACTGTTTGTTCCACATCTTGATATTTGTCATCGGTCCTTCTGTGCTGCAGTTTCATCGGAGAAGAGTCCGTCTCAACGGGGGTGCCGGTGATCTTAACCGATAAACCTACGTGGATCATAGACCCGGTCGACGGCACCACCAACTTTGTTCATGGGTAAGACGCCAGATGTGTGTGTGTGTTGGCAATTTGTAAATATTCATAACTACGTTTTCCAAAAGTGTATGAGCACCTGAAACTAAGAATTGTTGTGTTTTCATTAGCTTAGAATGAGAGTTGTTTACGTTGTGTTTTTTATGTTTTAGTTATTTTTAGCTCAACCATAATGTTTTTCCAAGTGGTTTTGTGTTTGAATCCTCAACGTTAACCACATGTTTGCTAAGCTGACACCAAGGGTTCAGACAAAGCGCCAGTATGGGAGCAGTTTGAGCTCAACAGCTGGACTATTACAAGAAGCATTAGAAGTTTATTTGGTCCTGAAATCACCTATAAGGTTTATTACATAGCAGCAAATATTCACAGTATTTAATCAGAGGGGCAGTCTGAGAGCGCAGACCTCTGCCAAGCCCTGTCGGGGCAACGTTAATGAAAGTGAAAATGCTACACCCTTCCACCAAGTTTCATGAGAATCGGGCCAGTTCTTCTTCCGTCATCCTGCTGGCAAACAAACAAACATAAAGACTGGAGTACAGGGAAACTGCTAGCCAGGCTAACTTGCTCCACTTTCATCTTTCTATAACAGAAATGAATTCTTTAACAGTAGGCTAGGATCGATTTTCTCATCTCTGAAAGGAAACGAATAGCCTTATTTCCCAAAAGCTGCTCCTATTAGAATGCCTATTAATAGACACAAGAAGCGTTTTCCTGCTGTGCAATCACACTCTCTGATCTGAAACTACTTCTCCACAGATTCCCGTTCGTGGCGGTGTCTATTGCTTTTGCTGTCAATAAGGAGGTAAGTCCCATCTGACAACGGTCATTATGAAAGTGTTTTATCCATACTTGGTCTGTGAAAAGCTGAAAGAATGACCCTTTGTTTTCAGCTGGAGTTTGGTGTGGTGTACAGCTGCCTGGAAGACAAAATGTACAAAGCAAGAAAGGGGAAGGGAGCTTTCTGCGACGATGAGCAGATTCAGGTGTCCGATGTCAAAGGTACCACTCTCATATTTCTGTTCAGCACCAGTCAGAGGTTTGGTCTTTCTGTCTCGCATGTTTGAGAATGACAGAAAGTCGGAAACAACACAAATGGAGCTCTGCATCGAACGTAAACGTGTGCCATCCTTTGCTTTGCTTTTAAAATGCACCGTCTGGAAACGTGCCCATACGCAATCAGCACTTTCACATCAAGGACCTTCAGAACACAGTCAAATATTCAAAAGGAATCATTCAAAAAAAAGGTTATACACATTCAATCTGGAGGACTTTAGACTGGTTTGTGTGTGTGTGTGTGTGTGTGTGTGTGTGTGTGTGTGTGTGTGTGCGTGCACCTTTACAGTCACTGTCACACCTGCCATTATACATAACAATAACCGCTTCGCCGTGCTGTCGTTGCAGATATCCACAAGTCCATCATCATCTCGGAGCACGGAACTGACAGGAAGGTAGAAAAAGTAACCAAGATCTTCTCCACCATGCAGAAGATCCTCTGCATCCCCGTGCACGGGTGAGTGGTCTTAACATGCCTTTTGTTTCTCCGTCATTATATTGGAATGGAACTGCAAACTTGTCTTTGTGTTACACAGCTTTCCCGGCCAGTTTAAACCATCTTTTTCTCCACTTCCCTCCATTTAAAGTTAGCCTACTGTTGGCCGCCTTATAGGGCAGTGTAGCTTACTTCCTCACTCAACTCAAACTGGTGTTGTCCTGACAGGCTCCGGGGGTCCGGGACAGCTGCTACCAACATGTGTCTGGTGGCTTCGGGGGCGGTGGAGGCCTTCTTTGAGATCGGGATCCACCTCTGGGACATTGCTGCTGGAGTGGTTATCGTCAGGGAAGCCGGAGGACTAGTGCTGGATGTTGATGGTGTGTAACGCTTTCAAATGTGACCACAGTAAACTACAAACTTAAGTACCAAAAGCAGGATTTGCTTTTTCGGTGAAAGCCCTCTTCATAAAGACTTTGTTTGACTATTCAGGGGGACCCTTCGATTTGATGTCTCGAAGGATGATGTCAGCAAACAACGACATTATCGCTCAGAGGATCATCAAGGAAATTGAAATATTCCCGGTGGAGAGGGACGACGCTCCGGTGCAGAAGAAATGAGAATATCCAAACGCTTTTTAAAAACGAGTACAAGAGGAACAAGCACAGTCTATCGATTTTTTTTTTTAATTTGCATACTGGGTGTGTTTCATTGGCTTTCATTGGCTGTTTCATTTTTTTTTTACACTGAAGGAAATCACTTCAATTCAGTCAGCAAGTCAAGTGACCTCCAGGTTACATGTGATTTCTTATGTTCTGCGATCAAACATATTGAAGTGAAACAGCTGTCATTTGTACACCATCTCATTGTAATTTGCACAAATATCTTTTTGTCTGCAGCTTCCCAAGTATGCATTTGAAATACATCAGAAATAAACTGTGCATGTTTGCAGACCTGCATTGTTTTTGCTTTTCATTTTTGCCCAATTTGGAAGTGGATAGATTGCAGGAGGAGCTGCTGTGAGTCTGATGGTTATTTTGACCGGGTTTCCAATCACCGAATGCATCTTTCCTCCCTCAGTCTGCGGTGACGCTAATGTGTAATTATCTGATGGGAATGAGATGATTTCTGCCGGGGTGATTACTCTCATTAGAGGCAACAGTCTTTAGCGCTGAGTTAAGTCAATGCTGAAGTGACTTTATAAACACTGGCCCTGTCAAGTGTCATAAATAACTCACAGTGCACATCCCCGTATTGCCCGAGAGCCTCTACTATAGCATTATTTCTTATGTGTTACACTCATATTACCCATCACCACTAGAGGCCAGTAATGCATCAGCAATTAGATGGGATCCTTAGATGCTGTCATTTCACATTAGTGGTGGAACTTAATATTTATTTTAATTATTATAAGTATATATTGTGGGCTGTAGCCTGCTCTGAAGTCCCCTCGTGCTTCATCAACACCTCTCCGAGGCAAACAGTGAGGAAAAAAGACGACCCCACCCGAGAGATGAGGCCCCTGTTCTCTTTTCTGCTCTTGTTTTTTTTCCCCCCCGATCTGCAAATGAACAGCTGGCCGTGAGATCGGTGGTACATGGAGAATGCAAAGGTGGATGAGCAAGCAGAGAGCGAAGAACTAACAGCGAAGGCGAATGGAGCTGCAGCAGCAGCAACACAAACAGCAGGAACAACAACAGCAGCAGCAATAACAGCAGGAGGTTGGGGGAGGGGGGGGGGGGGTGAGGAGTGTTTGAACTGGGGCCTTTGAAACATAAATAACTGCAATTTCTTTGTATAATTATGCTACTATACATCTGCCACTGCTGTGGTGCGTGATGTGTGTGATGTTCTAATAGAGATGTTGTTTGTCTGCCTTTCAAACATGTAATTCCTCAGTACTTTGAGCATCAGATGTGAAATATGGAGCTCTTTTTTTTTTTTTACTGTCATGTAAGGGGAATTGGGTGAAATGATGTGTTGCAGTAGAGCGGGGGGCCAGATACTATAGTTGCAAATACATCTTAACATTTGCCTGAACTTGCCCAGGGTACCAGATGGCTGGAATTTGCCTTGTCGGACAATACAGCAGTAAATGCCACGGAGGTCAGAGGACCACACACACACACACGGCCATAAAAGTCCATTCAGCACATTTACTCGAAACTAACAGTGTTTTCCTCATCCTGGACATTTTTTTTCAATCCAAGCACATTTGAACGACTGATGATTAAATAGCGGAGTTGAGTTGACTAATATTTGATGCATTGTGTCGGCTAAATGGATGCAATCTCATGAAGTGAATTTGTTTACATCGTTAAATAAGTAATATAACGTGTAACAATTAGAGTAAATCAAGTATCTTATAACCTCTGAATCATTTTATTGTGAAGGGATGCAAAGGGAAATTAGATGAGACTTGTAATTTCACAACACCAAATGGCTTCTTCAAATGAATCCGATGGTTTTATTTGTCCCACTAAATTATATTCTCTTAGAAATCATTTACATATGTAGGATATTGCGTTCATCATTGCAACCGATTGCATATTTAGAAGCAATGTGGAATGAACACATGGTTTGTAACACAGTGCAATACACCACATTTTAGTTACAATTTCTGAGGACAAGAATGAAACCTCAAGCTCAACATCTCTTCATGAGTTTTTAAACATATTAAGACGCAGTTAATACATCTTGTATAACACATTTTAATAAGCGGTTTAACATTAAATATGATTGTTATCGAGCATTAATTAAGTGTTCATTCCCACCAGTTATGGATGCCTCATTGAAGAAGTAACAATCGCTGACAAATATATTAATAAAGCCTATGTGTGGACACAGCTCCACCTGGTGGAAGCAGAAAAAGTGTACTGAATAATTCAAAAATTAATATTCTGGATTAATGCATGACATAAAAATCCTCTGTTACTGCTGCTATTCATCACTATCTACAATTTAAGGTCAGTGGCTCAGGTTTAATCGTTTTTAAATGCAGCTTCCTCACTCTCAATGTCCAAGTGTCAGGAAAACACCAGTGCGCATGCTCAAACGCAGATTGCCTGTAAACCCAGCTGCAACTTGATTGGCTGTTAAGCGCTGTTGTCGTCGTTTGCTCGACAGCTGACAGATGTGAACTACCTCTTTAAAGAGAGGACAGTAAGCGACAACAAACAATGTGGAGTAACTTCTGCATTTGAAAGTCTGTCGTTTGGATCAAAAGCCACCGCGTGTCGCAATAATCGCACTTTCACGTGGAGTGCGTCTCCTGAGAAAAACAGCTGACGTCAGAGAGCACGTTTATTGTTGCGTGTGTTATTGGGGGAGGAGGAGGGATTGAGCAGTAATGTTATGACAGAAAGTTAAGGAGAACAGGTATGTACCCAGTCTGATTATGTTAAACTATGTGAAATAGCACAATATTTCAAATTGTAAATCGTTTTTTTCTAATGTCCAAAGTAGTTGCTGCTCCACTATCTGAAACACTAAATGACAGATGGAAGGGTTGAAGTAAAATGCCACATTTGCATCATGTAAAACTGTAGTCTTTGCACCTAACCAATAGAAAAAGAATGTTAAAGTGCCAGCCAGCCTAAATTAGTATGTACAGAGTAAGTTAGTTTAAATATGGACGCATGATACATTGAACCCTTTAACGGCTCTACAAGACCATCAACATGGTCTAACCAGTATTTACATCTGGTGAGTTTGCAGAGCTAGAGGTTTCCAACGGCTAATTGAGAGCTGCTTAGCACACAAATAAAAACAGCAGGTGTTAAGGCAACTAAAGAGCAGTGTGTAAATGAGCGCCTGACCCCGGCGACCCGTCTAGCACCAATTCAAGATGTTTACAAATGCACACGCGCACAAAAAGTCTGAACGGATCGAACAGAAACTAGACACTGACAGACTTAATGAAATGGGACCATAAACCACGGTTAACGTCGATCAATAAATCGCTTCTTGGCGGTTACGTTCAACTCCCATTGTCATGTTCGCTTTATTATTCCAATCATTTTCTCACTCGTTGGAACTTTTCTCTCAGTCGTCAACCGAGTCCGGCTAAAAATCAATAGTCAATTGTCCTTGGCCAAATACTGTAACAGGCACAATCTCCACCAAATTAAGCCGAGTGGGTAATTTATTGGTGCTTTGATTGCCCGGCTGAAGCTGCCGTTAGTCGGCGAGACTCGTGTTATCAGCTGATTTTCAGGTCGGATTCAATCAAAATCCTGCAGAGCTGTAGCAGTTTAAGTTGGAACAGAGGTGTGGCGAGGCGATGGTGTGGAACTACTCTAATATTAATACATTTCAGCGGAGTCGGTTCCTAGAGTTTTTGAGGATGCTGCATCGGCTTCTGTGGCAGAGGCCGAAGTGAGGAGAGCAGAGCAGCGGCGCTTTCTATGGATAAAGCTGGAATGTGCCTCTGTGTTAGGGCTGCAAATGATGATGTCCGTCAATATCGATGAGTCTTTACACAGGGGAGGTTGTGGTGTATAAGGCCTGGACTTGATATCCTGTCTGTAGCTAATTAGACAACAGACACCTTTGGGTTAATGTTGGGGAAAGATTGGTTTTGGTTGGTTGCTGATAAACTCATTGTGTTACCAATCAGTGCAGACTGTTTGTTAAAGATAAAACCAGACTATGGTCCTCAGCCAAACGTTGCCAGCGCCATAACAAAAGCTGTAGTGACGATGTCGTCAATAGGAGTGTATATTATGTTGGATATTTTGTGTATTGTCAGATAAGTTGATTAACATTAATTATTTGCTGTTGCACTTTAGTTGCATATCAACATATTTATAGAAGGCAAAGTTATATCCTCTTGTCTTGTCTAACCAGCAGTCCAAAACCCAAAGATATTGATTTTATTATAATTTAAGATGATTGTAAGTAGCTAACATTTGAGAGGCGGCGTCAGTCAAAAGTATGGCACTGTTGCTCGTCATATATCTTAAATCAATTGTGTTGATGTAGCTGCCGAATAGTAATTTGCCGATCAACTAATTGATTGAGCGACCGAGCGTTTCAACTCTGCTCTTTATGCACCGGTGATGCTGCTGCCACTGCATGCATCATCGTGACAAGAGACGAGGGACCGGGTTGACAGATCCTCCATCATTTTCCGTTTAAGTGCCTTCACAGAGGGAAATGTGCAGACGTGTCTATAGACGGGGGGACGGGGGGGGATTTAGAAACAGTGGCTGGAGCAAGACCAAGAAGTTGGTGTTAAGACTTAGGAGAGCTGAAATGTGGAGGCGACTACAGGCCGGCTCTGGCTCTGGTTCGCACTACAAGAGCAGAAAGTATAAGTGCAGCAGTGATGTCAGGCTCTCGACTTCTGACCGGCAGGAGAATTCCGAGCTCGTCTCTCGTGTTCGCGGAAAGAAGGAGGCAATGGTCTAATCTGTAGAAATCATTTATGACGCAACAAGCTTGATTATATCCAGCGATCAATAATGCAGAGTATATGTTGTACTCTGGAATCAATAGTGCTGGGAGTTTTAAGAGAGCGAAGAAACGGTCCGAGATAGCATTGCCGCCTGAACGCCCGATTTCATACAGTTAACGTCTAAGTGTGTCAGTAAGTGTAATGGAATTGAACACGGGGGCCATCAGAAAGCACAAGAGCCCCCCAGATATCCACTAAGAGTCCATCGTTTCTGCTTCAATAGAGCCAGGAACAAAGCAGGCTGCCGAAGATGGAGTCTGCGAATCCTGTGGGTCCAGCAAATAAAAACCACAGTAAACAACAATAACCGTAATCAAAATGGGGAAAAAAAAAAAAAGGCAGGAACCCGTTAATTTGTGCTAGTTAGCATTAGCTGTCATCATTAGGTAATAAGAGGCCTGCGGTTGCTGTAAGTGCACGATAAAATAGCATCCAGTGATACAAAGTACAGTTCAGTACCCTTCTGGTGATTTGAAGGGATTATTACACACAGTAAGCTCGACTTCCATTCCTGCTTCTATCTGTTCTGTTTTCTTTTCCTCGCTGCGTTTTGTCAGTTAAAGTCATGTTATGCAAAGCATCTGAACCAAAGCCAAAGGAATTAGCTCGTCCTGGCCGTCAGCCATATTGACTCGGGGGCTCCCAGTCCCGGTTGTTTTTGATGCTCTACTGTATCACGCTCATGGGAAAGAAAAAACAAAACCCAAGTTGAGACACATTTCAGCAAAAGCATGTTGCTGAACTTCTGCTTTCTGTCTGCGGGTCGACGCTCAGAACAATTCTTGGAGGAAATGAGGGAACGGTGATGAAATCTTAAAGTGAGAGTTTTACGAGATGCAGCGTGTGAGTGGTGTCTATCAAAAGCTGCTCAAAAGTGGGAAATCAATGGAGATATTAACAGCACGCTCACACAGAGATATAGACAAAATCAATAGTGATAATCCTAAGTAATAGCGCTGGGAGCCTTTCTTACATTTATTTTAACGGATTCTTTGTCGCTTTGAGGTGTCCCTGACATGGTAATTGTTTGCCTAAGTGCTCTATTTTCTCTATTAATCTCCTCTGTCTTCTCTGTCCATCATTATCGATCTATTAAACACAGACTTTATCTTTGCTTCTTTTTAATACCGGAGATTTAATTACATCTGCTGACGCTGTCCTTTTCGTCTGAGTGTGCACATTTCCTTCGCAATAACCACTTGCCACCTGTCCTCATGTGTTACAGTCCTAAGTAGCTTTGGAGTGTTGAGTGCAGCAGCGTGTGCATGTGTATACACGCAGTCCCAGTAGATTACCCTCCTCCAGCGCGACGCCCTGCAATGCTCCGGTCTATCGCCGCCGGTTCCTCGGTGTCATTCAACGTGTTTGCGATGTGAGGACGAGGAATCAATATCCTCGCCTGGTGCTCGTGTAGGCGTTAGTAATTAGCAGTTACAGCCTCAGACCGGTGGCAGATGGATCAAACTGCAGAGGGGGACGTTTTTTCCTATTAGTCACTCATTTGACAAATGGCCGTGCAGAATGTAGCAGCCTCACCTTGCACTTTGGCACTTTTAATTGACAGGAGTGGTAGATCTCATGAAAGTTTCAAACTCTTAATTGGAGAGTTAAAGGAGACATCTGGCGATATGGAACGACACTGCTGCAACTGTAAGTTTTGTCTGTGTAGCCAAGCCTGATGCATCTTATTTAATAAAAAAAAAAAGAAATTACAATTTGATGAAGAAGATATCCACATTTTGAGTCGGCTGTCATGCTTGAACATGAGATATTTTGATTAGGACTGCATGAAAAATAGAGGTTAACTGTTACTGTAGTTAAAGTGAGGTATAGATATAGATAGTGGACATGCATGGAAAGATAATGGATAGGACTAAACGGCTAAAACGGTAAGCTAAACGTTTTGGATTAAATACTTGAAATAGCTAAAATAAATGTATAAATGACTGAAAAGTCCAGCGTGAGACACTACAGCGTGAGTAGTAGGAAATGCCAACTTGAGCAAACCACCTCGACATTGACAGACCCTGAGGCCAGCCAAGCAATAATCCGGCACATATTTCAATCTAAAATGGCGAGTTGTCACTTCTACACTGAGTTTTATGTACTGATTAAACAAAAGGGATAACATGTATTGATTAAAAGCTACCGGAAAGAGTTTTCTTTTTCTTTCGGTCGGAGCAAAGCTAGCCGTTTCCCCGTTTCCAGTCGTTGTGCTAAGCTAGGCTAACCTGCTGCCGGTTCCGTCTTACTCTTGTGGAGAAAGCGGATAAGCTAATTTCTCAACTTGGCAAGCGCTTAGACCCTTACGTTTAATACAATCAAGAGTTTGTAACCTCCCGTCAACATCACGAGACGTTTCTGGGAATAGTAAACATGATGACGCATTAGTAAGGGCTGCAAATGGATTTAAGCTTCATTATTTAAACCACATCCTCTGTTTGGCTTCTGACAAACAACACAGCATTTGGTGGCAAACCTGAAGCGTCTTATTAAATTCCAAAATGAGTTTGAGCTCGATTTTTTATTTATTTTTTTTATCTCCAAAAAAGCTAGACGTCTTGTGAAATTCTCAAAAAAAGGATGTCAAGCAGCCACTCATCCATTCAGATCTTGTGTGGGCGGCCGACAAGGCCTCCGGCTAGACCGTGCCACCTTGTGTCACCCGTGTGACTGGAAACAGTCAGCGCTCCCCTCCCGAATCCGGAGAGAAGGGTGCCATTAGGCACGGGGAGTGACCACGGCCGGGCAGCGGGGGCTACCCCAAAGGCAAAGCGTCGACGCATTTGAATAATCTATGGCACCAACTCTTGCATTTGCATATCTGGGCACTTCCAAGTCACTGGGGCACTATGATTCACGTCCCTCTGCCAGGCTGTGTTGTTACTAGTATGAAACAGGATGGATATTAAGCTTGTTTGAACGCAAGTCCCCTCATGAATCTTTAAGGCCGCTGTGTAATAAGGAAAAGAAAAATGGAAAGCGACGCCATCAGACTGCAGAATGACTTTGCTATTTCATTCCGAGACATCGGCGACTGCGGGGAAGTTTTGTCCACAAGGAGATACCTGACAGGGCTCTAAATTGTGAAGAAGACTGATACGAGTGTGAATTTAACAATTGCCTGTTAAGAGTGCAAAGAGAGGTTGTGTGTGTGGTGTGCAGCGAAGCAGCCCCTCCATGCTCTCTGCCTCTTACCCACCTCTCATGGATGCTGTAATGGATACGGCCTCTGAAGGGTTTAAGGATGGCCCGGCTGCTCACCTGTTAAAATGGAGCTTGCGCGCGAGAGTCCATCCTCTGGAAAACTTTGACAAAGCATGACTTTTTTTTTTTTTCTGCTGCAAGCAAACGCTGTGGGAGTCGGAGGGGATATTTGTGGTTCCTCAGTGTTGTACGCATGCACGATTTATAAAAAAAAAAAAAAGAAATGCCTTGACAGCTCTCTGCTGTACACTCCACTCATTTCCTAAATGAATGTGGAGTGTTGGAGCGCTGATATCCACCAGCGCGTTTGCACCGAAGCAACGGAGAAGCAACGGGGAGCGCTGTGCAGTGGTGCTCTCACCGCCGAGGTTATTGTGAGGATTGTCTTGGAAGAAAAAGAAGAGCGCAGAGGAGCTACAGGAATGAAAGATGTTAGTCTGCCAGTTTGTCACAAAAGCGCTGTGCTCCTGTGTGACAGACTGGCAGACCGTGCTAGCTCAGTATCCTTGGGGACAACCAGGCTACTGTTATAGTCGCATTGCTTTTGAGAAGCTCCTCTCATTTTCTGAAGCAGACAGACAGAGAGGGGGGGGGGAGAGAGAAGCCACTGTTTCGGCGTCTCGGAGCAGACATGCTTAAGTCTTGTTAGGCTGCCCGTGTCTGTGAAGGTTTACGGCCTGTGTCGAGCAGAAAGTCCACAATCAACTGTCGTGACACGGGAGATGAGGAAAAAAGGAAAATGTTACACTGGATGGATCCTCTCAGCAGCGTTTGAGTGTGTTTGAAGAGCTGCCCGAAACTTTTCGTATAATGACATCGAGCAACACATCAGGACAGTGCTGGAGGTGAGAATAAGAGCCGGGGCCTCCGAGTTCTCACTCGACACAGTGGGTCGTCAAATCAATTCCAGTGCAGTCGACTTTACTTTTATAGCTCGGACTCAAAACTTGCTCACAGAGGGCTTTGCAATCCGTACGCCTTCTGTCCTTTAGACCCTCCATTCGGATGAGGACGAACTCCCTGCACGCCATAGAATGAGAGAGGAGAACGACATAATTACAGTATATAACGAAGGGCTAGAAAAGAGCAAAATGACCAGAATAACAGTTTCAATATACAAGTCAGTAACGTCTACACCCCACCAGTTCATCCTATCCTGAGGTCAACATTATGCGGACAACATTCACCCATTTACGATTGTAGAACATCTTATTCCAAATCCATTTGCAGTAATCTGCTGCTATAACAGCCTTCGCTATCACTGTTTCGTAACCTGGCTGCAGGGATTTACTCCCATTCAGCGGTAAGAGCATTAGTGAGGTTGTCCGCGGAGGTTGAAGGTGGGCGATAAGGTCCCGCGTTCCAGTTCATCACAGACGTGTTTGATGGGGTTGCGGTCAGGGCTCTGTGCAGGCCAGTTGAGTTCTGCCACATATAATTGGGGGGAAAAAGAACTTCTTTATGGGCCCACGTCGGTGCATTCTGGCCGTCTCGTTGCAACAAGAAAGGTCCGTTTCCGAACTGTTTTCGGCGAAGCCGGAAGCACACGTTTGTGTTAAATATCGTGTTCTAGTGCCACGAAGGTTTCCCTTCTTTGCAACTCGTGAGTCTGTTCCTATCGAAGCACAAATGATTCACGATTCACAGGTTTTATTTGTCACATGCTCGCGCAATACGTGCAGTTAAATGCAGGGTGGAGGTTGGTGTGCAATAAATAATAATATTTAGAGTAAGGGCAAAAAGGAGGATTACATTATTAACTATGAGATATGGTCAAAATAAAATAAATAAATGTCATCTCCGTAATATATGTATTAAAATGAGTGCATTGGACCAGTGTACAGATGGTGGGCTGTGCAATTTTTAAATATATACAAATGTAAAATATTAAATGGCTTAAAGTGCAAATGTGATCGTGTACGTAAATGACTATATAGTGTACTTACAATGTACACAGTTACTATAAAACGAAGCACTTACATATATACAATTATTTCTTATTCACAATTTTAAGTGTCTTAAGTAGGGTCGTTTTTTATGCGTGTAAGGTTTGAAGTAGCTCTTAAATAAGAATTGATATGGATCTCGCATAATTGACAAATTTCTGATCCGCTATCTGCTCGAAGCTACATTCTGGTTCCTGATCTGATCTCTGCTGTGCAAGTTCAAATAATTGCATGTGTCAAATTCTTTGTATTAAATCCTGTATTTTCCTGAACAGTGTTTTTTTTTTAATTTTTGGCTCTGATGTGTTTTTCCAGCCGCACGTCTTCTGGTAATGGGGGGATAAACTTATTGAGAAACAAATAATTAAATAATAAACTGTTGTCATATCTTTCAGAGCTGTTCACACACACACACACACATCGCCCACGCAACACATCTTGCTCTCACGGTTTCAGTATTTGGCAGTAAAACATGATGGGTACGGAGTAAGTGTCCAGGGCAGAGGTGAACTGGAGAGCCAGCACAGGCAGGATGGTGCCCCACGAAACAGCTAATTTAACTTGGTGCCCTGGTACTGTTGCTTGGATACTGTGCGATTCTAATTAACAGTTTCTGTAATACACGTGCTCTCCCGTTAACCTCCGTTTCTCACACTTGCCACGCCATTACAGTTAACGGACCTCAACCGTTGTCGCGATGGACGCTAAACCAAACTGGAGATAAAATTCCATCTCTCAAAACATTGCCGAAATTGCAAAACCACAATGTGCGCTGACTTGTGGCCAGACGATCAGTTTGCAGGTGGACCTGCCTCTCTATAGATAAACTCTGTCTTGCTTGTTATTTTAGAACACCACATGATTATATAAAATCACCATGGAGCATTATTTCACCCGTTTTGGGGTTGTTTTTTTTGCAAACAATAAACTCCTTTTATTTTTCTTGAAAGCCTGAATGGTGCTCCTGGGACTGGAGCTCTTTTAGCGATTAGGATAGCTGAACTCTCACAGAGTCTGCACTTTGAATTAAGTCCCCCTCCCCCTCTCCAGCAGGCCTCTCACTACGCTGCTCTTGCAGGCTAATTGGCCTCCGGGTTGACGTGCAGTGTTTACCAGCGGTCCTCCGGGAACCGGATGAACCGATAGAGGGGAAGGGGTGCTGCGGCTCCCCTTCCATCGGCTCCGGCTCACGGCATGGACGGCCTTGTAACTGTCGTCCCCCCCCCCGTCCCCCCCCCCGCAGTGCCTGGTCGGGAAACGGGCTTTAGCCTCAAGTTAAAATAGAAATTCTTCTGAGTTCATGTGAGTTACACACTACCAGAAAATGGAAGAAAAACAAACGCTAGTAAGGGTTAGCATTAGCATGACGAAGAGGAGGACTGAACAAAACACTGGTGGCAAAGCTTAAAAAACAAGAAGAAATGTAGAAACAAAAAGCATCAGACAAGCACATTTCATTGTATGGCACACTTCATATACAAAGCAATCAAATGGCTAATAATGTGTTAAAAACATTAAACATAAAATGCTGTAATGCTAGCGCGATTGTCGCCATGGTCAAGCTAGCTAGAATTCCAGGAAAATAAATCCCCGCGCCGAATTTAAGACATTTGGATTGAATATTTGTGTGTGTGTGCAACAGAAATATACAATTTTCTGTTTACTTGTCAGTTTCTCAGGGAGCGTGGAAATCTTGAGCGTTTATATGCTCTCCTCCACCGGGCTTTGAGCGCCGCCACGCTGTTAGCTGTTATGAACGGGACCCGTTGATGGAGAGTTTGTTGCCTCCTAAAGTGCTGTGGAATTATACTGTCTGGAAATGAAGCGGACACTCTTTGTTTCGAGCAGGCATTTATTTCAATTATCCAGATAGAGAGAGAAGCTGTGCAACTGGTTTCCTTGAATCTTTCTCTGATTCAATGAGACGCCAGATGGGAAGCACTACACACACACACACACACACACACAGAGAGAATGTGCTCATGGTGTATGGCATTCACAGTGGCTGAGACAAATCAATTACAGATAAATGCCATCTCGGTAGTTTTGGAGTCAAGTGGAGAGGCAGAGCCGCTGCCCTTGGGAAGAGGACATATATGAAATACCAAATGTTTGTGTTTACACATTGTTGTTTTTCTCTACTGCAATCAGTCTCTTTTTTTGTTCCAGTATATCCAGGAAATGTCTACCAAACATTTCCTGACCAGAACTCTCTATAGAAGAAAGTCTGCAAATTAATGAGAACACGAGCCCCCGTCCTGTGGGATTTGTACCATTATTCAGTAAGTCCTGGATTATGATATTTCACAGACGGCAAGAACTGCACATCCTCGACAGGAATAGCACCCTAATTTCAAATTAAAAGTACGAGAGCAAGCTTCGGATGAATAACGGCCAAAACCCGCAGCTGCCTCAAAAATGCAGAATTTTCGCTTTTTCTTTCCTTGTTTGTGTCACAAGTGAGTCCACTTTCTTGGTGCTAATACCCAATTAGGGAGATGATTATCGATTGGGGTGTTGAAAGTTGACTGCTAATCTCCCCTCTCTCAGGTTGAGGCAATCAATAGGTGAGTGTAATGAGCAACCTGGTCTCTCAGTGCTAATAAATGGAATTAGATTTATACTGGACACAGATTTGTAATGCAATTGATGGAGGATTTGAGGTGCAGATATCTCTAGGATTTCTGATAAGCTATGAAGCAAAGGTTGTTATTATTGTCATTAACACAAAAAAAGTTTTTAGCTCGTAGCATGTTGTTAAAAGTGCACAAAAGCCCTTCCAGGCCCCTCTGTTCTGTTGCTTGAACAATGTTGCATACATATCCATGAAGCCACCTCTGAAGTTTCAGTCCTGTGCTTGTATTTAAAAATTCCAAGACCCTTGGGTGCTTATAAACAAACCGTGATTAAGAGTGAAAGGTAAGCTAATGCCACCAATAGCTACGGAACAGCATGATTATGGCTAATTACTTCCAGAAGGCAATTCCCTCCCCCACCTCCTTTTTGCTTTACCAACTTTGTTATGATGAAAGCGGCTCATGAATGAATGAATGACTGGTTGTGTGTCGCTGACCCATCAAGGGCAGCTAAACAGCCAGAAGTGAAATTGCGGCGCCATCATTGAAAAGAGGAATTTGCTCTTCAAGGACGAGACAATTGTTCTTGACGTGCGGGTCTGACACCATTCGTGCCTTGATTAGAGTTAATGCCTCAGCAAGGCATTGTTTTTTTAGATTTTTTGTTGACATTTTGGATTATTTTTTCAAAAATCGGAGCCTCCCTGTGTCCTGTAAAATAGACTTTATATACAACCCAGCAATATCACCTGTTTTAGTGTTGAGAAAATGTCATGTTTGCCTCCTGGTTGTCACTTTCCCGTGAAAGGATGCTACGCTGTGCCATGATGCAGTCTCTGTGGGCCTGGTTCTGTTTTCAGATGGTGTATTAAAATGCAGGAAAACTTTAGGAAACATGACACATAGCCCAGCACATTAAATCTCACACTTTTGGGCTTCCCAACTTATTGTGAAATACTGAGATGTGTGACAGTGGCAAATATAAAGATTCTCTACACAACATCTTCAATGATAAACAAAGCCAGATACGCTGAGCTTTAAATTGTTTTAAATAATGACATTACGACACGAGCAACATGAACATAATGGAGAATTAAGCAGGTATTTAACAAGGGAGTTGGTGGAGACCAAAAAAGAGCTCAAAGCGGCTTGACTTCGGATTAAGTTGTTAATTGGTGCAATCGCTTCCTCGTGTAGCTTTCACTGATGGATAAATCCAAATCTTGCCATCTTTTCCAATTATGAAGCCCTTCTCCTTCCCCCTCGTTTTAGATTTGCTGTATTCACTATGTTGTGCAACAGAAACGTGCGCTAAATAAAATATATTCAGGTCTTCATGCTGTAAACAAATACAAACAAGTCAACACTTTCAACTGGGTTAGCTTTCACTTTCCCTCCCCTTTTTGAAAGTTTGGACTTTTCTCGCTTGCCGGCATCAGTGGAGCGTCTTCACAGGTACGCACTCCTGCAGAAGTTTGCCAGCTCATTTGCAAAAAGCTAGGTTAAGCGTATGTAAACGAGATGCGCTCCGAGTACGTCGGAGGGCCCGGAAACAAACATTTTGCCCTCCTCCCCCTCCCCTTGACAGACGAGTGACAGCTATTTAAATGCAAACTGTCATTAACAAACACAACCCCCGCGCGACACCTGCTTTAATCACGGCAACAAAGGCGCAGCGAGTGGCCGAGAAGGAGCCCCCGCTCGGTGTGATATTCAAATGACGGGGAGGTGCAACATACAACAACAACAACATCAAAGAATAGGCTGCGCAGGGAGAGGGAAATGCTGCACTATGTGCCTCCTACCACCACTGTTAATCAGCTTCATTTCTAAAGTGATCAAAGCAGGAAGGGCTGAAAGGCACTAAATCGCTTCCCCTTAGATTTGTGCGGAATCTTCCTGCTTTACTTCAAGTCTCCCCCCCCCTTTTTTTTAATGGCTATTTCTTGCGTCCCACTTTCACCTTCTTTTCATGCAGCATTCATAATTGCTCCCAATAAAAGTCCATCTCATGGACTCGAGCATAGAGCTCTCCGTGATCATCGCTAATGTGAGCAGAATCAAACCATCGCGTCTGCAGCGACGTGGCGACCGCAGTTAGAGAAGAGCTGAAGCAGTGTGCTGTGAAATTCTGTGAATTGTTTTAGCCTTGGACTTTGGCCTGATTTGTCTTGGTTGAGGTCCCGTCTTGGGTTGTTGTTGTTCTGCCCGGTCATGATTTAAATGAAGAAGTCGTTGGGCTGTAACATCCTGCGTGCCCGCCAAGGCCCAGGCACTTGTAACTAATGCAGGGCATTTGTTTTGATTAGTTTTTGTTGTTTTCTCAGCAATTACTGCACAACATCCTGCTGTATTTGCAACACATTTGCTTTTGTTTGTTCGACCACACATTTGCACAGTTTGAGCTCAGGAAAAATAATGTAAAAATTTCTTCCACTGTATTCTTTTTGTCCATTTATTCCACGGTGTGTGTGTGTGTGTGTGTGTGTGTCGACTCGACAACAAAAATCTGCTGCCACTCACAATAATCAAGGGACCATGTGTTTGTTATTCTCCATTTTCCTTCTTCCTCATGTACGAGCTATACGTTACCATTTGGTTCATATAGGCCGAATCCAACAAACGGTATCAACATGCTGAGTACATCCCATTACAATTTTTGCACATCTGCTATTAAAAAAAGGAAGAAATCAGCAAATCCCCTTCCTAATGCTACTGAACAAATGCTAATTTGATGGATTTAGTTAACATATACTATATATTTGCGGATGAGAAGTGGGCTATATATGTCAGTAGAAATCGACACAGTCTTGCCAGCTTTCTGCCACATGCGATTCAGTTGCGAGTGCGCACTGATTAGACTAATTCCTGAAGTGAATCATGCTTCTGTGGAGCAGATCCACCAGCAGAAGACTCGCGCGTGTGTGTCGGTTGCATCGCTACAACTCTGGAACCGATTATTAGACATCTGGTACAAGAACAGGAGAGAATAAATCAGGAGCCACTCTAACTAATCAAATGTAATCACGCAACCAACCTACTGGATATAATTAATGGATACGGCATATAACGTATATCTACTTCAATCTGCCGTGAATTGTACCTCCTAAATCTTGTAATTAAACGCAGCGACATGTTTCACACACGTTAAAGTCATGTTCCAGAAAAACTAGGATAAATTAGCTACACCCATCCTTTACTTAAGTACAGGAAAAAAATCAATTACAAGTGCTCAAAATCCTTCTAAGGGACGGTGCAGATGTATTATCAGCAAAATGTACTAAAGTATAAAAAGTAAAACACAAAAAAGTGTATTACTACTATTATTACTAGATTGTTTATACCGATGCATCAGTTTTTAAGCAGAATATAACTGTTGTAGCTGGTCGAGGTAGAGCTAGTTAGAAGCCTTATTACAGTTACTGGAGGTGGTTTAGTCCAGTGGCTCCCAACCTAAGGGTCAGGCCCCATCAAAGGGCCACAGAATGATTATCAGGGGTCATAAGATAGAGAAGTTTTGTTTCAGAAATTTGCATTAATTCATGGGACATTTCTCTAACCTTTGCTTTTTATGTGGAATGATTATACCTATTTGGTAGAGGGGGGGAATTCACCCTTCCCTAAGCCCCGCCCCCTGCTGCTACTCCATCAAGCTGTCAGAGCTACACCATGCAGCCCATACTGTCACTAACTGCACTCCCATAAGCATTATCTACTTTAACAAAAATATGAATAAAAAGACGTCAGCGAGAAGCAAACAGAAAGGTCTCCAACATGTTTTTGAAGGATATATCCAGCATGTCAAACGTGTATCTCCGTCCTGCCTCTCCAGGTAACGAGTTTCACTATAACACAACGTTTAACCAGCTCGAAAGGCAGAAAACTAGCCTGCAAAATGAAGAACATCTGAAACGGTTGTGTCAGAGTCTATGGAGCAGATCCAGTCAGTGGCCGGGCCTCGGTTGGAGCTTACGCTGTGACTATGGCCAGACTGTATTCAAGACTTTGCGACGGGTCAATTGTACTCAAATACTTTTACTTTGTTACCTTTCACCAGTAGCCAACAGTTCTTTTCGTTCCAACCTGGAATTGTGCATATAACACTTCCACGTTCTCACTGTGAAACCTCTTCACGATATCTACGATCAGACCTTCAGTGTGCACAGAATGCCCCGAGCCATGACAGTGAACGATGGCTTTATTTAAAAAAAATCATAATACTTTTAATAAATGAAGAACAGGGTGCACTGCAAAACTGGTGAGACGTGATTAAATACTCCGGTCCGTTGTTAATGAGATTCCCTTCAGGTGTTAACTGCAAATGCCAAGCCTCCCACAGCATGCACTGGCGGCGGAGTCTGAACGAAGGCGGCGGACTATAAAGAGGCCGCTCTCGATGTCGGGAGCAAACATTTTCTTTGATATTTCCAGCCCGCGAAGCTTATGAAGCCTCGATCAGAAGAGGATTTGGAGGCTTTCATTTTCGGCAGATGTGATAAAATCCACCAACATGCCGATCCAGGTGACATTTAGGAAGAGAACCTGTGGAAGCCACTTTCATATGAAGCCATCGATCTTTACTTGACGATTTAACATTTGTGACAATGAGTGACGAACTGCAGGTTGTTGTTTTGGGTTTTTTTAACTTCACAGTCAGTCATTATTATTATTATTATTATTTCATTTCTGACAATCCCTTCACACCGAGAGCAGGGCTCATAAGCAGTTGACAGAATTATACAGAAAATCTCCAGGGCTTAAGTGGATCAGTGCTTTCCTTTGGCAACAACTATCTTGCAATTACAAAGAAAGACATTAAGTCTGAGACACGATAGAAATCTATATATCACGGATATAGATGTCTCCTTTGTTCCTTTGGGGGCTATCTTGGAGGAAAAAGAGGGTGTGACTTTGTGCTTTCTCCGTTTTGAATCTTGCATGCGTTCATACCTCACAGAAAGCAACTGAACAAGAACATCTCATGCGTGTGTTGTTCTGAGCTTGGACACGTGCATGTGTGGGTTCAATGTACCCTCCTCCGTGCGTATGAAATAATAAACGGATGCGCTCTTTGAGGTGGAAATCATCAAGTAACTCTGAATATTGAACAGCAGCTCTTTGCGAAGGCAGCTATTTTTGCTTACCCTTTGCTATGTTTGTGTGTGTTGTGTTTAAACACAACCCCTCCCCCCTCCGTCGCTCTTCGTTCTCACCCCCATGAACTCTTTGCATCTGCTCGAACGTCTGCACCACATTCGATGAGATGAATGACGTCGCCGCCTTTGTACACGGTAGCAAGTGGAGAGCAAGTACGCGAGATGTGCAGGAGGTGCTTTTAATTCAACCTCTACGCGGCGATATGATCTCCCGGCTGATACAGTTTATTGTTAATTTGAATATTAATGTTAAATTAATATTATATTATATTAATGGTTGAGCCGGTGAGGTCTAAAAGTGACAAAGGCAGCTGCACGAGGAACCCTGCAGTCTCGCGGGGCGACGGACATCAGCTGGTCGTCGACTGTCTAATAACATCGTCCTCACATTCGTGCGTTTTCCTTCCTGTTTGTCTTTTTAAGAAAGAAAAAGCACCTTGAACACCAACTCTGACCATTTACCACAACTTCTGTGATGAATCCGTGGTCACAAACAGCTGTGTTTGTTTGCCATCTTTACTCCTCCCACCCACACGGTCCTTGGTGCTTTGGGTCTCAACCTTGGCTTACTTGTCAAGTGCATATATGGGCTCGCTCAATTCATTTGGACTTTTTCTTTTTCTTTTGATTTATGAAAAACAGTCGGATGCAGCTGCTGATTGCGGGGAGGTGCAGTACGTGTTAAGCACCTCAGGGCTGAAGGGGAATAATTGATTTTTGCCTACAAGGTTAGAAAAAGTGAACTTTGAAAACCTTACACATGCCCAGCAGTCTGCCAATTAAAGGTTTTGAGTTGCTAAGAAAAGGCGTTCAGGAAGCTTTCTTCTTGTTTGCCTAGAATCAGTGGAAATTATCAAGCATCAACAGCATGTCAAACAAAAACCCCTGAAATTCAACCTTCTGTCTTTTTGTCTGGAAATTGAAAGCACTCAGGAAGTGTGTTTTCTTAAAAAGCGCACATATTTCCTTTGGCATTAACATCAAATACAGATATTTTTAGCTCCCTCTTTGTCTCTTACCTCGAAAGCAAGTGCAACTTTTGGTGGAATTAGAGAAGTTGCTTCACGATGCCATCTCCTGTGACTTCTATTTATACTCTTTTAGCAACATGTTATTAAGCATCAAAGGCTTTTGTCAGCATATTTATAATCATTTTGATTATTACATCGGGTTGTGGATTTAATTATATGAGGGTAAGAGGGAAGTGGGAGTTACATAAAAAGAAAATATTAATAACTGTCTCACTATTGGTCACTTTGCATGCCGTTATGGGCTTTAAGTAAGTCCCTCTAGATAGCTATCCAAATGCAGTGGTAAGCAGAGGAACGCGCATCTATTCTAACAGAACTTACTTTATGATGACGTCTTGTGCTTCAGGTGAGAACACTTCCACCTCTCAAGTTTTCATTTTCTGTGATGGATCATTTTCCAGCCCCCGAGTCAAGCGCAATCATATTTGTTCTACCAGGTTTTGCACTAGCGTAAACAATGAACGATATTTGGGAACATTCAGCTGCTACTCTTCAACTTGAGTTGAAGAGTAAGCTGGGTATGGATGGTTCACAGTACGTGCACTGGTTGCTGTAGTTTTAGGAGGAGCGTTGGCTTCAGCTGGATGTAAAGACTGGTGCTCAGTGTGGTTAGCCACCAATACTTTTACTCAAGCTAGCTAGCTTCACAGCTCCACAGAGTTCATAGAAAACGTGTAGTTCAAAACATGTTTTCATTGTGGTCCTTGGTGAAGACAAGACGCGTGCACTTGAAAGTGAAAAATGTAATGAAGATACATATAAGTGTAATGTCTGTGAACTTTCAAGCATTAGCTAGCTTTGTAGCTTGGTGGCCAAGAACGAGGCTTTACCTGCTAGTGCCAACTATCTCATTGTGTGCCCACCAAAATAACAGGAAACCAAATTGTTAAGAGAAAAAATGAATAGAAGAGTAAAATACAATATTCTTTTATCCGTTGATTGGCGATTAAAGAAGAAAATAAACACGTATTTTTTTCTCCCTACCAACTTAGAGGTTGAAGAAAAAGTACAATGCTTCATATTATTAAAAACTCCATTTTAGTTAGTGTTATTTATTGATGTATTCAGTTGTGTTTTGGATTCATGATAATGCTCCGTTGCTCCATACAACACACAGCATGGGAGCTTCGAACAGGAGTCCAATCTGAGAAAATAACCTGAAAGAAGCCGGAGTGAACTATGCAATCATCGTTGGGAGCCGCTGCTTGGGGGACATTGAGTCAGATTTATGTGAAATGATTTAAGAGATAAAACCAGGATGTGCTACGTTTTGGCGTGTACATATCCATTTATGTAATTAACTGGGAGTGCTCCCGTTAGCGACAACGGTTAATAAGCTCCAGTGGGAACATGGGGAGGCAGGTGAACCCGTGGCCCTGGAGATGTTAAACACAGATGAATAGATGCCATAGCACACGCGCAGCCTAGTAAATCAGATAAAGTGAGCAGTGGAACAGGACCCAAATGGGCCTCGCGGTGAAAACTCAATATCACATAAATGGACAGGCCTCTCATAGATATTGGAAACTGGTAACCTTGCCGCTGCGAGCTCACCTTTTCTATTGCTCACACACCCACTAGTTCATTTACGGGCTTTACCTTCTTCACATCCATTTCAGCCTTCAAAGCCTTTACATGTGCGGGCCGGCCATAATGGGCAGTTTGCTTAATGAATGTATCATTTTAATAGCCCTGGTAACAAGACAGTGAAAACAATACATTATGAAACGATGGGGTAAGCCTACAGAGCTTGAGCATATAATGAGGCGAGGCACTGTGGCCTTCGGTTGGGGAGGCCAGCACCGTAATGTTGGAGTGAGGAGGAACCTTTAACTGGTTATGAAACAGTCTCAATGGAATACTGATGCTTCTACGTGGCCTAAGTAAACAAGACCATCAGCAAGAACATTTGCTATTTCTTTACAGTTATTTAAATGCTTGTTATCTGTGCCACCGAGATGATGGTTCACCAGAAAGTCCTTCAACTCGGACTCGAGGGGGGCCTTTGTTAGCGAACAGTCCAGCGCATTGCTGGGCCCGCTAGAGAGAAGGGAGCCACGGGAGAACCACTTGTGTCCATAAGGTCAGCATGGATAGGCGAAACAATAGTTCTTTATAATAGCACAAGGAACATGCTTCTTGCACATCAGGAGGAGAGGCAAATTACCTCGTGAACCATTTGCAACTCGTGAAAATAAAAGCTTTTATAGATAAATAGTTTCTACACAACAAGTTTTACTGACATTCCGATAAAGTCTGCTTCAAGGATGACCCATTTAAATCATATATTTTGTGGTATATACCTTGGAGACCCTTGTCAATCCTTTACTGCTGCCTCTGGCTTTGAATGAATCTCACATGGATTCATATTCATCAAGCCGAAGACATTTTCTGTTTCTAAGAATTCATGGCACCCATTTATTATTTTTTTCTTCGATACGAATGGCTTGAAAATGTCTCAAGACTTTGGATTTTGTTTTTTCCTTCAGAGCATGAATAAAGCATCAATCCATCCATTTCCCTCTGCTTATGCAGGGGCCAGGTGCGGGGGAGACGTCCCTCTCCCCCAGCAACGTTTTCCAGCTCTTCCCGGCGTGTTCTGGGTCTACCCCGGGTCCTCCGATCAGTTCGACGTACCCAGAAAACCATTCAAAGGGAGGCATACATACGGAAGTGCAAAACCTCCTCAGCTGCCCACCTTTCAACACTTTCCTATGCTTTCTTTGCACAGCCGGGCCGGCATTGCGTGCATGTTAGTGCACGTGAGTCCTGTGTGTGGCTAGCTAATAGCTCTGCACTGCGCTTATGAGGAGATTACTTGTGACAATGATGTCGCCATAGATCTGTTGCCGTCGTTTGCACTGTTTTCGGACCTTTTACGCAATACAAAGTCAATGGAGAGCGATGAATTGGTTTCCCAGCCGGTGTGGCCAGGACTTAAATGGGCTCTATCTCTAGAGAAAGTAGTCGGACCCAGTCATGAAGATGACAAGATACAGCAGGTTGTGATCCAATGAGTAGTAATGTCTTTTGGGCAAGTTACTGCAATAAGTTATGACTCTAAGATGGCCTGATCCGACACAGTGATCATCGCTGTGTTTGTTTTCCATCCCGGCACCACAGATCACAAGGAAAATCATTAATAAGACGCTTAAAATACACTGCGTTGATGAAGCACAGTGGATTGTTGCAGGCTTATATATTCTCTCCAAAGCGTAGCACTGTGTCATATATCATTAGGAAGTTATTCTACACACAAATGCACCGGGAATAATAATGCAAATAGGGAATAATTACACCGTGTGATGCCAGAAATATCCATTTCGATTCATAATGCAAGAAAACAGAGCAGAGAGGGAAACGCACCATGACTGTGATGTCCAACACGGGTCATATTTTATAGAATTACACTGAAATTATGACCCAAGAACTTTATTTTCCTTTTTTATTTAAAAATAAATCAATGAAAACTGTAAATGGTAGACCGTGTTACAGATCGCAGGTCATTACTTCACGCACTTCCAGTCTTTTTACAGAATAACGCCTCGCTGTTATCTTGCTCTTTTTATGACCTTTGTAATTAAATAAAATAATGGCTTGACCTTCTCCGGCGCAACTATCTCCTCTTACATTGTTAGAATAATGAAATAAAAACCCCTGTAATAACCCCATAACAATGCACTTATCAGAAAAGCGTTCTCCATTGACGTCGTCCCTAATTGCGCGGAGTTATGGTCTATTAGGTCGGTCTAGAATAGCTGCACTTGGCACTTTTATGAAGTGGGGATGTGCGAGAGAGAAAGTGTGGGAAAGAATACTTTTCCTGCTGTTTTCTATTTCATGAGCTCTCCAGTAACTTTGGGCCAGACATCCCCCTTGCCCTGCCCTTTTGCATCGTCTATTCCTTCCTGTGATTTAAATAATGAAACTCCCGTGTGTTGCCTTTTAGCAGTGCTCTTGTACATCGCAGCCGAGTGCTTGGATCACCACGCGCGCTGTCACAAAGGACTCCACCGCACAGCGGAGACGAAGATGGAAATCATTTTTTTTTGTTCTCATGCAATGTCACCTTGACAGAATCACAAGATGGGAGTTCGGGGTTTCTCTGGGAGTCACCGCGCGCCGCGTTGTTTTCAGCACTTTGATGTCGCGTAAGGTGTCAGTTAACAATAAGAAATGCATTTCCTGACTTCAGGTGCACGGAGAGAGGCGCGCCGCACTCATCAGCAGCAGTCAGACGAGACACCCTCCCCAATGATCATTAATGTAGAACAAGAAACATCTTCTAAGTTATGTGTGCTCTTATTTTGGGAACACAGCCCTGATTAGCATACTCTCCCACTGCACGAGTCCCTTCGGTGGTGTTTGGGTGATTTGCACGCCGATACATTTTCCACAGATTCGTGTATACCACAATAAAAGAAAGAGTCCGGTTCCTCCTCCGCGCCGGCCCTCTCACTCCCGCCGTCCTTCACACCGCTCGTCTCCGGCTCTGCAGCGGTAATTAACAGCCTCGTTAGATCTGGGGAGATATACTGCGAGCTATGTCAGAAAATTAGGCTGTGGAATAATGAGGGTTGAGGGAGATGTACTGTACTGCCGGTCCGTGGCGCTGCGTTCAAATCAAAGGACTTTCACAGCTAATTGGAGAGGGGTTAAACTGCTTGGCTGCCTCGCCCCGGTCCCGAGCCCTCCGCCCCAACCCGCCCGCGAGGAGATGAAGGCCTCCCTTTTAATAACTGTAATTTTGTTTTTCATTTCCATACCAAAGTGCGATTTTTCTATTCCTTCTTCCTTTACAGGGGGAATGTGCGGTGGTGAGACAGCATTGAGATATTTTGGCTGCACTCTATATGGAGCCAATTTAAACTACGAGCAATTACTTCTTGTTCTGACTTTTTTTCTTCTTTCTGGGACCAGATAGGCCACCCAGCTGCGTTGCTTCCTGTTGGATGGCCACCAATTACCCCAGCGTCCGTGCAATTGACCATAAGATACACACACATAGCATGAATCAATACAACGTACCGTCATTTGAAGCCGACCGCGCGCACGTTGACTCGCACAAGTGGAATGGGCACAGCGCGACCCCCATGCTCCCCGGTTACAAGGGTTGCATCAGCAGCGTGACACTGTATAACGAGCACAGCCGCTCCACTGCTCAGAAGACAGAAGAATACAGTAAATACACTCCCTCTCCATTGTGTTCGGTGCTGAGCAGCTGCATGTTACCAGTGCTGACGGCTGCACAGCGGTAATTACAAGTTAGCAGTTGTGTGTGTGTGTGTATATATATATTTGATTATATATTATATTTTTTGGGGGGGGGGGATCAAATCAAATTGTGTTGTTCGTTGCTTTTGAAATCAAAATATATACAAGAGCCAGTGTTTGTTTTGTGGACCGTGCTTCACATTCTGCATTCAGAATATGGCCTTTGTGCTCAATTATCTTTTTGAATAAGTAATGCATTTTAATACCAGCAAATGGTTTCAGCTAAGCAGATAATGATAGTGACGTATAATAAACTAATATTAAAGGAAATTGGTACCACAGGATCATTGAGTAATAGACCACTAATTAAGCTTCCTGGCATTGTAAAACATATGATAATTGAAAGATGAAAAAGTATTAAGTATTAATGATGTGATACTATGAATCCTTCCATTTCATAACTACTGCAATATTAAGTGGACACGAGCATGTTTTTCTTCTCATTACCAATCTTGTACTCAAGAACAATCCACTGATCTCCTGTATTAGGAGATTTGTTTTTAGTACACATAATTAATGTAAATGATAAAGAAGGAAATACATTTACAGCATGGCTCTAGTTTTTGAAGTGCTACTTTAAAGATCAGATCAAAACTCATCAAAACAAAATACCAGATATATATTTGAATCAATATGATATCAGTTAATACGAGCTGAAATGCTGTTAATCATCAGAGAAGGATGAAGTTCTCTGATCCGTCTCCGTTATAATCTGTGCCAAGTCGCTTTGACAGTGAAGCTGTTTGTCAATGTGAGACGATGACAACAAAACTCACTTCATGAAACCGTTTAGTTATTTTTAGCACAGCAGGGTACAAAATAAATACACATTTCAATAAAAAGACAACAATAACAATGTGAGGAGAGATATGCATTTCATTAGAACTCTCCAAGAGCCACGTAAGCTCTCCGTAAAAGAGGATGAATGTGTTCTCCTTGCGGGGATTTAGAAACAGTTTTTGCAGTCCTGTACACCATCATTAAAGGAATTTTGAATGTCAGTCTGCTAGTCTGCTATTAAATGAAGATAGAAAAAGCACCCCAAACCCATAGTCGGTACCTTGTTACTACCTGCTCAGGGCTGCACTCAGCTACTTGTTGTTGCCTTCCACCTCCACGCGGACTTTCAGGTCAAGCAAATAAAATCCTTTTATGTATTTATTTTTTCAAATGCTACGTAAACTTTTAGACTTTTGCGCGATAGCGATTGACTGATCCGCCGGTGGCTTCAAGCATTCATCGTGACGCCATTTTCAGTCGCCATTGTCCGTGCTCTGTGGAAAACACATGCTGATTATCAATGAACCAATCACAAGCAGGGAAACGTTTTCAGTTGGTTTAGTTTGCGTTGCTAAAGCAGCGCCGGATGTTTTGAAAGTTGTAGCATTGTGAGTTAGCCTCGACCTCAATATGCGTCGTTAAACTATAACTACATATAATAATAAAGACTTATTAAGACAGTTTAATCTGCTACTGTATATGTGGTATCATTTGTGATATATCATATAACAGCAAAATTAGACATCCTCCATTAACTGGGAACGTTTGATTGTTGGAAAATCCATTTTAAAATGTAGCGCCTTCCACCAGCTCAGGCTTTGTTGACTGCTGTGTGTATCCAAAAGTGTCAAATCAGTGAGGTAATATAAAACAAGACATTATCAACCTAAAATAAGTGTCCATGAACACAGATTTAGCTTCATATTGCTAAATGTTTTTCCACGATGCCCAGATAAAGTCGAAACTCCTACTTTTCAAACCTGAAGCGTAGCATCTCGTGGCACCACAAAGGTCTCAGGTTTTTCACTTTGCATCTGTCAGAACGATCGGTTCTTTCTGTCCTGGGTCTCCGGGGCCAACTTAGTGACTGTAAATCTTTTAAATGGCTGGCATCCTCCTCCTCGGGTTGTCAGGAGGCTCAGATAAAAACACCTTGACTTCACACGGAGTCCGTTGTATTATATATTGAAAAGCACCTTGGAAAGAGAACTCCCCGCGTTGGACTTCACTTTCTCATGTGCTGTGCTATTTCCCAGCTGCTGCTGCTATTGTTAGGCTTCTTTCTTTATTAGTGTTATTTGTGTTTGGCGAGAGAGCTTCATGCTGTCACTGTCAGTCATTAGCAGAAGGCAGGATGGGTCCTGACAGACGAAAGAAGCAAATGAATTCCGATATTAGAATCTGAAGTGTTACCATCTTGGCGTGAGCGGGCTGCATTCTTGGAATCTGCTCATTGCGTCGGAGATGCGTCCAAATCTGGAAGATGAGCAAATCAAAACAAAATGAACAGGGAACTATTTGTTTGTTATGTTTTTGTTGGTTTTGTGAGGAAACAGTTTGAAGATGATTTGACATATTCAAACATCCTGGCACAGGAAGGATTTGTTTATGCTTTATATCAACAGATACAAATTCCCCTCATTTTGTTGGGCAAGAAGAACAAGAAGAAAAGTGGAAAATGTCTCTTGTTGGACTTCATCCTTCCTTCATTCTGCTGAGCGATTATGTTCCCGGTTCAGGCGATGCAGCTGATGTGGGAGGCGGGACGTAGCTTTGTGAGGCTGAAGCTGCCGTTTCCGTTGTCACCAGGTTCCTTGTTGCAGCCGACGAGGTGGCCAGTGAAGGCAGCGAGGCTTTCACTTTCTTTTAAATAGAAAGTCTGATAGTTTTGCGTGGAGATTTATCAGGAATATAAGTACATTTAAACATTCAAATGTGTCTTTCATGTTGTCTGAGAAAGACCAGTACGATGACGTGAATAACTACCGTATTTCCGAATGATGGAATAGTAAAATCACTTGTACTCAAATTTCATCAAAATGTAAAGCCTTGAGCTGATTCCTTCAGAAATGAATACAAAAAATAGAAGAAATTATTATAAAGGGCTTTGCTTTTGGACTGTGTAGGTTCAAACCTAATAATACAAGCCTAGAATAGAGCGACTTCAATTTGATTTGACTTTCATTCTTCCTCATTGAATGTCAATTCAGAGTCTTAATTTTCCATCTGTACTAAATCAGTGTTAAACAAACAAACTGTCCTTGAACTGTTGAGCTTTCTACCTTTGTGGTGTAACTGTTAATTTAAGCACAACACGTTTGTTTTCCTCAGTTAAAGCCGGTGTAATCATGAAATCCCATGATATTCATGAATTATGGATTACTTGCCTACTTCTACATAAAATGTGTGTTTATTCGCTTTCTTGTGGTCACCGGCAGGAATGGGCTGTGCCCCCCTGTTTTTATGCTAAGCTAAGCTAATAGGCACCTGGCTCTTGCTTCACATCTAGTGTACAAACACGAGTAGTATTGATCTTTTCTTCTCAGTCACTGCAAAAATAAAGCAAATAGGTGAATTGCCCAAATGTCAAACTATTCCTTTAGGCCTTATTGAACACATGAATTCCCTTCGCAAACAGTTAACGTGGGGCCGACAGGCAGCCTGAGCAGACAACAATCAAGTGACATTATCACAGAAGCCATCAAAATGCGTTTGTGGCAGAATCGAAACCTTAGTAATTTAGTGTATGGTGGGCATTAGATTGTTTTTTTTCATGAATCCATTAAAGTGGAGTGAAGAATGGGGGGAAAAAAAAGAAGATATAAAAACACGGCAGCATCTGCAGTAACTCAAATCTGCATTCAGTCTCAATAATGGAATTTGAAAGAAAGCCCTTGGGAGATTAGGGATTCCCCTTTGCCAACAGATGTCTGTGAAATGAAAGAGGTTCAGAGCGAGGAGGCAAGGGGGGGGGGGGGGTGGAGAGGCAGGGCAAGAAAACAAGCAAAGTGTAATCTTGAGATGGAGGGAGAACGTTTGGATTCTCCCCGCGTTTGCGCGGTGGGGGCGAGAGGACAATGGATGAGGCTGATTTCTACATTCTAAATGTGCAAGCAGGGGAGCGCTGCATCAGGATCAGGACTTAACAATGTCGCCTCGCTTTTTATCTCGCCGCCACACTCTCCAACGGACCTGCTGGAATTGACTCGCAGTCTGTTATTCCCAAACGGCCGCATCACAAACAGCTCCCTCTCATTCAAGTGCGGCTCCATTGCTGCTCGGAATATGCTCGGAATTCAAGTATACGTTGCTATTATATTACTTGGCTTGTGTGACACTTGCGTCATAATTTAGTTTACACGGGGCTTGCCGTTTTATCACAGTTCAACTTTCTTTTTTCATGGCAATAAAATGCCAGTAAAGTTCACGTTGCGATAACCCTGGAAGGCCGACTCTGACCTTCAGCTATGATAAAACATCACAGGAATCTGAGAAAGAAATGACTTCAAGATGGGGCGATACAATCTGCCATTCGCCCTCTGCACAAATTCAACTAAAAGAACACTTGTTAAAGACCTCCACTTTATTGGACCCGAGCTGTCACATCTGACAAAGCTCACTGTAACAAGAGTGGGCGACCCAGGGACAGCAAGGAGACCGGTGAGATTGGTTGGTGCCAAACTTGTGTGACACCGAAATGCACCTTCTAACCAGATGATCATTTCCAAGCTGAACAAAAAAAGAAAGAAGTTCCAGCCTCAAAGGCAGCAGAGCCCGAACTTGAACAATATTATAGCTCTTTAAAATCAGCTCCAGACGACAGACTTTGCTGCAATCTGGGAGCAACATTCGCCTGGAACACCTTGGACTTTAATGACGGCCATGAAACCGCAAATGAGCAAGTGAAGTCTTCCAGTGTGGAATCAGGAATGAACACATTAGCGTGCGCTGACAGATGAGTCTTAATTGTTACCTCTGGCAAATGGGACTTCACACGAGAGAACAAAAGCTCTCCTCTCGGCGCCCTGTTTGATGCAATGTGACGATGACCTTGCTGCAATGCACCCTCCGCGAGATCCTTAAGAGTTTATCTTGACAGACTCCCGAAGACTGTCTCTCAGGTGTCGCACTGATAGACCAATTCATTTAACTCTGTCACGATCCGGGGCTTTAGAGGCGGCTGCTTGATGAATCCCTATTGTTCCTCTGCCTGTCTTGGCTTTTTGCACTCCTTGGGGCGAAGCTACATTACTGTTTCAATAGGCTGGACTATTACCACGTAAACAAAAAAAAAAGCCGGCGCCATTTCCAATGAACATTGTCTTCCTTGTCCATTGTGCGATACCATGGCAACAACGACGATACACACTTGCTGGATGAATGAAACGTTGCTCACTTGAAATCCTTATTAATTAAATAAGTTTGTGTTATGTCTACATGTACCATCAGCTGATCAAACACAGAGTCTGTTTATATATATTTTTTACCATATTGCATTGATTAAATGTACCGCCATTTAGCTTGCCGCCACTAAACTTCATAGTAAAATGAGCTTCATCAAGTGAAATGACAACATTGATATCTCTTATGTCCATAGGCTAAATGTAAAGCTACATCCAGGAGAAGGTTTGTATAAAGACAGGAAACGGGAGGAAACAGCTAGCCTGGCGTATCTTTAGAAGTTGTCTGTTTAAGGTAAAGAAGGAAAATGGCTGGCCATGCCGGTTAATGACAACGGATGGCCTGCACTCCTAATATGCCTGTGGTGAGGACTGACGAGTGGCAAACTTTGCAGAGGATGGTTTTCGGGTCCAGCGTTTGCTGTTTTCCCTTGTTTCCAGACTTTGTGCTAAGCTACCATCCAGCGGCGGGTCAGCGTAGCTTGACATAGACAACAGAGACTGGAAGCAGGGAGAGCAGCGAGTTATCCTCGCCCTGTCCAAAGGAAACAAAATCCACCTTCCACCTCCTCTAAAGCTCATGAATTATGTCATATATGGGTTCTTGTCTGTTTCCCTCCGTCTATATACTAAGTTAAGCTAACTAGCTGCTACCTATAGCTTCATATTTACCCTGCAAACATGAGAGTGGTATCAATCTTCTCATCTATCCCTCAGCAGGAAACCGAAAAAGCCTATTCCAAATATTGCCAAGCTAATCCTTCATCTGTTGTCTTCTTTACCTTCTCACCACATTGAATACATGGAGCATGACAGAGGAAATCAAAATAACCTGCAAAAGGATTCTTGAAGCAGAATACATTAACCGATAAGAATTATTTAATGTCTGTATTGAAAGGTCAACGACAAATATGACTTTACAGATTCGAATGCTGTTTGAACAGTCATTTTGCATCTTGTTTTACATCAGTTATACAACTGTGCAAAGAAGGTGTGAGAAGAGTAATATTTCTACATTTTTAACAAAAGTATAACTTAAAAAAGGTATAGAGGAAGTGTTCCTCCAAACACACACAGGGCGTGTTGGATGCTCGGGTGGGTGAAAACTATTAACTCCAATACTCTCGGGCCACATTAGAGCTAAACTATAGAGATTGCCTCGCCGGGCTAGTAAATCTAGCAACTCACATGATCGGGCATGTGGTTAAGAAATAATCAAATGCATCGTTTTGTCTTGAGCTGATAATGGAAGTAGCTAAGGAGTGAGCCATCTTGCTACCTCCTCATCTCTGTTGAGAGTTGCACGTTCACGGTACTGGTCAGGTAAAAGAAATGGCGGCGGGTAAAGACAACGTTTTTGACCTGAAGCGCAAGCAAGCGTTTCAATTATCCTGTAAACAGGAGTTTAGTTGGGTGGCATTAGAGGATGTAGGCGAAAGTCCAGATTAATTGAATGAATAGAGACCAAACATGGCAATTAACAAAGGTCTTTGTGACCATTTGATGTAATTTGTCTGTTGAAGGGCAAGTAAAAACATACTTAGGGTAAGTAGATTTCTGATATAAATGTTAAACCCTGCTCATGATGGTGGTAAACTTCACACAGAATTGCTTTATATGAAAGGATACCAGAGGGACGAGAGAAATACAAGATCTAAAGCCCCGGTATGTCCACTTCCTCCCCGCTGTTTTAAATTTCCAGACAGCTAATTTTGAGAACACATAGGAGAGTGCAAAGTTGACTTCCCTCACTCTGTCACCGACCCTTCCGCGTAATTTGTCAACGAAATCGCCACAAGTGGTTGCATCTGACTGTGCACACTCATTCCGAGCAGCTGGACAACCTCATTGCCAGGCGGGGAGTGTGAGAGTGGTGTGGAGTGGTGTCGCCTGGTTCAGGAGTAGGCATGTGGGTGTTAGATGAGCCATTGATCCTCCCCAGCAGGCTTTTCCACCAGGCGATTCCTTTCGCCCACACGGCCCCCTCCCCCCCACTCCATTGACTTTCTGCCATGACGTTCCGCTGTCACGGCAGAACATTTAATGATCCTCTGATGGAGTAACATCACATTTATCATTCGCCGGCAGATGTGACAGGGCGGAATGTGAGGGGCGAGCATAGGCCAAAGCTAAAAACAAACAATACAAGCCAGGTAGAGGAGCTGCACTCTGATTGACAGTGGAAGTAATGCAGGATAAAGTCCCCAAAATGACTGCGCCAAAGATGGCTTCGGCAGGAACCCAAAAAAACGACAGCGAGAATTACATTTTGAGGGGAAAAAGTCGGATCAAGGCCTTTACTTGATGGTGACGTCTCCTTTTGCTTTCCCAGGTGGCCTGTAGAAAAGCGACATTCAGCATTGAGAGAGTGTGTAGCATATTTTTTAGCCTAGAGGAATGGATTAGGTGTGTTTATCTGCAATTTTCTGCCTTGTCTCTCAAGTGTAAAGTACAAAAGTGTGAAAACAAGTATGTAAGCTCGCCTGAAGAAGTCTTGAAGACGAGCACACTTCAATGCAAAGAACAATGGTTCTTTATGTCCACAACGATAATTACCTTTTTGCCTACAGTAGGACACGCTAACCCGATGTACCTAATAGTTTGTTACACAGAACCACCTGAGAAGCAGTAAAGGTTTGGAGTACCGATACCCAGCCCTAGTTCTAATACAACTCATGCTATTGCAACAGCAATCTAATCTATGTAATTCTAATCTTTTCGGAAAGGTAACAACATATTTGTAATTATTCGTGCCTTATGGCAAATACTGTGAATGTAAGATACATTAAGTTACTTCTTTGTGTCAAAAACATTGTCAGTTTGTCCCGGCTTGTTACGGTACCACTGCAGATATATCAACGATCGGTGTCTGTATTTTACAAAAAGCTTCAATATAATAATTTCATGACCCGATCATGAAATGTATGCTATGCTCTGTGCGGGAAGCACGTCAAACATGATAACAGCTTTAAGGTGCCGTAAAAACTTCCATTGGAATGGTATTGAATGAATCACTTGGTATCTGTATCACTTTAAAGGTACTGGCATTGTTGGCGTCGTAATATTTTAATACCCAGTGTCAGAACTAGAGATTATGTCTTCATTGAACAAAAGGCCAGAACGCCACAGAAAGCTTTTCTCGATAGAAAACACGTTTTCACTCTTCTCCCAACTGCCTTCAGTGAGAGTTTGATTGACCGATGGCTCATCCAATCACCTGCCACGTATTGTTTTATAAGCGCCTGCCCTTTTCCAAACTGTTTCCAACGATTGCTTGTCAGACACTTCTGTGTAACAAACCATCTGGCGCATCAGGTTAGCTCTGAATATCAGAAATGCAAGTCTTGTATTCTGAAGCGATTCGCACACTATTTGGCGAGTACAAAAACATCCTAAGTGCGCTCTAGCCTCAAGCAACCGATCTGACTCACATCCGAAGTGAAAAATCTGCACCGTAAGGTAAAACGGCAACTATAAGGTCGAATAATTATGCATCCCTGCATGTGGCACAGCGCTGCACAAAAAGCTGTCGAACTAATTTTGACTGTGGGAAAAAAAAAGTAGAAGAAAAACAATGTCGAAGGACACTGAAAGAGATGTGTTAATTTACAAAAGGCTTGAGGAAGTGTTAATTAAGCCGGCTGTAGGAATGGGAGAAAGTGCTGAGTCCTGGAGACACAAAATATTTATTCATCAGCCCATTAAAGTTTAATTCCCTTTTTCCCCCCTATTTCTAAAATGGAGGGAGAATGGAGGAAAGCTTTGAACATTTGACCTTATATGTAAAAGTGTAGGGTGAGTCTGAGCCTCGGGGGTTGTTTTAATCATTAAAAATCAGCAGCTTTTCGAGCGGACTTACATATTATTCAAATCATATCATTGCAGCATTTGATTATTCCCCTTTTCCTGTAAAATTATGATCACGCTTTGGGTGAGAAAACAGATGTGTGACAGCGCAGCAGATAACCTCTCCTGGAGAATCAATACTTGCAGACATAGAACAATGACAGATTACAGTGTCAAGAGGGCGGCGTGTCCGAATCCCGCTCCAAGTCGCCACCGTGTCACACGTTAACACTTCACTGTACCGTCGGCGGCGCTCCTTCAATCTCCGTCTGATGAAAGGATGCGACTCCGGCTGAGGAGGAAACAGTCGCGTTCTTGATTTGTCTGCGGCCTAATTATATGGCAACAAACGAGTTGCCAATCATGAGAATATATTGTCTGGTTTTATCTCAGGAACTCATCAAGTCAACCCAATTAAAAGCTGCAATGAGAGAGACATCGGCAGTGAACAGGGCTTTCATTCAGTTAATTCATGATTGCCAATTAAAATAGAATAGCGTGCAAAGTTGTAAAGCTGTCAGGAGGGCCAAGCTAAATTACCCTTTTCCACTTTGAATGATGGATGTGTTCATTGCTCTCCCTTATCTTATTTATTCTCTTGGCAGAGGAGGGAGGGTGATGGGGGGGGGGGGCACAAGCAGGAACAGTTTAAAGAGTGTGTCGCTAATGAAGAAGGTTCCTGCTTTTTGGAAACCCCAAATCTGCCAGGGCCAGATTGTTTTGCTTTTCTAGAAAAAAAACCTTAATTAAATCACGTACAGTACTAGATCCATGCAGATTGCCCAATTTTCTCTGATGATCACTTATAGAAACGAAATCAGAAGCATGCAGATTGCATTGAAAGTCAGTGTTGATGGTGATATTGTAAGAGCACACATTGACAGCATGAATCAGGTCCTTTTGCAGAAAGTCTAAAAAGTGGGTTTGTGTCAGCACAGTGGTTTAAATGTGTCCACAACAGTTAAAGCGAAGGCAACTTATCCTGGTTGTGTCTCCTGCACCATTAGCCACTGGTGCCATACTATTGATGGCCTAATTAAAATGTGTCAGGCTGAAATATGTCACTTTTCTTTTTTTTTTAAGTCTGAAATTGATAGCTCACATTAATTTTCACTTTCTCACAATGACCTTTAATTTCGCTCGCCGAATGCAGGCTTGCGTCTACACCGGCACACCCTCCCCGTTCCCGCTCCTGAAACAATATGTCAAACGTCTTTGACGACACGCGTAGGAAGCACCATTCGTTTCAAAGCTCAAATTGAAGCCGCTCTTGGGTTTCAAATAACCACGGGAAAATGATATGCCAACGCCTCCCTGTAGAGTCCTGGTGTCCAACAGTTTCTTTCTAACAACTAATCACTGATCTCAGCCCAGTCCCCCTTTTTTGCAATTTTCTCACTTTTGCCCTTTCCCGGGTAGCCCAGCCTTTATATTGCCCCCGTTGGGATTCTGTCTTTGTGACAGCAAAACAACCCCAGCGTCCAGAAGAGTCGCTGTGATGAGGTTTCCCCTGAAACAACCATGAAGAAAGTGATAGTTTCCATTTGGAGTTTGTTCTCATCCTCAGGAGACGTGCTCCACAGGTCAAGGTCTTGGCAACAGATTAAAAGCGAGTGTCACCCCGGCCGGAGAATCAATGGCTTAGCGTCGGAAATGAAAGCTGTGACTGACGTGGGCGACCACATCAGCTCCTGTCACCGTGTGTCCCAGTCTTCAGTATTCTCTTCATCCTGGCAGCTGCCGGGCCGTCAGAGTGTGTGAGTGTGTGGGGGGCCCTGTCGGCTGAGGCCTGCGTGGCCCCGGCACACTCCTGAACCATGGAAAGCCCACTGGGGGCCTTTCTAGAAAAGTGTTACGGGGCTTCAGACACTCACACCATCAGCTCAATCAACTTGTGCCACTCTGGACTGAGCTCTGCTGCTGCCGCCCCGGTGCAGAACTTTTCTCATTTCAAACGTGGGGGTTTTGTCCCTCACATGAGAAATCAAAGTGTTGGAAACAGAAAAAAAAAGTGGGAAATGGGACAGAAAGCATTATTTTTTGCAGACTTTTTTTTCACATTGATAATCAACGGAGCTCGTTGTCGCTTAATCTTCATTTCATACTGATTGCACCCATTTTTCAGACAATGGATTTAATTGTCATCCTACTCGTTTGCTCATCTGTATGTGCACGGAATGTCATACATTTAGATGTGTACATTTGTTCCAGCTGACAAACAATTGAGTGTTCAAATGCGTTTTTTTGGTCAAACTAAAATCTGTGACTTGTGTGTTAATTGCATTCCTAATTAACGTTTTGAAATTCTTCGTATTTGTTTTGAAGAAATGTGTCCTTGTTCCTAGGCAGAAGTAGACTGAAGCAGGTTTTTCATTTTGCGTTGAGTCGGCCGGCTGTAATGACGAGCTAGCTCGCTAACTGCTGACATTAGCTCCACGACATAAAATAATGACAAAATAAAAGGATCCTGAATTTGCACTTGACATTAATATGCTGAAAAACTGGGACTTAACAGAAGACTTGTAAATATAGAAACATTATTCTCATATTAAAATGCAGAGCCATATAGCATTATTCATTTAATCAGGATAAATGTAAGATCACACTGTGGGCTTTTTTTAAAATGTAGTATACTTCATAAAAAATGTATGAAGCACTCTTTGGCCTTGGAAGTTGTCCGGATGTGTTAACTTCTGCAGCTTTTATTAGAGCAGTGAACGCTGATTAATCCATTCATGTCACTTTTGCTCCAGCGTTGTGGCTAAAATGAGGCTCTAAGTACAGCTCCTACCACGGCCCCGTGCACACTGCTCCAACACGTGCCTATGTAGTTACAGTTGCTCAGCTATAATTCGACAGTAGCCGTTTGGTTGAGGTGTTCATCTAAAACCAGTGGCCTCCTGGGAAATCAACAAATTGCAAAGTAAAGTTTTGGCAATTTCATCCTTGAATCTCAAGCAGCACAGGTAGTTTCATAATTATGCTGATGCCCCTGAAAGTTTATTCCATTATGAGGATGCATTAACGCGGCATCATTTTTAACAAATTGAGGTATTCCACACCTGACAGCATATATTTGTCCTTGTTTTCCCATTTTCAACACGCTCCGCTCCCCCTCTAAAGACCATTTTTACTTCGTGCCTAAAACGACGCCCCACTTAATATTCCCTTTCTGTGTTCAGGGAAAAAAAAAGAGAAATATTGGTAATGTATTTTGTTCTGCTCTCCCTCCACCCACTGACTCAGCAAGAGTTCTTGGCTCACACAATCCCATTCACATAAAGACAGAACATTTAATCGGTAGAATAGCAACTCCAGGAGTTAATAAGAGGATTTGAAATATGCCCAATGAGAAGAAGAAGACCTGACTTTCCCGCCGTCATTCATTACCCAGGATATTCAGTCAGCCCGGCTCCTCACGCGTGTTTGTGTATTCCCATTTGACACTTGTTGGTTGATCGCGTTCATGAGATTATCCCTGTTCATTTCCTTTTCTTGAGATTGTGGGGGACTCTCGTCCATCACTGGCGTGTTGGCTCGGGGCACCGCGGGGGCCACCGCATTCAGCCTGATAGGACTGCGTTTGATTTTCAGGATCAGGACGCAAACGCCAGCTGGGCTGTTTGGCCGGGCTGCTTGTCTTCACCTGTGGCTCGCGGGGGTGAAGAATAAGAAGAAGGGCGCTGCTCGTTTCCTCATTACATGGTGGCCAGGAAACACGGGGGCTCGTTGAAGCACACAGAATGCAGATGCTTGTGGTGTGGAGGGAAAAAAGGGATGTGGAAAGAAGGGCAGCAAGCAGATGATGGGGGGGCGGGGGGGATAACAAGCTCTTTGCCAGCCAGGCAGCCATGAGTGCTATTGCTCTGCTGGAGTGAATGCAACGGGCCCGTGTTTTTCAGTCTGACTACTGGAGCATGTGAGCACGCATCTTCGCCGCCATGGGAGAGGAGACTGTCATGACAAAGCCAATGCCTTTGCCTCTTTTTTTTTTTTTTTTTTTTGTCTTTTGCTATCCCTTCCTGTTCCTCGTCTATGTCTCTGTCTCATCCTGTCCTCATTTCTGTCTTGTTTGTGCTTGCACCCTGTTTGGGTCTTCCTTTTTCTTTCTCATTGTGTGTAACACAAGGTGACATTATTTTCCCTCTTTTCAAAATGGAAAGAAAAGCATCTGGGTGATATGCGGTCTAGGCTTGCTGTCAAAAGCCCGGAACATTTGCCACCTTTCAAGGAAATCCTAATTGAAAAGCCTGGCTCTGCAGGTGCAGGAAACAAACACGAATGTGTAAACTAGAAATGAATGCTGATGCGATCTGATATGCAACCTCAAGACGTTTCTTGAGATGACGGGGTGTCTAAATGTGAAGGGATGTTTTCGAAAGACGATCCCACACAAGAATGGCTTCAGAGGCTACTGTTTGGTTGCATAATTCCTCACAAAATCTATGTTTTGCATGCGCTGCAGATAGGAAAGGCTGAATTTGTAAGTTGTAGCTCCTTTGCGCCTGGTGGTAGCTGTAGTCACCTTGGATTCATAGCAGTCACAATAGATAAAATCCTTTTAAGTTTAAAACCAAAAACAAACAACTTCACAAACTAATCCCTGCAGGAAACTCCACTTGTCTGCCCTTTATCTTGAATGCTTAATGCTCATAGCTAGAACTAATACCGTACGACTAAATACACTTTGATCACAATGCACATGGACGACTCTCTCAGGGCTAAACTAGAAGCTACCTTCTGCTCTTCCATTGATCTGAAAACCTCACATATTAGGTGGCATGCTCCATGTTGCTTCTGACGCTGTGGTCACATTCATATCAGTGAGGAAAAGGTTGCTTGGTCGATTGGGAATCTCTTTCTGGACCGCTGTTGTTAGCCTGCTAGCCCTGATGGCGCCTGCAGTTTAAGCAACGCTAACCGATGCTATGTTGCAGTTCTGCCTACTTTTCACAACCCTAAATAAGCAAATATTTTCTGGCAAAGTTCGGTCTGACCACAACGTGATTGGTGCAGCACCACGCTAAAGCTAATGAGTGAGAGTGAGCTAGCATGGGCTTATGTGTGAGACAAAAGCACCATGTATAGCTAAATGTTGGTTAGCCAACAATAAGATGGGGATTCAAGAAGTTTTTACCATGAAACAGGTTCACCATTGGAATAACTGATGTAAATATAAGTCTACTGAAAGAACAAGCAATACAAGGGGTCAGTGTTTGATTCTAAAGTGGTGGATTTTGGGTGATATCGGTTTAAGCTGCCTGTCCAAACCGAGCTCTGTTTAACAAGTGTGCCGTTCTGGTATTTGCAAAATTGCAGTTAAACTTGACTTATTAGTTATTTTGGCTAATGTTTTCATGGCTGGCATCAGACCTGCGGTGTTGTTTTTTTGCGCTGAATTAGTGTTAGTGAAGCTCCACCAACTGAAGGTCTTTCTTTAGTCTCTCCAGACTCTAAGTTTGGATTTATCAACCCAGTAGTGGTGAAATACTGCTCCTAGTTTCTATGCAGCATGTGGTCAGATCTTACACATTGCACCTTTAAGCCTATTTTAGCTCATGGTTCGGTTTTACATCCTCTAAATTCCAATTTCATCCACATCATTTCACCAAAAATAAGCCTCGGTAAACCCACTGTGCCGCACACGAAACTGGGAACTGACAAAGCCAGCGAATAGCTAAGAAAGTCAATCAGCAGCTAAACGGCTAATTATTTCCATAAATAGTTTGTGGAGGCAAAACCAGAGCTAAAAGAGAGTGGATACGGAACTTTGAACATCTGTCGTTTATTTGTCATCAGAAATACTCTTACTCGTAAATCTTACATTGTATAAATCATAACCATCGCTCAGAATTAAGGATGTCCTGTTGTCTTGGAGACAATAAAAATAGCACCTGGGACATGAAGATGTCTTTGACAACTCTGTGACAGAGAAACCTATCATAAGAAATGAAAGGATTCAATTTATGCACCACGGTTAACAACTTGTCAGCCTCATCGGAAAGGTGGAAGAGCGCGATGTTAACCTTTAGAGCGAAGCCAGCGGCTAGTGAGACGAGAACACAGACGAGAGTTGTGAAAGTTGTCAAAGCTGCCGGAGAAGAGCATTTTTATGTCCATAGTATACTTCTGTGGATGAAGAACTGCTTTTACTCCGCACCTCTGTGAATATGTAGCTCCTGTACCACTGATTCATCACATGGACATGCAAACCATCAACACAATGATATCTCATTCGTCATTATTAAACGCCTGAAGGATGATCGGTGACTCATATTTAAACAGACTTGACTAACGGCCACACAATTGAGAATGTAATGGAAAGATTATTGGTACTATTTAAATTTACTACGAGAAAACAATGAAAACTGACTGTGGCCAAACACATAGGTGGATTTAAATCAGATATAAGTGCAGGAAACAACGAGCACAACTTCCATGGCCGACCAGAGAGAGTTAATGAAGTGATGCGAGCTATAATAAATGGTTCATAATGTTATATTTATAACAAACCCCCTTCACCATTTATATTTTAGAATACTTACTTTTTATTTGTGGATATTTTCAGTTTTCCTTTTTGTTTGGTCAGTGCAGAAAAAGAACGACAGCCATGTAACCCAAAGTTTTGAAGAGTGGTACGTACCGTACAGTATATTCTGATGGTTGTGTTGACGAGGAGGATCTCATCTGACAGCCTTATTTCCCTTTAGCAGAGATTTCGTAGGCGCAGAAGCGAGTGTGAATTGAGAGCACAGCCCGAGCTGCCGCGGCTCTGTGACACACAGACCACTGAACACTAGCGAGTCGGTGTGTCATTAGGATTCGGATCAGGAAGCTGTCTCAGTCGACACAAACCGAGGTGAATGAACATGTCTGTCTGCAGTGAGACGCTTCTCTTTCAGAACCTGCTGTGACTCGTCTGGGGGGAGAAATAGCTCAGAGTGACCTCCGTACTCCGTTATCCATCTCAAGTATTTACCTAGATTTGTTTTGTTTTTTCTTCTATTTTTAAGGGTTTTCTGTCTTGATCGTCTCGAGAAAGAATGAATGTCACTCTACTTGTAGATGCGATTTGCAGAAGGGATATTGCCTGACGGGATGTGAGAGATGCCACGAATTCATGATAAACTTTCAGAAACATTGATTATTCGCACAGATGCGGAAGATTGTCCTTGAAGAATGGCCGTCTCTGCAGCGTCGGCAACCACTGTCACCAACCAGCAAGTCATCATTTTGCTTGCACGCAAAATTGCATCTGCAAGCATGACAACATTGCCAACACACTGTATATCAATGAGGATTAAGACAATTTATATATGGAGGGTGCAAACCGAGGTACTGGGCGCTGCAGAATCTCCTTGTGAGGAAATATTAGAAATATATAAAAATACCTAAAAAGGGAGTAGGGTTGAAGAAAAAAAAATTATTCGAAGACGAGTTCTAAGCTGCAACTCAGCAAGATTGCCATTCCTACCCCGTAATCGTCTTAACCCCCAGGGGACCAGGAGAGGTATGGGCTAAATTAGTGTAATCTGAATGAGGGTTTCTTGAATATGGCGGTTTCAGCCAGTGAGGGGTTTGTATCCGCCTCCAGCTCCAGTGGCCTGACAGACAATGCGGATATGACCATCTGAATCGATACCGCCAATCCCCCATGATTAGGTCATCCATTAGTTCACTTGATCTTTCGACCCTCTTACATAGCATTAGATGAAAATGTAATCGCTCAATACTTGCTGGATGATTCGTCCAAATCCCTGCGTTTGGAAGAGGAGCAGCAGGAATGTTTAGATGCATCGAATGCAAACGAGTCAGGCTTTTGTATTTTGGTCATGGTGCCGGAGTCGGGGGGGGGACGTCAACTACTCGGCCTTGTCCCTTGAACATCAAGGCCCCCTCTGATCCCGGCCTCACCAACACCGTGTGGAGAAATGCATGTCCACATACTGCCACGTGCAATGCAAAAGCCCGCACGAGCCACGCCTCCTCCAAGAGAAACGCTGCGCCTGAAAGTGCCCGAGCCCAAAAATCAATCAAGAATTAGAATAAAATAAAACAATTAAGTGGGCAAGTGTCTCGGTGCGATTATGGAGAAGAGAAGGAGTCTGAGATGAATTAGAACAACCACGAAATGAAATTCAGTTTGATGATGAATCAGGATCCCGCTGTCAAGATCACGGTGTGAAAAAGGTCACCAGCTGTGAATCATGGCTCCGCCGGCACTAAAGAACACGAAGGCCAACGCAGTGCAGTGAATTCTATTTTCATGAACCTAAAAACTTGAATCTAAATGAATTAAACTGCAAGTTTAAGGACATTATTTTTCAATGTGGGTTTTCTTATCTGCATCCCCATAATGAGAACAACCGGATCATGTGTGGCTGTTTCTCCTGCTTGTGCTCGCTGTGCCTGCCTGTGTGTTTCAGTGCTTTGTCTCTGCAGTGCTGTTCAGAAAAAAACACATGTTATGACAGCTTTTTAGCTGTGAGCAGCGTGACATGTTTTCTTTAAATGTCCACTGGGGAAATCAATACCTTGTTTACAGCTGAAATTGGCCGGTCAATGTTACAATCATCTGTTTCCATCTGTTTCCAATTAGAGTGAGAGGCAGACGCTGGCATTATTATAATTATGTCAATTGTCTTTCAGCAGGTCAGAGACTGACCAGCAATTAACATTACTTTCCTCGCTCTTAAGAGCAATCCGTATTTATTACATTTCATAATTAGAGATAAAAATGCCAATTTGATTCAAAGATATATCCATGAATAGAGTCAGCTGTAACACTGAGCTTCACTGAGTGTGTGAAGTGAGCAGAGAGATAGACAAAAGTAATGGAGAAACAGTTAAAATAGTTAACTTTAATATACTAGATAAACCGTTTTTTAACTAGTTAGCTAAACTAACGGATGAATGGTGGACATTTTAAAACTATTGGATGCACAGTTGGAAATTGTTTGCCAGAAGTAGCTCTGGGATAGAACATATTGAGGTTGAGATTGTTAGCTAACAGTTTAAACCAAAGGATTAGAATGACTGAGTGCTCAGCTTTGTGCATTGACCATAGAACACACAACGAGTTGCAAAGACAACAGTACACATAAATATGGCCGCCGTTCTGACCATCTAGCTTAATGATTGAATGTGAATATACCTGCTCCTCTCTCATTCTATTTCCATGGGACAAACAGTCAAGATAGACAGCACTGTTTGCTATAAGTGAAGGATTAAGTGTTTAAATAGTTAAACGTACCCTAATGCACATACGGTTAAAACAGATAAACATACAACTAAAAGTAATGGATGAACAGAATGGTGGTTGAAATAAATAACTTAAACATTGCATAGGCCTAAACAGTTAAACATGGTCAGCTAAGTCTGTTGCATATATATAGTTTAAACAGCTCAATGTAATGTAAAAAGTATCGCATTAGCTAAAAATAGCCCAGCTTCAGCCAGTCCAAGTGATAGACCAAACCACCCAGACATTGATGGTTAAACTGTATGACAACATTATTGTAGGCAATAACAATAAAAAAAACAATATCACCTCTCCCCAGCTCATCTGAATGCATAAGGGCCATAATGTTGAATCCAGCTGCTGAGATTGAGTGTATATCGTGGCAAATATTACGCAACAATCTAAACTTGTCCTTAGAGGTCCTATTTTATTAACGCTTCGATAGGCTGCTACAGTATCCCTTCACTGTGTTTCTTGTTAGCCTGTGAACAAAAAGACCCATCAAGCAGTGCGTCACAGGGGAGCAGATAACAGTATGCCAGGTGAGCGGAGGTCAGAGCATCCTGATGTGCGGAGGGGGGGGGGGGGGGCTGGAGAATTAATGGAGGCACGGGGCAGCTAAATGCCGGGGCCGGCCGCGGGATCCGGGAGGGAGCGTGACGCAGGGCCACATCACCTCGGGCATCTCCTGACCGCGAGTGATTGATGGGGAAGAGCTGACAAGCCGAGCTCCCAATGTCACTCTCCAATTAAATAACTCTCACCGCTGAACTGCAGCCTCCCCCCCCCCCCCCCCCACCCCCCATCGCCACTGTGTTCACCCCCTCCTGCGATACACCTCCCTCTTCTCCTTCCCTTTCACCTCTCCTTCTGTAATCACACACCCACTCTCCCTCTGCACTCTGTCTCCCTTTAAGGTGAGTTCTTATTCAGTCTGGCTTTCCCCACTTTTATCTTCTTGGCATTATGCTCCTTTTACGCTCCCTTTGCCTCCAACAACATTATTCTTCCTCTGCCCCCCCCCCAGCCATTGTACTGTAGCTTATTCCTACCTGTCCATTGTCCCCTGTGTCTAATTTCATCTTTGCTAACTGCTCTTCCAGGTATGACAGACAGAGGCTGCTCTTTCTATTAGTTTGGGTCAGTGCTCCTTTTCCTAAATGACAGAAGGAGCTGCGCATTTGTAATGTCTTCCGTCTCTCTCGAAAATAAATATTGCATGAAAACACACACGGAAGCAGAATGCTTGGACGACAAGTCATCAGTATACTCTGTTTAAAGTGAAATGCAATGTTTGTTTGTGTGAGAAAAGGTGTAAATAATGTCAAATGTAATATATTTAAAAAATGAGAGTTCAAGCTCTTTGCACTGGCGAGGCTGGAGGAGAATAGTGTTATAGTCTGTGCAAATGTCTGTTATTAATTGGAGACGCCGGCGCAACATCGTATATGTTTACTGTCGCTAATTAGGAATGTAACTAATACTGGTTTGGTTTCAAAGGTCTGTGAGCTCAGAGGTGCAGTAGTTTAGAGAGGCCAGCCTCATGCTGCATTCTTCTGTCACCGCTGGAGCTCAGTTTGCTTCTAATTGGACATAAATCCAAACCTCTGAATAGAAATGAGCCCAGATGTCTTTGTGGAAATGCACTTAAAAAAAAAAAGTAAATTTGGAAAGTGTGTATTATGCAAGTGAAATTACGGACAATTGTGTTTCTGTCATCAATATGTAATGTAATTATTTTATTTTGACTTGATTTAATTAATTCGCATTGTGAAGGGTGGTGGGGGAGGGGGAGGGGGGGGGGGGGGGTTCAGTCCTTCTCATTGGCTGAAGCTGTCAAGAAATTTGTGTTGGTTTTTCTTTTTCTTTCCACCAGCGAGGCAATGATTTAACAGTACACATGCCATCTGCTGCCAATAACCTGGCAGGTTTGGAAATTCGCAGCCTCGTTGTCTCTGCCAGGAACGCTGCGTGCGTTTGTTTGGCTCCTCCCGGCCAACTTATTCTGGTCAAACTATTTAGATAGGCTCCTTCCACAGTCAGCGACGGTTTGACTCAGATGCGAGCGTTTCGCGCGGCGCTCTGACTCTTCTTCGCTGCTGCGCGTCCCCTGACGCCTGTGTAAGAGAGCCATAGAGAGATACATGCCCGAACCTTGCAGCTGGGGTTCCCTGCACGGAGGCAGCACTGCGCAGGATATATATATAGAGAGAGAGAGAGAGAGAGAGCGAGAGAAAAGGAGGGAGGGAGAGTGATAGAGAAATAGAGAGAGGGATGTGGTAAGTCTGGTCCCTCTCTCCGAAGGAAAGCATTTACGCGCGATCCAGTAGCCGATCTCCAGCAGCCCTGCTCTGCCACCGGGACTATTTTCATCATGACAACTTTTAAACTATTTATTTTGACATAAGCTGTTTTTGACTGTGTGTTGTGTTAAGAGAGAGAGGAAGAGAGAGGGGAAAAAAACCCACAACTTTCAGCACCAGACACCATCTGTGCGCGGCGGTGAAGTTATTCCATCTCCTGTCGGTGAGTAATTAGATCTCTCAGCGCAGTGAGGACAGTTCCAATCATGCGCCGACTTTTTTTGTTGTTGTGTTGTTTACATTCCCATAATGCATCTCAGTTAATTTATGGTCTACTTATGCATTCTGGGCTTTTTTTTTGTCCCGTCTGTAATTAGTATTCCGTGGACACAGGTTTCCTGCGGCGACGATCTCACTGTTGGTTTCCGTGCTGCTTGATTCCCATCATGCGCTTGTTTGCCTCTGTCCTCTCCCGCTTTGTTTCTCCAAACCCCGAAGTTGTTAAGATGTGTAATCGATCTGCGTTACTGACGCGAGCTGTGGTTTAGTTTAGTTCGTTCTATCGGACAACCCGTCTCTCATCGAGTCGGGAACAGGTGCGCCATGCGAACTTTTTCTGCGTCGTGCAGGTGTTGACAGCGAATGCGCAGTGATTGATAGTTAACAGGAGGGTCAAAGCAATCAGGTCGCAAGGCCGAGCGGAGGGATACCTGCTGATTTACACTGCAAAGAGTGCGTGTCAAAGAGTCACGGAGTGCAGAACTGGGAAGCAAGATATCAGTTTTTAATGAGAAGTGGAGAAAAAACTGCAAGCAGGGAAAACAACAAGTTATATCATATATTCAATCAAACTAAGGATTTTCTAAATTAGAAAATCTGCCCTATTTCAGATTAATATACCTCCACCTGTTTCAAGGGAATTCATTCATCTGATAACTGCAGTGGGAATAAAAGGAAGAAATGTTCCTCTTGTTTATGGACAAAACATGGATCAATACACAATGAGATGACCAAGAATGATGGATATTTATGACAATGCAAGTTTATTTTGAAGCAAAACGCATCAAGTTATATGAGATCTCCGACTGTGCGGAGCGATAAATGTGTTTTGGTTGCCTGTGAGCCCTGCAGTCCCCACAGTGAGAGGTTATGCAGTGTGATAGTGTTTTGCACAACCAGCAGCATTTATAATTTATATGATCATGTCGCTGTGAGGTCAGGGATTTGTTTGCGTCTGTGCATGTGTGGAACTTAAGGTGTCAGTTGAGTGACTTTTTAAGAATCATTATTTCAAATATATTCATTATTCATTAAGGCTTGTTTTGCCTTTTATTACGGGGAACATGAATTCAAATTCAAGGATTCATACGGTGTCGCACCTCTGCCTCTTTTCATTTATCAATTATCCAACTGCTGTTTGGTGGACAGACCGGTGCTTCATAGTGCAGCTCAAGCATCTTTTTCAAGAGTGATTTAACAAAAGAAAAGGCGAGTACGTCATGTGTATCAAACTGTAAAAACCCAATTATGGAACTCTTTACGGATGCTGCGTTGTGTCTTGCCCACAGTGTCAGTCAGCCTCAAATCTGCTAGCGAAGGATGCAGGGAGGAATTCAAATGAATGCGAGATGAGTTATTAGAAATCCTTTAATGGGGGAACCAACCGGGTTCAAGCTCCGGCGTCAGCGAGAGTCTCGCCCGTCTGTACTGAAGGTGTCCTTGACGACCCACCAGCTACAGGCGTGTTGTGGCTCCGGCGATGAACTTGTGCTCTGATCTTCCCCCGGAGGTGCAGGAGAAAATCAGTGAAGAGCCACGTTGTTGAAAACTGTTCATCTGCTGCTTTTAGCTTTTCTTTTCATTGCAAACAGAGCTTTCACAACAACAAAAAAGTTGCCGGTTGACTTTATGCCATAACATCAAACAGCCGTCGCGACGTGTCTGAAACCATAACGAAGTGAAGTTCACAGCGGTTTGTGATGATCTGGCCCGTGAGTGAAGACACGCGAATGATTGAGGGGAATATGGATCAGAGGAAGCGTGTGATTGGTTACCGAGCGCCCCAGCACTGGTAATCCTGTTGTGAGGCTGGCAAATGGGATTAGAACACTGTGTGTAAGAGAAACAGAGCCGGGGGATGACGGGGAGGCTTTACGTTCACGGCTTTATCTCACATTTTCACTTCATTTGCCGTCTTGGCGATGACACAATGAGTCTACTTCTCCGCACGGAGTCAAACATGCTCTGACTGTTTTTTTAAAAGGCTGGTATAGACTCTGCCAGCATATGATATTGTGTGTTGATATTCCTTCATGTTAATTAAAGGCCACAGCATGTAGAGCATTTGGCGCCAACATATTGCCAGTGCTTTAATGCATCATCAGAAGGCTACAACTGCCTTTAATAGGCGGTTTGATATGTGCCTCTGTTTTCTTTTCTTAAACATTAGTGCCAGTTCTTCTTCTTTACATATTTGCTGTTTTGTAGCTCCACAGTCAGTCATTATACTGTAAGACATCAGGCCAAGTTGTTGTTTATTTTGGGGGGGGCAAAAGTTTTCTTTCTCTGCTTCGTTGTCACTCCAGTCTGCCCGAGTCGAGCGTTTTCACATCAACGCTGCGTTGCGTTCCACTCTGCTTACTGTCAATCACCTGACACCAACAGGAAGGAGAGGACGGGGAAAACGGTCGCGAGAAGATACACTTCATAAAACACTCTCGTCACATGCGTCCCTTTGTATTTTCTTTGCGAGTAGAGCAACTCATTTCAAGCTAGATTTGACGCTACGCGCTTGTAATCTTTCAAAAATGATCAACAATAGAGATGTATTGGAAAAAATGGATTTCTCCGCAGCATGAATTGCTGAATAATTTGGACAAATCAACTCGACAGCAAATCGGTAAAAGCTCATTTAATAACAAGCCAATATCTGCTGCACCCAGAGCTCCATTAGTGCTATCTCCAGCCTCTATCTGACTCCCATCTCTTCCAGTGTTCAGGGTTTAGCGGAATGAGAAGCATTAACCTGGACGCCGTTCATGTTAGACTGACCCTGCGCCACAATACCACCGCTGCAACCTGCCTTCACAGCTGCCCTGCAGACAGATCTGCTCCACTTTCCACCTCTACCATTACATTGTCATGCAGAGGCAGTGACTTTGTGTGTGTGTGTGTGTGTGTGTCCACAGTCATGTGTTGCAGCCCTAGCGTGCATTCTGTTTTCTAGTCCACGTTAGAGCAGATCAGGGTGGATGTTTCCACAGATTTATGGCTTCTGGGATAAAGTTGGGATAAAGTTGGTGTGCTTTCTGCCGTTTTCACTGGGAAGGGAAGGAGGGGGGGGGGGGCACATATTTCACGATGCCTCCATTAACAATTTGAACTTGCAATGTTTGGGGTGCTCCTCTGCAAACACCGAGGTGTCTGCAGAGGTGTCAATCACGCCAATGGTATTCATATCCGCGTTGATTATTAGCACCGGATAATTACTTTCGCTACAGCGAATTAGAAATATAGCAAATCGCTTCCACAGGATGTTGTGGTGTGCTGTTTTTATTTTGCAACGGGGAACGGAGACGAAGTGAAATGAGAACCGAAGAATCTGTGTGGGAAGAAAGAGGTCACTTTATGCCAAAGCAATTACCTTCCTAGTCCAGGGCCCTGCCAATACTCAGCGTAGAGGAGAGAGCACGAGAGGTCAGCGAGGAAATAAACATGTGTGGTCAAGCTCTCAGCTTTCTTTCTGTTTTTTTAAACGACTGCTTTCAGAAGACCTCCTGAAGTTTAAATGCCATTTCTGAATCAGTAACATCCCAAAGATGCAGCTTCAAATGTGCCAGCCAGCACGTGTTTTCATATTCCTCCTTCAAAAATAATACATTGAGGGAAGTCACTGTTACGCGTCAAATTAGACGGATAATACCAGCGATATTACATTAGGACGTTTATGTAACTGCTCAACTGCTCGGGACTTCCTCGGGTGTGTTGTGACATGAAGAACATTATCTGTCAGGAGCTGATTCTTCTCCAGCGCTCTGACAGGGCTTCATGTCCTGGCATCTTTGGGGGGGGGATCTGTCACGGCATGACGACGGCAGGGAGACAGATCCCCTCGCGTGAGTCCGGGCCCGGGACGAAACACACTGCTCGGAGTAGAGGTCAGGAGCGCTCGGGCCTTCATGCTGCTGACGGCTCCGATTTATTTTTAATCTCGGGCCGATGAGAGCCCGCCGCGCAGATCATGTGGCTTGTTAGTTTTGAGCCGTTACGCCGCGCGCTCTTACACAAAGAGAGAAAATGTGACAAAATAACGACCTTGGTGAGGTGAAGCCCGGATAATAGGGAGCCAGATGAATGCCGTTTGATTGTTATTCCACGCAGCCACTGTTGTTTCAGCCGCTGTGAAATCATTGTCATTCACCCCCCCCCTCCTCCTCCATCTTACCCTCATTAACATCTCGACCTCGGACAATGTTTCTTCGCCCTGCGTGTAGGTGAAGGACGCCGTGTTGATTGCACGGACAATAAATATTCAGTGTCTATTCATTTTTTGACCAACCTTCTCAGGATTGGTGAAAAACACGTCATTATCGGTGCATCAGCAAGCACATTACTTGCTGTCTAAAGTGACTGCGGTCACAGAGGCGATATTGCTGACGGTACTTTCTCTCTTCTCTCCTATGTCTTTGTCTCTCTCTTTTTGTCCCCCCCCCCCTCCCCCCTCTCTCCTCTCTCTCTCTGTTCTGATAGGTGCCAATTATACAGCCTGTGTGTTGAAGCCATGCCCGGTCGCCCCTGACCCTGTTACCCAGCTTTAATGTCAACTGCCCGGCTCCTAAGTGGAGGGAATTACCCCACTTCTAGTCTCCAATCAGGACAAAAAGAAGAGCAACACGGCAACATGCAGAGCTTGACTCTTTTTCAACCCATGCGCTCTTTTCTTGGTCTGACTGCTCTTGCTCTGTGGTGAAACACAAGACCAGGACTGTGTGGATAAAACCTTGAGGGTTTTGACATTTCATTTCTTGCTGTCTATTTGTTCTTTTGCATTTTTTTTTCCCGCTCCTCTTCTGGCCTCGGTGCTTTTTGGAGGGGGCCCAGATGATGGGGTGGTGTTGCTCAGGCATATGCGGAGCCCTGGCTCTCCTGGCACTCCTGTGTCCCCTGCGGGAGAGGGGCTGCTGGGGGCTGAATCCCAGCTCTGGGGATCTGGAGAAGTCCCCGCACTCTGATCCAGACCCCTGGGAGGCCCTGCACAGGCACAAACGCAGCTGGGTATGGAACCAGTTCTTCGTATTGGAGGAGTACACAGGAAATGAACCACTTTATGTCGGCAAGGTAAGCGATCTGTGACTATTAATGTTTCAGTACAAGCACGGCTTCACAATGTGTTGTTACACGCACATAAAATAACAAAAAAAGAAAAAGAAACCCTCATGATAAACTGATTCACACACTATTTTCTGCAGGTCTGGCACCAGGTTTAGTGCACCTGTACAGCGATACACATATCAATAAGCTCTTACCATAATGACCTGCAAGATCTGGGACACAGCAGTGGTTTACAGAGTTGTACATATTCCCAATGCCCTATATACAATGTAAAACAAATGAAATATGAACAGACAGCGTAGGAAGGTATTCTGCATTTTTCCCCCAGCCAGGCTGAAATATGTGCTCGTATAAATGCGCAGTTTTAGTTTAGATGGCGGTGTACAACGTGACAGGGTCATTTGCATTGTAATCAGTCCCCAGAAAAAAGGTACAGTGTGTGTATGTATATATATATATATATATATTACTCAAATGTGTCTTTATACTGTAGGTGTTCTACCAGATAGATCAAAGTAATGCATGTTTTGGCAGATAAATAGGTTTGAAACCTTCCCAGTGTCACAAATGGCGCTATAGTTAACGTGAGGACGCAGCGACAAAGTGACTAATCATGTATTCATGAGGTATGTTAACACCGCTTTCCTGTTATGGATCACATTTTCTCAGGTAAAAGCAAATGTATGCACACCAGTTGAAGAAGTGTTCAGATATCTGAAAATGACTATTAATTATATTGTATGTTGTGTAAGCAGCGTTGTACTCTTATATGAGCTGTTGTACGCTGCTTTCTATACTGCTGGGCTGCTGAGGAGGCTGTCGTCCTTTGTTGTCAATCAGAAAAATAAACTGGAGCTGTCAGATCAATGTAGTGACTATTAAGTAGCATGAAATGGAAATACTGAAGTAAAAATACAAACACACGTACCTATAAATGTGTTTTAGTACAGTACTTGATTAAAAATACTTGTAGATGTACAAGACAGTATAAATTTAAAAGAGTCAAGTAGAATGTACTTAAGTACAGAACCTGAATATTAGGTTACAGTCCACTACTGGAAGTAACTAGTTGCTATAACTCTTCCAAATCTAAAGTAAAAAGCACAATTGTTCCTTCTGAAATGTAGTTAAGTAGCTGAAATGATATTGTGAAATTGAACTGCTCAAGCAAAATGCAGGTACCTCAAATGAGCTTAAATACAGAACCTGAATAGGTACCAAGTAATGGTCCACTACTGGAAGTAACTATTTACTGAAGCGGATAAAACATTGTCATGGCAAAAGTAAAAAGTAAATTTTTTTGAAATTTGTTACTTTCCATCACTAGTAACTAAAGTTGTCAATGTACAACATTTCCCTCTGAAAAGTAGGAGAGTAGAAGTATAAAGCAGGCACAAGTACCTCAAAATGTACTGCTTTCCGATCTAAATATCCAAATCATATCAACTTCTAGGATTTCTTCCTTTAATCAAATATAAATTGTTGAAGTTGCTCATTGTAAACTTGCTGGTTGACATCACAGTGTTTGGTGTACACAAAGCTTTCAGCACCGCTCTGTCAGTGGACAGCTCCCGCATAGTGAAACGGCTCCAGTGTGTGTGCCGCGCGGGCCAGATGGGTCTCGGATTGGTCTCCAGATCCCTGTTATCTCTGGTCTTATTATTAAATTAGTTTTCATCTTTCCGCTCATCTGCAGGATAATCATTCTCATCTGCATGTATTTGCCGGGGTCTGCTCTCGCAAGCCCATTTCCTTGCCGTCTCTGAACTGGATTAGCGTCTCCAGCTGGAATTCCGATACATTTGACTGCCCTATTGTTCTCCTCTATCTCTTTCGCCGGAGGGATGCTGGAGGAAAGCAAACCAGAGCTGGTGTATTTTGTGACACTGCTGCAGTTCAGCTAAAGGTCACTTCTTGTCCAGGCGTCCGCAGTATCTTAAAAAAAACCCTCTTATCTGATCTGTATGTCCCCAGATATCCACTCTAGCTGACTTGTTGGCGAGAGTATTTCTTTGCTCGTGAACATCTGTTTTCTGATTTGGATGTTGTGTCCTTGTCCTGTGTTTGCCATTTGAAAGTTGCAGGAGAGAAGCCAGTACATTTTAAGTGTTTCATTTCTTTTACACATGCTTTTTCTTGTCGGTAAATCCCGCAGGACGCAAACATGCTGATTATTTATTCATATATGTGTAGAGACCTGCTTATCCACGAGGAATATACACATTTCTAACCTCTTTTCTAAAAGCTATTCTCTCTATTTTTGTCAACACATGTATTGATTGATTTTTTGTTTTGTATATGTGTGTTTGTATTGGTGGTGGCCCTAGCAGTCTAGGGCGAAGACAACGTGTATAAAGCCACATCTTTACATCTGACCTCATGCCCAAGCTCCGATCTAACCCTTTCAGAAATATGGAATATCGGATTCATTCAGTCCCCGCTGGCAGAGCAGACTGCCTGGGCGCTTTAGTGGCTGTCACATTATTTGTTCCCTAAGATCATAGTTGTCACATGGTGGGTGTTTGTTCGGTATCACAAGGGCACGCCGCCGCCGCCGCTGCAAAGTCTGGGCGGAACACCCCGACCTTGTGACTCAGTGTGAGCGACGTGGAAGGTCCTGCCATGTCAGGAGAATGACCTTACTAGAAATGAATTTTTGTTATGTCGCTTCTGCGAAAACAGAAAAATAAAAAGCATGGAACCAAAGCTTCTCACTCGGCTCTCAAATTTCCAGCCGGTTATAGGCAAAAACACCAGAGTGACATAAACGGTAATTGCTTTAGTCAGCTGTATGCGGGTATAATATGACAAACAATAGGACTCTGTGTCCAAACAATGGCACAGTTGCTGCACAATTTGGTCATTTGTTTGGCTGGAAGCAAAGGGAAATATGATACAGTTGGTAGCAAATGGGAAGTCATCACTTTGGCCTGGCTACTCCCTTTGCATCTGCAGTCTGCTTGGCTTTAATGCATTCTGTCAGATTCTGAATTTCACAACCAAATGTCCTATTATGCCTTGGCACTCTGCCTCGGGTAAGTGTACTGGCCTGGAATCAGCTGCAGTCACATCAAGCCATCGGAAACATACATTAAAGAACACAACTGCACAGCCTCCCTGCTGCAAATTGGCCACGCACATATTTAAACAAGCGCAAAACGCCGGAGCGACTCATCCACTTAACAAACACTTACTTGTAAACATGATGTGATTAACATTTTCTGCCGGGTGTTCATGTGATTAAATATTTGCAAGTGTTGAAACGCACCAATCTGTAGCTTCTGCTGAACAAGCAACGTTAGCAGGCGTGCAATTATTGTAACACATGATTGGATCTTTGTTTTGTTAATGCACCGACTTCCCTCTCTTTACCCTTTGGAACATCCCCTCTTCTATTCAATAACTTTAGTTCCTTTTTTTTTTCATGGATCAGTTTCAATTCAAGATGACTGGAGAATGCCTTTGAGGTACAAGCACACAGACAAAGCCCTTATGCTGAATCTCACTTTATTTATAGATATTTCTTCAAAGTTGGCAATCCGGCTAACCATCAGAGGACTCGTTGGATTTATATCACCTTATAATTCAGGCCACATTCAGGCTCACACTCACAGAAGAAACAAACCTCAAATGGCAAACATCTCTTGATGGTAGAATCTCTTATAGCCTGTCGTCAAGCGAGACGGCAGAAAGGAAATTACTTATCTCACATAGGAAACAGGAAATTTCCTTTTTCCTCTTTGCAACCAGTGCCACTGTTTGATCTGATTTATTGCAACAGCGATTACGCATTTTCACGAGTGTGCATCATGAGTCATCTGTGACCTGGCAGCAGGGCCCTGGTGTCGTGCATGACAGTAATTCTGTTTAATAATCAAACAATTTGCATCATGGGCATCAGGGATAATCCCACAGGTAATTACAATGGAGCCAACATAGCATGTTACTATGCGAGCTACTTCATTAGCATTCCACTAGACGCTCGCTGTCAAATGGGTTGGAATCATAGAGCACGGGGCGCCGCCGCAAAGGTCAGCCGCAGTAGCGTCGACTCACACTCGCTCGTGCCGCAAACACACAGCGGTGCAGCTGGGAGCCGCATGTTGAGCCGGAGAGGAGGGTGATTCAAGCTGACAGAGGGGACATCATACACACGGCACCCAGAGACAAGAGCTCACAGAGGGGGGTGGGCGCTCATGAGACATCCGGGGGGCCTCTGGGATGGTGGGAAAGCCTTTATCAGAGCCAGGGAATCACAGTGGATGAAAACAGCAGTGTAAACTAGACTGGAGGGTAGTTATCAGCGGGGTAGGGGAAAGGACGGGAGAGGAACATTGTTTCCACTTTCTCTCACATATAGGGGCCAAGACTGGGATCAACATCAGCAGAGCAATTTATAGATGTCCAGCAAAAAGGTCAGGACAAAGTCAAGACAGTGTAGCGTGTGACGTAGTGTAAACGCTCAATGAACTGTATATTTCTCCAGAACAAAATATGAATTCCAATAATTGCAAAGGAGTGCGTTTAAAAAGATCAAATTAAGCTATCGGGTCAGATACATCTGCACAAGTCTCTGTAAATATTTCTTCCACTTCATGTGGATGGCACATTCAAGTTGAATTATTGTTTTTGATTGTATTGTTATTTTTACAACAAATGTATGGGTTCGCCAAGTTTACACAGTTAACCCCACCAAGCCAAAAACAAGCCAGTTCAACACTTTAACCAACCAAAACACAGTCACAAACAGTTGATCAGAGGTTTTAGTGGTTTTCAATTTTTTCTTTATTTTTTCTATTTCAGAAAACTGTAAAATCTCAAATTTGACGGTTGCGTGCCAACTAAATGTTGAATTTATCCCACATTTAGGGTAAATGATCATACAAATATGGTCATGTGCATGGCTAGCCAACAGAAACAGTATTGTTTAGCTGCATCTTGTTTTTTGAGAAGCACTTATTGCAATATTCCCGGCCGATTGTTTTTAAATCTGCCCCGACAATTCAGATTTGTGCCAATTTCCATTTTCTTCTAAATTGACAGAAAACACTATCATTAAAAAAAAATTAAACATTTCATGGAAAATTTTAATCCAATTGTATGTTCATAATAAAACATTGACTATTACATAAACTTTCTCCCAAACTGCACCCAATTACAGGACAGAACAAAAGGATGTTCCTCTACGGCTTATTTTTGGCAGGTACACGACATGGACATGGACATTGACATTGACATGGACATCAATGACCATCGACCGGTTTTGACTGCGTCTCTATTTTCAAGGCTGTCTAAATGTAGCCATGCAAGAGACTGATTTGACCTCCAGTCAGGTGGACGTTAGGAGCGTTTAGACGTATACATACATCATCACCTAACTGTTTTGTAAGAATGATGGCGCCAGAGTGCCTGCCCGAACACCTTTAACAATTGTCACAGGAGAGAGTGAGAGAAATGTCATCCGAGCACAATTTGTACCTGCCTACGCAGTCCTGAGAAAGGTCTAATCAGAGAACATCAGTAAAAACACCTGCGTGGGTAGACTGTAGGCCTGCAGCTGCTTTGACCCATAAACTCTGGAGGCAAATGTGCTCCAGTGGGTAGCTTGCACACTCTAAATTTGATAAATCTGTCGAATGAAAGTGCTGTTCTCCAGACACGGTGCATGAAATGAGCTACAGCCCAGCATTCTCTCCTTTGTTTACAACGTGTTTCTCAAAAACAAAGACCTGTGCAAGTCAAAGTAGGCGAGCGACGAAGGAGTCATTTTTGAAAAAGGAGTGTTGGTCTTGTGCCGTGATTTACGCTACATGTGTTTGCATTCATCACAGAAGCAGTTTGTCTTTTTGGCAAACCTGAGTTGTTATTTAGAGCTTGGATTTACTCCCTCTCCCCTTGTCTCACCTCCCTCCCGCCTTCAATTCTCCAAATTTATGGAGGTGTGTTTACGGCTCTGTAAAAACAAATGTCCGTCATTGTGGCATTGAGGTGGATGTACTGTGTGAGATGAATACTCTCTCCTGTCGCTGGTAATACTGTAACTTAATTAAACAGTAAGGGATATTGTGGGCAAGAGGGAGTTGGGCGATAGATTGGAGTTGTTTTTCATTCCACGTTTCCTGTCTGAATCCTCTTTTATATGCTTTTCTTGTCTGCGTATGGGGAAGTTTCCTGAAGTGCTGATCTATTGGATTTTCCACATCCCCAACAGGTCTGACCTTGAATAATTCACGAGAGGTCCTCCGCCTGTGCCGAGAGTATAGACATACCATGAATACACAAAAGTTACCTTTTTAGATCTCTACATTGTTTGGCTCTACAAAATGGATAGCAGGTGGCCCGGAGACTATTGTGTTTGGTATCATGCACTCTTCTTCATTCCAATGAATAATGTAAGCATGGCAGGGCTTAACAGCAGCTCATGTATAACAAAGAAGTCCGTTAAATGCCTGCTACTTGTTCCTCCTAAGGTTTTGTGTTTTAAATAAGAGGTTGGAAGACCATTTACCGTTTGTGATATACGTATTTGGTATTAGTTAGAGAACAGAAAATACGTGATCTGAGGAGGCACAGGACAAAGATGTTGCTCAGGCGTCGGTGTGCAGAGGCTACTTGACTTTTTTTCCTCAAAGACATTATAAAGGGGCGGCCATTTTTCATGCTCTGACTAATTACATTTCACATCTGTAAGAAATTAAAGCCGTTTGGTCTAAGTGTATCTGGAATTGGTTTTCATACAGCCTGATACACCACCAGACAGAATACAGCAATATTGAGTTTCCTCACCTCTCTATTATTTCTCCTTCAAAGAATCACGCTTTTTCTTTTAGATTGGTTGGGTCTGTATTACCCTCTGTTGCTTCTGGGACCCCAGGTTAACGGCTATCAGACCTCCATCGACTCTTACGAACATCGAAGCGTCGCAGTAATCCGATTGTTCTTCACTTGTAGCCGTAGTCTAATTTCCGAGACATCCATCTAAGTGAGAAACCTGGTGTCATTTTTCATGTTAAGGGAAGAAGAAGAAGAATAATTAGATTAACAGAGGTTGATTTGTGAAGGGGAAACCAGCTTATTTGGTATATTATAACCGCATCTGGGTTCCGTGGATTTGTTGCATGTGATGCTTTGGTCGAAAATACCACTGAAGGAACACTAATGGTTCCCAAGGAAGGGTACTTGTATGGGAAAAGACGGACAGATTGATAATTAGAAAACCTGGGCAGAAATGATGATTTGGTAGAACACAGTTTATAATAATTACGTATATGTGATTATGAATAAAACAAACACAAGTAGATGTATAAGTTGGTGTGCAGCTGGTCTTTAGTATATATATATATTGTCACAACAACCAATTAACTCCCCAGTAAACTCTAACCTCAGTCAGTTACACCTGAAGGCCACACAATGCAATAGAAAGCTAACAAGTGCGCAGAGAAGATGAAATTACTAAATATAACGGATAAATGGTGAAACTGCAAGCAGCTCTGTAATCCATTTAATGATGCTGGTCAAAGTTGAGGTGGTTTCTACAGGAGTAAGTCATGTTAGATGAGAGGAAACATCATTCCGCAGAAAATTTGACGTCATCCAGTTATTGATTTGTTTTATGCACATGTTGAGGTTGTTTAATTGATTGGCGTCATTAGTGTCAAAGGAAGGATACAATTGTGTATCGTCTGCATAGAGGTGCTAACCTCTAATGCAAAATGCAGGGACCTGAGACTCCATATCGGCGCATCCCCGGGTAGCATGCGAACATAACCAAACAAAACTGAGGCTGGTGGGAATATTAGTTTTGCAGTTATTTGGTAATAAATCGAACAAATCGAATAATATCGAACAAATTGTTATTTTGATGCAATGATGGCGCGAGATGAAAAGTCAGAGAGCCACCAAGGTTATTACAGTTCATCTTGTCGCCAATCCATCCATTAGTTGTTGAGATATTTCAGCCTGGACCAAAGTGTTTGTTTGATTTATATCAATGGTAGACAGTCTTAATAATAATTTGCCATTCACTCTATTGTTTGGTCTTTACGATAGTGCACTAAGGGTTGATTCTGATGTCTGACTGTTTTTTGGAAATTGTAGGAAAACACAAAAAAAACGAGTTATCAGACTTTCTCGCCTTAACCTGATTACGGTCAGTAATCTGCTCGTGTGTGTGCGCATGTAAACGTGTTCAAATTCCAGCTCTACTAGAGTAACCTGAAGCCTCTTCTCCTCCTCCGTCCCCAACACACACACACACACACACACACACACACACACACACACACACACACACACACACACACACACACACACACACACACACACACACACACACACACACACACACACACACTCTTTATACAACCCAACCCCCACACCCTCTACGAGACATTTACCATCCAATGGATATATGTTAAAACGGAGGGTGCATTCGCCACCTCTCGCTGTAATTAAATTCAGTCATAATGAATCATAGCCCCTAATCCTAAAACTGGCTTTATTTCCACGGGGAGCAGAAATGACCTACATGTACTGGAAAAGCTCTTAGTATAGCCTTTCTACTACAGCTTTCTAACTTGGCGTTTGCTCTGAAAGCATGGCAAACACACACAAACTTCACTTTGAGCTGTGTTGAAAGTAAATGTGGTGTGCTTATTTCCATATCAGTGCTCTTCATATATATATATATTCATCACACGAGGTGTCGTTAACATAATCAGGTAACGGCTTCAAAAGATTCATAGGATGTCACGTCAAGTATTTCTTAATAATGTGGTCAAATCTCTTTTTTTCTTTCTACTTTTTATGTTCTGGTTCCAGAGCTAACGTTTCGTGACTTGGAAAGCGATCGGCTGTGCAGCGGCTCATTGCTCTGTGGAGAAAGAATCCATGCATAGTAACACCAGGCAATTAAGGTTTTGTATGGGCCAGTCATCGGACTAATGTCGGTGATTCACAATGGTGCCTCGGTACCTTTTTGCTCTTGGAAGCGTATTTTATCATTTTGCAGACCGTGTTGGAAGCGGCCCGAGATCTCTGTCGCCGGTTCATTGTGTGAAAAAAAACATCGGCTTGGCAGCAGGAGTACACAGAGATGAAGCCGACTTTGTTTTTCTGTTTTCGAACGGCCACGGATAGAAAATAAATAGTGCATAGTGGTTGCGTTAATCATGATTTCTATCTTTGACTCGCATGTTTGAGTCATTGTGTAGAATACATTACAGTCTCTCTTTCTTTTAATTGCATATAGTCACTAATTGCATTGTAGAATGTGGAAAAACAATTATTCAAGCTTTTATTCCTGGCTAATAATGGGCCTCAACTATCAATCATGTGGTACTGGAAGACAAACTTATATATATATATATATATATTTTATATGTGTGGTGCCAGAGGAAAAGTCAGGGGATCTCCAAAGTCACAAGGATTTATTGTCTGGGAGACTGAAGCAACATTTGTGCCAATCAATCAGAGAATTGAGATTTTTTCTGTCTGAGCCAAAGTGGTTGACTGGAGGATTCGTAGACGGGGAAACAAGCCTGTCATTTGTTCAAAAAGGTATTTCACTCAAAGCCTGAGCTTGGCAACCAAATGATCGAGTAAATAATCAGAATGCAAAAGAAGTGACCTTTGCCGCTCGCTCTCTTCATCTGAGGAACAGGCATGCCTGTAAAAACATAATTGCCCTATTTAAATTTCGGTTGCTTCAATGAACAGAACTAACCCCCTCATTACCGACTCCGCATGACTGATTTTGGAAATTCGATCCAGTCATGATCAGACTGTCGGAGCCTCCGTCGTTGTGGAATTCAGAACCACAATAGCCGTCTTGGAAAGAGCTTGTGGCTGAATCGATTCGCTTTCTTTTCATTCCCTTAGCCCAAAGCCTTCATTCAATTCCAGGGACAACAGGGATAAGTGAATCTTGGGTGGTGCAGTAATGTTATGTCGTGTGGTTAATAATTGTTCTTTCTTAAAGTGGACTGTAGTTTTTTTAATGCCAATCACAAAGCAAGGACATTTTCTTTTATATGGCTATAGCCAAAAACCTGTCTGTGATCCCTTTCTTCTTCATTTTCCTTTCCTTTTCTTCCTACTTTATGTAATTGATTCCACTAAAACACGAATAAAAGTCACTACTTTTATAACAATTTCCAAACTACCTGTAATAAACTTTACTTCTTTACTTTACTACTTAGGACCTCAGCCTTATGATTCGGTTAGGGTCTATTTAAAAAGTATATATTGAAGCTGCAAAACAAATGATTTCACCTCCAATCGGACAAAATTTTATTCCATTTCATTCTATTTTTGTCTTTCCAGCAGCTATCGCTCTGACACAGCCTGAAGTCAGTTAAATTTAGTGGCTCCAGAGAGGTTTGAGGGATTCTTGTGAAGATATCCCGTTCTTGGAACCAAGCCCATTCATTTTCTATGGAGGAGATGAGTTCATAGTCTGACAGTGTTAAATTATGCCGAGGGGCTAAGGCTATGCAAAGACTATGTGATGATTCAAAGATGGATTAGGCTATGATCTAAAGTTATTGAATTTGGCTCCTGAGATCCCTCACCATGAAGAATGGCGGCAGGAGAGTGATTTGCTCTTTTTCTTGGTGCAATACTAAATATATTCACTACTGGAGGGATCGTGTACACATCAAAAGTCTTCCTTCCCAAAGGCCCTCTCGTGTTGAGGTTCAATAAGGCATTTTATTGTTTGAAATAGTACTGCTTGTTTGAGTTGTTTATAATCCCTTTGGATCGTAGCCGCACTGTCAGTAGTGTAAAAGAGATGGCATTATCCTCGTGTTCTCTTTTCTTTCTCACCAACACGCCGTCTTTGGTCACATCATATAATCCAGGTGGGCTTTTTCATTCTTTCCCCACAGAATTAAAGGAGGGCTTGAATTACAGGGCTCAGGATTCGTGTTATATGCTTTAATGCTAGTGGTGGGCGATGGGCATGTGATGGTATGTACACAGAGAAGGGAAGGGAAATTGGAAAGCTGGGGCATTTTTTTACTGTTACTGACTTGTGTAGGTCCGGGAAATAGCAAGTAATAATCAAGTAAAGAAGCTCATCGTAACACGGCTGCAGTCCTCGATCGTCTGGCGGTGGACTGTGTGTTGGACACACTGGATTTGGTTGGTGGTCAGTTGCTCTTTGCTCCGTGCTGTTTCAGCCAAACACGAATTCAGACAATTTCTGAATACATTTATTTTCTCCAAACCCCTGCAACTGGAAGAATGCTGGCCACCTTCACCAATCAGAACCGGGTCAACAAATAAATAGACAAATTCAGAACCACTTTTACGAATAACATCATCGCCCTTGTGACTTCGCTGAGGAATCTTGTCCTCTCAGGGAGTCATTTATTTGACTGTACGTGCTCCTTTCAAGGTCCTCAGTTTGACAATTTTTAGAAGTTACCAAACTGAAACGTGAAAGATATTTTCTAGGTTCCAGAGGTTGAAGTGTTGGAGTCTTGTGGACCTCTAGGTTGTAAAGGTCAATGAGTTCTATCAGAATGTGTTTTATTCACATTCAGTGCCAGTGGTTGGCGATTAATAACGATTACTAATTAGCGATTAATCGCAAGTACATATGAATCCATAAATGCTTTTTGTTCAGCCTCTCAAGTAGGAAGATTCCCTGCTTTTCATGTATCATAAAGTGAGATATCTTTGGGCTTCGGTTGGGCAAAACAAGACATTTGAATACTCTCCTTGGACATTTTTCATCAGCGTCTGACATTTTCTCGTTTATAGGCGTCTGCGATTCATTTAATTAAGAATTGACAGATTCATCTGTAATAAAAATAAGCACTAGTTGCAGCCTTTACAAATATTTGTTCAAAAAATACAAATACAAAAAGTCTAAGATGAAAATAAGTCTTCACAGAGTTGAATGCATATCTGGTTGTTTCCTGAGAGACATTGTCCTTGAGACAATTTGTTTTGTGTCAGAAAAAAAAAAATCCAATTATATGCACACAAAGGCCTTTAGCAGGCAAATTGAAGGTATTTAAAAAGAGAGAACAAAAGTTGTCTTTATTAACTGATGTACTTTATTTGTAAACTGTGGAAAAGATTGACTTCAGCATTTTTCGCGCCTCCAACAGTGTTCCATTTGGAGAAAGGATGGCGCAGCATGATGTAGTGCAGTAGTTATTCAGGAGACTGGCATCAACACACACTTTAGTGTGGACACGAGTCAGCCGCTGTTGACTGTGTGCTACTTTAGGCTTTCATCATAATTAGCTGTGGACTGTAATGCAAACGGGTAAATGCTTTGTGGGGTCGTTCACGTCTGTTTTATTGTTTTATTTTCCTACATATGATCACAACTCTACTTTACATGGCATTCCATCAATTAAAGTAGATCATATAAAGCTGTCTGCCTGCCAGGAGGTCCTGGAGCAAGACTCAAGTACACTGGCCACATGCAGATGTGTACATGGATTAAAAAATGTGATTTTTACTATCCTTTCTGGGACACACGCTTATGATACGCTAATGTTATGTAACCCATATTCTTTTTTTCTCACCACGCACACTCGATTTAAAGTTCCTGAATGTATTTACATCCGTCTCGAGCTTGATCGTCTCGCTCTACACCCTCCGTGGATATTGATCGAGAAAGGATTTAATGCAAAAACACCACCGTTAGAAACTGCTGACGTAGATTTAATTCACAGATTCTAGTTTTTTTTTTTTTTTTTTTTTTTTTTAAAGGTCTAAAACATTGTCAAGAGACTCTGATACTGGCAAAAATAAAATCAATAGACCAGAGTGCACCCACAAGACATGTTGAGTTTGGTCTCAAAACACTTCAGCTCTCACTTACTGCAGAGATGTATCTACAGTATCAGGACTGCTCTCTCCACCTACACATACAATCCATACCAGCTGCCTCTGGTATGTTGTCTGTGCATCTTGGGAAATGTAGGCACTCATTTAGTGAAGTAGAGGAAGACAAGCTGAGATTAAATGGGGGGAAAAAAAGCTGTTCTCCAGCACTCGCGCTGAGCATTAATGATGGCCTGTAGGCATAGAGCGAGACTTTCTATTTGACTCCTGCGTCGGCTAAATAACATTATTAAAAGCGAACAAATCTGAAATGAATCTACGTTGTTGAAATGGGTTTTCTGCATACAAATGTGGTGGTTAAGATGCAAACATGTTGCACTTTATGACCTGATTCATATTGATTTGTCAAACACAATTATTACATTTATTACAGGCGGATTGCATCTGATTTCCTAACGGGTAATATACTGAACTCGTCCACATGGTGTTCGGCGCTTATAATGATGTCCGTGATATCTTGTTGAAAATGAGTTGTGCTTATCGCACTGTGATTGGGCGATGTTTAAGTGTGTTAGGCCCAAACAAATTCCCAGGATGCACTGCGGTGTTCAGAATCAGACCAGGTGACTGCCTTCGAGGATTTTAGCAACAGAAAAATCGCTTTAGTTTCAGAGGGCTGACAAAACAAGATTATGGAAATGACCACCCAAAACCATTGTAATAACATTGTAATAACTAAATAAAAGCTTAAATATTCCTGAAATATTCATTTATTCTAACTAAAGCATGACCGAAATGACACCTCGACAGAATAATGTTTTTGTTATATTTGTTAAACACATGGACATTGCGCTTCTCCACGGAAATAATAAAATGAGAAACGTTTTGTATTTTATTCAGATAGTGTACTTTAAAACTGTACTGTACTAAAAAACAGTTTGGCACAAACACAAAACAATTGTGGTCTGTTTGTTAAAGATTTAAACAAATGTTTGGCCAAACTTTTGCTGACTGTTCGTCTCTTGGCTTCGGGGTCTCTTCAGCAGACTGTGGCACGTACAACAGAGATGTCATGCTGACTCTTGCGCTGTCTCGGATACCTCAGGCAGCGACACGGCGACGGGTACAACACATCGGTTTCCCACAAGCGGCAGGAAAAAATCAAAGCTGACTTGTTCTTGACAGTGAGATTCCCAAATGTCATGTGAGCAAAAGATTGAACAGTAGCCCACAACACCACATTATTCACAAAGGAAACATGCTGCTCGGATATCCGGGGGTGTTCTGCACTGCTCGGTGTTTCCTCTCAATGTAGTGGCCAGATTTTCAGGTTCAACTGTATTTGTTAATCATCCAAAGTAACAGCAGGCTGCATGAAAATGTTGTCAGATGAGTGTAAGCTAACAAGACAAAGAGTCTAATGCCGTGGTCATTTGGGGTGGATGGAAGTGATGGGAAAGAGTCCCATGTTAATGACTTGACTGAGCGTTCACATTGTAGGGATGAGAGTCGATAATGTGATGATTCAAATTCTGTGCATTGACAGATTCATACCCATTAAATTAGGGTTTCGTTTTGTTGAACGACGGCTTTGGCTGCTGTGAAGTTTCCATATCCGTTGTGTTTTTTTGGTGTTCGAGCATCAGAAAGGTTCAAGCTGGATAAAGCAAAGCTTCAGAAACACGCAAGTCTCAGTCGTTATTATGAATGGAAATCATCGAGAACCAAGATGAACCATCGAGAACCAAGATGTTTTTCAAGAGTTTATTATTGCATTTGCAAATGGGCTCCGATCATACAAAACAAGAGCACGGTGTTAAAGGTACACCTTTGCTCTGAAGGATGTAGGTGTGTATGTGTGTATGCTGGTATGTAATCTGCTTAGAGACAGACTGTTAAAAAAAGGAAGGGAAGATGCTGCCTGCTCAGAAACCGTCCGTTACTAAAAGGTTAAAAGAGTTGAAGGCGAGGTGACTGTTCAGGAGAACAAGTCTTTATAAATACAAAGTATAAATCCTGTAGTTAGCAGATGTGCAAAGGGCCACAGTGAAAATGGCATCAGGGTTTACAGGGTATACAATTTCAAAAAACAATTGACATTTCCTTCACATTTACTAGATGTGCTATGCTAGCACATTCACAAGTCGAAATCGTAATTACTTTAACTTTGGTATGTCATGAAGTCAGTGAAAACCACTTGTAGAGTTCACGGTGCCCAACCGCTCACACGGATCAAACAGCTTGGGGCCGAATAACCTCAGGCCACCCTCGTCAAGTGGCAAATCTAGTTGCAATCCATCCAATAATAATTTATACACATTACACTACAATGGCTAAAAACACACAGATGCATATAAACAGCACAATGTCCCCTTTTTCATCTTCCACAAACATTTGAGATCCCGTGTCTTGCAAACCTTAAAAAGCATTAAGATTGAAAGCCGCCCGAGTGATTTGCACACGTCTCAGTAAATCCAGATATAATTGTGTGCACCTGTTCCTCAGCTGATGTGACTGAATGATATATTGCTCTTTTAACACACCAGTGTCTGCCTTATTGGCCCAGCGAGTAGAGAAGCTCATCAGAAAACCTCTTCACGCTTTAGCTATGACTTTTACTAAAGGCCACTTTCAATAAATGTCAGGCTGCAAACATTGGTAAACAGTTTTAGCCCTGATCAAATTCCAGAGGGGTGGTATACATGGTGAGGTTGCCATGTCTGCACGATTACAAAGGTTCCACTTCGTAAAAAACGGCACATTAAACAAATGGAGCATTTCCCACTGGTGCCGACGCTATTTATTCCCAACACTGAGGAGGCCTGCCCTTTCACTTCACGCCCCCACTCATCCAAACGTTGAGCCCCTCCCCTTCCCATCACATCACTGGTGACGACTTGTTTCCCTCCAGTTACAAAGTGCAGCTTTATTAGGGAGTAGACGGCCGACAGGAAGTGAGGCGGGAGAGCTGGAAGATGACGTACAATAAATGTCCCAGCCCGACCCTGGCTTTTTTTTACGACTACACAGCCAATGTCCTAAACCCCGGCAAACAGTTTTTGTGTGTTGGAGTCATAAATGGTTAAGTAATGTCGGTCTCCAGTTCTTGAAAGAGCCTGATTTATGGGTAATAATAAGGCGGTTATCATTCTCCTGATCCACATCTCCAATATTTGGATTGTCCATTGTCCTTGTCGGTCATCCTCATCCGTGTACTGTAGGTGAATGTTGCCCGGGAAGAGATTATTGATGTCACTGTCACCAGGCGGTCACCTCCGAGTGCTCGCAGCGAGGAGTACTCTTCGCTGAACAGGTTTTTAATCAAAATAATGTGTGTCAAACACCATCCAGGCCTGTTTGCTGCGGAGAGCTTGAGTGCGTGTGAATAACTAAAGTAAGCAAACAACGGCAATTATGCTTCCCGAAGCATAAAACAAAAAAAATGAACGGCGTGAAAACGGTATTTGTCAGAATCACCGAAGAAAACCCGAGTAGAGGAATTTATGGTGAGAATACCGTCTGTGATCATTTTTCTGTTATATACATTTTTCTTATTTTGTCGATGATATTTTTTTCTTTAAGGCGCATGAACACAGGGACAGATATGTTTTTATATTTGATTTTCCACAGCTGGATGTCTGTTGACTGCTCCATAGAGCATGCATATACATTATCATAGACGAAACGCTGCCACACAATGTGGTCTGATTGACGTTTTTGGCACAATGGGACACATAGGGTGCATCATAAGAATGGGAACTGATGAATACATGAATAGTTAAGGGAGTTGCTCTCCACATCTGAACAAGAAAACAGATTCTATCGCCATGCTAGCAGCTGTGTGAATGCTTAAAGCACAGCGTGCATGCTGACGTGCTCACGATGCCAACAGACGATTCATACGTTTCTTTTTGTTGATATGGCGGATAACCGTGTTCTGAGTTACAACTTGAGCCCCATTCTTTACGCTTATATTTGTTGACAATTTGGCAAATTGGCACCATTAAAAGTCATGCAGAAATGGCTATTAACACTTCTCTTTTTTAAAATGTACCTGTGCATGTACAGACAAGTATCACAAGGTGACTTTGACACTGAAGAATGCTTCATTTGCGATGGACTAAGACTCTACAGCAGGGGTCTCAAACTCATTTTGACTCCGGGCCACATCAGCATCACGGTCGCCCACAAAGGGCCGGTTGTAAATGTAACTACTCGTAACATATTGTTAAACAACTCTCTGCATTCACAGTTTAAAGTAGTCTTCAATGTACTCACAATACATTTCATGTCAAATGTACAGTAACCAGCCAAAGAGCTGCTTCTATGACTGCGTTTAAGTATCTCGTAATTTTGACTTTCTATTTCATAATTTTGACTTTCAATCTCATAATTTTGACTTTCTATCTCATAAATCTGACTTTCAATCTCAGAATTATGACTTTCAATCTCATAATTATGACTTTCAATCTCATCATTTTGACTTTCAATCTCATAATTCTGACTTTCAATCTCATCATTTTGACTTTCTATCTCATAATTCTGACTTTCAATCTCATAATTCTGACTTTCAATCTCATAATTTTGATTTTCAATCTCATAATTTTGACTTTCAATCTCATAATTTTGACTTTCAATCTCATAATTTTGACTTTCTATCTCATAATTCTGACTTTCAATCTCATAATTTTGACTTTCAATCTCAGAATTATGACTTTCTATCTCAGAATTATGACTTTCTATCTCATAATTTTGATTTTCAATCTCATAATTTTGACTTTCAATCTCATAATTCTGACTTTCTATCTCATAATTCTGACTTTCAATCTCATAATTCTGACTTTCAATCTCATAATTTTGACTTTCTATCTCATAATTCTGACTTTCAATCTCAGAATTATGACTTTCTATCATAGTTATGACTTTCTATCTCATAACATCGACTTTCTATCTCATAATTTGGACTATGGGGATATTTTTATTGTCAAGTCTAACTTTTAAAAAAAATTATTATGATTGTTATTTTTTAAACTTTTCTTTTTTTTTTGCTGGCGGATTCGCGGGCCACATAAAATGACGTGGTGAGCCGGATTCGGCCCGCGGGCCGGGAGTTTGAGACCCCTGCTCTACAGCCATGAAAACCTTCCTGGCTATTCATCCGATGCGTGCTGGTATTTCTGTGTGACGTGACGGACAGATCTGTGATCATCAGCCTGAAACCCCTTCCCAGGCGGTTGCACACCGCTTCACAGTTTAACAAACCTGACTTTGACGACTCATGAGCGCCGTCTGAACTCAAACCGCCTGGACGGGTTTAAATGAGCAAATCCAGTTGCCTTTCACACAAAGACACATAGACATCCCCAAAAAGTAGGTAACAAGGCCTTTGTAACCGCAGTTGTTTTGTTGTCATTTTTACACACGGAGTTGAGTGGATACCACTACACGGTAGAGTGGAAACACCCCTTCCTATTTTGGCCAGTTTCAAGGCGTTTAAACAAACTGCCAGGGCTTTTTTTTTTTTTTTTTTAATATGACAGCCAATGGTGAGTGGCTGCAAGACAGATGGAAAGCAGCCACTTTGGAAAGGCCTGTCACTTCTGTTGGCAGAGTGGCGCTCTTTCTAAAGTTGTACAGCATTTTAACTTTACAGACGTCACCACACAAAGTGCACTGCGGTGTTTGTGAGCAGACTAAGTTCAGCTGACACAATAGGATAACAATATAATGGTGGAGTAGTTTGGAGTGGTTTTGAAGTCCTTGCGGAGCTGTGCCGATTCTTTGTCTGCCGAACATCTTTTGACCTTTTTTTTTATTGTCTGCACGATAGAAAATGTTTTCTCTCGAGAGCCGAGAAGAAAACAAGATCACCTTACTTTGTCACATTTAAAAGTGTAGTACTCAAAAATCATAAAAGCAAAATCACCGTGAGGCTCATACACCCCTCAAACTTGTCGCCTTTCAGCAACAATCGCCATTTTTAGTGTCCACCAGGTCATTCACGTTTATCGTCTAGATCCAAAGAATCTTTTTTTTTTAACTTGAGATTAGCTCTTATTTCTGTAGCGGACATTAACGTGCATTGTTGTTCATGTCATCTTTGGACTTGTCATACTTGTCGTGTTTGAAGGCTAAAGTGCGGCACTTTATTTGCTCAGGCTAAAATCAATCAACGTGACATGGCAACGTAAATAACTTTGCAATCTGTTTATAGCGAGGCAGGGACCAAAAGAGATGCAATGCATGAACTGAAGCCTGCGCATGTACACATTCATGGTTTGTCTTTGTGTTTTTGTAACTGCTCTCAAGAGCACTATGTGTAATTTAATGACAAAAACAACTTATTTTTTACTTTATTTGTGTCAACTGGACTCTTTTTATAATAGTGACATTTTTAAATCCGCCATGTAATGGAAATAGTTCATACAAAGCTTTCAGATTGCCATCTACTTTAAACAGTAAAATGTTAAAAATTACTTTTTTTGTTTAATTGCACTGTACCAATATACACTGTCGTACACACTTCACTACAGTATATACTTTAAACTCTTAAACTCTTATCCTTTGCGTTTCTATTTCTCTTCGTTTTACTCTAATTTAATTATGAATCTTTATCGCACACATTGAAACCTGCATTTCACATAATCACAAATAAATCGTCCAATTTTTCCATTGTTGGCTTTATTTCACATTAAATACGAATTCTGTTGAAACACAAATTAAGTATACTTAGCACATTTGAAAGCAGATACGTTTAATTAAAGTGCTGTGCAGATGTCACAGATTGGTACATTTCAGTAGGAATTCATAACGTTGATATATTATTTGTGATAAATGAACAAAACAGGATCCGTAATCCATGACCTGGGGGTGTTGTCAGTGGTGGTTTTGTAGAAACACATTGTTTCAGTGGATCCAGAAGGTTGGAACACTGGATGAGCCAGAGTTTGAGTCTGGGACCAGAGTTGAACAGTATGTCAAGTGATATTTATAGCCCACCGCGGCCTCTTATACTGTACTGTATGTCCTGTTCTCATCCCTAGCAGCTCCTTTTGTCACTTTTTGCATGTGGCTTTGCAACTATGTCATTTCTAAGCCCCCGGCAATGTCACCCAAACAAAACATACTGTTTTATTGCACCGTACTTTGCAAATAAAGTTATTAAAACGCTGAGCTCGAGTTCTCAGTTCTCAGTCCCTGCAGAACGCCGGCTGTCCCGTCCACACGATTCGTCTGATTGGTCCGTCTCGCTGCCAATCAACACATCAATGACCTCATAAGCTATGATGAGCTATGATGCTTGCTTGTAGCGCTACCCCGTGTGTTTTCATGGCAAACATGTTTGTTTTCGCCTCTTTTTCTCCAATTATCGTTGACTCTGGGGATGTCGTAACCTCAAAGTTTCTGTCACTTTCACCAAAAATCTCACAAAATGCATTTTTCCACATTTGTTTCCGACAAACCCGAATTCTACGTATCAAATATATACTCATTTTCAGATAGTCCAGGTTATTCTGATAAAGAACACGTGCAATACATCCATATTTGAAGCTCGTGAGAGACTTTGAGAGGCTGATGGAGGTATAGTGCTAAATTCAGTTTGCTTCTTTAGCATCTTGTAGTCGGTGCTTCATTTACACTGATACAAACTTCCACCTTATGCTCAGTAATTTAGTTAATTTCAGTTAACAAATTAACTGCTTGTTTGTCCAGTTTTGTTATTTTTCTACATTTTAACCTGCGGAAAGACAACTATTGTAGCTCCAGCATGCAAAGACGCTTTCTTTTACCGACGCCACCTGCTAGGAATACGGTTCCCTCCTTCCTGTTCACGTTGTGCTTGTGATTCATCCTTCAATCGGCTGTCAGCTGTAGCCTGTACTCACTTGCACATGAAAAAAAGCAAACAGTCGTCACACCGATAGCATCTAAGGAGCCTTATTGTGACAAAAGAGCTTTGATTCCCTCACCCGTGATACTTTGAAAGGGATGCCTATTCCTGTCTTCCATTTATGTGCATCTCTGTGATGAGGGCAGCTGAATGCTACACACACACACACACACACACACACACATAGAACGACATAGACGGACAGAAAAATAAAAAAGAAGTGAAAGCTTGCCCTGATTGCTGGCTTGATTGCTTTCATTGATGTGGATGACAAATCTGCACGGTGGCAAAGCTCAAAGCTGGCACGCCACACACGGCACCAGACTGACAGACCTGGGAAGCTCTCCAGCCTGTCTCTAATTAACACGCGTGTGTCGAAGGCTACATCGAACACCGTCGTGTTATGCAAAAGTAAATCAAAGTTAACTTCTGTTGTCACATTTGAAAAGTATTTGAGAGCTCATGTTGGGCAGATAATCAGCTGTAACGTGATAGATGCTGCTTCTGTGGCTGTTAAACAGGTAGTTGTTCATGTGTTTCTGCCTGCACATGTAGCATTTAAAAATAAATCAAAGATTAATTATATGTTTATCATTGTGTCATACATACTATGCAATGTTTCTCACAGTACATTTATAACAAACAGTCTTAAACAAAAGTCATAAATCACTCACACAAACATTACGGGAACATTTAGAATATATAATTAAATAATATTTAATACACATGAAAATTAATTCATTATTTCAGGGTTCCGTCAAGCTATTTCATGGATCATTAACTCTCTTAAATCGTTATAATATGTACAAAAGAAGATGGGACTCACTTTCAACTTCACCTAAATCACAAAGCTCACAGAGGTTTGGTGAAACTTCATGATGTAGCATTCAGGCACTGATACAGCTGCTTAAAGCCTGTATATCTGCTTCCTTTCCAAGTTTTAACCGCACGACTAAGTACAAATACATTTTGAATAGACATGAATACAATTGAACATATCTGCAATAGCTTTGTGGCTGGTGAGAACAGCAGCTCAAGACATCTTCTGATGGATTTCCACTGATCTTTTTAAGATATCTGTAATGACTTCACAGGAAGCATGTTTTATGATGTATTATGTATTCTACTGATGGGATTCACATTTCAGATATCCACAGTGCACTAATCCAATTTCAGATATTTTAAATTACATTTTGACGAGTAAGAATTAATGATTTGAGTTGTATTGAGGATCTCAAGAGGGATATGTGAGAGAATATCTTAAATTGAAATTATGACGAGTCAAAACTAGATGTAACTACATTTTATTCCTCAAACACCTCAATGGTTAATTATTAATATTTACGATTTTGACTTTGCAGATATGTTTAAAGTTTTTACATATTTAAAATGGTGTGCACTGTTAGTTATTTCTTCTCAGCCTTTTTATTGATTTATCTGTTGGCCCTGTAACTTTCACCAACACGACACACTGGCTGCTCCATTATTTCCTGTCAGATCTGATTGTTCCGGTTCGTCAAAACAGCGGCTCCTGAATGCATCACGGGCGGCTCTGAGTGCATTATGTTTAAGGGTTATATAAAGCGCATTGCATTGTGTAAATACACGTAACTGACATTCACGTTCATGTTGATTTAACGTGAAAACGCTGAAGGAAACATGAATGACTCATTTAATAAAGAACTTGGATTTATAAAATGTCTATAGAGCTTGACTGACATTGTTCAAGCCCATTTCTTTCTCGCCGCATGGAAACGGAGGCGATATCTCTTCGGCGCTATGACTCAGCCAGCAGGTGCAGATATGAGCTGCGGCTGTCGGATGGAGACAAAGTGTCCAACAAATGGCCGTCACAATTCAGAAGATCATTTCTGACTTTGATTGAAAGCCGATTGTCGTACGTGAACACAGTCGCCCTCGTCGGCGAGAGAGGGAGCCGTGAACCCGTGTCCCTTATCCCCGCTGAAAACTGCCTCTCTGCATCTTCATATTTATTCTCTAAAAAAAGCTCTCTGCGCTTCCTTTGTACCTGCTGTCAAGCCATCACACACATCTGTTTGTGTAGATTTAACAGTATTAAACTGCCTTTTTCACTCATTTTGAAGCAGCTGATTTGGGACAGAAAATAGAATATCTCCTTTTCTCTTGATGCATATTCAACATATTTTTACTCTTTAAAGTGACACTTCAGCTACTTATATTTCAATAGCGTCACTGCAATGCACACACTGTTACCTGTTTCTAGTGCTTTACCTTCAACTGCTCTCACTGCTTACACTTCAAGAGGCTATTCAACCGCTAACGGGTCTTGAACTTCAAACTGAAAACGCGCTCAGTGATTAAACTGACTGCTTTTATTTCGAACAGTTCAACTGACACCTCAACTCCTTTCAGTGCTTAAACAACAGCTGACACTTCAGTGTTTTAAGTTCTTCTACCGTAACTGCAAGCGCCGGAGGATATTTCACAGGCAAATAATTAACGTTTTAAGACATTTTAAGTTCACACGTTAGTGGAAACAAGAAAACATTTTTGAATGTCGCATTGAAATGCAACTCAGGCACATACTGCCGCATCAGAATGGATGCAGATCGCTCTATTACCTACTTCATTAACTATCCATTGCTCTTCATTTTGTGTAATAGTCTAAAAACACACGGAGGTTAGCAAAATATCTGCTTATCTCTGGTAACGACAGGAGACTTCGGTTCCATGTTGGAGTAGAGCTAAAGAAAAGGTCAGTATACCCTCATTCACTTTTTAATTATCTTATCCGGGACAGAAAATAGAATTTCACCTTTTTTAAATTGTGCAATACATTTTAAACAGTGCGCTCGCTGTGTTCTGTGACACGTTAACTACTTTAACTTGTGTTTCAACTGCGGCCGCGATACTTTGTGTGAACTGAATTGACATTTTAACATCTAACTGCAGAAATAACCGTCACTTGTTGTGAAATATCTTCTAATTTGCTCTTTAGGGCAGCGTAATTCTTAGCACGGGCAGACTGCCTCTCTTCAAATGACGCATAAACCTCAGATACTTTGGGGAGTTTAGCTAAAAAGGGAAATGTTACCCTCCACCAGCATCCGATATCTTTGTGCTTGAGAAGGTTTTCATCTGGCAGAGTAAATAACTTCCAGTTTATTCTGGGGAAATAGACTGATTAACTGCAAATGAGTCCAAAAACAACACTGCTGCTCAGAAAAATACATGAAGCTTCGTTGGAGAGAATTCTGCGTGTCAGTAAATCTCTTAAATTGCTTCGCAAATTGCGGAGAGGTTTATGATTTTCATAAACTGTGTGTCTTTACGCTGGAATCCACCTCAAATCAAAGACTCCATTTCATATCGCACTAATCCAAAAAGTACACGCAATCATGGTATGTTTTAGTGTTTAGGTGATTGAATATGACAATAATGCAAATTTTCTAAAACAAAGTCTCAAAGTGCTTTGCAACTCAATAAAATCAGACAACCAGCACACAAACACACACTGTCAAAAGCTTTAAGGTTGAACATTAAGAACATAAAAGATAATGGAGAGGGGACCTATCAGTGCAACACAAAGACATAATTCATGATCCCATGCATCTGCACACCTCTGGGTGACGGCTAACAGGTCCTCCATGGCGATCGCTAATTCCCCGGTTCCCAACCTGAAATGAAAGAGGGGCGGCTCAGAGCACAGCACCATGGCTACTCACCAGAACATGGCCGAGTGAATAGATGAAAAGCCAAGCATGTCAGTAACAGCTGCACCGAAGCCCCCCCCCCCCCCCCCCCCCCTCTACATTTTCGGCTCTTTTATGTGGCAGAATGACCCTTCTTACCCCCCCGCCTGCTCGCCTTCTTTATGTGCGCTCCATGCATGTTTTATTGTGTCAGTCCTGTAATGACGTTTATTCGCTGGCAAATTGATGGTTTCTGTTGGATATAATACCGTGATACAGTGTGTGATTTACACTGAGGGAAGGCTGATTATGTGCAGCTTTCTTGTGCAACAATGTCAGAGTGCAGTCGCCAAGGCTTCACATTTTATTTTTAGGTTGTTTGTGCAACATACCTTGCTCGTAGAGACCCCGTGAAGCCTCGACATTGAGCTGCTGTGTGAAACATCTCGAGGGCGATTGTTGATTAAGGGCTCTTGGGTTTCGGTGTACCGGATCCAGCATCGCTCACAGGTTGCCTGTAGGTATGGACTTTTGTATCCATTTTGGATTGTGCACAGTCCATTGAATAGGGGAATTTGTACTCTCCTCAAGGGAAGTGCAAATACAAAGCTTGAAACATACATCTTGGGGTTTGAGCATTTGTATTTCCAAATGTATTTTTGCTTTTCTACTTGCCATGTTGCACAGAGCCAAGCCAAATGGGCGTAAAGAGGACCTAAATGGAATTACACACTTTCCAACATGATTTCTCATGTAGCGTAGAATTGCCAAAATGAAAATTCAAATGCAAGAACTATTTGAGCACATTGTGCAGCAGTGCTTAGCGATAGGACGAGCCTGCTTCTGTGAGCTGTTGTGGGCTCTTTTATGCCTTTTTACCCCTCTCCCTCGCTACAAGGTAAACAAGCAAACACAAAGCTAACAGGCTGGTCCCTGGAGGACTGCCTGCATACAAAGTGATGATAAGTGTCAGCACTGATTTCAGAAGGGTTCGTGTTCAGATTCCACCCCTCCCTCTCAATCCCTCGGAGTGCCTCTGAGCTACACCGCCGCGCCGCATGCTGTGTTACACCCACCTCAAGGGAAGCAGAGAAAAGAATTACACAGGAGTCTTTGCATTTCTTTTGCAAGTGAAGCAACTATGGTGCCGAGTAAAAGTAATACCAGTTGAAACTTCAAATACCACCTGAAAATGAGCAGTGACGGTTTTTAAAATGGGTTAGATTAATGAGAGAGAGCGAAGTATTTGACCAGGGTATACTTCTAATAAGCCCTGCCACGCTACACACAGCCCTCAGGGTTGATGAGATTTAGAGATGGAATACGTGGCGACATGTTGCTGCGCTGCTAGGCAGAGAGAAGGGGAAACGGAGCAAAGAGTCCACTGAAAAGACCACATGGTGCGCTTGACCTATGACCCCAGCTTGCTTGCTTTGTGACCTGTCGGCTTTGTCCTTCTTGTCCACGGCATTTGGCGGAAATCAACGGCCAACGGATGGCTTGCTCAAGATTAAATGTTGACTTTCTCCACGACTTGACAGTTTACCTCGAGTTTGCTCCTGACAGCGGGAGACAGCGAGCAAACACGGCGAGCTCCGTAAGAGAGGCAACATATGCAGGCCGAGGCTCGAGGACACAAGCAGCGCAATCATCACGGCCCGAACGCAGCATCCATCAAGCGGGCTGATGGATTCCATTAATAAAAGACCTTTGGTGTCGTATCCACTGTTCAGCATGTACTCCTTCAGTGCCACCAATATATTGTTGACCTAATCATTCCACCTCCCCTGCAGCGCGGGGCTCCGAACCTGCAAATACCATTGTTATTTATCCCATAATGAGATGTTGACATTTACAGACAAATTGAAGGAAGAGTTTCAACAATATTACCTTGGGAGTGCGTTGTAATATCAAAATGAATGCCTCATAATTGGCTTTTGTTATTGCGCGACACAATAAACAAGAGAGGCCAACTTCACTGTAAACAACGCGGCAATACTCTGTTCCATTTTGATGGTCAAAGAAAATAATCATAATGATTTCAAAAATTACAATTTCTCTCTCTTCAAACTATTTCTGCACGCAGCAAAACAGCTTTTTGTGCTATTGAGCAGTGGGTCAGGTGTGGTAAGGATATTAAAATCATCTGAAATCCTCATCGTCGGCCCCAGATCACGAAACAAAGCCCACCACAACGCCTCTCTCTGCATCGATGGCACCACTGTTCCTGCTTCCGCACATATCCGTAACCTTGCTGTCATCTTCCATCAAATCCTCTCCTTCCAACGCAACGTCAACCGCATCGCAAAAACCTCATCTCAAAAACATCACCCGTCTACGCCCCGCCCTCTCCTCCTCAGCCGCTGAAACACTCGTCCACGCCTTCATCGCCTCTCGACTGGACTGCTGCGACAGCTCACCCACCAAAATCATCAACAAACTACGATGCATCCAGAACTCAGCTGCCCATCTGCTCTCCTACTCCCGCACCAGAGACCACATCACCCCAGTCCTCAAAAACCTCCATACGGCAATGAATCCAGTTCAAAATGATCCTCGTTACATTCAAAGCCCTCCACAAGCTGGTCCCTTATACCTTTCGGACCTTCTGCACCAACACGCCGACGCCCACCTCCCTACCCTTTACGTTTTTGTTTGTTTATAATGTCGTCTGTCTGCCTTGTTGATGTTATTGCGTTTACTGTTTCTGTTTTTACCACGTAAAGTGCCGTTGAGTACCTTTTACTGTGTGTGGAAGTCTGACCTTTACCCTGTTTTTCATCAGCCATAGTTGGCTACTGACCTCAACAGGGGGATCAAGCAGTGTTTGGAATACAGCGAAGATCTCCTGAACCCAAATGATGATGTTTCGGCGTACTCGTTCTAAACCTTACTCGTCTCCCTGCTCGGCGTTTGTTATTGTCAAGGACATAATCTTGAAGCACAGCCAGGGAGTAGTATAGGATGTCCTATCTCACAACCTGGACTAGATATCCGGTCTCAACTGCAGCAGCAGTATTTTTCCTGAAAGTGTTTCGTAGTGCTGCTTTGAGAATCCGAAGCCTGTTTTAAAATCTTTGCCTTAAATTTAAAGATAAATGTTTCCTGAGGTATCATTTGATATTTACATTTGTAGGAAAATGCCATTTACCAAATAATCATTGATACAAACACATTTTGTGCTTTTAACATTGGCTGAAGTTGGGTTTTATATGAGATGAGCTAATTATTACCAGATGTTTTGTTGGTAAATTGCGTCTTTGATCATTTCTATCAAGTCACAGTGGCATTACAGTACGTTGCACCATTCTATTTCATTTCCTTTTGTGGAGCAAAATGCAAATCATGTTGGAGAGTTTCTGTCCCGAAATATCCTGTCATGGACCAACGTGAGAGCTTTACAATCCCAGCAGAGGTGCCAGTGTTTGCAGTGTTTGACCTATAATAGGGACTTAAAAGCTCTTTCTTGTGTGTCCTCCAACTTAATTGAAGAGCAGTACTAAATCGCTGAAGAAGCTTTTTTACACTGTGGACATTGTTGGTGTACTTGATACTCCTCGAAACTCATTTGTCTGCAATAGTCTTGTAATGAGTAGGGGAAATAATTACCTGCAAAAGAGCCGCTTGAACACTTGGAAGATTGAAGACACTGTTGAGGAGTAGAAATGACAGCTTCAATTCAAGTATTTTTTGCGCACTTTTAACACCAAATATTGAGAATCAGAGAGAGAGGAAAGAAACCCCACTAAAAGCTTGCTCTGCATGCTGTTAATTGAGGTGTTTTGTCACGTTGGAGGTGATGGAGTAAAGACATAAACACGCACTCTGCTAAATGCTGACAGTTGAAAATGCACCATCTGTCCATCTTTACACAGCAACAATGGCCTCCCTCTAAGCTATATGGCAGCTCCGGTGATCGCTTTGATGTCGAGACATTGAAGGGGTCGGTGGCCATCACACAGCTCCGACTTCAAACAGGATTTTTCCAGGGTTGGTTACTTGTCATGGTAATTTCAATGCTCCAACAGCTCCAAGTGTTCTTTCTTCAGAGTTGCTCAAGGATTATTTTTGTTGCGGTCGTACTTTGAGGAGGGGTCATAAAGTCATCTTGAAACTCACGACTTGTTCTTCTGAGATTAAAAACTCTGCCATAAGAAGATGGTTGTTGTCAGTGCACGAGTTCAATGATGCAAATGTAGCTTGTCTGACTTCTTTGTAGACCTGTGTGTCTGTTTGTCAAACATTAAAACAACTCCAATTCATATTTTAGAAGAAACACAGCTCAGGTTTCACAGTGTAAGCCGACATGCTTTGAGCTGGAAAGATTTGATTTGAAGATTTGCATTCGACTGTTATTTGGTTCGCCGATCATTTCAGACAAGGGTGTTTAATGTGGCCGTTAAAAAGGACTGAACTGACAGTGTGGCTTCAGCTCTTGCTTTTGATTATCAGGAGGTAAAAACCTGTAGAATCGTTTTTTGCTCTTGATTGAAACAAGAGGGAACTGTCGACAATATTTCAACTTTAATAATCAGATGTTATGTCAAAAAGGTACGTCATTTGAGCAATTGCACAAGAGAACATTTGGGTCTACCAAACCATCTGTGCGCCTTTTATTCCAAAGGGCAGAAAATGAATGAAAAGAAGCACAACATGGAACACTGAGGCTTCAGTCACTGCTGTGTCAAAGGCTTTTTTAAATCTGTGGGCGAAAAGGAAGTATCGACATCAGTGTGATTTAAGTAAATATGCCAAAGACGGGGTCAATGTAGGGTCTCTTCAGGCAGAAGTGTTTTTGCAAGAAACACTTCCAAGTGCAGCTTTTATTAAAGCTTTACGTTCAATCTTTGGCAAAATGTTTTTTCCCGAGGAAACATTTGATCTAGAAGTTCCAAATTACAGGTTTCTGGACACAAAGATTGAGATCCATTTGGTGAATCGTCATTTGTTATTTCTGGAGGTTTTTTTTGTAAAATTGCTAGTTTGATCATCTGTAATGACTATTACATTTGTAAGCAAGTCCCAGTGGCATTGCAGTAAGTGGCACCATTTTCACATTATTCCATTATTTTGTAGCTAAATGAATTCATGCATGAATGCGGCACTCTTTGATCTGATTCAGCTGTTTGTCCAATAAACATGATGTGTATTTGCTTGTATTGTGTGTGTGTGTGTGTGTGTGTGTTTGCTGTACATATTAGCAGTGATGTCCACATGGTGTAAATGAATATTTTAAACAAGATTTACATATTTTAGTAAAACTTAATATGAGATATTTATACATTGCATTCAATAAAATACGCGACATGCAATGTTCTAAAATACATTCAAGTTCAAATTCCATTTTTTCTCCAGTAGATTCCTTATATGGTCGCATTCATCTGATGTTCTTTTGTCCCTTCAGCTACACTCAGATGTGGACAAAGGCGACTTCAAGGTGAAGTACGTGTTAACTGGGGAAGGCTCCAGCTCCATCTTCACCATTGATGAGAACACAGGGGACATCCACGCCACCAAGCGCCTCGATCGGGAGGCACAGGCCTACTACACCCTCCAAGCTCAAGCCGTGGACCGAATCACCAATATACCCGTGGAGCCCAGGTCTGAATTCGTGGTCAAGGTCCAGGACATCAACGATAACGAGCCAAAGTTTCTGGATGGACCGTACTTGGCAGGAGTACCAGAGATGTCACCCTTAGGTAAGCCGTTAGCCTTCGATATAATCCCATATAGTTCCCTCTCGTCCCCTTCTCCATTCATTTACTTCCTCTCACGTTCCCTTTGACTCGCCCTCGCTCCGACGTCTGCATTTGATCATTTTCCACCTCGCTGAATTTGACTTCATCTCTCTCAGTCTTTAGGTCATGGAGGGAATCGGGAAGTTTGCGATATTAATTTGAATCCAGCGTGTTCGCTTTGTAACACTCAATATGCACTCATCACATTGGGCCAAATTTAAACTGCACGAGCATGTTCCCGTGCATGAATTCAGCTCGACATCAATGGAGGTCCAGGTTCAAGTACTTGGTTTCTCATCCAGAGCATGCGGGTGTATTGTCGTCTTTGTTCTTTTCACTAATTCTGAATGCTGATAAATAAGCACAAGGCAGTCCTTTCCACCTCTTGAGGTCTTTGAGCTTTTAAAAACCTTCAGTTGAGTTTTTGTGTTGTTGTACAAACATCGTACTGTTTGTACAAAGGTAATTCATTCATGTGGCACATTTAGAAATTCAAAGAGCTCCACAAAAGATATTGAAAGTAAAATAATGGAAGGAAAAAAGCAATTTAGTATTTGAAGCTGGCGAAATCGAATTACAAGCAATGATGAACAGATTCCTTTTGTAGAGCAGCGGCTGAAAGCAGCTCCATGATTTCTGTTATGTATAACAAAAAGCAGTGGGCTAGGTCTTTAAATATTTAACAATATTATTTATCAGTTCCATTTGATTTATTCAATTGATTTAGACAAAATATGTAATAAGCAACACTTGCAATTACTTGCATTTAGCTATCAGACATTTTTTATCTACCTTCTATTCAGCATCGTTCCGATTCACCCTTCCCTAAGCCCCGCCCCCCCGCCGCTACTCCATCGAACTGTCCGAGCTACCATGGAGCCCATACTGTCACGAACTGCTCTCACTGCCTGATTCAATATTATCTATTTTTTGGGAAAAAACTATTTCAGACAGAAGGGTCTACAATATGCACCTGAAGGATATATCCAGGATGTATTGAGCAGCGAAAACAGGTTAAAGAGATAAAGACGGAAGCTAAAGCGTAGAGATCACAGTGTGAAAGTGAACCACCACATCACCTGGCAATTAAGACAAACAATGAAATGAAGCAGCAACACTGTTCCTGTAATGGGTAGGTCTTCATCCACTGATGCTATCATTACAAAGGAAAAGAAGTCAGATGATCACCAAAGCCATAACAAATGAACCTCAAAGTTATTATAATTTATCCTGGTACCTTGAATGCCGGAACAGCATTTCATCGTAATCTATCCAATATTTGTGACCATATTTCAGTCAGGATCAAAGTGTTGCACCGACCGACCACAATTGCCACTTGCAGAGCAACTCTGCCAGCGCGGTTAAAAAACGTTATACAGCTGTAGCTGTCAAATGTCATTCATCACATTGGCATTCATCACAGCAGACATTTTTCTTTTATCTGTCTGTTTTAAATGCAGTGCTGGAGGAAGCCATCGTATCAGACGCTGCCTTTAACGTACTGCTACTTGCTGCATGGTCAAGATTTCCTCTCAGGTTTAGAACGGGGTCACGCTCCAGCTCCAAACGCTGGTAAATGCAAATGAGCCACAACAACATCCTGAGGCTTTTCAGCTTAGCAGGTGTGTACGAAACAGAGAGAGTGACCTCCATATCGATACACCATGGTGTATGTGCTCTTTATAGTGAACTCAACATAGCACTATCATATTAGTTTAACAAAGGTTGTTTGCCGTATTTTTAAAGGTTTGTTGTGTCTTTCTTATGGATTTCTCAGGTTACCAATACATGCTAGGTAAACTCTACCTTTTGGTCAAGACGTAATGTTTGGTGCTGAGCATAAAATGCTGCCAAAACGCTATTTTGTGGTTTCTTTAAGTAAGCCTGATGTACCTAAATTTACATATTTATCGCTTCGCATATGCCAGCACAGACCTCTAGGCATAGGAATGCTGATGAGTGATGCATGTGACTCGAGCAAAACTTTAAGGTCTGAATCACGCTTGAAGGCCATGGGCATGTTTTCCACAAATTGGGCTCAGAGTTCATACTGCCCGCTACTTACAGGGACCGCTCTGCTGAAAAACGTCTCTGAATAATGTCTGGTACGGAAAAATTAATTTCTATCCGGCCATTAGACACAGCAGCACAGGCATCCTTAACTTCCTCCAGCTCCTCCCAAGGGTTCTCAAGGCGCTCCCAGGCATGCTGGGAGCTGTGGTCCAATCACAAGTGAGCTATGAGTGGTGGGATGGAGGCAGGATTGAACTTGGGAGTCAATTGACAGAAAAAAGGTTGAAATTTGTAAATATACAAACACAATTTTAAACATTTAGGTGAATAATACATTATATTTATTTTCTTTTGAGGTGTTTTTTGTTTATTATTAATTGTAGACATTTATTAAAGACAATAAAACAATACAACTTTGTGCAAATATGTGAGATAAGGCACAACAGGCAGCAGGTGTGTGAGACTGTCTAAGACTGTCCACCTTTGGACTACATGGTCAGTCACTTTGTTATACCATCAACATATTCTGGTCCCGGTCTCTGGGCAGAACTGAACGGCCGTTCTTTTTGCCTTTTCTTTCTAAAGAAATTGAGAAATTCTGCACTCAAGCCAAACATCTGCGATGTTCCATCAAGAACTTCTAAAAATGTATCGACGATCATAACTCCTGTAATTTAAAAGGAGAGAATGAACGTGTGTTCGTGGGCCTGTGGAAACTGGGGCAACACGGAGAGTGATGTTTGCATCTTAATGCGTTTCTTTGAATAAATAAAGAGAGTTTATTTGAGCTAAACCGGGTGTTCAACTGCCTTTTAAACTTGCAATAATGATTAATTCGATTTTCTTAGCACACCTCGGGCAACACTAACAACACTGACATACTATCACCTTTTAAGTTGATGTCTGAAGTTTTAGCAACTTGCAAACACGGAGCAACATGAGCGTTTCACTTTGAGTTGTATTTCTGTACACCTGACAAATGTTTGTCCAACATTCACTCTCTTTTACCGTCTAGCTCTGTTTGTGGTCTCTTTAGCTGCTAAATGCTCCACTGATATTCACCAGCTAGTCGCTAACCGTGTCTGTCTGCGGGGTGCTGCCGAGTGTACGGTAGGTGTTTCAGATGTTATTTTTTATGTTTACCAGCATGGTAAATTAAAGCACACTGCACTTCTTCTGCCCGCCAATAAACACAAAGAACTAAAAAGGTCATTCTGCATATCGGCGTCACCTCAAAAACCTCAAACGCGCTTTGCACCATACAGATGGAAATGAGTGAAAACAAAAGGTGCTGTGGCTTTCTTGCAACCTTCAAAGTGAAAATGAACATTTGGGCAGGCACACGGTGGCAGTGGGACTCGTTCCAAGGGAAGCAGTGCTTTACTACACAGGCAGGGAGATCTCTGAAGGATTACACAGCCGACTGTCAACGGGGGGGGTGGTACAGAGCTCCGGCTTAAGGAACCAGAGGATTAGAGTACAAGGGCTCGGAGTCTCGTGTCCAACCCGAGATAAGACGGCGCCTCGGTACATCAACCACAGAGGAGGACTGCGTTCGCACCACGAGCGCCGAGACGCAGGGTCGCCCTCGCCTCTTTGTTTACTCTGCCAGCTCCTGTGAAGGTCTTCATCGCAAGTTGAGCGAGCAATGCACCGCCTCCCTTTTGTAAATATCTGCTCACATGGCAGCAAAGAGCATGCACCTCCTGTCCTCAATAATTCCTTTATAGATGTCTTTAAATCATTAATGGTCACCGCTGATGAATGACTTCAATTTAGAGGAAATCATGAATTTAATTAATTAAAGTAATTAGAGGCAGCGCTCGTCCGTACACACGGAGACCTTTTGGCCCGGGGATCTCCGAAGGCTTTTGTCTTAATCACGGGCGGGGGGGGGGGGGGGGGGTCAAATAAAAGACGAGGGCTTGAGGACAGTTGGACGTGTGACAGTCGCGAAGGCTTGGCTCTCTTCCCTGCAAAGCGAAGGGGCCATAGGAGCAGTTTGAGGGCTCATTACAGGCACAGAGGATGTAATGTCAACCCAAGGCCACGCAGCTCTTGCATTATACTCGCCAGTCCTCTATCCAGCTGTCAGGGTGTCTGATCCACGAGAGCGGAGATCAAAGATGGGACAGTCGTTTTAATAATGGTGGTGAAAAAGGGGTTCCGGTTTAGGGAGCGTTGACCCAAATTGTTAAGTTTTCATGTTGATTCCTTTTTGCATTGTGTGTTCCTAATGTACACTGAGTGGCGGCTTTATTAGGTCCACCTGCAGTCCAACTTCTATTTTTACATCGTGTTTATTTCTGAGATCCGAGTCAAATGTGGCTCCAGTTCATTTGCTGTACTGAACCTAATTACAAATGTAGGGGCCTGGTACCCTTTATCCTACTTCATACTTCTACTGGACCCCATCTCAGAGGTAAATATTGTACTTTTTTTCTCCACTACCTTTGTGTCTCAGCTTTAGTTTCTTATCGAAACCCTTCCTGTCCTGTGAAAACCATGCCAGGGAACATTTTATTGCACAATTACAACTTTTCCTTTTCATATGTTTAGTGTATTTTGCTGCTAATACTAGGTTTAGAATGCAGGACTTGTACTTGCAGTGGAGTATTTTCACAGAGCAGTATTGATACGTTCACTACAATAAAGGATCTGACTACTTATTCCACCTCAGGGTGTACTTGGCCGCATTATATTGAAGGGTGTTTCAATTTTTCTTTTATTTTCCTTTTGCCAATGAACTGAACATTATAGGCGTCATAAAAGTGGACTTTATGGCAGAGCGGTTGTATTTGATTGCATTCGATTGTACACGTGTACCTGATAAAGAGTGTATACCTTGGGTGTTAATACACACTTGGCTGTTGCAAATATAAGCGAACTGAACTCTAAACCCTGTTGATCTGAAGCAGCCGTGAAGGTGCACAAATACAATCAACTTAATCAACGGTGGCATCTTTGAATACTCATGAAGGCATCGCAGGATGAGTTGGCATGAACGGAATCTTTTAATATTCATCAAATAGATTATTTATTTGTTGCTCTCCTTTATTGACATGCTTGTATTTGTAAATGCAGAAGAGGGCCCCTCATTTTACATTCTGCACTCAGAAATGGCAGCCTGTTTCTGTAAGAGGCTGAAGAATACCTGTCTCCCGTTCACGTTTGAGCCACGTTTATTTCCATCACTGGCAGATGACAGTTGCTCACTCAAGATGCGGAATTGATTAGGAAACCTGTTTTTTTTTTGTGCACAGCTGCAGGGGAATGAAATAAAAAAAAAAGTGAAGATCAGCTCCATCACGTCAGTGAAGACGGACGGACATCGACGGGACATGGACGGGGCAAACTGAGTAGCAGATGACAGCCTCGTGGAGCAGAAAGAATCTATTCAGATTTCAAAATGTTTTGTTTTTTACAACCAGCTCACTCGGATGTCATTCTGGCAATATGTTTGAATATGATGTTTGTTGGACAACCTTGTAGGAAGAGACTTTAAAAGCTCCATACGAGTCCGTATTGAATGTTAATTTACTGCCTCGTCTGCAGAGCACTCTGTGAAGGGATTTTAACTATCAACCCGTAATAGAGATTTTTCCCCATCGCCCGAGCTCTCTTTCATAGAGCCATCCTTTGACCCCGGTGTTTTAAACTACCTGTAATATAAGCTGTCATGACTAAGAGGTGATGATATAATCTAGGTGTCCTTCTACAACCGGCCTGGTGATAACTTCTCTCCAAGCTGTTTTCTATTACATTGTTCAGGCCAGAGCCTGTTAATTGTGCTTTATGGCCAGAATGGAGGACTTTAATCTTCAATTTCCATGATCACTTTCATTCTGTGAAAAAAAACATCTCATGTTAGAAAGTGAGGTTTTTATTAGGATGTTTTCGCCAACGTAAAATATCACCAACTTGCCAGATACGACAATATTATAGCTCGGTATATGTGCAGCTACCCATTAAAGTGAAATATTCCAGCAGCTATTCATGTGTCAAACTGGGAAAGGCACGTTTTTCTTTTTCTTTTTCAAGGTTATTTCATCAATGGCTTTTGTTGATGATTTCACCGCCGCAAAGTGTTCGGTCGGCGTCGGCTGTAAGGCCATCGCTGACGTACAGTCTAACGCCAAACAATAGCTCTGAACCATAATAATATATTATCAGATGGATATCAAAAGCTCTGGCATTAAAAAGCTGTAGCCGTTAAATGAGCCCAGTTTGGGGGGAACGAGGCTAATTCATAGCGTTATGGTACGTAACACCGACCTATTGAAATTGATTGGCAATGATTGGGCGCCTGATTATGTTTTCCCAGCGTAATCTTCAAACGCTTCCCCGCCTTTACCTTCCAAGCCCACGGCTGTCAGCTCAAGTCACGTCAACCGCGTTCAGCCGGTTATGTTTAAAAAGAAAAATGCATAAGGAGTCATGTCTGATGTCTTCTCTGCCTCGGAGGGAGAGTGGGAGAGGACAACACTGTACTGCACGCAGAAACAGTTGTCAGTTGTCAGCAGAGTTCACAGTCGAGTTTGAAAACAAATTTCCTTCCTTGTAAACTGGGAGGCGGTTTGGGGAATCGGGGCTCTAAAGGGCACTTAAACAAAATCAGACTTTATATCTCGGGTTTTATAACTTTATCAGCAGTGCTCCACTGTATAATGTCAGTTTTTATATTTTTGCTGAGACTTATGGGATATAACTGTACAGCAATGATTTCTTTACAGAGTACAAATGTTGTATTTTCTTTCAGACGATCTCTTTCCGTGTCAATGAAACCGCCCGACGTTAACTGGGGCTGTGGATGGTGTTGTGTTAGCAGTATGATCTGTGCATTATATAACACTGATTAGCACATGAATTGGTACTTATTAGTTGCACTAATTAATTAATTGGCTTCTTCATCTAACAGCCAAAATCACCCTTTGAAAGCCTCTTAAGTGGCTGGTCTTTGTATGTGTGAATTACAGGCGACTCACCTGATACTGTACTTAGTTTGTCAATTTAGTGCTTTTTAAATGAAGAGGTTTTTAATGGGCTTGGTTTTCACCTTTTTAGATTAATGCAGAAATTACAGGATCTGTGCAATCCATACCGAATACCTTTATCCATGTTTTCATGGGTGGATTAAGTATTCATTTCTGGTAATAGAAGGGCTTACCTCTTATACCGTATGGATTCCGCTCAGTATGCCCTTTTTTGCATCGATAACTTGCATTGTTTTGGTTGAATTAAATTCCCCCCCTTTTCATTTCACTGAGAGCCGTATCCATCCATCTAATCCAGGAGATCTTCCCTGCACTGTGTACTAGCACCAGAATTTCACAGAGCATCCTAAACAAACAACACTGAAGATGTGTGTGCAGCAGAACTGCTGTCCCTGGCTCTCGCTTTCAGATTTTATTTTGTTTACCTAGTTACATTCTCCTCTCTGCAGATCAACATCTTCTCCAGAAGCAGTTTGCGGATCCTGAAATCAGTGACTGAATGGGCTACCATCTGTGCATGCATGCTAGCAATGATTTTTACTGGGAAATTATACAGTGAGTGGAAAGAAAAAAGGGGGAAAAAAGAAAGGAAAAAACGTTTTCCCCAACTGTGCCAAGTTCTAAAACTTTGTGTTATAAAATCTTTTTATTGAGCACTTATTCGTGAAACACAAAGACACACTGTCGTCCTGTGACATCGTTGGAGGACAAGTTCAAACTCTTTGACTCAGTGTGATGTGAGATGCATAATAATATTCTGGGTGGGGGTAAAGTGCCAGTTTAACAGAGCTCAGAACCCTCTTTGGCTGCTGAATTTGAATCAACAGATTGAAGTTACCCGGAAAAGCTGCTGCTGACTGATCTGCGGGAGGGAAATGGAAACAATGGCAGTGAAATGATCTCCAAAGGCTCGGAGTTACACTTTAATCCCGCTGCAGCATCCCTGCAAATGATTGCGAAAAAAACCCACAAAAGTGTTATTTGTTTCGCAGCGTTTGAGGCCGAGAGCCAGTACACAGCTCATGTCAGACCCTTTGGTGGTGAAGGAGTCCTTTAAACTCCGGCATTTGTATGAAAATGAAACTCCAAACAAAACTAAAGTGAACAACACAAGAATGCGTGTTATGACTAATGACAAATGAGATTATTTACCGCCTCAGAAGTTTCATTTTCATTGCTTTCTCCCTTTTTTTTCCTCCCTCTCTTTCAAGTAGAATTGGTCACACGCTCTGACGATGCGACGACTGTTTCCACAGTTAGCTCTGTTTGACTTGGCTTCTGGATGCTGTCTTGGAAATTAATGAAGGGTCGTCTCCCCGCAGGAACCATGGTAGTGCAAGTGGCAGCCACAGATGCGGATGACCCAACATATGGGAACAGTGCCAGGGTGGTTTACAGCATCATCCACGGACAGCCGTACTTCTCAGTGGAGCCCAAGACAGGTAGGAACAACGCTTGTCACACAAAGTGGTGGTGATGTAATGCACAGATGTGGCCACAGTCACTCATTTAATCAGCTGTTTGCTATGAGTGCTGAGGTCCTGCATTGATAGAATTATCAGACAAAGTTCAAGTGTTTTTGTAGATTTGGTTTGGTTGATTTTACACATTGTATTTGATTTTACACATTATATTTGATTTTACATATTATATTTGATTTTACACATTATATTTGATTTTACACATTATATTTGATTTTACACATTATATTTGATTTTACACATTATATTTGATTTTACACATTATATTTGATTTTACACATTATATTTGTGTTTATGAATCAAATGACAGTTGGGTGATGAAGAGCACAGTTGGTAGATTTAGGTAAACGCTTTATAGATAATGGATTAGGATGTTATTTTTGACACAATGATTTATATTTTTTGCTTATTTTGTCATCATTATTTAATGTTTAAAAACTTATAAGATAAGATAAGATAAGATAATCCTTTATTAGTCCCTCAGTGGGGAAATTACAGGATTACAGCAGCATCGCTCACAAGTAATAAATGAAGATAAAAAAAATCAAGTAGTATAAATAGACTAAACAGTAAACAGTAGTAAAAATATGACAGTAAAGAAGAATACAAAATATACCAGTATGTACAGACGGAGTAAAAATGTGAAATGTAAGATAATACTTAAACGTATTGGATATTGCACGGGATTGACAGTAAGAAGACTATTAAATATACCAGTATATACAGGCGGAGGCAGAGTAAAATGTGAAATGTAAGATAATACTTAAACGTATTGGATATTGCACGGGATTGACAGTAAGAAGACTATTAAATATATACCAGTATATACAGGCGGAGGCAGAGTAAAATGTAAAATGTAAGATAATACTTAAACGTATTTGATTATATTACCATGATTTAAAAATTATATTAAAAATGACATGTTTCAGAATATTTTTTATGATTTTATTGGATTATAGTCTTTGATAGATTAATGTACGTATCTTTAATGTTGCAGGCTTTTTTTACAGACTGCTTTGTAGCTCAACCTATAACAATATATATTATATTTGTGGATTATATTTTGTATTAATAATCTGAATCTGTATCTAGAACTAGTTTTAACAAAATGATATTAGGTGGAGGAGTTTACAAATGAACACATTATTGAAATACTCAACCAAAGTACCTGGAACCTTAAAATGAGTACATCTACTAACTGCATCGACGCGGACAATGACAACACTATTAATACTTTTCATTTTGCAGTCAACAAGAGTTTCAAAGAATGCAGCTAAACGACCAAATCAGCAATCGGAAAACAGTGAAAAGCCAAACCCTGCGAAAGAAGGGCTGAAATAAACTGCAAGACAAGATGTGAGGCAGTTTGTTGACTTGTGGGGCGTTTCATCCTGAGCAGTGCAGCAGCAGTCCTCGCTACATCTCCATAGCTGGCTCATTAGCCACTGCCCTGCCGAGGCTTTGGCTACTTCATGCAAAGCACTCTTGCAAAGAAAACAGAAAAAATATGGGCCATCCCATAAGGCTTCATCCTTCGGCTTCGGGGGCAGCACACAGACACGCGGCAGGATTCTTTTTATGAACGTAGTTCATGAACTGGTGAGAGCCACTGCAATGCAGGGATTAATGTCGGTTATCTTTTCCACACAGAAATATGAGGGACGGCTCGACAACAAATACTCCGCGGTGACCCGTGAGGTGCACTGTAAACATTCAATGAGCCTAACCACCGGAAGAAAATAAAGCCTTCGAGAAAAATGATTATATCACAAGAAAGGAAATGACTTCAAACTGTGTCGGTATAATGGATGTGGTGTCTGAGGAGGAAAAGATGTCGTGAGCGTCACGATTTCAGCACACTTAGCTGCGAAGTCACAGAATCTCTATGTTGTTTTTCACTTTCTAGAGACGTTCGACTAATGAAGCCTCCCGCTGAAGCTTTCATTAGGAAGCATTTCTGTGTTTCCGTGTTTTGGGGGCGAACATTTACATGTCTTACTCCCCTCTAAATGAAAAAAGTTCCTCGTGGATACTCTTTAAGCTCCCACGGTTCCACTGGGACTTCTCTAAAGGATGTGAATCTTTGATTTTAAGTGATTCTTCGTGGCTGCTTGAAGCTAAAACTTCTGTGGGCTAATTAATGTGATAGAAAGGCTGTGATCACCTTCATTAAGATGAGGTTGGTTTGGAAACGTGTGACTTATTTGTGCTTTAATGTTTTTCTGAGTTCCTTAACTAATTGTGCTGGTGATCAAGCAGCTGAACATCCATAGATGTTGGTTGATCTGGACCTTTGTTATCAGTGAAGACAGCAAGTAGGTGGTTATTAGAGCATATAAGGCCAGATGGCTATCTAGACGATCCTACACTTTACTTTGTAGAGAAGTTTGTAAGATCTTAAATCATTTATAAGTCATTTCTTTTTGAACATTTCCAAGACTTTCATCTTTACTGATACGTTGCTGGCAACATGTTGCTGAAGCAGCCCGACCCCACAAATTCAGTGTATTTGTCCCAATGAACGTCTCTACCATTTCCTGAAGGAAATATCTTGATCTTTAGCGGCAACAGGCAGAACATACAGGCAGAGGGCAGATCCAGATACCTCCTCCCACTTCTAGTGGGTCATGAGGGACGATTGAAAAGGATTCTTTACATTGTTTAATATACCCTTTTATTCATAGAAAACTTTTTCGTGTCCAGTTTCAAGAACTGAAACCAAATGTTCTGAAAGATAATCCTCGGAGGATGTCACTGGGCCATTCAATTTCCCCTGATAAGACTCCACATATCCCCAGTATTGGCCCAAATGTAACGCTAACGCTGGGCATAGACATCTTCCGGCCGTGGAAACTACTTCGACAGTTTACAATACAAATGGGTCAAATTGTCAGCTTCCTGCTGCAGGGGCTACACAGGCCAATGAGGTCTGATTCGTGGCTCCAAGGTGTCTTTGAGCAAGACAGTGGACCCCAACTTGCTACCAATGTGTGGAAAGAACTGCTGTCTTCGAAGTGTGTTTTTTTTTTTTTTTTTATAGGTTCAAGACTGCAAAGTTGCTTTAAGCGTAAAACTTGAAGCTCACAGATAAATCCCAGTTTGGTACTCTTTCTGTAGGACCATGGCTGGTTTATTAACCTGTCAAACCAGAGGCACACACACACACACACACACAGCTAAATGTGCACCCAGACACAGCCCTTGGGTCCCCGCCAGCGCCCATCCCTCCCTGACCACGGCTGATCATGCTTGGCTCTCTGTGCCTCCTCTTAGAAGACTCACGGTTACGAGACGCAATGTTTGGTGTCAGGACTGAGCAGCACGGACGGCTGTCAGCGAGGTACGACTCCGTGTGGGACTAGATGCCGGGGAAGCATGACGACATGTTGTTGGACAAGAGTAACCTTAACGCCACCCGAGTGTAAAAAAACACGGCTCATGGAACAGTGGCTTGTGCGACAAGGGGGAAATCCTGCAGGCTTTTATAGCAGCATTGTTGCTGTCTGCGGGTCTCTGTTGGTTTGTGGAAGTTATTTTGATGGATTTCTTTTGAGATCCTTTCCTCCTATATTGCTCCCTGGAAAAAGTACGAGACACAGCTGTAATTATTATAGATGTATTCGGAAGTGTTCGCATGGTTAGCTTTGTCCCCGTCTTAATTTAGTTACCTTTACAGGAAGAACTTCCTTGGGGAAATATTTTACGCTATTAAAAACCGCTGTGCTGTTTTCCTCTTAAAAACATCCTGTTGTGTCATCAACTTTTAACTCCGTAGCCCCTTTTACAAACTTTCCAACTTTTGTATTTATTTGTCTCTTTGTGGTTTTTTTTTTTATTTTACCTTTTCTGAAAAAGCACAGCACTTAAAAAGAAAGTATCAAATATGATTTAATTATCCAAAAGCAACTCGTCTCACTTTCTGCTCCTTCTTATTTTAAAATTAAATTGGAATGATCTCATGAGGAACTAAAAAAAAAAGGGAGGCTCATTTATCAAGTTGTGTCCAAGCAGTAATTGTCTAAACCAGGGACTGCCAGAAACTTGACCACTTGCCTCTGGCTCTTCAGTGATCTTTAACAAAGTTTGCTGAGAACACTTGAACCCATCGACGAGTCTCGAGTTAGACTTCATGACACCAATACCAATTAGAGCGAGAGCAGAGATTTATTTAAGTGATGCTCCAACAGCGAGTCTGGCCCATAAACTCTCCATTATACTCTCATATCATGTTTTTCTTAGAGCCATTCAGCTCAATGACCAGAGCTCATTCTTTCACAGCCTCTGTTGCTGAAGTGGTTTTCATTAAGCTAAGTGGGTTCTTTTAATATTTGATATTTCAAATGATTATAATGGGTTATGATTGCTTACTGTAAGTGACCCGTATTCAGTAGAACTATGACCAGGCCCAAGTCGACCTGCATTTCTGTTCAAGCCCGACTCAAGCTTTCCACTGTAAAAAGGTTTATAGACTATATATATATAAAATAAAAAAGTCTCAGTTTCAGTGTGTCTATTTGACAACCCCGCTCACACAAGTCGGCAACAATCCTAGACAGCCATCTTTGGAATCTGATCTACAAATGGTATGATACTATTCGCTACCGAGCCCGTTTGAAACTTGTTCTGACAACGTTCTAGCTCCACCTCACCCGTCTCGCCTCTGCTCCGCTGTTTGGAGAGACGGTCTGGTCGGGTGTGGCAGAGAGAATGTGGGATTCCTGTGAAACCAGCCAAGTATAAAAAGATCCCAAGCAGACTTAGAATATCCTGACAAAATAAGACTTAACCAGTAAATTATGATATCTATACTTTACTGTCTCCTATTGTCTACCTGGCAGTATATAGATGACTCAAAATGAGCTGCACCTTCACCAGCTGCAACATTAAACACATTAATGCTTCACTCATTAGACTGCAGTAATGTTTTGACTCTGAAATGGATAGTTCGGCATAAAGAGTTCTTTTATTTTGGTAACTTTAGCTAAAATGAACTGCCACAAGCTACCGGTGATACCTGAAGGCAATGAAAACAACTCAGTGTATTGAATTGATATTTTTTTTTCCTTGACATAGCCTCGCTCGAAAAGGCATTGCAATCCCCACAGGTGTTCAATATAGTATGTCTGCCTCCTGCACGGGCTGTGAGAGGGACCACATTGTTGGTGTTAACTGTTAGTTTTTAACATATTGTCAATACCATGTATCTTACAGAATGCTCTCTGGGGCTGAGACACCATCTTTCTAGACAGCAGAGCAGGATCGAGTGTTGTGGGATGAGCGTTCTTCTGTCTTTGCGAGTTACTAATTAGTCCCATTTGCGGCACACGCCTGGGCCATAGCAGAGGGTGACTTTGACAAAGTGCCTGGGCTGGAATACACTCTGAGCTCCCACACTGCTGCACTAGCGATTAAGTGGCAGAGGGCTCATGGTCGGGGGGGGGATGGTGCGCGGGACCCGGTCTTAGGTGGGTATAGCATCCTGTCTAACAAGTCTCTCTACTCCGGTTCTTAATCCCAAATTGAATCTACAAGCTGCCCTTGGGGAAAAGTACTTAATCCTTGAAAAGCTCCAATAACTTCCAAGCAATATGTAATGTCGGCAAAATACATAAGTTGCTGCACCTGAAGGTGCTCAGTTAAGACAGCATTTTGTAATATATATTGATTGATTCCTCGTAGTTTAGTTTGAAGGTGAAGCTAAAACGGTAAATGCTGTTAAGGACTGCGTTCTAATTGATGGCGGGCTCAAGGAGGTTTGAGCAGCTGCCTTCAGCCACGTACACCTTGGCGGCGTTATGGAAAGTCCTTCAGAGACAATTATCCGCGCACATTAGCCCCGCTAAGCATGCACGCCTGCTCACGAGCCTCAAATGGCTGGAATAACAAGAGAAGGATTTTGTTAGTTTGAAAATGCCAGGTGCCTGAATGAGAGGATTAATTACTCTCTGAAGGGGGTATTTAAGATGTGACACGGCATGCCTCTCGGAGCGACACGAGTATGACATCTGAATGTGACAGGCACTCAGGTGAGAGAAGCCGGGACGGACCGGGCTTTGTCTCTTCTCAGCTTGGGAATCTAATTAAACTGAATACGCTCGAATAAAGGGAAAGGCCAGGGTCCAATCCTTGGGTAATCATCAAGTGTGAAAATCTGACGCAGAGGTGAGGAGGAGCCGGGTTAGCAGCGATCAGCCCGTGATTAAGTTATTAGTCCGGTATTTTTTTAAAACCACGCACGCTTTTCTTTTTACCCTTTTCTTTAAAAGTGCGCTTTGTTCCGAGGCCGTACGAGACTCTTGTGGCGGCGACTGCACTAAATCGAGAAAACGTTACAGCTTAAGGCTGGATATAAATCTGGCTGTCTCCTGTAATATAGAGCGGGAGATGCAATTTTTCAATTCTAATCACAAACAACAACACACCACCTGGATGTTTGCACGCATGAACACACTCCCTTTCAGCGCAACGTTACAAACGAATGGATCCTGTGGTCTGTAGCATGTCTCTGTAACACTTGGGTCCTTTGTGGCGTGGCCCTTTCACACGGAGCAGATATGGTGACCCGTGATTAGAGCGTGATGCTTGAATGTCACTCGGTAATAAACTACCTGGTCTGGAGGTTTTATTCCCAGTTTGTATGGCCTGTTTTCCGTGTTATGGGATCTATTCTTTGTAAGTGGACCGCCTGAGGGCTCAGCAAATCACATACTGCACCCTTCATGTTTAAGTGTTCATCACCTTCATCAGCACCTCTCATCGCTGCACGCAGAGCCAGAGGGTTCCTCCGAAGTCTGCACTTTTATTTCCTCTTCCCGAGACAAATGTCAAGTATCTGGGCTTTAGCAGGGAGCGTGGCCCACCCGTCTGCCGCCAGTGGTGTGGAGACAGCTAGATAAATGCACGGCTACAATGCGTCTGGCTCGCACCGGAGGCGAGGAGTCGCGGCGCAGTGCGAGGCCGTGCCGAGATAGCGACAGAAGGATTTTAATCATCGCCTCTCCCCAGGAATGACACCAGCGCCACACGGGGTAACAGAGATAGAGCGGGGGGGGGGGGGAGAAACCCAGCAGACAAACAACATCGAAACATCGGCGTGTGGATTAGCTGTGTTGCTCGGTGACAAGTATGTGTGCTTCTGGCCAGGCGGGGGGAGAGACATGTCTCGTGTTTTAGCTTGCTGGAATCAGGATTCATGGCATCATTAACCGCCGCCAATATCTCCCAGGCTCCAACACACCAAGCTGATATTAAACAAGTATATCAATTGCGTGTGAAGCCTATCTATGGTTTAGTGAGAGCATTCGTTTGTCTCACTGCTGGCTGCACAAGCTCAAACATCTTTCTCCTCGTTTATTTCACCTGTTCGGAGCCATCTATAGCAGCTGTTATTATAATCCGGCCATTATCCAGCTTCCTCCTCAGCAATGCCGAACCCGCATGTTACCCGAGATTCCTCTTTCAAGTCCAGACATGCAGGCTTTGTCCCTATGGCCGTGTGGGATGGAATAAAGGAGAGAGAAGTTTTGTTCCGTCTGTGTCAGACATGAGAGCCTTGCCGGATTGAAGGCTTGAAGTAAGTTTTCTGATGCAGCTCAAGTAAACAGGGTTCACAGGTGTCGCAGCAGCAGACACCGGGGCAGTGGTGGTGCTCTTTAATTGGCTACAAGGTTACACTGTGGAAAAAAGCCTCAGAGAAGTGGTCGGAGGACGGATGGAGGACGGATGCAGGGGATGAACGGAGCAGATGGGTGAATATCCACAGCACAGAGATAGATGTCTCAATTCTCAGCATAAAAGCACTAAAAGGAACGGAACAGACGACATGTTTTGACTTCGTCGTCGGGGCTTAACCAAGGCAGAGAAAGGGAGCGTTGTTCTTCCCCACTACTGCGTGACAACATCCCACTCTTCATTATTTGTAGCAGGACTGAAATGGCATGTTTTGCAGAGCAACAGCAAAAGATCGTTGCTTTATTGACCACCGTCGTCCCAACGCGAGCCCACTGGCAGCGACTTTGGAGAGAAGAAAGCGGACAGCTCACTATAATTTAGCTAACTGAGCCATTTAGTTCCAGCAGCCAATAACCGTTTTCAGCTGGAGGGACTGTAATGGCATTAATATAGGGCGGCAGAGAGAGAAAATTAAACACTTAATGGAATTGTTTATTTTTCAAGTACACGGTCAAAAGGCATCTTCATTTTTCTCTTGACGTCTTTTGACCCACTTTACTTGATTTGTTTGTCCTTCCTCCTCTGGTCCTGGATCGAGCTTAATTGCAAATAGTGTGCGAGTGTGTGTGTGCTTGTACTCTTATGATAACCTGATTTTAAACGTTTCGAGATACTCGAGTTTAAACAAGAATGAGGGTTGAAGGTTAGGCATGCAGTCGGGCTGTGGAGGAAAGGTTTGTGTATGGCACATTATTCTTTAACCCCCGGCAGCCGTATAAAACCAGCACCTGTCTTCTTCAGAGTCAAAGCAGAGCACACAAACAGAGCATACACAGTGCGAATATTGGCGGTTAAGGCTGTTTATCAGAAATCTGTCTCTTGGTGATTCCAAAAACAACACGGTCTACACAGTGTTTTAATTCATGCATCCCCGAGAGATTGGACCTCAATTATATGTCAAATTTCTGGGTAATTTAAAGGATTATGAAAGAATCGTCAGGTACTAACTCCAAGCAAGAGCTGCGCTTTGATCTCCTTCATCAGGCCGTGAATGCGATAACGCAACAACAAAAAAAGATTAATTTATCCAGGAACCGTGTGCTTTGGCTTTGTGTTTCCTAATGAGCAATCTTCCATGTTCTGTATGCATCTTTAATAAGTGGCATTTAATGAATGAAACACATTGTGTGGTAAGTCATTAACTTTGTGATTGCTTTTGAGGGATTAGGACATTTCTTCTTTGCATTTAAATGCGTGGTGTGGGTCGTTTTTTAATTCTTTGCAGTCCATAGATAGAGTTGAGATTGGAAAAACGCCATTAGTGAAAAGATTATTTTTCGACAAGCTTTGTAGTATTTTGTGCACGTGTGCCACGGCGTAACAGTAGCTGTTTCACACAGCAGCTCAGGTACAGACAGAGAAATGCCACTCATGTGATGCCACTGTTGTCACATCGCTGGCGCTTTTTTTCTGATGACGGATCAATCGCGACAGGAGGAAAGACGGATAATAACTCCCCTGGCGGCGAAAATGTCCCCTCGCATGTGCTCTCTTTTCTGACAGCGTCTTAAAATTAAGCTCATCGCGTGTCACTCCTCCTAAACCGTTTGGAGTGACAGCACATTTGAGGGCACGGAAGAGTCACAACTCATTGCTTTTTGTGTAAAGAAGCTACCAGCCGAGCTGGACATCAAAGCCATTAACCTCACATCATGTATTCTTGTAATCGCTGCTTGGTTGATGTGCCCATGTGACCATCCGTTTTTGACATGTACCGAGCCGTCCAGTGCTCGAGTGGTCTGTCAACTCGCTCGGTACGGGCGGGTAGATGCAGCTTTATATGCTTTTGTATTAAAAACCAATATTTTTGGTGAATGGAGGCATTGGAAGCTGTGTGGCGAAACACATTTCTGACCACAATTGAACGAGCAAAATATGGATGAATATAATTTTAACATTTCTTGGAGAACATATGTGTATATCAGGGCTGACACGTGTTTGTACTTAGTCTGGGAGATTTTGTATCGGTGAAATCAGTGCATTTTATGAGAAGGCCTTGCATGAAATGACCCACAGCAGGAGTCGCGGTCATCACTACTCAACCCACAGGGTCTTTGATTAAAAGGTCCAGCACAATGTTCCAGCACCTATAGATGAAAAGCCAAGGCAATGATGAATACATGCGGTTGATCAGCATACTTGCCAACCTCCAGACATCATAGCTTTAATGATGCCGATCAATCATTCTGAAGCGTGGACACATCCTTTATTTAGCATCTTGCTCAATTGGTATCTGGAGAAAACTGTGGTTCAAGATGCGTTTCTATTCCTATTTGATGGAATGAATTCCTAAGATGACACATGCTGTTATAGTTGCATGGACAGACATTCATTTGCAAACATGAATAGAACCAAAAATACATACATTTATGAACATTATTAAAGGCTATCCACCTTCAAAATCAGTTCAAAAGAACACATATGGAACATGTGGATGAAGGGTTACTTGAGCTGATCCATAGGTACGTCTCTCTCTCTCTCTCTCTCTCTCTCTCTCTCTCTCTCTCTCTCTCTCTCTCTCTCTCTCTCTCTCTCTCCAGGTGTCATCCGAACAGCTCTGCCCAACATGGACCGGGAGACGAGGGATCAGTATGTGCTCGTCATCCAGGCCAAAGACATGGTCGGCCAGATGGGCGGCCTCTCCGGCACCACCACCGTCACTGTGACGCTTACCGATGTCAACGACAACCCGCCTCGGTTTACTCACAGTAAGACTCCTGTTCCTGTTGTCCCTACGTGGTCAATTAAAGTTTGACACGCACAGTACATGCCGTGTTTTCAACAGCTCCTCCGCAATCAGCAGTAAAGCCATCAGCTCCCTCGGTTCATTTGCATGTGTTCTTTCTTCCAGCTGAATGGGGCTTAAAGATCTATTATCGTCGGGAAAGCCACTTGAACTCACAGAACCAAATGAGGGCAGATACTCTGTATGTAATGGATGGTGGTACAGAAATGCCTGGGCTGTTATTCCACCCTTGAAAGGAAATCATTGGAAACATTTTAATTTGCTCTATTACTCTGCAGCAACACTTTTCCTGTGTGGTAGAATAAAGTTGAACAGAAGATCCTGTTAGAAGCGAAATACCCTCGTTAAATCGTCACCATTAAACCTCATCTCACTCGCTGTCCAAAGTTGTGTTAACTGCCGTCCAGACACGGCCCTCTCTTCATCTTTGCAACCTCCCTGCATTTATATTTTGAACAAACAGTTGGACTTTTACAACTAAATTAAAAAGCAGCCTTCCTGCAAGGTGTGCACCTCCGTGCTTTGCTCTTCATCAGAGCCGGGGGCTGCCTCGGCGTTCGATACCGGGATCAATCGGGCTCCGTTTATTTTTGTTTTGTTGTCAGCCTATTTCACGGGCTGCAAATGGTTTCCAGGCCGCGCTTTGAGATTCAAAGGCATGCAGTGCTTCTCATGATAATCCGAAGCGCCGGCAAACGGTTTACCGCTGATACCCCAACCACTCGCCACTCGCTGTGAAGCAGAGTCAATTTGGGGGGGAAGAAAGGTTCAAGACTGCACAACAAGTCATCAATGCAGTGTTAACCCAGTGCTGTCATGATGGGAAGAAAGAGACATTGGAAGAATTTGGGTTTTTGCTCCTGCTGTTGCGCTCACAGGGTCATGGGTCAGAATCAATAGAGCATTAAGGAGCATCGGAGCTGACATAGAGTCCAGTACCTTTAGCTGGTCCTTGGAAGAAATGAAAGAAGAAGAAGAAGCCAAGGTTAGCTTGCGTGAGCGGACAGGGTCGGGGTGGGGGATGGGAAAAGAGGTAGGTGCACGGGGCAAATCGGAGGGAGGAAAGCAATTCTTCGGTCTTTTAAAGAGCTGCTATTCCACGGCAAATTAAAAAGCCATTATAAAGATTACATGGCGGCAAACAATGTCAGGCAGATTAGCATTTAGACGGTGGCTGAGGGAGACACTGTGAGGAACACAGAAAGGTCTGGTAATGAGCTCTGCCATGGTGATTGGGGAGATTATGATTATGAATATGATTCCCTTCTTTATTCTTATACGAGTACTTTAAATCCAAAGGGTCAGAGAAAAGCCAAGGGAACACAATGGAGAGCTTTTGAGTAATAGAATCTTCAAGTGGACATTTCATCCCATGAAAGATACGGAAAGGATCTCAGTATTGCTCTTTTTTTTTCTTACTTTGTCATTTTTGAATAACCCATTACATCCAGGCAGCATTAGGGGAGCTTTATATTTTGCAAAATATTCTCTCCCAGCTGTAACACCTACAGAAATATGACAACTGAAATTGGTCTTTGCTTTCTTAATTGTATATCCAACCTATATATTGCATCATCCACCGCCTATGCTGCAGTATGAAGGGGAAGCAAAGTGCTTTATTCCATGTGTGTCACAATTTCTGCCCGTCTGTGTTACGCAACATGAATTTATTGAGGAGCCGCGCAGCCGAATCAAAGCTGAAGGGGGCATAAAAAAAAAAAGAAAGAAGCTGAGCTGCTTGAAGGTGAGTCGGTGGGGGAAATAAGCACATCCATTACCAGCATCCGCTCCTGTCCTTCCTCTTCCAGAAAGCTATCAGTACACGGTGCTGGAGTCGCTGCCGGTGCAATCTGTGGTGGCCAGAATCAAAGCGGCTGACGCAGATATCGGCTCCAACGCGGAGATGGACTACAGGATCATGGACGGCGACGGGCCTGGCATGTTCAACATAACAACAGACGAGAACACACAAGACGGGGTCATTATTCTCCTGAAGGTACAGCACATGAAGCCGGATGAGACACAGAGACAGCCTCTGGTTCTGTCAGAAACTAAAGCCTTGTACGGGCTTGACTATTCCACACACAGCTAACTCTAATATGTTTCTACTTGCAAATACTCATAAAGACATATCAAAATGCTACTTTTTATTTTTTCATCCAGAAGCTAATGTGTTAGTTACTACAGTACACGTCAATGTGTAGCCAACCCACGGATATGAAAGATTCCTAAAGATCAATGTGAAATATTAACGCGTGTGAAGACTCCTAAACCCACGATGAATTGATCCTATTAACAAGTGTTCCCTGTGCAGCCTGACATAGCGGAGTCCTCTGTGCCATACATCAAAAACACATCAATGAGCCGCACTGGGCCATGCGCTCCTACATTACCATGAACCTGGCGACTCTAACTTATTTTGAGTCAATCCTGCATACAACGTCCTGCGGCTGTCAATATTTACTCGAGCACCAAATGTGTATTAATCCACTGCTGATAATAGCCCCCCCCAACAAACACACACATACTATTTACTCCTGTTTGAGGAACATTTTCCTGTGAACTAGAGTGCGCTGCTGTTTCAGGAACTTGCTTACCGGTAGTATTTTTATTTCAGAAAGAAACTACATATTTGTGACTAAATGTTTGACGTATTTAGGAGGACTGACTGGGCATAGGGCTGAGTGCACAGACAGGGTGGGGGAGTCAGAAAGTATGAAGAGACTGCAGCTTTGTTGATTTTGGTCTTTTCATGGGATTTGGCACCATGAGAAATACATCTGAGCGTTGTACTTTTTCCTATTTGGATCTGTGGTGCATTGGATCGTACTCTAGCATTGTAGCAAGATTGTAGTTCCTACACACTAATTAATTTTTTCTTTGGTTATAATAAACAGAATAAAATGATAATAAAACAATTTCAACTGGAGGAAAAGCACCGGTTTCCCTCTCTCCTCTCCTCACCTTGTTCCAAGATGTCTCCTGCACCTTTGGATCAGGTGATAATCACGAATGACAAATCAGCATTGACTACCTCCAACACCTTGGATCGAAGTTTACATCCCATGGTCACTCGAAGGTTTAATACCACAGCAGCTCCAGATCTGCGCTCACCCCAACGCAGCACAGAGATCACTGTAAGGACCGATGACGGGAGCAACGACTTTAACACTTAAAAACACTCCTCTCACCACGGGAGCCGAGCTTTCTATAAATAATATCATTGATATCTGCCGACATAAATTAGATATAACATCTCAAGTTAAATGTGTAACCAAAGCCACTTATTCATTTACGCAGGAAATCCGTTGCATATTCTTGCCTCACTGTCTGAGGCTCTCTGAGGCTCATGGCTCAACACGTTGCATTTCATGCTTTCGGAGGACTTGAAACGGGCTCCTCGGGCCCCGTGACACTTCATTGCTGCAGCTCTTTTGTGGGAGAGGGCAGAGCCTTTGTCGGACACTTGCAACCGTTTGTTTTGCCACGAACTCGAGACAGTTGCAACATCGGAGAGAGTCGCTGATAATGAAAGTGTCAAATCAACGTTCTTCTGCAGTATGTTATTCGTCGCAGTGGGGAGTTCGATAAGCCAGGCAAAATGACAAAAAGCATTTACCTCTCGATGCTTTTCGCCATGTTGTGTGCCTTTCTTAAAAATCAATAGTGTTGCTTCACGGCACAAAGCAACTATAATCCATCAGCAAATGACTTTAAGTTTGACTTTCCATCCACATCCTTAATAGGGATCAATATCTCAACATTGTATGAATGAGTCACAGACGTACATACGTATATAAACTGTTCTTTTACCCTTGACTGACTATAAATGTGGAGTACTCATAGCAGTGTAGTCTTCAAGTACATTTCCAACAAAGAACAACTCAGCGTTTTCGGCCACCTCTCTTATTTTGATAAGTAAAGTGAACATCTCTCACATATGTTGTGTATTCTGTCTCCCCCCCCCCTCCCCCCAGCCTCTAGACTTTGAAACAAAGAGCACCTTCTCTCTCAGAATCGAGGCCACGAACAGGAATATTGACTCCGACTTCTTGAGCGTGGGCCCATTTAGTGACACGACATCAGTCAGGGTGACAGTGGAAGACGTGAACGAGCCGCCCGTCTTTGCCACACCGCTCAGCAAGATGGTTGTTTCGGAAGATGCCAGGGTGGACACCTCCATCGGGAGGGTCTCTGCCAATGACCCGGACACCTCCAACAAAGCCATCAGGTAAACATTTGCCCAACTGCCAGAACATCTGTTCTCGTGTAATTCAAGTTTTCAGAAAAGTGTACAAACGAATGTTCCAGAGCTGTTTTGTTAAAGAACAAATGTGCTCTTAGAATCCCAAATGAAGCGCCCGAATCAAGTAATGAATGTGTTCATATCGTATTCAACTACATAATCTGCATACGCAGAATTCATAGACCCCTTGAAAGTCGCCCCATGTGGCTGTCGCAAACACAACGCCAGATGGCGGGAAGGCCGAGGAGTGCTACATTTGCAAAAAGTGAAATGCCATCTTAAACAAGAGAAGGGCATTCCTTCAGGAGGGTCAAGGCTCAACACTTGCGTCGTGGCATTTGCGAGTCAAAACAAGCACTCATATTGCCAATCTGTGCGTTGTCAGTCTCGAGATCCCCCTACTACTTTGCATTAATTGAATGAATATGGCGGTATTCATGCTTGGTCTGTTAGGATTGTAAGTGATCGTAATCAGAAAATCAAATTACTGCACCATTGTTGCTGCAAATTGCCTCTTTTTGCTCCTGTGACTGTTATCGGCGTCTGCAATATATTTCACTACATCTGTTGAAATTAAAATTATTGTGGAACTAATGCAGCCACAAGAGTCAAATTACATTGCAATAATACCCTTTGGATGTAGGCTAATTGAAGTTGTAATTTTCTCTGGAAATACGAGTTGCTGCGCATTGAAAGGGTGTCGTGTGCTGAGGGCCAAGCAGAGAGACCTCAATTTGATCAACATATAATAGGGTTTTGTTTCATGCTATGAAGGTCCAAGTTTCTGCTGCAGTTCTGAATTTCAAGTGAGTACTTTATAAAATGGAAAACATCTTATACGTGAGATAAAATGTAAGCACCATTCATTGATGGTTGATTAAAGCTCTCTCTGTATCAATTGAACATCTTCAGAGTGATTTCTGTACAGTTTGATAGAAGAAATACGACTAAAATGTCATCAATCAATCAATACCTCCATCCTTTGTCCAGGTACTCCATTGACAGAAACACCGACTTGGAGCGCTTCTTTAACGTGGACGCTCTAAGTGGGGTCATCAGCACAGCCAAGCCTCTGGACCGAGAGGCCAACTTGGTCCATAACCTCACCATCTTCGCCATCGAGAACCGTGAGTTTGCTTACTGAAATAAAATAAAAACAAGTATGTAAGCTAAGCAGTAAAACAGGGTTCTGATAGCATGAAATAACAGTTTGATCATATATCTGTCTTTAATGTACTAGCACTAACAAGCTCAACACTGCAATGCTAGAGTTAAGCTGTTTGTTTATTTGCATGTCCAAATTGAGCTCAATTCTGTACATCATGCATGTAGCCATCAAGTACAGATATTATTCATTTCTTTACAAGATTCTCATTTCAAAAGGAGTTGAAACTGTCAACAGTGTTCTCGACCAACTAATGGATCTCAAGTTAGCTCATTTAGCTAGCTGCAGCAGCTAATTAGCTTGCAACAGTTGTCAGTGCGGCCGGCAAAATCGATGTTTCCTGGCTAGAAACGAGAAGCCTGTTTTTCTCTAAGCCTTTTGGAAATTGTACAAAAAAATCCTCATAAAAGACTGAGACATGTGAGCGGTAAATCCGCCACCAGGGCTTAGCGAATGGTCAGATACTTGTTAGGATCTAAGGTTTCATATACTTTGTCATTGTGACGCTGCTGCATCTGTCCTGTTGTCATCCTCATGATGTCCTATAGCCCTGTGTGCAGAGGGCAGGACAGTTGCTGGGGTTGTCGTAGGGCTGTCGGCGAATGTTAATTCACGTACAAGACAGTCGACCTCCATGTGTCCATGAGCTGGGGGGGGGGGGCGGGGCGGGGGGGCGAGATGCTGACTAAGAGTGGGCGATCTCATCCACGGGTGAACTATGTTAATGCGATGTGAAGAAGTGCCGCCTGCCTTTTTGATTATCTCTCAATGGCTCGAAGGACACGAGTGCCTTTTTTTTTTTTCTTCCCCCGTATCATTCCACTTCCATCATGCAAACACAATGGACAACAATCCACAGCGCATGATCCGCAGAGCTCTCTCGACAGCTCCGTCACATTAGTACGAGTTAAAAAAAGAAGACCGGCCTGTCAGCCTGGCGGTTCCTCTGCTTTAACATCTTCTCACTGAACACTGTGTATGAAGAGTATTCATTTTTCATCATTCTTTGCTCCAAAGATGTGTTTTTATTTACGGCACACAGACACACCACTCGGTTGATTCCCCGAGTGTGAGCGCTTGCCTGATATAGCAACAAAGAGAAGGCAGCATATAATAACAGCCATATGAAATGTCACAACAGTCCCTCGTGCATGAGGTGCTGGCTTCTGACTCATCGTGACATTGGGAGCTGTTTCCAGCTGAAAACACCTTTGGGTTTACGGACTGGCCACATAATCCACTGCCCTGCATGCCTGATCACAGTATTTATAGTACATAGGTTCTCTCTAACCGAAGAGAGTGCAGGGACTCCTGGGTTCAGGGATGTTGTGCATGTTGAGCTGCAGTCGCTCACATTTCATCCGGTCATGGCCAGACCGGCCTGTGGCCCGAGGCTCCGCGCGTCCTTTTTATCACCGTCAAATCAGCCGCCCCCGAATGTCAGCGCGTCATCTCTGGCCCCGGCATTGGCGGCGACGCCAGGCCTAATCATCATCTTGCACTCAGACGCAGCCATTTAGCCATCAGTGTGTGTCAGGCAGACAGAGGCGTGAAGCCCACAGTGCAAGATGGCTCGTCCGCTCGCGCAGCCTTTCCCCGACAACAAGCCGGCACCGAGTGTAATCACTTTGGCTGATCCACGGCAGAGGACGCCAGCTGTTGGAGGTACACTATTTCATTACAGCAGCAGTCATCCCCCCCCCCCCCCCCCCCCCCCTCCTCCGCGATTAATTAAAACACATGAGAAAGATCAATATTCCATAAAATAGCCAAGTGCATCAAGGCAAAGGATTAAAGTGTTCTAAAGAAAGTTTGCTGAAAGCTCTGACAGGAAGAGGGGATTCTCTTCTCTCTCTCTTTTTTCCCCTTCAGAGGACCCAACCCAAATTGGAAAAGGCGTCGCTCTCATCACTGTGCTGGACATAAACGATAATGCGCCGGTCTTTGCCATAGACTATGAAACCATCCTCTGTGAAAACGCCATGCCAGGACAGGTAAGACCCCAGAAATGTCCCTGCAGTCTGTCCAGCTTCCCTTCCTTTTCTCTCCCCATGCTCGCTTGAAGTTTGACTCACAAAGACGGCCTGCTGACTCTCAAAGCCATTAAAACTCTTTCTTGTTCCTCAAAACAAGTCCACTGTGCACATATCCACTTCACAGCTCGAGGTCATCCCAGGGAGACGGCATCATTAGTACGAGACACATCCTTAAGATTTAATGGCAGGTATTGTAGGTGTTATCATCCATTGGAGATGTAACTCTCATTCCATACTGTCAAAGCCGACTGAATTAATGGCGGTGCTTGACTCGGCCTGTGGTCCTAATCCACAATGATATCCCGACGTAATGTGATACCTCATGATGGGAAGGATTGCTGCACTGCCGTGGTTTGACTTTCCGTTCTGAGGCTTTGTGTAATTAAACGATCGCCACAGAGGGGCAGCGAGGCAGAGGAGGCATCGCAAAATCATGAAATAGGGACCCAGAGAGATTCGATGTGATCCAGGAAAAGAAGCTGCAGCCATGCGTGGCATTTTCCCCCCGTGTTAGCATTCGGCTTCATTGTTGCTAAATGACTTGTGTGTCTGCGGCGGCGATTCGTCTGTTGCTGGCATTTGGGAAATACAATCAGAGGCGAAGTGTAAAGGAGGCGCGTAGACCTGAATAAGTACAATTGATCAGAATGATGCACTGTATTGGATTATGGCTATTAGGCCCCTCTTAAATATGCTATTTGCATTTATATATTTCAGAGTTGTTTGTCACCGTGCTCACGGGAGGGTGAACAAATTTCATTTGCAATAATGGGAGACCATATTTCATGTCTGCATTTTTGTTTTTTCTGTGCGCATGATGCTTGACCACAACGTGGAGCCTCACAGGTGAAGCTTTCTGGGGTTTCTTTGTTCTATTTTTCTCTTTGTCTAACAAAAAAAAACAACTTAATGAAGTTTGTACAATTCAGCCTACCTCGAGGTGCTTTGAGATATTGCTAAATCTATATTTAATTAATCACATTCTGGCCTTAGGGTGCAGAGTATTTGCTGAAATAAACATTGCCTCTACATTAGTTGCCATCATTATTGAAGAAAGCGCTTCCACCACAGCTGAATGTCTATCTTTGGTTGATGATGCTGCCACTTATCTTGGGATGAGTGTTGTTGCGCAGTAATATCACATTTAGAGCATCCTACAGCAACCATCTATCATCCATCAGTACACCCTGGCTTTCAAATTCAAAAGATAATTTGTACATTTCCCCCCACTAGCATCTGATAAATTATGGCGCAGCGCCTACGACAATACCGAAACAAAGTAATTCCCCAACAATTCAAACCGGCCCCCGAGGACAAAGCAACAGCCATGGCCCATGACAGCATCATCAGCAGGAAAAAGGTACAGCATGTCTGTAATTACTCAGCTGAAGCAGACGGATTGCTTACTCACTGCCAGTGGTAGCTGAGCTGCGAGGGAGCCTCTAGGTGTAGCTATGCGAGCCGCTCTGCTGCAAAGCGAGGAGCTGTTGGTGACGGAGACCTCTGTCCTCGTCCACACCGGCGAGAAGACGCGCTGCAATCAAATCCTCTCCATGTAGTCCTGAAGTGGTGCAGTCGTCGCACGAGCTGCTGTAGCTATACGAGCTCGTTTTTTAAACATGCTAATAGTTTGTGTGTCTGTGGTTGTGGGTGGATTGTTTTTTAACCTCCTTTATATTCAACTGAAGAGAAATGTTCCACAGATTATCTGACTGATGAATATTGAAAATGTAAATAGCTGCAGCGGGTATTTAGTTAGCTTACAATGTATTTAGTTAGCTCACAATGTATTTAGTTAGCTTACAATGTATTTAGCTAGCTTACAATGTATTTAGTTAGCTTACAATGTATTTAGTTAGCTTACAATGTATTTAGTTAGCTTACAATGTATTTAGCTTGTTGGTAAGTTTGGTAATTTAGCTGAGTTGGTAAGTTACAAGTGAAATTAAAAATAAATCACACTTCTTCGTGTGAATTAATGACATTTGAAATGTGTTTTACATTAATTGCTTACATCTCCGTGATCATGTGTGTCGATACCATGCAAATTTGTAACATGTTGTAAAACATTATTAAAAAATAGAAAAAAAAAGAATACATGTTAAATGACATGATCAATGCAAAAAGCACAAAAACACAATATTTCATGTTTCAAAGATTTCATGTGACTACATTGATATGTGATTTTCAGATATTTCACGTGTGAAATTTCCCAAAACGAATGTTTTTTTATTGTGAGTTTTTATTCCTACAATCACAATAAAGCTCAGAAACCACATCTGACTTCATGACATGTGTAATATATTTTGTACATTTCACCCGTGAAATATCTGAAAATCATAGGCCGATATGATGCAAATGCATAATGTACAGTTAACAAAATAAAATGCAAATGTGTGTTTCACTCGTGATGTGTGCTTCCTCATCTCCTTCACCTTATTGCTCCTACAGACCAGATGTGCTCTTATTTTTATTTTTCTCTTATCCAATTTCTATTAAATCCCACTCAAACGCAGCCTTGTGTTTAGGCATCACTGAAGTGCACCAGCGGGATTGCACCTTCAGTCTGAATAATGAAGGCAGGCAGAATGGAAATTTCATGATGAAATGTACACCCCAAAAACGCATTGAGAGCAAAGGGAAGGAGAGAGGTTGACATTTGAATGCAGAACCCAGTTTGAATTACAACTAGGTGTCGGCTTGTCTGTCGGCAGACAGACTGGTTGGACTCGTAACCTGTCAGATGTGCGCTCTGCCATCGCCCTGATTCCTAATTAATTAAAAATGCTCCTGTTGTGTACTGTATGTCCAGCTGTAGCGCCGAACAGTTGGCTGTACTAGCTGTGTTTGCTTCCCTGTAAAGCGAAAATCTCCGGCCGCCCACTGGCTGTCACGCCCATTGGCTTATTCGCAGCTGCGACAAAGATGAAATCACAACATTTGCCAGTTGGGGCCGGGGCTGACTCTGTGGCTCTGTAGCACAGATTAACAGGGAGTGCAGGGATGGAATAACCTGCCATTTTTCAGGCCTAATTAAGGCCGTCTCATGGCACTGGCTCTCTCCAGAGATGCCACTTGTTACGGATCATCGGTGCGTCTGTCTTCTGCCATAATACTAATTGATATTATGATGGGGTGGACAGGGCCGGGGCAGTAGGGATGGCAGGGGGGGGTTCACCTTGTACAATCACTTCAGTGTAACCATTACATACATGAGTGGACTTGGCATTCTGCTGCCCCCAATCTGCTCCACTACCCCTCCCTGAACTCCTGCAGCCTCCCCGAGGAGGCCCGGCATCCTCCCGAGGTTCATGAATGTTGGGTCGTCATGGAACAGGAGTTTTCAAGCTGGGGAAACAGCGGAGAGACGTGAGGCAAAGATACTTTGTTATGAGATTTTCTAAATATGTTCTGAAAAATGAATCCAGTCGGGAGTTGTGGACATCCATGCACTGCAAACATCATACCTTCTGCTTGCGTTCCCCAAAGTGTTATAGGAACTATAGTTCCAAAGCTTACAGCATGATTATCCCACAAATAAAACTAAGACGAAGCCTTTATATTGAAATATTGTTTCTGACATTATGACTTGATGTACATGTACTGCCCTGTGTTAAAAACATGTGGATATACTTTGAAAACTTTTAGTCAAGAACATTTATCGTGTCTTCTCCCCCCACTTTTCCCAAATCAAAACTTTACTCGACACCTCTAAACTACTGCCTCGGCTGTCAACATCAGTCACACAAACACAAGGAACATCTTCACACCTCCAGTCTTCATTCAAATTATCAGGTTGTTATGAGTGTTGCGTCGAGATGAAAACAGATATGTCAAGACGCAGAGGGACGTGGAAGAGATTAGTGTGTGGCAGCGTACCGCCTGTTCTATAAAAAGACAGAGCACGGAGAAAATGTAATCTCAGATCTCACCGGGAGATCACTTTAGCCTTCGGCTCGTTGGGATGAGGCCAACGAAACACGTGTTAGGACCAATCACAGCAAGTGATTCGGCCAATCAATGTGAAATGAGAGCACCAGCTTATTTGTTGAATTGTACATATTGACCGCCATCACAGAGCATTTGTGTTGAATGTGCATGTGTGTGTGTGTGTGATGACAGCAGGGTGACATGTGTGCGCGGGTGCTGTTGATTCGTTGGTGCACACAGTTATAGGTGTCACACGGGTGATGTTTGGGTCGTCGATGTCATAGGAAAGGTGTGAAAAACGCAGGATCACCTCTCCCTCCCTTCCTTCCTTCCTTCCTTCCTTCCTTCCTTCCTTCCTTCCTTCCTTCCTTCCTTTCGTCAACACAACCCCCCCCCCGGGGAGTGCTGCCGCCATGGCAACAACTGCCACCTATTTGATGCGATGCTTATTTATACTCTTAGTTCAACTTTTTAAGTGGCCGGCTTGATTTCGACATGCGACTCATCCGGTTGACTATATCTGATAATTACCGTCTTATTACAGACAATATCGACACGCTGCAGATTTTGAGAGGAGTAAAGGAGTTGGTTTTAAAATGCAGCGTATTTACTCTGCTGGTGACAAAGAGTGGAAAGTATTATTCAAGCTCGTTATCTCTCCGATTTGTTCACACACCAAAGCCTCTCTGTCTAGCCATGCTACATTAGCTGGTATTTCTTTCCTCATTATAGAGGCCACATGTCTACCTGTCTCTCCAGCGAACGCCGCAGTCGGCACAGACGCACCACCGCTCACGGAGGCTTTGTGCCAAAGGTGCAAGGGATTATGGTCCTAGTAGTTCACTAAGATACTTCAGGTGTTTGGGATTGATTAAATCACGGATGTTCGAACTCCATAACCGTTGAAAACACACATTTTAATTGGCAGGATTTGATGTGTGTGGAAGTTTTGAGTGAGCAGTCAGTGTTTGTGAAGGTTCAGCTCAATCATCCAGGTGCTACGTAGTCTGGAGACACGTGTGTCCAAACGACCAGACTGACGTCTTCAATCAAAGATGATGGAATCAGTAGTTGGCATTGGATTAAAGACGGAAGTGTTTTTTGATTGTTGTTGAAGCTCATTTGTGGGACTCTTGATATCAGTATGATGCCTGATCTTTATACCGATGCCTTGTGGTGGAGAATATATAAATAAACAGTTATTTTTCATTTAACAGGATATGCTAAACAGCTCATTGCATATTCTTTAAACTTTTCCTGATTTAAAATATCTTAATTTGTTCTAATTGTTTTTATTTTAGGAAATGTCAGATCGGAAAGAAATAAACGGCGCATCTGTCCAAGCTTTCAATCTCAAATTTGACACTTGACACGTGTTAATACTCAATACGATGAACACATTACAGTTCAGAGTTTGTCTCTTTTTGTTGTTGTTTGCAAGCTACTGTCAATTTTGCCATAACATGGTATCACGGGAATTTAGTTCTGTAAATACTGGCATTGGGTAACTTTCAGCAGACGCTCCTGTGCCTCTTAAATGCCCACTTCTGTCTGAATCCAACCTCCAGTTTATAACTCAAGCTCTCTGTCAATCCAGATCAACCCACAACACAGCTGTTTCACTGAGCTGACTTAGCCCTTCGCTTGGCAAGAAAACTTAAAAAAACATATTCAAAAACAATATGGAAAGGAAATATCCCTCTTTGGTTGCTTGCATGCCAGTGATAAGGGTTCGCAGGTTGACATCCGAGTCAATAATTCATCGATTTGTACATCATTATGAGATTATTTTAAACTCCCACATATTACTCAAAAATCCAGTATTGTAGGTGGTGCTTTGTTTTAAGACGAAGCAAGTCAAACATTTCGGGAATCGCTGTTTTAAGGCACTGTTTATACCCAGAAAAGTTTTTTATCATTTTAAATTGTACTGAGTGTCCAAAGGTTTTCAGCACACAGGAGATGTCCCTATATTTCAGATACAAGCAGAACATCTAATGCCAGTCACTGCAAGATGGCAATATTTGCACTACCAATGAATGTGTATGGAAGTGTGTGTGTTCATGCCCCTGTTGTTTGCACATTCTCCTCCTCCTCCTCCTCCTCCTCCTCCTCCTCCTCCTCCTCCTCCTCCTCCTCCTCCTCCTCCTCCTCCTCCTTCAAAGCGACAAACAGAGACACCTTTGTCCTTTTTATATCCTTTTTGATCTGATCTGTGCAGCCGATGTGTGAACTCAAAACATACCTCTAATTCGGTGATTCATGGGCCTCCTCAGTCTTGCCTTGCGACAGGCACCAGTCTGCCGCCGCCGTTAATGTCTTTCCGCCAGAATTTATGTCTCCATCCATGCCTCTCTCCTCCTGTCTGCTACTCAACCCATTAGAGAATTCCCCACCAAAGGTTCTCAGGAATGCCTCGCATCAGAGCCCCGCTAATGAAAGGCATTATACATTACAAAGTGTTTGATTTAAGGATGATTTACAGTCCTTTCCCTCAGCAGAGGGAAATAGAAACCTTTCCGGAGATGAGCTCCCGAATCCATCCGCAATATTCAAAGGACATCAAAGGGTTGAGATTGTGTAGAGGATTCATCGTCGGTGTAAGAGCCACAAAGCGAGGTTTCTATCAGAGGTGAAATTTCCATAACAGAGTGAGAGGCATGTGAGTTATTATGATCCCAGAATCAATGGCAGCTTTCATGATATGTCGTCGGGCATGCACACACTGCATGTTTAGGTGCTCAGTGGTCGTGGCACCGATGTGGTGCTGACACAAACATCAATTCTGTCTGTGTACACAGATATCCCAAACGTTCTTGAGCTGGAGCAGATAACCTCTTTACATTTGTATGAATTCCCCTTGTGCTGCAATACCAAACAGGGGAAAAAAAACGCAGACTTTATGATGACTTTGGCTGATGAAATAGCAACTATTTTAACTTTGTTAAGAAACAAGAGTAAAATATTCATGAATTTTTCACCCCGCCTGCCAGTTTTAATAATTGGCAGGATTGTTGTTTGCCACCTACACCAACCCCTAATACCTGACAGCTTGTAACCAGCAGCAGTTAATCACAGCTGACAACTGATAATCCATGTCTCACCACTGATGGATCATTGGCTTTTATTTTTTTATTTTTTTTTCACAATTTAGTTTTTGCCTTGATGTTTGTCGCAGCGCTGCTTGGTGCTGGGAGATGTGATAATTTAGTGTGAATTGCTTCTAAGGATCTCCTGGATCCCGTCCACGGGTGTGAGTTGTCACCGGGTTGAGTTCCTAGACTGCTGCCTACAAAAGGATTCAGGAGGTTTGATCTAAATTTACAAGGACACTGCTGCAGTAACTCCCACTTTGACGGCCGTCGTGGTGGCTATCATTCGTCGTCCATATGGCGTGTTTGTGTGTGATATGCTCCTCCTGTACAGCATGTACCGAGTGGATCTTACTGCATCTAAGTGCTGCTGCACAGGAGAAATGAAAGCCTTTTTTTTTATTTTTTTATTTGCTAAAAGAGCACACTTGATTTTCAGATAGCACGTTTTTACGCATACAAATAATCTTTACAGCACATGCTGGTGGGTGTAAATAAATTGGATTATTTGGTAATTTGATTTCCTGCATTATTTATAGATGTCAACACTAAAGGGAGGAAGATTCTGTGCAGTCTGGAGTTCAGAGGCAAAAATGAAGTGGGCCGGAAACAAATGGCAGTCACTTGTTAACTCAAAGATATGAACGCTTGTCTTGCATCGCCTCGAGCAGCAGCCGCTCTTATCATGAGTCATCTTCATACTTGTATTAATGAAGTGGGAATGTCTGACTGCATAAGATACGCAGGAGCAGAAACAACAGTCAGACGACTAACCTGACATTCAGTATGTGTCGGGTTAAAAATGGTGATCGATCCAGGCAGGTGCATGTGACGCATGTGCGTTAGTGATGAGGGCAAGAAGAATGTGCGTAATATCCATTAACCCTTTAATAGTCTTCGCAAGTGGAGGAGCACATTTTGAGGCGCATGTGATGTTTTGTTGGAAACCAAATTGAAACTTCTCAAGCACTTGGTTGAAGTGAGTTAAAATGTATATGAAATGATAATTCCCAGAGTTTCACAACAGTTTTCGGAACCAGACCTTCATTACAGGATGTTAGAGACAGTTTTCATAAATAATAGTATATTTTTTCATTAGTTTAGTTTAGAAGACTGAGAAAATCAATTATTTACACATCCAGATTAACTTTGTCTCATTGTTAACTGCTGTCAGTGTAATAAATTAGTTATTTAATTGTATTTGTTGTCAATGTTATATATATTTTTACTTTGTCAATGATAATATAGTCACTACTGAGGTAAATCCAGCATGGTGCTGATATATAGATGAAAAAAAAAATGTAAAAGCCAAATTGAAGCACTTTAACAGTTGTGAAAATTGACATACTTCACTTTTATCACTGAAGGAAGTGCAACATCTGCCCAAAGGGTGTGTCCAAATTTAAGAAATACTTGTCAGTATACGAGTCAGATATGGCTCATAGAAATCCACAAAAGAAATGTATCCATCGCTCAAAATACTGTAACTTTTCATCTTTTCGTGTTTACGTTTACACGTTTACGTTGACTTCAGGTGGAGATGAATGTTCGCCATGAAAGGACATCTCAACTATTTGGTAGAGGCTAACGCCTGGAAAAAAATAAATGTATTTTTCTTGTCATTGCCCAAAGAAACTGCAAAATAAATAAAATCCATCGGGGTTTTTCTGGGTTGGGCTGTTAATTCACAACATGGATGTTATGGTCTGAGGTGTGGGGACAAGGAGAATAGTTGCTGGACAATAATTAGCTTGAGAAGAAATCACCACCCGAAAGAAAACACTTCGTCCCTAAGCTCTTGCCAAATAAGCACTTACTGCACTTGAGGAGATAAATGACACAAAACCACAGCCAAACATTGTAAAACAAATCCTTTCCATCAATCACAATCAAGTTGATTTTCTCTAGTTCGCTCACACCATCGCTCGGCTTTTTAAGAAAGATTTACAGTTCCATATAAATAACTTTATGACGGACTGAAAAGTGATGCAAATACAATGCTTTCCTTAAACTGATAGTTCTTACCGCATGCACACATTGAACAATTCACAGCTTCAGTCAACACCTAATCTGCCAGTGAGATCCGATAAAGAGCAGCGAGATAACGCATCTTCAATGTCTTGTTGTCCTCAGGTGATCCAGACCATCAGCGCAGTCGATAAGGATGAACTTCTGAGCGGCCACCGCTTCTACTTCGCCCTTGCTGCACCTGTAGCCGGCAACCTCAACTTCACCCTGCGTGATAACAAAGGTGTGACAACCCGTCCGTGTTATTGCTAGAAACATACACGGTGTTACTGCTGTTTTGTGATCATCTGTGATTTTAAAATGTAGACATTTTCCTATCTTGCAGAAAAATTCTCGGGAATCAGCATTGAATTCAATAACACCAAAAAAAAAAAAAAAGACCATAGAAGATACCAAAAAGTAAAATATTGAATATCACGTCAATGTTTTTCAAAGTAAAAGTATTTTTAGTGGACTTTTGTATTAATTTTGCTGCAGAAACCCTGGAGTGAGTCACCAATTAAAATATTATACTACAGGTCTCCCACCTTGTCAACCCCGTTGCATTCAGCTGCTAAATCAAACGCTCCCTTGAGAAAACTGCCAGTGGCCTTCGGCCTCCACAGATAAAGGGTGTTGGTCAAGTTAGGTTCGGTCTATTTGCTGCTTACTTCCCTTCGAATTGAGCCTGGCAGCAAAGCAATTGATACTTTGGCCATTGCTCACTCTGGCTCTCTCTATATCTGCCCCGAATCTGGTCACAATCTACTCTGCAATCTGACTCAGGAGAAGGAGTTACAGAGGAACTGGTGCCCCCCCCCCCGGCGTGCCTAGCCGTGCCAAATGAAACCATAATTCTGCCATGACAATGCCCTCGCTGCCCTTTGCTGTAATTCTTTATCAAAACTGAATGCAAAAGCAAACTTTGGAGCGCTTGAATCCACGACAGCAGGATGTCTATGTACACAGAATAACTCGAACCTTAACGCACAGGCTGGAAGCCGCCTTTGTACCATAATGATTCGCTCACCACCTACACGCAAGGTAGTGGGTGAATGAAGAAAATGAGCATATAGCTTTAAAAATGCATAATAATGCGGCCAGACTCCATCACAATCCCCACTGTTTTATGCTTTTGTGTAGAGCTGATGCACTCTGTGAGGTGTCTTTAGTTTGAGCTCGGGTAAAGCAGCAGCAGCCAGGTTGTGCCACCAATATGTTGATTATATGTATATGTATGTATGATTATGTTATTTATTTATTATGTCTCAGCTAAACCAATCTGCTACTGGCTGTAGCTTCATATTTAATGGTAAAATATGAATCTAGTGTCAATCTGATTTGGTCTGAATCCAGCCTAAATCTTGGCTTTGAAATAAACATAATCAACATATCGATTATGAGTAGTAGTAGGCAGTAGCCCCACCGTTACCAACTGCAACAGTATTTCTACACGGTGGTGCTGCTACTTTTCTATCTGCGTACTTACGCTGCTGTTCAGCACTCGTATAAGGTACCTGTAGCTTAATGCCTCAACATCTTTTATACACAACACGTAATAGACACAACCAAGTGTTTCGCATTTACCACCAGATGATATTTATTTGACACCAATTGTTTAATTTTCAGCCCAACCAACTCTGTGTTTATTTTTTCAAAGGTGAAAACATTTTTGCTGATTTGACTAATGTGGCACGTACAAGAGCAGCCATCTCTATATTCATCTTTACCTTGTTCTTAGACTCAAAGATATCCACAAACAAAGGAGTTGTCCTTCAAGGAAGAATCTACATTTCAAGTGTTCAACTGCTCAATTTGAAAGTGCATTTCAATCTATTGAAGTAGTTGTCATGAAATGGATTTTTTGTTTTTTCCCACTGCTGTAATGGCATATTGTTCTCCTCTGGCTGCCTCTTTGTCTCTCATACGCTGAGATTTCGTATACATTTTTTTTTCACCATCAAACCAAAGCTGTTATTAGCCAACAGGTGGTCAGAGCCAGGCAGAGACGCCACAGTGTGTCATATAATGAATTGTGTTAATGACACCATCTGTTGGCATTCCCGCTTTTAATACTGTAAAACCATTTCAAACTGCACCAAAGCGCAGCGATCATTGCAGAATCGACGTCGAACCTCCTGCTAGTCACACACATGCAGTTCATTCTTCATTTGAACTTAACAAATTTGCAAATGAAACACGGCTCTCGCGCCGTCTCTTACAAGTGTGATCTGTGCATGTTCTTCTTCTACTTTGCAGACGACACGGCTTCAATACTGACCAAGCGAGGTGGTTTCAGGAGACGGGAGCAGGCTGTGTATCGGCTGCCGGTGTTGATCGTGGACAGTGGAAGTCCCGCGTTAAGCAGCACCAACACGCTCTCCGTGCGGGTGTGCGACTGCGACTCTGACGGCGTGGCCTTGTCCTGTGGAGCTGTGGCCTACACTGCCACTGGCCTGAGCACCGGCGCCCTCATGGCTATTTTAGGGTGCATCATCACGCTTCTGGGTAAGATCTATAAGACCTCGGTGTCGGAGGTAACAACAACTTGTGTGTTTTATTTGATGTAGCTGAAGAGGTTGTTAAAAAGTGATCTTTACTGTAGAGGTGATCTTTTTTGCAGCTTTGGCCGCTACTCCTATCTGAAAAGAAGACATTTTATTCGACAATTTTATTGTAGTTGCTCACCAAAATAACTAACTAAATCGTCACGGTGTTGCTTATATTACCTGGCAGTGGTGGAAGAAGCATTTAGATCCTTTGCTTATACAAATACCACAATGTTATAATAACAATATTCTATTATTGGTTAATTATTTAATCTTACTGATGCTTTAGAATGTTGCTGTTGTATTTTGTTGAGTTGGAATTAATGTCAAGTATGTTATATACAGTATGTTAGTTTATTCTATAGTTTATTCTTATAACAAAGTACAACATCCTAGTTGAGGTATGAAGTAGTACACAGTGTAATACTCATGTATGGCAGTATACTTTCAGCTTGAAATGTGTTTGTTGCCAAGTCGATTAGCCTAACAGCTGAAATGACAGACGACAAGCAAAACCAAATCACTGAATGTTAGAAAGCAGCAGCAGCAGAAAGCACGACACAAACATTGTTATGCATATGAAATATGACCGGCAGCAGCAGCAGGGATGGCAGAAAGTTTGTTTTTTTTGCATCAGAGTTACAGATAGTAAGCAAATGGACTTTACAGAGGCAGCAGCACATTAGGGGCCGTGCAAAAAAATGCTTGTGGAGAAGCGGCGGGAATGTTTTATTTGATTTTATTTCTATTTAAAAGTAAGTAGCTCCCTATAGTCTTAATGATATTTCTTTGGACCTTTCCCCTCGATTTGAAATAAAAAAAACAAAACAAATGAATAATAAACAAGCAATACCCTCCATTCTGATGTCTTAGAAGCTTGTATTAATGACAAACACAACACTATGGTGGATGTTTAAATATTCAGGCCATTCACTATTTTTGAATATTATAAAATATTCAAGGCTGTAATGCTTGTACAGACTCTTAGCAAATCCAAAGACCGGGCGGGTCATTAACAGCTTATATCGACTGTAACATAACAAACCTCTCCAGTTGTCTGCCTGAAGCAGCTCGCAGGCGGGAATACATATTTAAGCCGACAATCTTTTCCCGTTCAGATTTACGTTCAGATTTGGTAAGTGGTGGTAATGTTAGATTTGTGCTGCACTACAAAACACTGCTTACCTCCAGTATTTTACAAGCCATTCAGACATATCTTCGCTATTATCCATTCTGCAGGCGATTGAATGTGTGTGAGAAGCTTCGCTAAAACAGAGTTGCATTTTGAGGTCTTGCGCATGTCAAACCTGGCTGTCAGCCTGGCTGTTTACAAGTAGAATACCGCTGAAATATTGCCAACAGGATCAATTAAGTAGAGTCGGTAAACCGGGGTTTTGGTGGAGTATTTAGTGAGTGTTTAGCCGGACCCAGCAGATGATGAAATATATTCTGCTACGGTATTAACCTTGATTATATTTAAGATATTTAACTATGTTTGTCCAACCCTTGTGAAATGTAAGAGATTTGTCCAAAAGACGCACTAGCTGTGATGTCATTACTCTAAATTAAATTTTATAGGAATACATTCACTTGATTGGACACTTAAACGTAAGGGGCTTGTAAGTATGTATACTTTATGGTTAAGTCTCCAGCAGCTTGTTATTAAAACTTTCCATCGCCAGTTAATATTATGTGTCATTTATGTGACAGTGCTCCTCCTGCGCTCGAGCACACTATTCTGGAAAAAAAAAAAAAAAAGTTTAATTTCACTGTGAGAAAGCAGCGCCTGCAGGCAGCCTGAGTCACTGATGAGATTTTAGATCATTTCCCCTCCTAAAAAGAGCTCTCGTGGTTCTTTCCTCCAGATACGTTTCAGTGTATTTTAAAAACCTGATTATAGTATTTCAGGTCAAAGAGGAAAGTATTGTTTGGAGTGCTGCATTTCAAGGACAGGCACTCCCCCCTGCTTCTGTTAGTGAAACACAGATATCAGGAAAGACACTTGCAAATGAGGATTCATTAGCATACCCTTAATAAAGATGATGCTGCACTGAGCCGTCGTCTCCGTTATTGCTCATAAAACCCACGGGCAAAGCGTTACCACCTCAGGGCAGAGACGCACTTTAACGCTGAGTTGATCTTCATTGAAAGCTGTGGAGCATCTAAACAGCATATACAATAACCCAAATGAGTTCTTTGATGGGGTCAACTTTGCCTCTTGATGAATGAAAACTTCAAAAGAGCAACAGGGGGAAATATGTGGCGGCGAAACCCTGAACGCAGCATCGCTAATGAAAGCTGGCTCTGTACATGCACGGCATGGCCCCAGGCCACGGGCTCAGGACTAATGGCCTCCAGTTTAATATACCACCAAGTCGCCTTGTCTCTGTCTTCCTGTGTGTGTCCTCAGCTGTCCCCATCAGTCTGTTTTGCTCAATTGGATCAGCCTCTTTCCTTCTTTTCTCTGTTTCCTCTTTGTGCATACCCCCCCCCCCCCCCCCTGTATTAATAGCCCATGTGTGATCATCTATTATGATCTTCCTTGATGCTCTTCCATCAAGACCTCTTTCAATCTGTAGTTAGCAATCGCTGCTGTGATTGCGAGTGATTGTATCGTCGTGGATGTGACACAAGCCGAAATAATGCTCGTCCTCAGATGCTCTGAAATAATGGTGGAAGAAGTATTCACATCTGTTACTCAAGGAAAAGTAGTAATACCTCAGTACAAGCATATACTTTGTAATACTGTAAAATACTGTAAAAAATAAGTAAAAGCCGTGCATTTAAAAGCGTACTTGTAGTTAATTAATAATATCTCTTAAATGTTGGCAATGGTGGAGCTGATCTGAACTACTTTATATACTGCTGAATTAATTATTAGTTGATTTATATTTTATATTAATAATCTGACTTGACAAAGTAATTAAAGCTATCAAATATATATAATGACAAAAAAAATACAAATCAACTGAAGTAGAAGTATAAAGTCGCATGAAATGGAAAACGAAGAACCTCCAAATTGTGCTTCAGTACCCACTCTTCAATCGGCTTCTTTTTCTTTCACTCCGACCTGTCGTCAGTCTAATAACTGCAACACAATGCAGCGATTGGAGGGCTCTTCAGAGTGCCACTCCTCTTCTCGTCTCCAGGATCCATCGGTTGGCTTTGAGAGATTCAATCGCAGCAGTATAGTGTGTAGTTTCCACCTGCCTGCCTTTAAACCGCACAGAGCCGCGTGCACACTTTGCCTACACGCTCATAAGCTAAGTGGTCATTAATCATAGGTTGATATTTTTAGATTTAATTACAGAGCTTGTCCTCTACTCTTTGCTGGGTACAACTGTTTATTTTGTTGTTGCTTTTTTGTTTTTGGTAAATTTAATTTAAAACTTTTTTTAATGATACAATCACTTTGGGATGATGCAGCCAAACTACTGAGCCAATCATTATCTTGTTAAGATCCAGTAGCTTTCCCCCCCAGTACATGTCAGGTATGGCTCAATCCTCCAGAGGGCCAATTAGGACATTACGTAGCACTCTAAATCTCCAGACAGTTATTTCTGTCTGAGTATTGCTAATCAGACTCATTCTATAAATCTTCATGTCTATACAACTGCCTCTTATTTTACTGTCTGTGTCCCATATTTGCTCCTCCATCTGCGTTTCTATTTATGAGTCTGTATCCAGACGGCAGACTCATTTATTTTTTTTCCAGATCTGAACTTTAAGCTCCACTGTTCACATTGTAACCTATGGATTTCTGTCTTCAAACTGTGCAATTATTAGCTATCACGCTGGTTGACATGCTAAACATAAAGGAAGAATATAAAATCTGGCCTTTTTTTTCGAAGCAAGTCAATTAAGAGCAGATTTGTCTTCTGAATGACAGCCTGGCAGAAGCTTAAAAAGACCTCTTGTGAGGGAGTCGGGGGGGGGGGGGAAACAGCTTGCAGAAGGATACATAGAACAAAATAAAAACAGAAAAAGAGAGACGTGCAGGCCCATAATCCGCACGGATACGCAAGTGTGACAGATAACATCGGCGACAACAAAGAAAGCATAAAAGCTGTTTGAATCATGCAGCAAACATACGGCAGCGCTGATAAAGAAGCCAATAACATGGAGGATTTGTGTTTGCAGATGGTGATTGTTTCTATGCCCTTTGTCACGTTGTGGTGCAGAATGCATTTTGTTGCAATGTCATCTGTACAGAAGAGTGATGTCTGTCATGTTGATGAGGACGCTTGGGACCTCCGTCTAGACACCTTTATTTTCTTTGCCGGCTCTCTTCCGTGCTTCTTATTGTTCCCATAGTTACACATTCTAAGTCAGTAAGTCAGGTGACTAGAGCTAAACAAAAGCCAGTTGCAACTTTATTTAGGTTATTTATTATGGGGGGGGAAACATTTACTGGTTCCAGCTTCTCAAATGTGAGGATTTACTGCCTCTCTCTGTTTTATGTCACTGTAAAGTAAATGTCGTTTTGGACCGTTTGCCAGACACTTTATTTCTGGACTAAACAATTAATCAATTAATTGAGAAGATTATCTGCAGATTAATTGATAGCGGAAATAATAATTTATTGTGTCTCTGAATTCAACATATGTATTTTCTTTGTGCATTAACAGCTAAACATACCATAGGGACTCACTGCTTTTGTTTTGAAGGGCTCTTTACCAGGTTAAGTTTAGTTACATTCTGTTGGCTCATGTGGGACAGCCTTTCTTTGGTGCAGTTGACACTGTATCCAGCTATCTATAGCATGGGAATGTGATGTGTGCAGTACCTCGATCATTGCATCATTGCATGCAATATAACTTATATGTGCTTATTGTTGTAGGACCAGTAGTTGAGAAACGACTGCTTTGAATCTTCCTACATAGGCACAAAGATTGCAGATTCTATAAATGACATATACTTAGATCTGTATGTGAAAAATATTCTGTCCGCGGCTTTGTGAATAACTTGGCTATGAACTATTGGTGCTGTTTTTACATGTACAGCGGATACTGGACAGCTGGTTAATTAATCTCCCATCAACTCAAGCTGTTAATCAGAAGCTAAACTAGCAGCATGATCTGTCCAGTCACATACAGAGTTATGAACGGCAGGAAAAATTGACTGTACAGTCATTTTTCAATAACATGCATTTGACAAATTATACGTATTGGTTGTTTGATTTGAAATACTTTTCAGCAGCGATGTAGCCGAGGAAGTTTCATTCACTTGACTGTTGTGTGGAATCCTGTTGGACCACTGTGTGCTTTAAAGTATCTATTGGAACAGCAAAATAGTCACAACTATGTTATGTTAGCGACAGTCAAATTTAAATTCGAAGAAAAAAGTGCTGATTAAGAGATTTAACATTGAAAGCCTCCTCCAGTGTGTTTCTTCATGACTGTGTATGTGGTTTGGTCCCATTTGATTGACAGTGACACTTATTTTGATTCAAATGTTGCTAAATGCTGATTGTGCTGGAGGAATATGACGTCATTGCGTACCAACTGAGTCCCGCCCAAACAAGTTAGCAGAGCTCAGAGAAAAAACACAAATACAGAAATATCTCATGACCAAATCATTTGACCAAAACTGTCCAACTTTTTGCAGAAAATGTTGCATTCACGGAGGATTTTTTCTTCATAAAACGTTAACTGAGAAAATCGTTTTTTTTTAGGTCCTTTAATGTTTTATTTTTGACGATCTTCCCAGCAGACAGTTGCTGACTGATACCTCTCTTAGAAATTGAACTGCGGCATAGAAACACAAAATGAATGAATAATCAGTGCCAGTTTCACCTGAATCACGGAGCACGTGGAGAGAAATACTGTCATGAGAAAGTTCATTCAACGATGCATGCTGGTAAGGAAAGGGCAGCTCAGAAAACTCACCTTGTTCGATATCGATTGTGCCGAGTACATCATTCAAACAATTCAATTTCAGCAAAAAGCCTTTGTACTCGAATTTGATCTCCTTTGCTTCTGTGTTTTCTAAATGTAGTGTACATCATCAGTAAATGTGTTATGGAGAATCGTAACTTGTGTGTGTGTGTGTGTGTGTGTGTGTGTGTGTGTGTTTGCTCAACTGTCGGCGCTGGAAATCATTTCTTACAGGACCCTTGGTACCTGACAGACTCACTATTTGTATGCCCAGCCATCCACCTGCTCATCCTAGTAGGATGTGATTGGGTGCTGGCCCGTTTCCAGGCTGTGAAGCATCAAGGCTGCCTTCTAGGCATTAAACCCTAAAGAGCTTTGCTGGAAAGCACTTAGAATATTCTATTTCAATGTGCCACTTTGTAATTCACTTTGGAAGGAGCCCTACTGAATCGAATAGAATTTAGAATGACTCGAGTTCCTAAAATTAAAGGAAACAATCTTCCACAGAAATGTTTGGCGTCCTGTCTTAAAGTGTCACGGATATTAGTAAACTGGAGGAACAGTCCAAGTATTTTACCAAAAAAACTGCTGCAAGGTACAAATAGCCAACAGAGGGCTACCCATTCATCTCCTGCAGCCTTTCCATGTGACACTTTCCTCCCTTCCATCTCTCCCATTTGCTCCCTTATTAGAGGATGTGAAGTGGTGTTTGAATTCGGTTCCTGGGCCTCTTTCTCGGCTGCCTGCAGTAGCTCGACGTCGAGAAGGAAAAGAAATATGGGCCCACGGAGCGATATTTCACTGGCACCAGCTTGACATTGATGGATAGAGGATCATTAGACGTTTGCCAGTTTGCTTGGGCGTGGAGTTATTTTCAGCAATAATGTATGGCAGAGGGAACAGGGGATGGAGGAGGGCTCCTGGTAAGATCTCAGGAGGACGACGACTCCAGTATGGCGCAGTTTTGTACAAGTCTTGAAGGAAGATGTAGGTGGTGGAAACCACAGAGGGGCACAATAGATTACATTGCAGGTTGAGTTTTGTAAACTATAATTGGATTCATAATGCAGTGGTTTTCCAACCATTTTAGTCAGATGTTCCCCCACAGCCCTGCTAGATGAACTCAAACACCCCTTCACTGACACACCTGTCATGTTTCAAATGTGTTCAATTGAATCGACTTTAAACAGGGAGTTGTTTAACCCTGGCCATTTCATGAAAGTGGGTAATGTTAGCTGCAATAATATCTCTCTACAGTTTAACTGTAATGTTTGAGTGGTTTAAGTTTGCATTTGTACTACTACCGAGGGTCAGCGAGACTGAAGCTGGCTGTTTCAACCATAAATGTGTTACTTTTGGCAATCATTTTCAATTATTTACTCTCTGTCAGACTGTATTCAGCTCCATAAAAAAAACCCATTTCCCTGCATCCTTTCAGCTGACTGGCACACAAAAATATGCACGTTGTCAGTTAATATTGACTCTGACATCTCTTCTCCCTTCCGCTGCAGTGATGGTTCTGCTAATTGTGACAATGCGTCGGAGGAGGAAGGAGCCTCTGATTCTCGAGGAAGAGAGGGACATAAGGGAGAACATCGTCCGCTACGACGACGAGGGCGGGGGAGAGGAGGACACGGAGGCCTTCGACATGGTAACCCTCCGCAACCTGAACGTCATCAGAGACCCCAATATTCGGCGAGACGTAACACCCGATACTCCCACCTTCTTCCATTACTCATCAGCTACTCGTCCGTCCTATAAATCCCTGCCGGACAACGTCGTGTTTCGAGAGTTTATTTGGGAGCGACTTAAGGATGCTGATGTGGACCCGTCAGCTCCCCCGTATGACTCTCTGCAGACATATGCTTTTGAAGGCAGCGGCTCTGTTGCGGAGTCACTAAGCTCTTTGGAGTCACTAAGTACAGACTCAGATCAGAACTATGACTATCTCAGCAACTGGGGACCACGCTTCAAAAAGCTGGCTGACCTGTACGGCAACAGCGACGGCACCAGTGTCTTCTCATAGCCCCTAAATGTCTCTCTTAACATTTCTCGGACTTAAAAAAAAAAGAAGAAAAAAAAACGAGTAATTTATTGTCAGAGAAAATGATTTTGTCTGCCTTAGAGCACTGGAGGAAAAGATTCAAAGACAACAGAAGAGAGATTGAAAGAAAACACTTTGACTTCAAAAGGTTTTTGGTTTGTTTACCTCCTTCGTGTGGATTTTTCAAAAGCGTGCGATGGTGAGTTTTGACACCGATTTCAAAAGTGGCTTGACTGAGGAGGAGACCTTGTGTGCAAAAGACATTAAAGGTTTCAGATCTTGGGCTCCAGTCCAACCATTGACTTGCAGAATGCATACATGTCGGAGCCTTTTTACGGAGAGGCACCTGTCCTTTCATTCCAGCGATGGGCATGGGCCCAGCTCTCTTGCTTTGATGCATTCCTTTGCTCTCTTTGTGCTAAAAAAAAAAAATGTTTCTCATGAAATGCTAATCAACAGTCACTTGACTGGTCATATGAAATTTGACAACAAATTTTCGTGGGTTTTACTTTCTTCTCCTTTTTTTGTGGTTGTGGATCAAGGTAAAGATAAGGTGTTTTTCATGAACGTTTTCCTCTCAACACTATATGAAAGGTTCAGCTGCACTCATACAGCTTAAACTAGTAATTGATGTGCTAAGGAAGTGAAGACATGCTGTGCAAATAATAAAAAGAATGACACGTCTTTGATGTCTCTACTGGGTGGAACAGGAAAGTATAATTTCTCTTATTCTCCTAACAATACATCTTGCAGATGTTGCAATGTAGTGTTTGTCTGAGTCTGTTTTTTCTTCCGCCTTTCAATCGACAAGTCCAATGTATGATTTCTGAGCTATAAAATGTCAGCATTTGGTCGTTCTGCTTTTGTACGAGGCGGGGCGGGGCGGGGGGGGGGGGGGAGGGGGGTCTGGGGAACGTCTGCGACAAGAGGAAGCTTTGTTGAGGGTCCTTGTTGTGCTTGATGGCAAGATTCACGCCACCTAGATTCTAGAAAAACTGATCTGTTTCTGAAGTGACATTAACTCGAAGTTTGTAATTAAATGATTTTGCCTCTGTAGTTTGCAGATTTAAGCATATATTGTCATTCAGAAATGAAATCAATAATGTCCGTGGGTTGTTTGTTAAATGATGGCAAAGGGACACTGTATGCTCTTTTTTTTCCAGCAAACTAATTAATTGGGTGTCAACATGTACAACCGATATGTATTATTTATTTTGAAGAAGCAGAATTGTGAAAATTGTTTTTATCCTTTTTGCTGAAAATAAAATTGACATTCAGTTCCTTAAAAGACTAAAGGGATTTATTTGAGTTCATCTGAGTAAATACTGAATAAAGGGTATTTAATAAACTACAACCAGAATCAACACAGGAATAATCAATGAATTAAAACAAAATGCTACCTTACTCAAGGATCCAGAGTGGTGGAGGGAGGGGTAGAACATATTTATTATTTTCATTCATAGATTGAAGTTTGTTGAAAAAGTCAATGAATAGTATGTTCAAAAAACTCATAAAACATAGAGCCATAGAAAACTCATAAAACAGTATGTCGAAAACAGTTAAATAAAGTCATGAAAGAGTCATGTCGAGAAAAAAAGTTGTAAAAATAATCATTGTATAGTATGTCAAAAAAAGTCAGAGAACAGTATGTAGAAAAAGGTTCTATAAAAAGTCATAGTATAGCATGTCAAAAAGGTCATAGCATAGCATGTTGAAAAAAAGTCATAAAAAAAGTCAAAGTACAGCATGTCGAAAAAAGTCATAAAAAGGTTAAATCCACCTGTCTAAACTGAATGTGACGGAGAGCGAGAGCGAGAGCGATGGATAGGAGTGAGTACGGCTGCCATCGCGCCAATAAAAATACAGTTCATCATCTGGACCTGAATGAAATATCTCTCCTCCCTGCACGTTGTGTGTGTTTAGTTGACAATTCATATAAAAACACACTGAAGGCATTTATGTCAGTCTATCTGTATGATCACTGCTGTGTTGTTTCTGGTTCTGATGATATATTTGCTGCCAAGCTCACTGCTATGCTGTGGTGTTCCTGCACTAAATGTACCAGAAATCACTTGTCAACAAAGCAGCATCACCACTAGTGTTTTCTCTCTTTATTCTGTTGATACAATATAGTTGCTTATTCTAGCAGCCTAGTTCTTTGATGTATTACAAACTGCCGCACAAACAAGATTTTAAATTTCCCCCTGAAGATGCCTAACCTGTCATAAGGTGTTTAATACAGCCAGTCTCTCATAAAATGACCACAGACTGAACCACCATGGAGCAGTATCAACACATTCAAAGCAGCCTGTGAGTACGGGCTTCGTTTACCATTAGTCACATATCTACACAAAACTCTCACAGAAGCTTAATAACAGCTGAAGAAACATCGTTTCATCTTACACGTTACAACACTTCCAAATATATTTCTATGCTGACGACAAACATAGTATAGCATGTCGAAAAAAGTCATAGTATAGCATGTCGAAAAAAGTCATAAAAAAGTCATAGTATAGCATGTCGAAAAAGTCATGAAAAAGTCAGTATAGCATGTCGAAAAAAGTCATAGTATAGCATGTCGAAAAAAGTCATAGTATAGCATGTCGTAAAAAGTCATAGTATAGCATGTCAAATAAAAGTCATAGTATAGCATGTCGAAAAAAGTCACAGTATAGCATGTCGTAAAAAGTCATAGTATAGCATGTCGAAAAAAGTCATGAAAAAGTCATAGTATAGCATGTCAAATAAAAGTCATACTATAGCATGTCGAACAAAGTCATAGTATAGCATGTCGTAAAAAGTCATAGTATAGCATGTCGTAAAAAGTCATAGTATAGCATGTCGAAAAAGGTCATGAAAAAGTCAGTATAGCATGTCGAAAAAAGTCATAGTATAGCATGTCGAAAAAAAGTCATAGTATAGCATGTCGAAAAAAGTCATGAAAAAGTCATAGTATAGCATGTCGAACAAAAGTCATGAAAAAGTCATAGTATAGCATGTCGAACAAAAGTCATAGTATAGCATGTCGAAAAAAAGTCATAGTATAGCATGTCGAAAAAAGTCATGAAAAAGTCAGTATAGCATGTCGAAAAAAGTCATGAAAAAGTCATAGTATAGCATGTCGAAAAAAGTCATGAAAAAGTCACAGTATAGCATGTCGAAAAAAGTCATGAAAAAGTCATAGTATAGCATGTCGAAAAAAGTCATAGTATAGCATGTCAAAAAGTCATAAAAAGTCATAGTATAGCATGTCGAAAAAAGTCATAGTATAGCATGTCGAAAAGTCATAAAAAGTCATAGTATAGCATGTCGAAAAAAGTCATGAAAAAGTCATAGTATAGCATGTCGAAAAAAATTATAAAAAAGTCAGTATAGCATGTCGAAAAAAGTCATGAAAAAGTCATAGTATAGCATGTCGTAAAAAGTCATAGTATAGCATGTCGAAAAAAGTCATGAAAAAGTCAGTATAGCATGTCGTAAAAAGTCATAGTATAGCATGTCGAAAAAAGTCATGAAAAAGTCATAGTATAGCATGTCGATAAAAAGTCATAGTACAGCATGTCGAAAAAAGTCATAGTATAGCATGTCAAAAAGTCACAGTATAGCATGTCGAAAAAAGTCATGAAAAAGTCATAGTATAGCATGTCGAAAAAAGTCATAGTATAGCATGTCAAAAAGTCACAGTATAGCATGTCGAAAAAAGTCATAAAAAGTCATAGTATAGCATGTCAAAAAGTCATAAAAAAGTCATAGTATAGCATGTCGAAAAAAGTCATAAAAAGTCATAGTATAGCATGTCGAAAAAAGTCATGAAAAAGTCATAGTATAGCATGTCGAAAAAAGTCATAAAAAAGTCATAGTATAGCATGTCGAAAAAAGTCAGAAAAAAGTCATAGTATAGCATGTCGAAAAAAGTCATGAAAAAGTCAGTATAGCATGTCGTAAAAAGTCATAGTATAGCATGTCGTAAAAAGTCATAGTATAGCATGTCGAAAAAAGTCATAGTATAGCATGTCAAATAAAAGTCATAGTATAGCATGTCGAACAAAGTCATAGTATAGCATGTCGAAAAAAGTCATAGTATAGCATGTCGAAAAAAGTCATGAAAAAGTCATAGTATAGCATGTCGAAAAAAGTCATGAAAAAGTCATAGTATAGCATGTCGAAAAAAACTCATAGTATAGCATGTCGAAAAAAACTCATAGTATAGCATGTCGAAAAAAGTCATGAAAAAGTCACAGTATAGCATGTCGAAAAAAGTCATGAAAAAGTCAAAGTATAGCATGTCGAAAAAAAGTCATAGTATAGCATGTCGAAAAAAGTCATAGTATAGCATGTCGAAAAAAGTCCTGAAAAAGTCATAGTATAGCATGTCGAAAAAAGTCATAAAAACGTCATAGTATAGCATGTCGAAAAAAGTCATAAAAAAGTCAGTATAGCATGTCGAAAAAAGTCATAGTACAGCATGTCGAAAAAAGTCATGAAAAAGTCATAGTATAGCATGTCGAAAAAAGTCATAAAAAAGTCATAGTATAGCATGTCGAAAAAAGTCATGAAAAAGTCATAGTATAGCATGTCGAAAAAAGTCATAGTATAGCATGTCGAAAAAAGTCCTGAAAAAGTCATAATATAGCATGTCGAAAAAAGTCATAGTATAGCATGTCGAAAAAAGTCATAAAAAAGTCAGTATAGCATGTCGAAAAAAGTCAAAGTATAGCATGTCGAAAAAAGTCCTGAAAAAGTCATAGTATAGCATGTCGAAAAAAGTCATAAAAAAGTCATAGTATAGCATGTCGAAAAAAGTCATGAAAAAGTCATAGTATAGCATGTCGAAAAAAGTCATAGTATAGCATGTCAAATAAAAGTCATAGTATAGCATGTCGAACAAAGTCATAGTATAGCATGTCGAAAAAAGTCAGAGTATAGCATGTCGAAAAAAGTCATGAAAAAGTCATAGTATAGCATGTCGAAAAAAAGTCATAGTATAGCATGTCGAAAAAAGTCATGAAAAAGTCATAGTATAGCATGTCGAAAAAAGTCATAGTATAGCATGTCGAAAAAAGTCCTGAAAAAGTCATAGTATAGCATGTCGAAAAAAGTCATAAAAAAGTCATAGTATAGCATGTCGAAAAAAGTCATAAAAAAGTCAGTATAGCATGTCGAAAAAAGTCATAGTACAGCATGTCGAAAAAAGTCATGAAAAAGTCATCGTATAGCATGTCGAAAAAAGTCATAAAAAAGTCATAGTATAGCATGTCGAAAAAAGTCATGAAAAAGTCATAGTATAGCATGTCGAAAAAAGTCATAGTATAGCATGTCGAAAAAAAGTCATAGTATAGCATGTCGAAAAAAGTCATAGTATAGCATGTCGAAAAAAGTCCTGAAAAAGTCATAGTATAGCATGTCGAAAAAAGTCATAAAAAAGTCATAGTATAGCATGTCGAAAAAAGTCATAAAAAAGTCAGTATAGCATGTCGAAAAAAGTCAAAGTATAGCATGTCGAAAAAAAGTCATAGTATAGCATGTCGAAAAAAGTCATAGTATAGCATGTCGAAAAAAGTCCTGAAAAAGTCATAGTATAGCATGTCGAAAAAAGTCATAAAAAAGTCAGTATAGCATGTCGAAAAAAGTCAAAGTATAGCATGTCGAAAAAAAGTCATAGTATAGCATGTCGAAAAAAGTCATAGTATAGCATGTCGAAAAAAGTCATAAAAAAGTCATAGTATAGCATGTCGAAAAAGTCATAAAAAAGTCAGTATAGCATGTCGAAAAAAGTCATAGTCCAGCATGTCGAAAAAAGTCATGAAAAAGTCATAGTATAGCATGTCGAAAAAAGTCATAAAAAAGTCATAGTATAGCATGTCGAAAAAAGTCATGAAAAAGTCATAGTATAGCATGTCGAAAAAAGTCATAGTATAGCATGTCGAAAAAAAGTCATAGTATAGCATGTCGAAAAAAGTCATAGTATAGCATGTCGAAAAAAGTCCTGAAAAAGTCATAGTATAGCATGTCGAAAAAAGTCATAAAAAAGTCATAGTATAGCATGTCGAAAAAAGTCATAAAAAAGTCAGTATAGCATGTCGAAAAAAGTCATAAAAAAGTCAGTATAGCATGTCGAAAAAAGTTAAAGTATAGCATGTCGAAAAAAATCCTGAAAAAGTCATAGTATAGCATGTCGAAAAAAGTCATAAAAAAGTCATAGTATAGCATGTCTAAAAAAGTCATGAAAAAGTCATAGTATAGCATGTCGAAAAAAGTCATAGTATAGCATGTCAAATAAAAGTCATAGTATAGCATGTCGAACAAAGTCATAGTATAGCATGTCGAAAAAAGTCATAGTATAGCATGTCGAAAAAAGTCATGAAAAAGTCATAGTATAGCATGTCAAATAAAAGTCATAGTATAGCATGTCGAACAAAGTCATAGTATAGCATGTCGAAAAAAGTCATAGTATAGCATGTCGAAAAAAGTCATGAAAAAGTCATAGTATAGCATGTCGAAAAAAGTCATGAAAAAGTCATAGTATAGCATGTCGAAAAAAAGTCATAGTATAGCATGTCGTAAAAAGTCATTGTATAGCATGTCGAAAAAAGTCATGAAAAAGTCATAGTATAGCATGTCGTAAAAAGTCATAGTATAGCATGTCGAAAAAAGTCATGAAAAAGTCATAGTATAGCATGTCGAAAAAAGTCATGAAAAAGTCATTGTATAGCATGTCGAAAAAAGTCATGAAAAAGTCATAGTATAGCATGTCGTAAAAAGTCATAGTATAGCATGTCGTAAAAAGTCATAGTATAGCATGTCGAAAAAAGTCATGAAAAAGTCATAGTATAGCATGTCGTAAAAAGTCATAGTATAGCATGTCAAAAAAAGTCATGAAAAAGTCAGTATAGCATGTCGAAAAAAGTCATAGTATAGCATGTCGAAAAAAGTCCTGAAAAAGTCGTAGTAGAGCATGTCGAAAAAAGTCATAGTATAGCATGTCGAAAAAAGTCATAAAAAAGTCCTAGTATAGCATGTCGAAAAAAGTCCTGAAAAAGTCGTAGTAGAGCATGTCGAAAAAAGTCATAGTATAGCATGTCGAAAAAAGTCATAAAAAAGTCATAGTATAGCATGTCGAAAAAAGTCATAAAAAAGTCATAGTATAGCATGTCGAAAAAAGTCCTGAAAAAGTCATAGTATAGCATGTCGAAAAAAGTCATAGTATAGCATGTCAAATAAAAGTCATAGTATAGCATGTCGAACAAAGTCATAGTATAGCATGTCAAATAAAAGTCATAGTATAGCATGTCGAACAAAGTCATAGTATAGCATGTCGTAAAAAGTCATAAAAAAGTCATAGTATAGCATGTCGAAAAAAGTCATGAAAAAGTCAAAGTATAGCATGTCGAAAGAAAGTCATCAAAAAAGTCAAAGTATAGTATGGCGAAAAAGCAGATTTACAATGGAATTCATTCTCACTTTCAAACCAATTCATATGCTGATGGCACAGGCTTCGGGAGACATTACGTGTCTTGCCATGTACCAGAACAACCAGGGATTGAACTGCTGATCCTATGAATAACAGACCCTGAGTCTACATGTGAGCCACTGAAGAGTCACAGAAAAATATGTCGTAAAAAGACACTTAAAAGTCATCGTATAGTGTTTCATAAAAGTTAAAAGAATTGTCATTAAAATAGTCTTAGTATGCTTCGACAAAAATAATTCCTACTTTAGTATTCCATAAAAAATATTTTTGAAAATGCTTCATGTCAATTGTTTACAAAAGTCTGAAAATAAATAATACAAAATGTCATAAAACAACTCAAAATAAAGTAAAAAAACAAATAAGTCAAACTATAGTATTCCATGTCTTGAAAAGTCATGGTATAGTATGGCATTAAATGTCATGAAAACTCATAGTGTGTCATTAAAAAAATAAAAAGTCATTGTATAGCATGCAGTCGCAAACATTTTGTAAAGTCATAGTATAGTATCTCATACTAAAGTGATATTACAGTTTGTCATGGAATTGCCATAAAAAGTAACTTTATAGTTCCATAAAGAAGTCATGGTATAATATGTCATAAAACAGTTAAAGTATAGTATGTCACAAAAATAAATGAAAAAGTCTGAAGTAAAAAAGTCATAAAAAAGTAATTTGCAGTCTTAAAAAATGTCATAAAAAGTCATAGTATAGTATGATATTAAAATGGTGTTAAAAATCATTGTATAGCATCAGCACAACAGCACTCCCAGTTCACAAATACAACTGGCAGTATAATTCACAGTGATGCAAGGGCTTGCAATGAACTAGTTATGCATCTTTGCTTGGTAAATATGTCGTCTCCTCCTTACAGGTATTGACATAGTTTCCGAAAGCTTTGAACCTGGCAAAAACAAAACATCAGAGATTTCTTAAGTGTGAGTCAGGAGTAACCAAGTCCCGGTGTGTACTCATTATGATGCAGTTCAGACAAAAGCTAAAAGGAAGAGATGTGGAGAGTGGTTTCTGTTACATATTCGCAGGTACCGGACATGAAAGAGTCTTACACAGCAAATTCAAACAACACTTGTAAAAGCTAGACATAGCAAATAGAGGGCTCTTGTGAAAACTCTTGTAGTGGAAATGGACGAAGTTGCAACCATTGCATGTTGACACTTTCCAAGAGAGTCGACTTTTAAGTTTCAATTTAATTAAAGACAATGTTTCATTGGAGAGAAGAAACAACACGTTCCTCCTCTTACAGATCAAGACGTTGAATTCATGAGCAATAAAACGCATCGTTGCTCAGTAAATAGACTCTACCACTGCTGCTGCAACCGTACTCGGTCTGACCAGGCTGCTTCAGTTATCTAGTGTTCGGAAACTTAACTTATCAAAAATATAAAGTATAAAACATCAAGTATAAAATAAAAGAGGTGCTGACGGTTCTCTCAACTGGTTCCCTCAACAAAAAGCCCAAATAACTGTGTCGGTGCAGTGTGAAAGGCTATAATATTATAATATAACATGGAGGCTATAAACAAAACTACACCACAGTTGCATGACTTCAGTTCTCCACCACTAAGCTTAAGACAGACAAGCGTTCATTGTGATGACTTTGTATATTGTGTCATTTAGCAACCATCTTTTTTAAAGACACGTAAAAGCTTCAAATTTCACAAAAAGGGGGTATGTACTGATGTATTTCAATCAATCTCTCTTAAATAATCTGGGGCTTTACCATGTGATGGTACCATGCCTTATAGATAATTCAAATCAAATAGTAAAAATGAATTCTAGAATGAACAGCTAATGGCAGTAATCTCAGTGGAGAGTTTGGACAAGCTGGAGACAAATTAATGAGAACGAGGTAAGCCTGAGAAGAAGTTACATCACAGTCGTCCAATGGGGAGATTACCAAGGTATGTTTGTCTCACTTTCAAAATGCTATATTTCACTTATGCTACTGTGTTATTAATACTTTAGCGTCTGACCAATAGCTTAGCATTTAGCATCATCCATAATTATCTTTGCAGCCATAGTGGTTATTCAGCAACAGCTACATAGTGTCACTTTAAAACTTCTATACTCTGCTATACTATGAAACTCAAATACAACTCTCCTCTATTTCCTCCGAAGCCGTGGGTTTTATAGACAATGATTAATACCAATACAGATTTTAGTGATATCATGGCAAGATACAGCTGGTATATCACACAGAGTTCATGAGATGTCTTTTATCGAAGCAGAGGGACTTGAACACAGACACCCGATGTCATCTCTCGCACTGATAACGGCTGCGACAAGGTGATGATTTTGATTGACCAGCTGTCAATCAAAATCAGCAGAAAGTGTCTTAAATAGCTGCTGCCTGGGGGGTACTTATGAGCAATCAGGGACCCCCCCGCTATCAGGAGCTCAATCTGGACCTCGGCTGATTACTGGTGTTGGCCTCGGCTCTGGAGGCCCTGGGCAGCGGACAGACACTTCACTCAACTCTTATCATAACCGTGCATCATCAACGGGTCGCCCTGACAAAGAGGTGTCCATTTTCAGAAACTCTTTAATTTGTCGAACTTCTTCAATTGTGTTTTCAAAATTAAAATTTTGAGTTTTAAATTGTAAGGAAAAGAAGATAATGATGTTTGTGGTTGTGCCAGTATACAACGCATTAACTAATATATATATATATATATATATATATATATGTATATACACTATGACTTTTCGGCACGCTATACCATAAACAGAAGAGTTTTTATGTGTAGGCAGTTTATCATGAGAGGAATTTGTTAATGATATGAAGATGAAGAAATGTGCCATAGGTATGTCTTTCTGCAGGGGTTTAAGACATTTAACTCATGTATTAGATACCCTCCTCCCTAGCACAGAGACTGAGGAATGAGTTGAAATACAACACTAACTCTCAGCCAACTGGGGACTAAGTCCTCGCATATTAATGCATGTGAGTGAATATTTATTTCTGCGATTACCCAGCGTGAACCAAAACACCAAAGAAAGTCCGTCTCCGGTTTTCTCGCTCTCACGCAGAACAAAAATTAAAATAAATAACGTGCTGGCCGTCTGGGGTGCATGTCGGTGGCAGAGAAACGGAGCCCCTGCACCGTCATCAGCTGGAAGGCTCCTCACTGGCCCTTTGAAAAAGAGTAAAGGGGGGAAAAGGAAGATCAAAAGCCTTCACAGCGCCATGTTTTATTCTCTGTTTGTCTCAGCAGTGCTCACAGTTTGCCTGCAAGAGAAATGTCAGACCTGAGGTTTGTGTGCTCTGTAGTCCCACACGAATTAGACTGGTCCCAGACCTGGGCAATATAAATAATTCTCTTGAGGATGTGTGTGGGAATATGAATGCAACAAGCTTGCTCCTGAGGCGCCTGGGGAATGCAAGGAGTGGAAAAGTAGGTCAAAGTGGCAAGATTAGGGTAATAGGGTGTAAAAACGGGGAAATTTAGGATAATAACTGGAAAATAACTCCAAATGGATCCATCAATGATACATTGATGTCCAAGGAAATTGGCCAGAGTGATAAAGTAGCCAGTGGAGGAAAATGTTGATATGCATTTTCAGATAAATATGAAATGTGAACGTCAGGATGCACAAATCGTTTAGCTTTCAGAAGCTGCCATTTTGTTTGTGTCAGAAGGGTCAGAAACAACAAGATCATTTTGAGAACTCAACGTCTCCTCCAGTTACAGCTGAGGGTTTCTACAACTTCATACCCGTTATCTGCACATCCAATTCAGCCACAGACATACGATTGTTTCAGTCATGCATAATACTATTTCAAGTCTACTGTTTCTTGGTCCAAGGAAGCCCCAAAAAAATTATCATTATATTACAAATGATATGTATTTACATATAAAAAGCATGAAGAAGCACCACAGGCCATGCTGAACACAGAGAAGGTGAGGAGCTGGGATTCAGAGCGTAGGGTTGGGTGCAGGTGGTGCTGAAGTGTGTGTGTGTGTGTGTGTGTGTGTGTGTGTGTGTGTGTGTGTGTGTGTGTGTGTGTGTGTGTGTGTGTGTGTGTGTGTGTGTGTGTGTGTGTGTGTGTGTGTGTGTGTGTGTGTGGATGAGGGGCCCAATTTGGGAAGACGTTGTCCCCTGTCCATGGATCCTAATGGCTGGCCTGGACTGTTAAATCCAGATTGTATTTGATCCGAGTTCTACAAACTTTTTTTACTTTGACTTTTTGTCAAGCTTTGAAAACTCACCCTGAAAGAAAATCTTATTACATCATCCAATTTCTTTGCCTTGGATAGTTGAAAGAACATCTTTCGGAGCAATGTCTCATTCAAAATACAATAGGGGCGAGTGGACAGCGCGCTCCCTGCAAAAAAACAATCTCATTTATTTTACTTTTTTTTGAGGGGCGTTATTTGAATTCTCTAATTCTCATTTAAACATGTGAGCGCAGATACGAACATGCTTAGAGCATCAGTACAATGATGAATTAAAGTAATTAGAGAATGATGCACTGGAGCCCTCTCCAGCGATGATTGGCAAAAACATGTCAGGGCAACATCAGCATTAATGAGCCATAATCGACATAGGCCTAATTAGCGGCACTTTGTACTTTTACGTAGGTTTATCATCATTAGCCAAGCCTGGCTTCATACAGCACAGAAGATGTGGGCGGCATAAGTGTTTGTTTATCATGTAGACACGGAAAATAGTTACATGCTACAATAGCCTCGGTGGAAGGGGGTGTTTCTGTAGGCTTGCATCTGCCATCAGGAGGAGCTTCAGGGCTAATTAGATCTCACAAGACTGTGTGCAGGGAAACCGCAAGATTTAGTGTAGGTGTTTTTTAGTTTTTGTATTGGTCTTCAGATGAATTATACATTCCAATCAGAATGATTAATAAATCACCCATCAATGGGACTATTACATCCCATCAACAAAGGTTTAACACCACTTCTGTGCATTTCAGTACCACCATTGTGTTGAAATCTATCAGTCTGACGGCCTCTACTGACTCGACTGCGGAAGACGCCTCTCTCTGCCGATCGTAGTGTGTTTGTCTGACATAATTAATGAAAATATTCATCACTCATGTCTTCTGCCATCCACAAATTTACATATTTTTACATGAAGCAACTAAGCACACAGTCTACACCCTGCTTAATAATTCACTGGCTGTTTTCACTTTCTATTGTCATTTCAAGGTGGGAGCATGCCGGGTTTATTTTTCCAATAAAACCGAATGGCACAATGAGAGGATGGAATTATCCTGGTTGTATTTAATTGAGTTTGACCAGGTCCCTGCTCGGTGTCGGTCTAATCTCCCCCACAGCACTGTAGTCTCTCTCCCAGGGAGACAGGGGAGGCCGATAAACTTTGAAGCTGGCGCTGAGAACCTGCTCGCTGCACCCTCTGCATTATTCATGATGACTAGAGCATCTTCAAATGGCCTGTCATTTCCTTTTACCCTCCATCACAATGGCCATATGCTGCACACACTAGAGGTGGGGACGGGGGAAAGCAATCTCCAGCTAAGCCTATAGCCAAACAGGAACACATACATACTAACAGATACATTCGCCGTTAAACCCACACAAGGGGATATGCACAAGGAGGGGACCTCGGGAATTCAAAAATCCGCTGTGGCATATTTCAATCTTGTGCCATTCAAAACTAACCTCCTCCCACAGCTTCCGCCCCACGCAGCTATACTGCTGCTATAAAGTAAACATGATATGATATTCCCGTATCCCTGCCAAACTCGAGGGCTGGAAAAGTTACGAACAAAGGGAACAAGCAAAAGTTTTCTGCATTATTGTTAAAGAAAGTTTCGTGACATTCTTGGTAAGTAAGAACTCCACCGGTGTAATTGCTCTCGCAGGAAACCGAAGGATGTAAATCTCGCACAGTGAGGTGCAGTTCGTTTTTGTGTTGTTTTTGCGAAACAAAGTGTGGAGGCGTAATCGTTGTTTGAGCATCAGTCGCATGGGCTCCGGTTCCTCAATTCTTTTCTCAGATCCATGACATTTTGTCAGCCACCCCGGAGTCCTTTCAGCCAATGCTCCGCAAGTTATTTATATTTACAGAGTTTGTTTGCGTGACAAAATCGCACAAAGGCACATCCCTCAGAGGTAATTGGGATTGCCGTCATTTAGCCTCCCTAATGTCTGCCATTCAGCATTAACATATCATTAGCTCTTTCTGGGACCGTTCACTCAGAAAATTAGAGGTCCCCATAGACCCCCGGCTCCATCAATGGCAAAAAAAACAGTTGACACCTTCTCTTTGTCGTTCTCTGGAGAAAGAAGCAGAATGAAGGGAGGAGTGGGAGTAAGAATGCATTTCAGGTGATGGCGTTCATTTGTAAAACTTTGTATTTGTCGTCGCAGTTGATGGAATATAACAAAGAAGACAATTGACGCTTTTTTTCCCTCTGACCCTGACCTTGAAGTAAAGACCGCGCAGACAGATTGTTGAACGTGATAAAATTACATATATGGTTCCCGAGGGCTGACGTGGGTTCTCCTAAAATAACATCAGCCTTAGGGTGATTCGTTTAAATGCTATAGTAAAAAACCCTGTCCTTGTTGAATGGTGGCGATGAACTGCGATGCCTTGATAGCTAATGACAAAACATCTGGTGGAGTGTTGGTACGCTGTGATGGAATGGCTGTAGCTCCTGCATTTAGTCTTAGTAAATACCTTGTTTTGACACCTGTAATGGCGTGAAGTCTAACTTGTTTTTGTTGTCGTCGCACACACTAAATAGCTCTGAAGTGAAGCCGTTCTTCTCCAGGGTAATTAGAGGTTGAAATTGAAATACAAATAAGCAACGTCACAGATGACTCTAGTCTCATAACAGAACGGTGCTCAGTGATTAAGTTATTGTCCATTTAATCCTTTTCTCTTATGTCTCCTGCACATTTATTATTTGGATTGAGTAGAAGAAGCAGTACTAGAGAGAGTGGTACTCATGCTGTATACTGGGATACAAAGAGACATCCTAATCATATCATGTGCATACAATTTCATTAAACATATTGAGAAATATGAGTATGAGACAAATCAATCCTTGAATCTTTAACAGTACAAGAAATACAAACAAGTCCGTCTAATTTGAGTTTGACATTTAGGATCCTATTTAACATTAATATGTATTTATTATCGTACTATGATGCATTTGATGAAAACATTAATTGGAAAACTGTTCAGAAGGCAAGAATTTGACTAATCAAGAAGTTTATATATAAAGATGAATAGAATATAAATAGAAATCCTTCATTACATTAATCCGAACACATATCAATAACCTAGTATAATAATGTGGCGACTAAATCTTGTCTGTGTCCTCATGTCACTGGTCCTCTCTAAAAATATTTGCCAGACTAATCAGTAGCATTAGCAAGTTGCAGGTCCAGTGGTGTTGTTATTACCTTGCATTGCTATTATCATGAACCAGATACCAAACGCAATCAGAAAGAAAGGTTTCAGCCGCTTGGGGCTTCTTGTATCAATCAAATACGGAACGTGTCCTCTAGGTTGTGACATAGCTGGCAGCAAAATAAAGCTACCTGTCCGGGGGAAGAGTTGGGGCTCCTGATGGGCGAGACACAGAGTAAATATTTCCCGTGGACGGCCATTAGAAAGTCACTGTTCAGTGGTGAAGGCTGTCTAATCCCCGCTGGTATGTGTTTCAAATTCAGCAGACTGAAGGAAGCTGATCCAATTCCCGGCATCCTGCAGGACGCAGATCTGCATTTCCTCTGCACTTTGATGAAACAGCCGCCAAGCTGTCCGCCTCCATTAACAGCCCCTCTGATTCTAAACTGTGCTCTGACAAACTGTGTGTGTGTGTGTTGGTGCCTCTGCTTGCATGTGCATATAATAAATATGTTTGAGTGCCTGATGTATGTCTTGGGATGTGTATGTTTATATTGCTTCATAGCAGGGAGCTTCAAGGTATCATGACGGGGACACAATCTGTTTATTTTCAGAGGATCTGGAGAAAAACAACACACACGTGTTTTGCTTCACGTTACGGCCTGTAACTCTTCCCAATTTGCAATGTGATTATTTTAACTAACAAGTAATGTGTTATTATGGCATTGCAGTTATCAGAGCAGTTTTCTCTTGAATCAGAGGCTTAAAGTCAAACGATTTCTCACCCTAGCATTCAACATGCCTTTATCTTGTCAATAACATGTGTATTAAACATGTGTATTATTGGATACTTGTAATTCACATTCAGAAGAGTCAAGGGGTTAAATTCACATTCATCACTCTGTTGGGTTTTAATATTTAGAGTTTTCCAACTAACAAACCTGCTGCCTTTCGATATTACAATGTAATTAGTAGAGTTAATAATTTAACAGTAGTAAATTAAGAGTACATGTCTCGATTCTAAGATGCATCGCGATGGAAACTTGGACGATTCTGCGTCAATGGAGTGACGGAACATAATTAGGAGTTGGGTTTCATTTCAGATCATTGCAATAGTGTCTTTACTGTGTTTTGCTGTCGCTCTAGTTGCTTTCCTCTCTCCTCTCCTCTCCTCTCCTCTCCTCTCCTCTCCTCTCCTCTCCTCTCCTCTCCTCTGGTCTCTGTGTTTCACAGAGGGCAGAGCTTTGCACACACACTCCATGTGTGCAGAGCCAAGAGACGACTTGGCAATCCACTAACTTGTTCCTCTCGCTACCAATATTAGCTTCTCTGTTTTAACAATGTTGGACTTGCAGGCTGAAACGCATGCAGGCTGAAACTCAACGAAAGTGTTGTTCTGTCTGGAGATGCAGTGACTTAAACCAGGATGCCATACACTGCGATGCGTCGAGAATCGTTGTGCATTCAAATCGTTGACGGGTGAATCATGGGGCCAGCAAAGCTTCATACCCCAAGTAATAAATCCATTTTCATGTGTTTCGATACTTACATAGCACACTTGCAAAAGTAGAGTGTCTCTTTCTAAAGGTTTCTACTCATTTGAGTAATTTCTTTGTTAATTTAGGAGTAAATCTGCTGCTAACCAGCTACAAAGTCGCAGTTAGACAGCGGCGTTTCAACCTGCAGTTAAAGATTGAAGCTGAACTAGCAGCAGGAGGTGCATTAAAACACAACATGGCAATATTCTTTGTTGTTCTGTGCTGTCAGCTTGTAATACAGGTGTTATACAACAAGAGACAAGGGCAGTGTAGTGTAAACCAGTCCTTGTGCTTTTTTCACTGTATTTTCCAGGTCACATCCTTCCAACACTATCAGCACGAACATGGCTGGTGGCTCGCATGCTCAGACTTCTGGGTCTGCTAAATGCCACACAGGCTTCTCACAGTTATGCAGAACAATGATCCACACAGCTTGAAGGGCAGGGTAAAAAAAGCAGTGCATATTTTTGCTCCACCTCCTTGATGACGTGGAAACACAGGACGGTTAACGATAAATTGGCCAATGACTTCAGACGTGCTTGTAATGTGGCTTAAATTGCGTGCCCTTTCAGGCGGGGGAACAAACCTCCTCAATGTCAGTGCTCTCTCCCACATGTTGAGGGCTTAGTTTGCCATGCAGTACAAGATCCCCGGGCCTGTTTAGTATTCACCCACTTGAGTTTCCTAAAGGTTACCAAACCTAATTAGACATTTATGCAGGATCTTCAAAGGTCCCTCCGTTATTAATGATGTGCTACTTGTGAGGACTGCATCGATGGCTTTTTTTCTGACTTGTAGAGCACCTCACAATATGCGCATACACAATAGAGACACGCAGACATACAAAATAAAGAAGAGACTGTGGGCTGGCTGGTGGTGATTACTGAAATTGCTTGCATGGAGTACAAAACATCAGTGCACTCACACTGTACTCACATTATTGTACCATAATATGGTTTAAAAAAGGGTCAAATACACCTAAGAAATGCAGTCCTACATGAGCCAACAGAATGTAACTAAACTAGCCCTTCAAAATAAAAGCACCTAGTCCCTGCATCAGTGGTATGTTTAGCTGTTTACACACAAAAAGAAAAGCAGATTGTAAACTATTATAATTGTATAAACGTTAGAGCCACAACTACAACAGTCGGCAAATTATTTTGTCAATAAACTGATTCATCATTTACTACAAACAAATGTTTCTACTGCAGTTTCACACACCACGCAGGTGCGCAGTTACAACAGTAGGAAAGTGTGTTGTTGTACTCACCTGTCTCAACGTCATTAGCGAGTCCTGTGCACCTTGAAGTTCTCCAGCATCTCCTCCAGGTTCAACTTCTCTGCTCGTTCATTCTAAATTCTAGTTCATGCTAAACTACAACTGACGTTCTAACTCGTGCATAATAAGGAACAGAAACAATTTAATCAGTCTGTTTTGCATTCTTCTCCGGCAGAAGTTAAAGATCCTCCAAAGTAAATGTCAGATTTTAGCCGACGCCTTCAGAGAAACACCAGGAATTTAAAATCTATCACAAAAATAAATATGTAAAGACTTAAATAAAATAAAAATTTAAAATAAAAACGGTGACATAGCCTCACTTTGCCCTTTAACATGATTAGCTAAATTTGACTGGCAAATTATTTTGCAATTATGCAGCCACGTTTACGTCTATACTCTCAGTGGTGCCCTCGGTAAATGTAGTTGACAAGACACCCCAAATAAAATCCAATTTCCATTTATTATTCACATTTGGACTTTAATCAATTATGAATGACAGCTAATTAGTGGTGTGCAGGGCCCATCACTCTCTTCAGTGTCAAAGTCTACTAAATGTACTGTATGTCATGTATGGACATTGACAAAAAACCTCTCACCACTTTACAGATGTGGGTGTCTTTTTGCTGAGGAGACTTCACTAATCATCTGTGAACAGTGCGTGCAGTTTGAGTACATGTACGCGCCCGCTCGTGTGTGTGTTTATGTGTGAACATGTGCATGTGTTTGATAATAATAAAGCAAGTGAAAATGAAGAGGAGCTAAACTGTGGAAGTCATTTCTCATTTCCTTGCTTCAGTGCCTGTCAGAAGAAAGCCCGGCATTTTGAATGATGGCTCCGACAACAAACCCTGTGGCTCCGAGGAGAGCAATGGAGGAAGAAGAAAAAAGAGAGGAAGAAAGAAAGAAAGTGTGCAAACTTCAATGAGAAATACACCGTTTTTAAAAAAAATGACCAAACCAACAAACAAACAAAGCAAAATCCCAATATCAACGCTTTGATAATACCACTGAACATGCCCGGAAAGTGAAACAAAATAGAGGAAAACAACAATCCCCTGTACAGTTGGCACTCATACAGTTTTGGAAGGACCTTTCAAGGGTCTGATTTAATGTGAGGGCATCAATCCTTTAGATGCACGGGGCCTTGACAGCAAGTGAAAGTAATCTCTTCTTTATTAATGGGACTTTTCACTTTGGACCCAAGGCCTTTGGTATTCCAGAATAGTAGATTCATAGCACAGACCTAAGGACAGAACAATATGAAATCAGATCAAGTGGCTGCGTTACGTGTGATAAGTGGAAGGTATTTCTTTCTAAAGAAGCCTCTTCGAGAAGAAGAAGAAGAAGAAGAAGAAGAAGAAGAAGAAGAAGAAGAAGAAGAAGAAGAAGAAGAAGAAGAAGAAGAAGAAGAAGAAAATGATGAGATGGAAGAAGCCAATCTCTGAAAATAGCTTATTGTGTATTTTGATTAAGTGAAAAGGTCTGATGGCATGTGTGGAGAGGGAAACCCTTTCTTCTGATGAGTACGAACAAAGGAAAACAGTATTTTGTTGCTTCAGTTTAAAATCAATTGCATTTGTCTTCAGGTTCAGGTTGACTAATTACAATGATCTTGCCTTGTTTTTTGAGAAAACAAATGTTACGATATGGTAACCCAAGGTCTTTAACCACTATACCAATACAGATGGCGCCCTGTATTGGATTCTATGGGTGATACTCTCCTCCAATCAGAAGCATGCATTTGCAGACTGAAGATTTGCATAAGTGTAGCTGGGCAATCAGCACTAGTAATGTATAATGAACAATATATTAGGCAGCACACACCACTGTCGGCGCCTCCTTCGCAGAGAGCAACATGTTTATAGAACTACGGTTACAATAACGTAACCTTTGTCATAACTCACACACTGGACTAGGGGTACAGTAGGGGCAAGCCCAATGAACGCATGCCCTGCCATGCCATAACATCCACCCAACCCAGTGAGAGCAGCAAAGCCGTCTCTATTTTAGATAAAGATAAAAACAAACGTCTTAGGTATTCTTATTAAGAGCTGAACACTCAAGAACTGAGTTAATCTGCTTAATCAGGAGTGTGTGGGTGTTGTTTGCTGAGATGTGATGGACAGTAACCACACATCCCGCCAACTGTCAGCTGAGTCCTGCCCACTTCAAACCAGTGAAAAGAACACAGAGAAAAAGCAAGAAATACAAAAATCTTTAATGTAAAAATAACCAACGATGTTTCAAATGTGTTTCCATGAAATCATCAGTTAGAAACTGATTGAGATTATAATTATTCACGGCCGATAATTATTCATTAACCAAAAAACCAACTGGCTCAGCTGAGACAGCTCATTTATTTGTATGTTTTATCAGAGTGCAAGGTTAGTTAGCTGCTGCAAAAAGTGCATCTCAACCAATACAAGTCAAACAGGAAATTAGAGAACCACACAAGTGCCAAGCGCACCTTGTCAGTGATAATGATGGCTGTGATGGGGCTTGAAGCCGAGGCTTTGTAGTTGAAGGATGACCTCTCTACCATCCATAACGCCACTCCACTGCCTCTTGTGCAGCTTGCTGTTCAGCTTTCACGAGGCAGGGTGAATTGCCATCTGATTTGTCAAAGGAAATGGCAGGACATGCTTTTTTATGTTCATTTCATGCTGTCGTCAAAATGATGATTGGTGATTAGCAACAGGCTCACTAACTCCACGATCACAGAATCACAGTCTGCTCTGCTTTCCTCTAATTTCAGGAAGAAGTCACACTAATCGGGTTGGTGCTTGCAAAATGGTCGCGTCCTGAATGAACATCATGATGAGTATGATATTTTAAAGCTGGTAATGCCTGACCTTAAGTGTATTGTGGTGTGTTTAATTAGGGCTAACAATGTCACGGCAGTAATTCACGCAGTATTTTGTATATTCACATTTAGTTTGGATTCTATGTGGGTCTTGGTGATAAGAACATTATCAGACATAACTTTTAAATCAGGTGGAAACTTAGTTTCCAAAGTTATTTAACTCACAAAGAGACTTCATGTTTCCACACTGCCTCCTGCTGGCCAGGAGGAAATACTCACAGTATATTATAGAGAAGTATTGTAGCTCTGTAGATCATTGACCACTATGGTTCATATTAGAATATTCCTCTCACAGTAATAACTATCCTGGAAATAACAACATAAACAAAAGTTTGCCAGATCAGTTTCCAGCCTAATCACAACTTTGGGCAATTCAATAAAAACAGCCGAAATCTTAACCTTGCCGCAAACCCGTGTAAACTGGTAAAACCAATAAATGTGCAATAGATAACACTTCCTAAGCATACAAAACTTCAATGTACAACATATGTACAACCTACCATCATATGTATTCTAGTTAGCTTAAAGCTCATTTTCATCTGAGGATCCATAACAGTTAGTGTGTCGGTCCAGTCCAGCTACAATACATTGAAATTTAAATTTGTTGATTTTCAAATGTTTGCAACTGACTCATTTTGGTACAAGAACCCTTTAAAAATAAATACCATACAATAACATGCTATGAGATTGAGGCTAAAGGTGCAGGTCGCAGGCTAACAGTTAGCATCCTTCCTCACAGCGAGAAAATACTACACACTGGACGCTCTCGTCGTGAACCTGCACAAGCTACTGTATCGCCACTTAGTGTGCTTACTGGCCTTGGAAGTTACCTTTTTTTGTAAGTTAGTTAGCCAGGCATGCTAACGATTACAGCTTACATTTAACTATATGAACACACTAATCCATTCCTTACAATTTGGCTCTTTTGTTTTTGCTATTTTGAAAAGGGTGAAAATAAAACACACCACCCTCTAAACTTAATATCTTGAGTATTACTCTTACTGCACTTTAGCCATGTGGAGAACAGACCTGCCAAACTCAGCTGCTATGCTATGATTGAATCACTGTCGGGGGGAGGGGTTTAGCAAATGGTCAATTTGCAATGTAAACCGTTTCTTTAGCCAGATCCATCAAAAACAAAATTCAGCTCGAGCCCAAATAGTCTTGATAATAATCGAGTTGCCTCCGGCATGATATGAAACTATCAACTGTCTTGTAAACGAGGCCGCGTATTATCCCCCAAACAGCCACCAATTAGCCTCCGCTGAGCAACAAAACAAGTTTCTAAAGTATTTCCCCAGCATTATTAATTCCTTTTCAAAGTCTGACAATCCCCAGGTCTCACCGCGATGAGGAAAAGCTCATTAACGGACCAGAGCGGCGAAGGCTCACACGAAACAACATGCAGGAAATGTATTCCGTAAATCCCAAAATATTAAAGTTTGCATAATCTTTTAACACATTTGCTTGTCGGATTTGACACCAGCACACATGCTGGGGTGATAACAGCCTCATGTGTGCAGGCTCATGCGTTTGAGATGACTCACAGTTTGCTTCGATATTATTGAGCGGTGAGCGTCGTTCAGGCTTCAGTCTCTGTAATGTTCCTGCTCAATTGTTTGCAATTTGACATTAATGGGATAGGTGGCGAATCAACAAAGGATTTTAATATATAAACATACACAGTATTCACATATCATCCTACTCAACGTATCTTCATCTTCCCAAGCATCTTACTGTAGCAGAGATCAGACATAAGACACAGGGGCCTAATTTATGGAGCTCTCTAATTTGGTTAAAAACGCATTTTCATTCAAATCCTTCTCATTGTACACTTTTTTAAATAGTTTTTACCCCTTTTCTCATATTATTCAGGGTCATACCATTAATTTAAAATGATGGATATATGGACAATATGTTATATTAAAAATTCAACACATATTGGCCATATGCACTGAGGTGTAACATCAACAATTCAATTCCTCTATCATTGAGCTTTGTTGGATGAAAACTATTAGAGACACTAATAAACTATTGTGATGTTCACAATCACGTCCATGTTAATTACATTCACATTACCAAATTGCACACGAACGATCTGATCAGCCAAACCTTGAGGCATACATGTTGTTCACGATTTTTCCCTTTTTTTTTTTTAAATATAAAAATAAGTCTCAAAATCCTTTCAGGCATCTTTTCAATCAACTCACTGTCTGCCAAATGAGAGTCCCCTCTCAAAGACCCTCCAGTGAGCATTGTGGTGCTTTGTGATGAGTTTGGCACTGGGTTTGAAAAGAAGAGCTGAATCCATAACCCGTTCAGAGGACAGAGACAGTTGACGGAGCGAAATCCTTCGCATTGCTGTAATGGGTATAATTACACAAAGAAAGGAGCTGTTAGGTTAAATTACCCGTGATATTCACCGTGGGTAATGACAGAAATTCAGAAGGTTAAATGACACCAGAAGCTGAATGACTTTTGACATTAAGGTACTTTTTGAAAAGGGAATTATAACGGAGCATTTGTGGGCAAATTCAACACCCTCCATGTTGGACTGTGAAGATTGGTTTGAAAGAACTTTAAAAAGACCTTTTTTTTGTTGAGAGCATCTGTGTCTTTAGAAACCACCGTGAGCCGATGATTTAGTCTAAAAAGAACTGGCCGGATAGATTGTTTCCAACAGTGAAAGCTATTTGAAGCTCACTTTGAGTTGCACTGATGTCTGGAAAATGCCCCGCTGAGTGGCACATATCATCACATACAAGTAACCACGGCAGCAAAGGAGAAGCTGAACAGATTCAAGCAATTAGTCGTTTCTCTCATATTGTCTCTTTACCTCGAGGCTTTCCCAACTACTTTCCAAATAGGTGTGTAAACATATTTGTGTTGACTTTTTCCTCCAGTGAGAACCACGCTCTCTCTGGTCTAACAGTCGACCTTTGCGCACAGCAAACAGCCCAATTAGTGGACGAGAAGGTGAAGGGGGCTGGACCTGAGCCCCATGCAATTACCTCAAACGGCCACCCACACAACAGGCGCGATGGCGTTTGCCAACAATACTGTAAATGGCCAAGAAGAAAGAAGAGAGCCAGGCGCTGGATACATTATTTGTTTCACAGCGCTACATGCTGTTGTGTTTCACTCTCTTTATGCGTTTCAAATGAAGCCTTTTTCTCTTCTCTCAGTCTTACTGTGCTGGAGTTTTGCTGCCAGTCACCCAATGCGATGTCTCTCCGCTGCTGATTGGCTTACGTGAGTCCTGTGATCTGCTCTCTCGTGACTCAACAAGAAGCAGAAAGCCATATCATTCAGCATTAGACATGTTAAAGAGTTCATATTTAATGGAAACCCCTTCTGTATGGGAACTCTAATTTCTGTGCAAAAAAAAGGCTGATCAGGAAACAAAATCTCTGTCGAAAAAAATATGTTGCCATACATGTGAGGTATGCATTCATTTATATAATTTCATAATGTAAAATACAAACACTGTACAGTACAAACTGTTCTGAGCAAAAATACAAAATATAAAGCATGATAAAAAAGTTAACAATATTACAAATAGTATCAGAATTGTACATTTCACAGGTCAGTAATACTGTATGTGTTATACAATGAGGGTAATCATATCACTCTTTAATAACCAATAATTAAAGCATGAATCACATTGTTGCACTCTTTGGGAACCCCCCTTGCATATTGTACTCTCACCCAGCTCATTGAGGTCTAATCTACCTTTTTGGTGTATCCACTTTCTTCTGAGATGGTTTCTCGAGTTGTATTTCAGATTGTGAGGTACATATATCTGCCAAAGTGACTTTATACCAGCTAGTGACTCAACGACTGGGCGTAGACTAATCTGTGCACTCACTATAGTGACGAATTGTCAGAGTGAGGGTAGCAAGAAAAGAGTGTACAGTAGAGTATCATGTCTCGTGGGTGGATCTCATCATCGGCTATTGGCACTGCTGTACATGCAACAAGTACTGAAACAACACAATAGGTTGTTCGTCAATGCCCTAAAGATCAACCCATGTGACTGATTAAAAACGATCCACCTTCTGATTAAAGTTTGCTTAAATTAAGTCAAGAAGTACTTGGTAAAGGCTGCATTAATCAAGAACGGATCAAATGACAATGTGCAATGTTCAGCGGCCTCTCGTAGCGATGAACCGACAGAGACTTGTCACCACCTTTGCATTTCCCCTCGTCTCGAGGAGTGCTTTAGCCTTTTTAAACTAATTGTCTTGGTTTTCCAGCCAACGAAGACAGCTCTCAACAGAGTTTTATTTTCAGCTGCAGCAGGAAGCTGTTCAGACAAGCTACACATCGTGATGCAGCTTCCAGCTAAGAAGCCATGTGACTGTTCTCAGGGGTTGGTGAAGAACAAAACAGAGCTAGAAGGAGAGCCAATATTGGACTCTGACTTAAAATTATTTCCTATATTCTTACACATCTGGTTCATCTGGATGTGTAGTAACGCAGTCAGTCATACTGTGATAACACTGCGTCTTCAACTTGGGAAAGGAACAAGGTTATGGTTGGACAACACAAACATTTACTTTTGGTGGAACAGGGGATGCAATCTGCAGTTTCTGGAGAGTAAACAACACGTTTGTACCCTCAACATGTTGTCAGGTCTCGCTAAACCCACGCAGCCAATATTTGCACAACCATAAAAGGTCGCTTGTCAGGAAGCACACAATAAAAATAGAGCAAACCAAAAAACGGGTCCAAATATGCCAAGCATACGTGAAATTATTACTATTCTGGATTGATTCCATCTTTAAAGGAAATGCTCAACATTTTGTCAAATACACAGAGTCGCTCAGAGTAGTTTGAGAATGAGATCTCATGTCTGTATGATAAATATGGAGCGACAGCCAGCAGCTAGACAGGAGAAAGAAAGAACACCGCCGACCGACACCTCCTCAATCTTCCAAAGGTTTCACTCTGTCTCCAGTCTTAATGCTAAGCTAACAGGATGCTATAGCATTATATTTACCGTGCCTACATAAGAGTGGTATCGTCCCCTCTAACTATGGGCAAGAAAGAGGACAAACATATTTCCCAAATTGTTAAAACGTTCCTTCAAGTAGAACTTCGTGTCACTGATGGGTGCTCATTTTAAATGCACTGAACCGGTCCATCGTATAGTTGGGTACGTTTTCCGGTCCGGTCTGGTGTACAAGCCTAAACCGGTTTTGATTTTATGTAAACTGGCTGAACTGATATGACACGTTCTGGAAAATGAAAATCCGACATCAGCAACCTGCGCCGACGGCATCACAGGCGCTAAATACAGCTTGTATCGCGTTAGTAATAAGAAATATGACAACTCGATTAACATAACATCATGTTTGCTTATAAATGGACTAATGGAGCCTCTGCCGAGCCAAGGCTGGCAACATGAAGGGGATCGGATGTCTGTAGAGGTGTGAGGCGGAAAGAGTCGCACGTCGTGTTTGTTCAGTAGTAAATGTGTGTGTTTTGGGGGGGGGGGGGTGCTGAGACGAGAACTGGCAGCGTTCGTCTCAAATAAAACTAGAAACGTGCCAATGTGGCAACATTATGAATTTAAAGCCGACAAAAGAGGGGAGCAGAAAAACACAAGCAAGGCAAAAAGGCCTGATGGACTCGCTCTGTCTCATTATGTTCATCTCAGGGAGCGGCTGCTGAGTCAAGTGCAACGCCTAGAGGTGATATTATGGTAATATATAGGTGAGATTAGATAAACAGCCATTAAAGGAGAAGAAGAAGAGCACCTCAGAAGACGGTGTCTTCCTCTCCTCCCCCATACCACGGGGTGAGTTTAACCATGAAGGGTCTGGGATTAGAAACAGGTTGCTCGTGTTCAAGCTCCAACGCGGATGACTCCAGTGAGCTCAGGGATCCGGCGGGAGTCCCCGACCCCTCGTATGCATAGGTTCTGAAGCAGTCGAATGGGGGAACGTAAGGATCCTGATCCGCCTCTGCCAGCCTGTCCAGAATAAACTGCCGGAAGACCTCGTCGTCCGGCCCGATGAGGTGGGATTCTCTGAGAGACATCCGTATGCTTGCCCTGACATCCTCCCTCCGCAGCCTCCTCTCCCTCCTCCTCGGGTGGTGTCTCAACGGGACAACAGGCTGGCAGAAGCCCAGGTCTGCTCCCCCACCCCCCGGCTCTCCGTAATACAGCACCTTCTGCGACACCGTCTCAGGCAGCTCCAGATCCATCACCTCCACCTCCAATCCCTCCTGCTGCTTACGCCTGTGCCTCCTCACCATGAGCATTAGGACTGACAGCACTGCAGACACAACACAGCAGGAGATCATTACCGTTAAACACCAGGGCATGAGCTTAGTGGGATAAAAAGCATCTAGGGTGCCTGATGGAGCATAGTATGAACTCGTGCACCGAAAATAATGGCAGCCAGATTTGTTTTTCAGTAATTTATTGTGGATGCGGAAAATCTAAATGAACGCAAATTAGGCGATCACGTTTTTAATTTCAGCTCACACATGAAAGAAGACTTCTTTGTTTGCTCCATGCGGCACAGAACGCTAGAAGATTTCATTCTGCCGTGTTTTCATCGGGTATTGTGCTCATCCGACGGAATGTTAGCATAGCAGGTATTGTCATTAATCTTTCATGTGATGGGCACAGAGGGGACGCAAAGCAGCCGAGGTCATAATAAAGCTCTTCACTATGCAAACCCATCAGTGTCCCAGGATGGCATTGCTACTGATGTATTGCAACCAGTATGCTCATTACCTGACATCATAGCCCTGCAAGCTTTCAGCATTTAGAAAGCGTGTGTTAAAGGCACGCTGGTGAGTTTTTAAAAACGGGAATCAAATGAAAGAGCAAATTTGTTAATGAAAAATCCTGCTGTTCAACACACGTTCATGTACTTGCCAAAATGATGTGAGGCGGAGCTGCTCTAGCTCAACAGATCCGCTGAAAAAGAACGGCCTTTTTACAACAACATATCCAACATCAAACATCCATCCATCAAACAATCCATCCATCCATCAATCCATCCATCAATCCATCCATCAATCAAACATCCATCCATCCATCAATCCATCCATCCATCCATCAAACATCCATCCATCCATCCATCAATCAAACATCCATCCATCCATCAATCCATCCATCCATCCATCAAACATCCATCCATCCATCCATCCATCAAACATCCATCCATCCATCCATCAATCAAACATCCATCCATCCATCAAACAATCCATCCATCCATCCATCCATCCATCCATCCATCCATCCATCAAACAATCCATCCATCCATCCATCCATCAAACAATCCATCCATCCATCCATCCATCAATCCATCCATCAAACAATCCATCCATCCATCCATCCATCAATCAATCAATCAATCAATCAATCAATCAATCAATCAATCAATCAATCAATCAATCAATCAATCCATCCATCCATCAATCAATCAATCAATCAATCAATCAATCAATCAATCAATCCATCCATCCATGGGGAGTTTGATCCTCGGTTACCTTAATATCTAAGGACTATAAGTGAATTAATCATAGAAGTTGTCAATGTTTTCTATCTTCTGAAAATCTCAGTCTATATTGTTCGTGAATCCTTTTGTGAGCCCACCGTGCAGCCAGTACACGTCACTTCTTTTGTGTAAACAAAACAGACTTGAAAGAATGCCTCTCACGTCTCTCTCGTCTCTCGCACTGAGGTCTGGAGAAGCTCTTGCCAAAAAATTGTCAGATAAAGATCTTTGGTGATTCTGCAGTAGCCTTTTTATTGGCTGTTTGAAAGACGTTTGAAGAAGCCAAACTCCAGAAGCAGCCGCTCTGGATTATGTTCTGTAAAAACTTTACAAGTATTTTCTCGAGTGTAATGTTATTGGCTTGTACTGTATATATAACCGCCCTGCTGTGCTACTCTTACACTTGAATTGCTCCGGACATTACGGAGGTGTCGTGATGTCGCATGTGTCTGGAGGATGGAGATGGAGCTCCGCAAAATTACACAAAGAAAATATTTTCCTTCTGAAAGCACTTTATCAACCGTAAGTCTGTATTTTAACAAACCCCCAAAAAATCTGGTTTACATATTTTAAATGAAACTGATTGGAAGTTAAAGGAAAATCATGAAACATTTTTACTTGTTTAACAAAATATGATATATTGATGTATTCAGTAATATTTGTGACTTGACTTCTACTAGATTTTGTCAGTTTTGTGGCTCTACATTTAGACATCTTTCATTAAAATAAACATTTCCAGCATTAGACTTGTTATTTTCTCATCTTTATGTTGCTCATGTGGGCCGGCTGTGGCTGAGCGGGTAGTCCTTTAACCACAAAATAAAAGGTTCAATCCCCAGCCAGCTCCTCCTCTCTGCATGTCAAAGTGTCCCGGAGTGAAACACTGAACCCCAAAGTGGTCCCTGTTTGATTCACAGCAGCCCACTCACCCAAAAACTCCTTATTATATCATAGATGGATATTCTGGACTTGGATGGAATGGGAATAGAAAACAAATCCCTGCTGTCTTACCGCTGAGTGTGACGAGGCAGACCACCAGCCCTAACAAGGTTTGCAGGCTGACCCCCATGGACAGGGCGAGGGCCTCCACCCCCCCTGTGGGACAATGGCCGGCAGGCTGGCAGCTGCATACGCTGACGGTCAAAGTGCTGGTGCTGGAGAGAGCTGGAGAGCCGCTGTCTGTCACCACAACGGGCAGCAGGTACTGGGTCCGATCCTTGCGTGTAAAAGTGCTCCTTCGTGCCACGATGCTGGCTGTGTTGTCTAAAAATGAAGCAAACAGAGGTGCAGTTTTTAATTTCCTAAAAAAAAAAACACGAGTACTGCTTCCACTGGGAGCGCTGATATTTTGGAATTCAGCTGACACACGTAATGCGATCCCAGCTCTCTGAAAGGCAGGAGAACCAATAACATTTTGGAAGTCAGATATGCCTTGTGCCATTCAAAAATGGGTTTTATTTAATGCGTGATTCATTATTAATTCCCTGGTTGCTGACTGGACTGCTGTGCTTGCATGGACAACCACCAGCACAGTTGGCCTGCATGCATTTCATTCAGACGTATCCGATACAATCAAATATCCCTCTGCTGCTCACTTGATATCTGCTGCCCGTTTTCATTATCAACTTTGAGAAGCGGTTGACCGCCCACTGAGCACAAGGCAAACACTTCCAATTCACATACTCAAGGGGCTGTCAAACACAAAGAAAACAAGGATTTCATTCCAAAATGGCAAAAAAAAAAAAACTTACGGGTGCATAGCGTTCATTTAAATTCAAATTCTTGCAATCATACCAATATGCCGTAGTTTTGCCTTTGTCACACAGTTGTACCAACTGCTCATACAGGTTGTGGTTAAGCTGCAGCTCATTCCTCCAGCCACCAAATGGGACTTTAAGCATAGCGTCATCTGGTTTCATGTAGTCCCTTGTGTCCCACAGCTTAAGGCCTCCAAACAGGAAATGTTAGTAATTTACTGGATGAAATTTCCCGCAGCAACACATTTAGTTCATGCCGAGTGTGCCACTGCAGCAGTACTGTTAGCTTAGCACAAAGACCAGAAACACATACGAATTACATACGAATGCCTTCTTTCCAAACAGTGGTTATTGATACTTTCACTCAAGGCAGAGATCCAAACATGTCTTCCAGCATCGCTCCATGATTATAACCTTGATTGTCTCGGACAGTGAAGTTGGGATTGATGTGCTTCTCAGAGACCATGGAGAAGTAGAAGTGGTGTCCCTCCACAGGGCCGTCCAGGTCGACAGCACTGAGCAGCTGAATGAGCTGAGAGACACAAAGACACACCTCTGAGAAAACACAAGGAGATTTCATTTGTATTTCAACTGACAATGTCGTGGCTGTATTATGGTATTGAGCTGTTCAATACTAAGATGGCTCCTTGTGTGTAATTCAAGGTTTAAAAATAGTACATTGATGCAATACAATGTGTTGCAATGTGGAATTGTTTGCTGTCCACTTCATGTAAATTCTCAAGGATCCTATACAGTAAATCATGAAGATCAGTGGCTCATAATATACATACTTCTCCCGCCTGCGTTCCCTCGCAGATGAATGGCTGGTAATCTCTCGCCAGCCTTGGCACATTGTCGTTTATGTCCAGCACTGTGATGAACACCACCACGGAGGAGGATAAATGGCTCAGCGCTGCAGTAGTGAAGATAGACATTTGCTGGAGTCAACTGGGTTGCGTGTATCATAAATGCTTTCCAAGAGCTCTGTCAAAAGACTGATGACTGCTTCTTCTTTTAACATGACTCAAAAAAACGGGCGACGGCGTTTCTCTTCAAACGAAGACAAAATGAACATTAATAAAACTGTGAAAAAGCTAATTTTTCAAAGATAATTTGAGGTTTTACGTCACTCTAGATCAGTGGTCCCCAACCCTTTGGAGCCATCCCCTTCATTAACATCTCCTCATGTTAAGCTCATTTTGAACTGGATGCTATTTTGCACTTTTGCTTTTAAAATTAAACAATAATGTCGTATAATTGAGCACTCAATGTTTAGATCTGCCAGGTTTGCATTTGTACGATCACTTAAAGCTGCTGAAGCTGGACAATTCAACCAATTATTGATTACGCTCAGCTAATAATTATTTATCAAAAACGTATAAATAACTATTTCAATCTTTTACTTTTAGATAATAACTGTTTATCCCATTACTTTTAGCTAACTATCCAGCCTGTTCTCATTAACTGTTGGTACCTATACCTACAAAAAGTAATGCACCATAATTCGTATATAGCCCACGTAATCTGTTGTGAGCCAGGACACGAAGGAATGCCTCTAAGGAAGCCAGGAGACGTGATATAAAACCTGACAAAGTCCACATGGGGGACAGGATGGACAGACAGGACACAGGACTTTCACCCAGGAGACCAATGCGCTCGTCCCCAGGAAAGTCAAATCCTAATTTCACTGACTTTTGTTATGTAACTTGCATCGTTATCTTAACCACAATCAAGCTTGTGCAGTCTCACTGATCGCTGGTGTTGCTGGACATTCGAAGGACAACGTGCAGCACGTTGAACTATTAAGACCATTTATTCATTCATTACTTTTAGCTATTCCAATAAATTCTATATCGTTTAGTTGGCCGCACTCTCAATCTCAACATGTTTACAGCTGAATACATTTCCTCTTGACCGAACCGTAGCTTATATTTTTCTAGTTAATGAACTGCATAATCTTTCCACATTAAATCAGACAACCGCTGCGCCCCCTGGGGTACTTCTGGCTGTGAACCACTGCTCCAGACAAAGACGTGTCATCAACACATTGCTGTTAATATATTCTGAACAGGTTTCATGACTGACTGAAAGATAAATGTGCCATAAGATGGCTTTGTCAACAAGTTGCTGTTGAGCAAAACACGGACCGTCTCCTTACTTGTTTCCTCGGCTTCAACAGTCACATTGTGCCAGTTTGTCGTCTCCCGGTCCAAAGCTTTAGCGACAGTTATAGTTCCATTGTTTGGGTCTATTTTGAAAGCTTTTGTGTTATCGCTCCTTTTGTCAATCGAATATCTGGAAGAGAAACCACAGCGGCGCACCATTTAGCAGTCGAGGTTGCTTTCTGGGCCAACAAAACACTGTGATACCACGGGGAGATTAATTAAAAGGCAAACTGCTCATTTTCTTAAATCTGTTGACAGATATCCAACAAAGAGAGCGCGCACACCAGCTAGTGTGACAACAACACTGAAGACAAAGCATCTCACACAGATGGCATGGACACAGGCTTATGTATTCTTTCAGTTACTTAAACCTGACAACAGACCATGTATATGTGTGTTCAGAGAGGTAATGTGATTTAAAAACAGCGAGGCAGGGGATCTTGTAAATATAAGGGAACTTTGTTCAGTCTTTTTGGAATGAATAATAAATAAATATGTCACACGTGGTGCAGCTGCAGTGACAGAGCACACATCACCGTGTCTTGTTTAGTGGGTGACAAGTTAGTGCCAGCGATTTATTTATGTTAAAATACATAATGTAAAATAAACATTAAATAAAAAGCATCATCCACAGACCAAGCAGAAGTGTTCATGTACCATACCTTTAGGATTCATTAATATATATATATATGTATATATTTATATATATATATATATATATATATATATATATGTATATGTGATTATAACACCATGGCGAATTAGGGTAATAAGGAGTGAAACACACTGACTAATGAATCATTTCTCTGAGCCATATTTCTAATAACAACACGGAAAATAAGCCAATTTTACCAAAGCTAACTTAATCATGTTTAGAAGAACTGCGGAAACCCCTTAAATGTCAGCCTGGATTTATTAATCAATGAGACACTGCCTCCAAAGGGACAGTAATACACGCTAGGCTGAGGATGATATGCAGCACCTGCCACTCTTAAGCTCTGCTGAGATGGACTACAGGCGCCAGTGCTGCTGATGTCTCCTCTGCAACGTGCCCCAGTTGCAAATGACTGCAAATCTCAATTCCATATGCCACGGCGTACGGTGCTTTATTTCATCCCTACGTCCTAGCCACGTCGCTTTGTGATAATACCACGGCGATAGATAGAAAAAGCCTGTGAGGTATGAAAAAAAAAAAAAAAAAGAATCGTCATGATTTATTCAGCGGGGCTCATTTCCTACTAATGTAATGTGAGATAAATATGACCACGTACAGAGTATCCAGAGATCAAGGGTAAAAATGGATGCACCGAGCCAGTAACGCTTTCTGAAATGGAATGACTTTCCGCCGTGTGGAGGAAGCTGTCTGGGGACGTTACGCCCCCGCCAGCTTGGGCATCTGCCTCGTCATTATCATACTTGCAGTTGGGTGGCAGGTGCCATTCTTCCCGGTTTAGATGGTTCACATTACTGTACCTGATGGGATTGTTGACTGTGTCAGTGTCTCTGGCACTAACACTGCCAACCGCAGTTCCTACAGCTGCATTTTCAGGGATTTTCCACTCGTAGGCCACTGAGAGGAAGACAGGCGGCTCATCCACGTCCTCCACGACAATCTTGAGCGTTGTCCGGTCCCTGAACTCCTCCAGAGTCAGAAAACGAGTGTCCACGTGATCATTGACCGCCTCCGCGGCCATGACAAAACGCCTTTTGGTTTCATAGTCCAAAGGCTGGGAGAAAAAGAAATACCTTTTGAACAATTCATATTAATACAGAGGCTCCTACAGGCAGAGAACACCTGGTCCATCATCATTAAGCAGGCTTAAAGAGTAACAGCTTTCCAAATATGCTTTGCCAAGACAGATGATTATTCCTGAGGGAGCAGGACACGACTCTGACTGGACGTTAAAATGGTTTCGTCAATGTCAATAAGTTCCCAGCTGTGAACATGCGCTTAAATAATGCTGTGTTTAATAGATTTATTTTTAACATTATGATCCCGGTAATAAGAAAACAGCGTGAAAACCATTATTGCATTTCCAAAATGATTCAGAGACAGAGTCAAGACTGTGTTTGTTATTTCATTATCACGGCATCTAAATTGAATTATCCTGTGCGATGAAGAAGTATACGATACGTGGAGTGGGAGCGGGAAACAAGAGTAATCTGAGAGTATATTTGGGACCGTCAGGTGATGGGATGTAACAAAGTATATTTACTCAAGGACCTTTAATTCAGATATAAGAAATATGAACCAACAAATAGAATATAATGCATTATTAGGGATTCAATTAACCAGCAGTGTATAAGGTGAATACATTTAGCCCCACCTTTAACAGCTGCAACATTAAAGTGATGAACACACCGATGCATCAATAATCATAATTCAGTTGTTTGATTATTACTAATAATTCTGAAATGGGTCATTCTGCACAGTGGGTCAGTACTTTAAGAATACTTTGATGCTAATACGTTTGTGCTTCAGTAAAATATTGAATGCAGGACTTTTACTTGTAACAGAGTATTTCTACACAGTAGTACGGCTGCTTTGACTAAAGAGACCTCAGTGTTTGTGCTAAGCTAAGCTATCTGGCTGTAGCCTTATATCTACAGAAAGGACTTGAGAGTAAAGTCTTGGCAAGAAAGAAAGTTCCCAAAAAGTGTCCAAGCTTGCTTCAAGGCTGTTACACAAAAACGCTTTAGAAAAAAGTTATACTTCAGCTCTCATTTTTAAAAGGTACCTGCTCCCACAGACTCACACTATTCAACGATTCTGCCAGTAAGTCGACAAATGTGGCGGCTTTCTCAGTGCTAGAATTAGAGACGTTTCACATTGTCCCAAGATGCAACAAGTCCTTGTCCCTCGACACAACCAACTGTACAGTGATCCCTCTTCTGATGTGTCAATTAGACACAAACTGGCTAATTTCAGGGCTGACATGCAATCATCAAAGCAAGCGATTTCCATTCTCCATGCTCAAGCTGAAGCCTGTAGCATTCACGAGTTCATTGTGCACGTTGGCTCAGATGACGCTGCTATATGATCGTGACCTGGAAAGGAGTCAATACTGCTGCCAGGTGTGTGACTCTGTGTGGCTGGTGGGTCCCTGTGCCAGGCTCTTACACTGTTGCGTCTGGTCGGCTTTGATGATGCCGCTGCTGTTGTGCCAGCTGTCTTGTGCGCGCGCAAAGTGCCAGGATATGTTGCCGTGCCCTCTATCAGCCCAAATGATTTTTTAAAATTGAGTTTGCGTCGGTGTCTGTAATGTTAATTAAATCCCTAACGCCGGAGATTAAAAAGGAGTTTTTGTGGAAATAATGTCTCAGAACCTAACGGCCCCTGTGCCCACTGATACTTTGATTTCTGTCTGCGCTCACTGCCCTTGACACATCAGATTAAATAAAGCCATATAAAATTCATATATTAGACAGAGTGACAATGTAGTGTATGTATTCACCTTGGCTAGCAGGACCACTCCCTCCTGCGTCACTGGATCTGTTTTGATGATAAAAGTGGAGCTTTCCTCCAGGTCATCCTCCAGACTGTAGGTCATCCTGGCATTGATGCCAGTGTCGCCATCCTGTGCCATGACCCTGCCCACTGTGGTGCCCACTGCTGCATCTTCAGGGACGGCAAAGGCGTACAGGTCTGAAGAAACAAGGATGCTTTCAAAGATTAGCCGGAGAACGTTGGAATCGGATTTTAAAAAGGAATTCAAAATCTTGTTGACGTCAAATTGGTGCTTTTGCAAGCTCACTTTCGGTGAAAAACGACAAAAAAAAAGAAAAGTTTCTGTACTAAAACATCGCCTACAGAGCTTGACAGAAAGTCAAGAGAGTCTGCTAGTGTGTAACGCGATAAGAAGGGAGAACATTGTGGTGGAGGGTCAATTTGTGTGAGTCACAGATAAGTTGTGGCAACTCCACATAATCCCAGCAACTCTCTAATAAGCAGATGAGAAAATGCGATTGTGTCTTTGAGCGACTCTATTTGGACGGCTGCCACAACTGGGAGGAAGTCAACGGCAACCAGCTGCTCCTGAAAAAAAAAAAAGAAGAAGAATCCCTGATAATAATTACCAATTATGTTACAAAACAGAGGGCGCAGTTCAAAGCGAAGTGCGGTCATACAATATTTATAAGGCCTTTTGACTCGACGCCGAATCCGAGGGATACAGTCGCACCGGCAATGAATGTGAATGTGACATTAATAGTTAAAGGTATCATCCTTGCTGTCTCATTCCTACAAAATTGATTTTTTTTCCCAGGGTATTCATTTAGTCGGGTTTACCACGGAGAAGCCTAGGTTTGTTTCTAAAGGTCATGACAAATGTCCTTTCATGTGTGAATGATTAAATTCATCCAGTGGGCGACGCGTGCGACCGTGCACGAGCAGATGAACATCCCCAGCTCTCTCTCTCTCTCTCTCTCTCTCCATCTCGCTCTCTCTCTCTCTCTCTCCATCTCTCTCTCTCTCTCTCTCTCTCTCTCCATCTCGCTCTCTCTCCATCTCTCTCCATCTCTCTCTCTCTCTCTCTCTCTCTCTCCATCTCTCTCTCCATCTCGCTCTCTCTCTCTCCATCTCTCTCCATCTCTCTCTCTCCATCTCGCTCTCTCTCTCTCTCTCTCTCTCTCTCTCTCTCTCTCGCTCTCTCTCCATCTCTCTCTCTCTCTCTCTCTCTCCATCTCTCTCTCGCTCTCTCTCCATCTCTCTCTCTCTCTCTCTCTCTCGCTCTCTCTCCATCTCTCTCTCTCTCTCTCTCTCTCCATCTCTCTCTCGCTCTCTCTCCATCTCTCTCTCTCTCTCTCTCTCTCCATCTCTCTCTCTCTCTCTCTCCATCTCTCTCCATCTCTCTCTCTCCATCTCGCTCTCTCTCTCTCTCTCTCTCTCTCTCTCTCTCTCTCTCTCTCTCTCGCTCTCTCTCCATCTCTCTCTCTCGCTCTCTCTCTCCATCTCTCTCTCTCTCTCTCTCCATCTCTCTCTCTCCATCTCTCTCTCTCTCTCTCTCCATCTCTCCATATCTCTCTCTCTCTCTCTCTCTCTCTCTCTCCTCCATCTCTCCATCTCTCTCTCTCTCTCTCTCCATCTCTCTCCATCTCTCCATCTCGCTCTCTCTCTCTCCATCTCTCCATCTCTCTCTCTCTCTCTCTCTCCATCTCTCCATCTCTCTCTCGCTCTCTCGCTCTCTCGCTCTCCATCTCTCCCTCTCTCCCTCTCTCCCTCTCTCCCTCTCTCTCTCTCTCGCTCTCTCTCTCTCCATCTCTCTCTCTCTCTCTCATTCTCAGACCGTCTCCTCTTAATTTCAGCTGCCGGCTGAATAACAAGACGTGCAGCACAAACCCACCCGAACCGGAGAAGTGTGATCAAATAAATGCCTCTTAGGTGCAATATTTAACATGTCCTCGCAGCCTGCAACACTTTGTGCTCTTTCATTGATCGCCGGAGTGTGTATGCTTTGTGTGTTTGCATCACCGTGACTCGTAGGAGTGACTCACGATGCTGGAAAGTGGGTCCGTTGTCGTTGACATCAGTCAGGCTGACGGTGACGGTGGTGGAGGAGGAGTAACCGCCGCTGAGACCGAGCATATCCTTCACCTGCACCACCACCAGGTACTGCTCTCTGGCCTCGCGGTCCATGTTTTGCCATGACGTTACAACAATCCCTGCAGGAGGAGGAGACAGACAGAGAGGAGGTATACAAGAGGCTCATAGGACGCCATCGAGTGCATCTGTGGGTGGTTCTCTGTGTTTGTTTTATTCAAAATGTGAGTAAACTTTGCCTCAAGCAGTCTTCAAGGGTACCTGCAGTAAAACTGCACCACTATAAATTTAAAATCTGCAAAACTTGATTAATATAAAGAGGGCTTTTAAATGACTGATGCTTCCTCCGTCTGGCCAAAGTGGAGACTGTGGGCAACAGTAAACAGAACAATTAGAATCAAGAGATGCTATTTTTGCCTAAGACGTCAGCATTTAAACTAGTTATTCATCTGATCTTGTGTTTGGATTACATCATTTTTTCAGCAGCCATTAACTATCTTATAGTCAGTCAATATTGTATTGGTAAAACACCTGATTTAGCCGCCTGGTCAGTTTTTATCTTTTTTAAGGATAACAATGTTTGTCAATTCATTCCTAAAAACATTTCCTTTTGTAGAAGATGTTCCACAAAAAGGACTAAATAGTGTATTTGTTGGGGACTATAGTTTTAGCGGAGGGTTATTACAGATTTAATGTAATACATATTCATCAAGGCTGTGACGTGCCAATGTTCTTTGCAATGAAGGAACAGCAGCGCGATCAGGTATCAAACCTTCATGGTCTGAAAAGTGAAGCCAAAGGGGAGGAGCCTTGAACTTGCATTGTTTCCAATAAACAAAAAGAAGTCTGATTGTATGAGAAAATATATATCGGACTTTGGAAACAGTATTTGCTCCTGTAGGATCAATTCATTGGTGGTTTTGGTCTTTATAAAGTGTCTCCAGGCTTATCCATGAGCAGAACTAACTTATATTGACTGCTGCCCACTCCTCAATGAACAGTTGGTTCCCCAAAAACAAGTTAGATTTACCCTTTTACACATTGCATTCATTTGCATGTTAAAACTTTTCTGACATCAATAATGCCATTCCCCAACTCTTGACAGCAGAGTTCAACAATGTGTGTGGGAGGTGCTGCAACTGACCTCTGTATCACACAAATAAGTAGTAAATGTACATGCATTAGCATCAATTGAACCAGACTCCTCGTAGGGGTGTAGACACTCACATATTCCCCAATGGCTTCGAAGCAGTATAAATCTGTGAATAGCTGTTTTAAAGGAAAAAAAGTTGCCAGGGGAATATATACAGTTTTCAAAGTGATGAGTAGTGTATCACTTGTCAAAAGTGACGAGGACCAGAGGGAGGAAGCCAAAGACAAAACAGATTTCAGTCTCAAGAGTCTGAGATTGAAAACATTTCTGCCCTTCTGTTTGTTTTTTTAAGCCCACTCGCTATGAAGCCAAACATCATTTCTGCACAGCCACATCTCTAGTGCGCCTCCCTAAGAGCCCAAACTGTGGCTGTCGAGCTATTTGCGCAGCTAACCGAGATAACGACTGAAGTCAGAACAGTTCAAACTAAAAGCCTCTTTGTCTGGAAGGGTTTACCCGTCTTTGGCTCCACAGAGAAGTAGGGCTCCCCCTGCAGGATGGAGTAGATGAGCTTGGCGTTGTTGCCAAACATGGGATCATCAGCATCTGTGGCTGTCACCTGGGCCACTGTGGTCCCTGTGGGGGGGGGGGGGGGGGGGGTCACACAGTCAGAGTTAGCTCGGGCAGCAGTTCCAGTCGACGGGGGAAATAAAGTGATTATGCCACGGTCCCGCAGGGTCTGTCTGTCTGGCTCAGGGGGGGAGCAGTGGAAATGGAAGGAGGGGGGGGGGGGGGGGGAGGGTGAGGTAGGGTTCGGGGGGTTGACAATGGGGAGGATGGTGGGGGAGCAGTGTCGGCCTTTCACAACTCAGTAAGGCTGTGCAGGTGTGTGTGACAAGCTCCACAGCCCTATAGCGACATCTCTCTCACCATCCACCTGCTGCTCCTTTTCTCTCCATCGCGCTCTCATTCAGTTTCGCCTCTCTATCTTTCACACTTACTACCCTTTTCTCCACTGACCATATCCTCTCCCTCAGTCCTCGTCCATCTTGTTCCTTCTTTTTTTTTCCTTTTCCCAGAAAGCACTCTGCTTTTTTTTCTACCACAGCATTCCAACCTTCCCCTCTCGCTTTCTTTTTCCGAGTCAAATGCATTATGATTTATTACGAGCGCGATATTGCTGCAAAAGCAGATTACATATAAATTGAAATGGTAATGTTTGTGGTATGAAAGGGCAGTGGTTATAATAACATTATATAAGAAATGTATCCACAAAGGCATCCAAGCTGCTATTCAGAATCCAATACTTCTAACTTCCTGAATGGGGACAGATGACAGACATTCATATAACCTTTTGTTCATTGTCTTCCGTCAAGATTTAAGTTAAGAAAAATAATTTTAAAAGTATAACTCCAGAAACAATAAAGCCAATTGCAAGTTTGTGTCTGTTAAATAGCAAAGTTGAAATTTTATCCGTAAACTAATTTGTTTGTACGAATAATATGTTAAATACATAATTCCCTCGACACATTGGAATCATAAATAAACCATTAGCATATAACAGGTCTTACCAAAACCAGGCATTAAAAAGCCAATATGCATATTTTCCAACATTTTAAATGATGGCGTTATGCAGATGTGTGGAGTTCAGTTCAATGTGTCAGCATGCTCATATTTACTAATTGGAAAAAAAAACGAATGTCATTAGTTATTTTGGTCACAAACTAAAGAAGTACAAATTTAGATTTTGTTGCTGGATGAAAAGTGAGGGGGTCAACCCTTGGAGAAGAGGAATAGCTGTTCAAATTCTCAACTCCTCTAACAATTGCCAAGATATTTCAGTCTGAACCAAAGTTGCCGACATCAAAAGTAACATTCATCAAAATCTATTCATTCAGTACAATGCAGTTCCAGTAAAAACGGAGAGGAGTGAGTGGGGTCTGTGGATCATCCTGAGTACTCGGGACATTAGGAGGGAATTTTGGAAACGGATTTTGCTGTTGAATTGTCAGCTTTCTTTGAAACTGACATTTCAAAAATATAATGAATATCCAGTCACCTCCACCGTATTGAGAACATCTCTTTTAACCTGCCTGTGCTTTTTCTTTTCTTTTTACTGTTAAAACTTTCCTCTCGTCTCTCAAACACATACCGGTTGGACACATCTCAGGGATGCTGGACACATACGGTTCGTTCTGGAACTGCGGGACATTGTCATTGATGTCCTGCACCTTGATGATGAACTCTGACTCGGGTTCCTCTGGTTCATTGGACCTCCTGTTGATAGCCTGGGCTTGAAGGACGTAGAAGGCTTTTTCCTCTCGGTCGAGCTTCTTCAGTGTCCGGATCTCACCAGAATACTCATCCATCTCAAACGCATCCCCGGCCCCTTCTCCCGATAATATGTACTTGATGGAATATTCACCTCGGTCAGAGTCGGATTTGAGCTGCAAAAAGAAGAGGAGGGTATATGAAAGCTTGATTTGAGAAAATAAAAAAACTCAGAAGTAGCCAGAAAACAAGCTTTTTCAAAGAGAAGCAGCGTGTCAAGGACATGGAGGACATTCAATCTGAAATGGTACCTGGCCAATAACGCGAGGAGTGGGATCTTCCTCGGGGACAAACAGCTGTTTCCAGATCCAGCCTCTCTTCAGGCGACGGTGCAGATGAGTGGACCCTTGGGCCAATTGTTGGGCTTCCAGACCCTGAGCACCTCTCGTATCGCTCAGCACCCCGCCAGGAATCATAGAAAAGACCGTAACGATGGCCAAAACACTCGGCATGCTCATTTTTACTGTCCACCCGTGCATTTCCTCTGCACTGCCCATGGTTAGTGGACAGAAGACGGAGGTTTCACTGGTCCTGTATCACCAATTCTTCCATTCAACAGCAGTGTAATGCATGATCCCGGCAGAGCTGTATCCCATCTCGTTACGATGTGGTTTGTATGCACGCTCATGTCTCTGAAATAAAAGTTAACAATTTAATTAATGGCTGCAGTGAGACATTTCCAGCAGTGCACAGCGCTTGCAAAATGAGGAAATTTAAATCTCTGGCACTGTGGAATTCAAAAATCAAGTGTTTAATTTGACAAAGCTTTAAATACATATGTGGAATGTCTTCACAAAGCTCTATTGTATAATAGAAAGTCAAAGCTGACTTGGAAGAGTTTACATGCAGTAAATACAACAAAGACTGGATTATATATCAGTGGTTACAAACAGGGTGTATTTGTACCTCAGGGAGTAGCTCTGCAGTTGCTTGGTTTAAAAAGAAACAAAATCAAATGTGAGCATGAATACGTGCCGTGATTGAGAGTGCATGTAAGCTAGTTAGCGAGTGTGAAGTAAACGTGTTAAGTAAAGGTAATAGATAAACTGTTTGAATAAAGAATTATGAATTCATTAATTAATTAACTCTTTCAAAAATCTTAATCCATTACTTGAAGCTAACTATTTCAACTGTTTATGATGAATGGTTGAAATGGTTCATGTTTTATGTAAATAGTTGCAGCTTCAGTCATTTTAAGTTATTAGCCCAAATACAACATTTACCAAACAAAACAAAACACTGACAGTTCAATTGTATGAAAACATGATTGTACCCCAACAATATCCCTTTTTATATAATAGTGCTCAACAACATCCAGGTTCAGAATACAATTCAACATGATGGGTGGTGTCGATGAAGGCCACTCGGGGTCAGCTATGGGGGCTTGGCTGAGAACCAAGTGTTCTCCTTGAGCTCTGTGGTGACATTAGGTTTATCCTTTCATCTATCCCAAGAGCTACATCAAATCCGTTGCACAACAGCAACTCAGATGTACAACAAATGCAACAGGAAGCTGGATCCCGCCATGACAGATTCCTTGTTTGTGAAACATGCATTGGCAATAAACGGTTTTCTGATTCTGATCCCGATCAGGGATTGCATTTTACACGAGAAAGACAAACCCTTTGTTCGTTTTTTCTTGTCTTGCATCCTGCGGTCCTGCACAGGCGTTTGAAAACAGCCCTCTGTTTTGAATTCAGACAAGGCCGTGCATTGTGTTTCACTGGGGGGGGGGGGGGGGGGCCTGCACATCATTCCTAAAGCATGACACTGCACTCTGCAGCTGACTAATGAAGATTGCTAATTAGATCAATGTCTCCCCAGACATGGAAAACAGAGACACACATGCCTCTGACAAAGTATGAGTGGAATCGATGCAATTATAACGTGCACCAGGGTCAAGAGTGAAAGGACAACGAAAGTCAGACGAGACAGCAAATTAGTCAGGACAACACAAATACAATATCTTAACCCCCCCCCCCCCCCCCCCTGTCAAAGTTAACGGAGTTGAACTTCAACAAATTCATCAATTCCCTTTAGATAAACAGATCAACTGTGGTGTGCTTTTCATTCTCTTTCTACTAGCAGCAGTAATGATCCACTGTCGACGTGTCAAAGAGACGGAAATACCACTTGCGTAATCACTGGCGTCAACCTCGTCTTTTCCCTTCATTAAATCAGCAATTAATTTCTCCTGTGAAATTGGTATTTTTGCCTCTGCAGCAGAGGCGTGTTTGCCCGCAAACTATGGATGTTCCTTTGCTTTCTCATCACTTCAGACTTCTCTCTTACAGTTGTTTGCTTTGCTGACGCCACACAAATTATTTGTCTAGACGCGAAACCCTGAACCCGACTTTACTGCTCTCCAGTCAAGCAGCAAACCATACATCACCAGTCAGTGGGATCAGATGTTATTGAGGGCTGGGAGTAACGGCCATAATTCTGAAGCGTTCTAATCGAGCTTTCTGACACCGTTATATCAGCACATAACATATAGAGTCCCAAATATGTGGACGCCTGAATCCAAAGTGCTGCGCAGGAGCGCAAGTGCATGCATTTTTAGCATGGGTGGTCCCGGTGGAAATTTAGAATATACTCCGGGACGTCGTTTCGGCGCTGAGAGTAGTTGCAGCGTTAATGCTTAACAGCTCATAATGTTCATGTTTAATCTTGTAAAACTAAATTAGCTGCCAAGACCCATTTGTAATGGGCTGGTAAAATCAATTACTGATGCAGGCTTTCATTTCTGAAATTCAATTTCCGATACAGACCGCGAATGAGAGCGTGTGTTTGTGCTTATGTATGTCTTTACGGGCCAGATTCAAATCTCCGAGCGTTTGCGGAGTGACAGTCCAATTAGTAGCCAGTGAATCGTGAGGCGTTATGGTCTTTCATGGGGCTGCCAAGCCTTGAACGCCTTGAGTCAAAAACGCCTTGAGTCAAAAACTAGACAACGGCCCTCAATGATGTTACTCTGCAACTGTTTTGGCTGCCAGCATGCCAAGGAGTCTGCTTAAAAAACATCCTTCCCGGGGGCATCGGCCTGTACTGCTGTGGCTGGAATAGTGCACGGGTCAACAGATGTTTAGGTGCCAATTTAACAAGATGGGCCTTTTATAGAAATGAAATTCTGGGAAAATAATGAGGAGACAATGAAAACTTCCAGCTCCAGGTCTGTAAATAGCAAAGGTATTAGGGAGTCGGAAAAACACATGTCCATGTGTGACAGCTAGCTTGATGGTGCTTGATCATAATTGTGGCCGATTTTAAAAAGTATAAAATAAATCCATATAGTGGAAAGCCTATAAAAACACAAATCAATCAGGTATCATTAACTGGAGAATATGCCCTGAGAGGAGTCATGAGAAGCTAAAAATATCCCCAAGAAAGATTAAACTCCACATGGTCAATTTTCTCCTTTCAAAAGAAACTCTCATTTCGACATGGCATGCAGAGTGCCCCGTGGTTGACAGCCATTCATTAGCTCGGATAGGCCTTCCTCCCATTTCTTGTAGCCTGTATGTACAGTACATGCCTCTCCACCGCACGACAGAATGACAACGAGCTGCAGTCTCACAATGTTAAGCACCAGATTGTGCTGAGACCGTGGCATCATTTGTCCTATATGGCGATGTGTTCTAGTTAATAAAATGTCGCTCCGTTGTCGCAATGGTGTCGGGGATGCTGTTAAAGATGTTTAGAGCGTGGCAATAACGGAAAAGAATCTTCTACTTGACATTGTGAATGACGCATCAATATGCACTGCCGCCGCTAACTGCTAAGTAACGCTATGCGAGCGTTAATTATGTCGTTTTTCCAGCATCATGGAAGAAAACGAAAAGGTGTAAAGCTGAAAACATGACAATGGATCTGAACACAGACTCTATAGCTATCTGCAACCTTGAAGGCAAATCCATCTGCCAAGCCTCGCTTCTTTAAATTCACCTTTCCAAGACAATACGTCCTTAATTGGTCATTTGGGAGCCTATCATGGGAGCTGATGTTTACTGTTCAGCTCTGTAAAACAACACCGCTGACATGTTGTTCATGTTTCCTAAATCAGGACCTCAAATGAGTCCAGAGACTGAGCGAGAGCAGCGGGGGAATGTCAAGCTATCACGTACTCGCTGGAAAGTAATTTGTTTGTTATTTTATTATGTGCACAAGTGGAAAAAATCATTACTCTTCAGCAAAGTGTTCTGAATTTCCTCTGACATTTATCAGCGATAGGACTTCATCCCATTATTTATTTTTTTGCCTTTTTCATCAAAAACAACCGAAGTTTCAAAGAAAAAAGAGAGAGTGGTGAATTTAAACTACAGGCAATTATCGATACAGAGTTAATGATGGCGATAAGAGTTTCAAAGTGTCATTAAACACATGGCATGGACAACATTCAGGGAGCAGAGAACCACGACATTCTCTCCAACATACTGAAACGCTACATCGTTAGCGGTTCGCACACATCTCATTTGTTTGGCCAAGGTTTCCCCCTCACACACTGAGGATGTTCTGCGGTTACAAATGTGGTATTTGTGCATATCTGTCTGCTGCCTTTGAATAAGTGGACCAAACTATCGGCCATGTGAAAGAAAGGTCAGGGAAACTGTAAAATAATGATTAAATCACAACACAGGCGGACTGAACTGACGGATCGTGTTTTGTTGCTACATAATGAAAAGTGTTTATTTCTATGAAATTAACTTTTTCGATTATCAATACAGCTGCCTCAAATGATCAACTCTGAATGATCACTTTGGTAAACTTTGGATTCTTTAGATTCCTCAGCATGCTCTTCCTCATTTCAGAAGCTACAACAAAAAAGCAAGAAGCCATCTCAAAAGATGCTGATTTCTCGCTGTGACGAACACAAAGACCCCCCCGGACCCTTTAAATTATTATGAATCTCAGAAAGCCTGCTGCTTTTATGTTGAAAGCGCATTTGCTCTTCGAATCCCTCCATCCATCCATCGCTTCCCGGATAATACATGAAATTGCGTCTAAATATCTTCTGACAGAACAAAAAACCTCTCACAAGGATGTACAGCGTCCACCACCCACACCCACCTGTTTGTGTCATTCTGCTGTCCCCCGAGCCACTTGTCACCAACCGCCGTCGAGAGAGATCATCGCAGGGGTGTGAAGAAACACAATCTGCTTAACTAAACGCCCTGGTACTGCAAAGCAATTCAGTCACCACAATAGCAGAAGCGACTGCGTCTGGTTTTCACAATGCCGAATCCCCTCCGCTGACGACCTCCCCCTTTTCTTCTTCTTCTCTCCCCGTTTCTGCCCTTCTCAAACTTGCCGGGGAAGAACAAACACAGGCTCTATTGTCTGGGACACTGCAGAACACTCGGGGCCTTCATCGCCATGCAAATAGTCACGGCCAGGCTTACAAATGGATTTCTATCTCTTCACCCTCTCTGGGTTTTTTTCCTCCCCATTTTTGTGAACAATCCAGCGCTTATTAGAGTTGAGATGGAGCATGCAGGGGACGGTAATTCATCCTCTGTATGACAACTATTTCTGCTAGTGATAGGACGGCAACAGTCTGTTTTTTGACATTCAAGCCGAGAGGGCACGCTGTTACTGCATGTTCTGATATGTTCGCATTTAAAAAATTGACCTGTCATGACACGGAGTATGCAAAATAACTTGAGACGCTGTTTGTCCTCCGCAGTCTCCCGGATGTTTACATGTACATGTAATGGAGGGCCACAGTGGGAAATAAAGGGTGGATAGAAAGACAGACCTATCACTCTGAAACACAGTCTATAAGCGTTTTATTATGTCAATGTTTGGAATATATCAGAATACCAAAACTGTGGATTTGTTGAAGGCAAATCACGAGAACACGTACAGATGAAAAATCTAAATGTTGTGTTTTTCAACTGATCACAACTGAAACAAAGCTTTAAAAGAAAAGGAAACCACTCATTTAAATGTAGCTTGTGTTTTTTAATTGAGTTGATTTAAATTAAACTATTTCTAAAACATCAGCTAGCGTCTAAAAGGGTTTTCATCTTTTTTTCTTAACTCCTGAATCAGTAACACCTTCTTTACTTTCTCCATGTTTCTTTGGCTCCACCATAAAATCCTGTCTCTTCTCTAATTAACCCTAAATATAAAACGGCTTCTTTTGACTGCTGTTAATTGCTTCAACAGTCGATTAATTTAATGTTGTGGGAGTTAATTAGCTCTGGAGTTTCATTAATGCTAATTTAAACTAAAGTAACAAGTCAGATTAAGTTGATTGAATCAGCATTATTTTAAAAGTGACAAAAAAAGCAAATTTTCCAAGGTTCAATTCTGTAAAGAAATTGTTTGCTTTTCCATTGTTATTGTAGCTCTTGAGTTTTGATTCGAGCAAATCCCGTCAATCATATAAAATCGCACTTTCCAGTCGGCTAATTGTTATTTGACATTTACGAAAGTGCGCGATTATGCGCTAATTTACTGATTCCTCCCTTATCAAAGCGAGTGAATAGAAGTTGCGGGTTGAACATCAAATGAGTGAGCGGTGTGCCTGTGCAAGCCCCTACTAGTAATAAACTACTTTGTTAGCTTCAGGAAAATATTGTGTTTGGGTTAAAATAACTGTGTTAGTTACGTTACATAGAGGCCTGAAGTTACATGACAAAGGTAAAGTAATATAAGTCACTCAGGTGACAGTAAGTCGTTTCAGAACATTGCCGGAGCTTGTAAAGCGCCATTTTTGTTAAAGAGCATCTTTTGTACGATGTCAGAAGAGCAATGCTTGAACGGCGTTTACCCTCCGCTAATGATGGTCACTCCAATTTCAACGAGTTGTTTTTTTTTTTGACAACCAAATAACCTTTTGGTTAAAATACACAAAAAGCGTTCATTAAGTGCTTCTCGTACACATGCTAACCCCCGAGGGCTGATTAGGAACCTGAGCAATGCTAATAGATTCAATCATTAGAGTGTTCTAACAGGAGAAAGCTCGCACTGTCGGGGCGTAAATGTCCCCTCGGTGGACGCGCCATCCTTCCCTCAGAGCTTTGTGACAGGGTGGAAAGTGTTATTTCGGTAGTTGAGATTAGTTCTCCCCGTGAACTCCTCCGCCTCCCATTCTGATTCCATATCAAACAGAGAAATGTCAGGACCTGCACCGTGACATTTAAAAACCCCATTGTAGACCTTGTCTAATTGAACCTCCCTCATTATAATGATGGAGTGTGGACCGGCCACTGCAAAAAGAACATCAGACATGAAAAGCTATGGTTTGGTGCCGGCAAGGATTATTTACATGCCCGCCGTCTTCTTCTCCCTGAACGCAGCGGTGAACCGGACTATCTCTCAGTCTCCGGTGACATTTCAGAGCTGTCAAATGATGGGCTCAGAGTAATGGTCAGCATATTTGCGACAAGATAAAGGTGAGTCCGGTCAAATCAGCATTCACAGGGGTGTCATGTTGTGTAAATAATGCAGGCTGTAATGGTGATAAACTGCATGCTTGTATCCTGTATATTTCACTATCAGCAAAGACATCATTCTGCTCACAGGAGGCACAAAGAGAAGATAATGTGGCTCCGACATTAAACTGATGATTTCACACAGGCGCACTATGTTGTTTTTCACATTTGTATCCGCTGTTGTGCTCTTCTGATTGATGATTTCTGAATATTTCTTCTGAAAAACAAGTTAATGCCTAATCCAACACAACACACGCGTCAATATAAAGTTCACAAGTTCAGCCTCGCAGGAGATGAAGCTCTGAACGGTTCAGGCTCTGTCATGCCGTGCCCTTCACGGCTTACGTTCATATTGTTGCATCGTCCCGCTGTAATTGGAAGAAGAATAAAGCGTCATTGGCATTCTGCTCAGTCCACTGTGGTGAATTTGATGAGAATGTCACATTAAAAATGCATGTTCCTCATACGTTCTTTGGCCTTTGTCTTTAGCCATGGGAAACAGCGGACACTTATGACAAATAAGGACGGCGGCGACGCTGCCTGAGGTGGATCTCTGTATTCGACAGGAAACATCAGCATCTCCTCCCAGAGTCTGCCTCCTCCACATGAGACCGAGCGTTTGTCAACCGCATGGGCTGATGGAGGGGAAAAGAAATTGGGTCGCAATTGAAACGTTGCATCGACTTCTAAACAAAAGTCTGAGAGAAAGATGAAAAAGAAAAGTCTTCCATCTGATAAAGGATATATAACTCCTGGTCACTTTCTCTGGGAATGCTCAACGAAAGCTAAAATGCATAAATCGCTGTTTACCTATAAACACTGTTGCGGTTCCAAGTAATGCTTGAAGCAACAGATAAGACAGCCGACTAATGGCCGGCAGCCAACTCTCCACCAGCTGCTCACCGACACTTGTGAGACATCGCAGGTCTCCTAAATCCTCCAGGACTCTGCCACAAATGAGCGCTAACTGCACGCCTGGCCAGCGAGGGAAATCTCCTGGAAGCAGACAGCAATGTTTTGTTTACATAAAGTGGTCCGTGTATAAAATATGTAGCTCGAGGGAGGAAGTAACAAGGTGCATTTGATGAAGTAGTAAATAGAGTTTGGAGGTATGTATACCTGAGAACTTTAAGCTTGTTACAAGTAAAGGCCCTGCAGCATTTACTGTCGTCAGTTCAACAAAACCCAACTACGAACTAATAGCACAGCGAGGATACGCAAAAGTCATCCAATATAGAAGTAAAGCAAAGTAAAGTGAAGTCATCCAAGTAGAAGTGAGTAGAAATACCCAAGCATAGCATTTTGTACCCAACCGCAACAACAAAGCATTTTAAATACCCATAGCGTGATTATGGGTGTACTAGTATTTAGAGTAAACATATTGGATGCTATTGTTATTATCCGGGAGATATATTTCTATGTTGAGTAATACTGAGGACACCATTGAAAGAAAAAATGTAAATTTAGAGCGGAGGGGGAAAAATACTTCCTGGCAGCCACCTCCATCTCACAGCTTAATCAAGATGAAGATAACCATAGCAACAACATCACTGCCACATGCTGCCATGCAGTGACCTTAATAAGCATTGGTTGAAAACACCATAACACTTCACAGAATAAATAGGATGCGTCCGTTGCGGTTTGTAAACACACAACATTCAGAGTTGGCCCCCCGTCCTCTCCGGGCGCAACGACACTAGCGTGTAGATAGATAGACCAGGGCATAACAGAGCCCCGGGGGAGAGGAGGGAGAGGAGGGAGAGGAGGGAGAGCTGGAGGCAGGGGCAGAGCGAGGGGGAGAGAAACGCTCAGAAACAACCCGAACACAGCGAGGGGGAACGAAAAGAGAAAACACAGACACTTCTATTGGGTCATAAGTGAGGGTTGAGAGGGATTATTTTTGTAAGGATCATTGTTTTTTTAGGAAAATCCTACTGTGCTTTTCAATAACTTTGATCCTATCCTCTTCCCTTGGAAAGTGGCCGTGGTACATGTGCAAGGAGAGACTTGCTGAGTTGTTATTAGCCAATGATAACACGCATAAAGGAAGCCACGGCGACACCAAATCAAAAGGGTTCCATTTGTTGTTTTGGACTGTATAATAATAATAATTTGTAAGTTTGCTACCCAGCTTTTACTCATAATATAAATTCTAAAGATTAGAGATGATGGACCAAAGCCACAAGAGGTGTGAGGCAACATGGCTGCGGACACATTAGGTGGAACTGAGGTCGTGATTTCAAATTTTCAAACATGCCGAATGTGGCCTAAAACTTCCCAAGACAGCATAAGTGTCATAAATGTCCCCGTGTCTGAGTATCCTCTGCAGTCTATTTACGTACACTTATAATGCAGTACTCTGAAGATTCGTCCACACAGTGTTAAGGTGACAAGACGTAACGCTACCGACATTCTCCACAGTGGTAAGAAAGTCAGCAATGGGTTTTCTTCAGCAAAGTTTCATCTTCTGAGAGTGAGAACTCACAGGATTTCTCAAAGGAGTCACTCAAGGAACCAGCCGACTCCTCTCTGTTCTCGGGGGAAATATAGTTTTGAGTTTAACGTGCAGTATCCATCATGCTCATGAAATGCATAATTAATTCTCATCATTCCTGTAATCCTTCTCCAGACTTGACCGCAAAGATGGAAATTACAAGTCGGGGGCCCGTGTCAGCAGGCTGGGCTTGATATCTATTGTAGTTTTCTCACACAGTGGCGAAGAAATGAAGATGATAAATCGGCAAGGTTACAAAGTATTTACACAAATAAGTTGAAAACAATCGATCCAGTGCAAGCGCGCTGTCATACCCTTAGGGACGTGGTTCCCCTGGAAGAATGCACAATCCCCCTGGCCTGGGTTCATTTCAGACGCAGATTGTGTCTGATTGATCAATGAGAACCACTGCGGAGCCATCAATCTAACAGGAGTGGAATAGGAAAAAGGGGACATTAACATGTATAAGCTGCCGTGTCCCGACAATGTCCTCTACCTTGAGTCGGTGGGAAAGCGGGCACCTCTGGGGACATGAACAAAAGTGGTAAGTCTAAAACCTGCGACAGGAAGGCCGATGTTAACATCTCAGCTTCTTTGTGATCTCGTCTCTGTTTGCAGCAGAGGCTCGTCATCTCTCCATCGTGAAGCTGCTGGTATTCCTGCAAAGCCTTCCTGACCAGGTGTGAGAGTTAATACTATTAATAATAACCTCTGAATGGTAAAAAAAAACTTGAATATGACCTTCATTGCCCTCCGGGTAATCATCTCTTAGCCGCTAATGAAAGCATAGAATAGGTGGCCTCCTTTTGTGCCACCTCGGTGCCGCAGTATTTAAGACAAACAGGTGATTAATGAGTGATTTGTGCCGGTATTGCTGGTAGACAGCTGTTCACTGCAGCAATGGTTGGGCGGAGCAGTTAAGATCTCTTCGTCAAGGTCTTTCTCCAACAGCGTGTTGCTTCTGAGATCCATGACCAGGAAAGTGTGTATAAACGTACAGCATATTACACATATATACACTCGGCATGAACTGTGAACTGCCTACGAAGATTAAGTAGCCTTTGCCATAACCAGCTCACTGTTCCCACTGAAGTAAAGTCTCTCTCCTCTCCTCTGCATCACATGATCACATGATCACATGATCGATCACAACGTTAGCGGTCCGAGCTACCGTGAATGAGATTTGCTTATCACAAAAGAAAACACTAATCTTGGTACAAGACATTTTACCCTTTCTGATGACAACTAAATACTTACAGTATAAGTCATTTCTTCTTTCCTCTTAAATAACCCGTGGGTACCCAGTACTTACTAAAATACACACAGTATAACTCATCTGTTTACTCCAAAATTCCCAATTGTTACTCCGTTGTTCTGCTGTAACTACATTAAAGTACCAGTAGGAACCGGTTCTTTTTTATTTATACTGATTCATCCAATGATAGTACACCATGAATTAAGGGGACGTACACGGTAAGTGCCGGGTAATTACACTGTGGTGTTTACTCAGTTTGACTTTAATAAATTGTTTGTACACAAGCAAATAACATTACCAATCTAAACGCAGGTATGTCTGCAAACTAGAAGCTCTTATTACAGCCACAAGCAGCCCATCCGAAGATATTGGAAATTAAAGTGCTCGCCGAGGGGGCATCTTGACACAAGCTGACAAGCAGGCGAGAGCAGCGTGTCTCGTTAACTTTTGCCACCCTTATTTTTGCACATAAATCTCGCAAACACCCTGCCACGGTGAGACAACATTTCAATTTACACTGTACGTCCAAAAACAAAATGAGCACAAAATGTGTTTGCAAGCTAATGCGTAGATATGTCGGTACGCCGAGAAGTCTGTTGCCCCCGGCTGGTTTTTCATAAATAATAGATGCAGTTGACAAATTACTACAGACTCTGACATTATTTTTATAAGCTGCAAAACATATCTGTGGGGTTAACAAATGTCAGTCGTGGGGATATACAGTAGGAGCTTAAATATTGACATTCAGATTGCAGCAGAATCAGTCCTCACAGTAGCCGGTCACAGTAATACTCAGCTCGTGGCATTATTCATTCAGTCCTGCAGTCATGCATTGGCGCAGTAGCTAATCTCTCCCCCTCCCCCCCCCCCCTCCCCCTCCCCCCAAGGCACTTCAGCAGTAATGCACCTGTTAAAAAAAAAAATCCCCATCCATGTCATTCTGAATTGTAAAAAGATTAGCTAATATTTTATAATAGTTTTGGGGATTTATTGGACACTTGCGTTTCTCTCGGGCTGGAAGGCTGCACTGTCACTTCATCCTGGACTTGTTTAAGAGAAATGATGAGCCCTCCAAAACTGCTGTTTAAAATGATTTAAACTCTGAAACAGTGTTTCCCAAACTTTCTTTCCTGGGTCCCCACTTTTTAAAAATGACAAACCAGCGCGACCCAATTCACAAAAGGTCTTATCTTATAGTTTTACAACCATTTCTGCATCACTAACGAGCCATCTAGAAGAGATGTATGTTTGCATGTTATTGAAAACATACACACATATTAAATACTTGTGGCTTTACTGCAGATATAAAATGGTGAATAAAATACTTCTGCAAAGAAATTCTGCAAATTTATTTGGCAGCCTAATAAAATCTCCTGCGACCCACGGATGTGTCCCCGCCCAGTTTTTTGGGAATAACTGACCTAAAACCAAAAGCGATTTTTATCAAGACATTTCCGTAAGCAAGTATCCACTTTTTAATTTATGAATGACTAATGACAGAGTGCTGGGAACACTCATGGTGGTGGTGCAGGGAAGTCTTTCAAAATCCATTACGTGGCCTGCATGGTGTCACAGGGCTGCATGTTGCCGTCTCATTTCCTTTCTATTTTGTTTTTATTTTCCTTATTTTGCAGATATAAACTGCAGCACCTAGTTTAAGTGGTTGACACCTAAACATATTGTAGCAGCACAAACGTTGGAGATAATTTAAATTTGACATCCTGAGAGGAAACAATTAATTAAATGCTCTGACAAAAAAAAAAAAGAGAGAAATAAATCAGACATTTGTGGCTGCAGCACGACTGTAATAAACCCATCCAATCATTTCATTCGACACAGATGTAATGATTGGTCGGGCTACCTGCTAGCTTGACGGCTGTGAGTGCTAATGATAGCCATGTTCCTTGTTGACAGATCTTTGGAGAGAAGGCTGAAGGGCTGTGCTGTCGGTGTTGCTGACTTGACGACTTTCTTGCTAGATTTTTGGAACTAGTGCTGGTAGCCACTTTCTCTTGGAAAAAATTTGGCAACACTGGTTGCATCATTTTAATAATCTAGCGTACTCCTGCTGGTTTCTTAAGATGACCAACCCCTGCTTTTAAAGCAGGGGCTCAAAAGAGTTCGAGTTATCGGAGTTATGTGCTAATTGTGTAAAATTGTATCATTAGCCAAACACTTGTATGTGTTTCTCTGTATCAAGCCCCACTAATCATTCCATCACAAGCCTGCGCTCCCTCAGGTGTTTGTTGCTTTTCTACATTCATAGAGCTGTTATACTTTGTAAGCATTGTCATAAATCATTTTGAAATTGAATCATGGGCAGAATGTCAGATTTTATGTTGTGCCGCATTTCTTCTTAGAGAACAGGACATTGAATCAAAATGCTGCTGTTAAATGTCTGCACCTCTCACACCTGCACAGCAGCTGTTGCTTCCAATTTGACACATGTTGTAAATTGTACACAGAATAGTTACAAACAAGAGTTCACTTTTTTTGTCACTACATTCATTCTACAGCTACTTTCAGACAAATTATCACATCTTAGACAACCCAAGTAGTACTGGGAGCATAGTTACCATAAAAAATGTGAATTTATATGAATAGGTGCTGAAAATATACTCGCTATATGCTATATAATAAACATCACCCACCACGGTAATGGTACATCATCAAGAAAGGTTTCAGGTAACTTAGAACAAGTGAAAAATAAGCAAAACCGAAATCAAACTGTCAGCAAACTGAAATAGGAGCTATTTTTAAAACGAATTACTGCATTGAGATGTATCTCGAAATTGGAAAAAAAAACACAAGCATGCCCAGTTTCTGACAGTATGGTGGACTGAATTTGAATAATCTTCTTTGACACATAATGGAAAGTCAACTTCCTGCCCTTGGAATAACTTCACTGACGTACAAGCTAACTCCTATTAGGACAAGAAGCTGCAGCAGCCTTTGTCACTGACAAAGAGGACCAAAGGGAGGGGGGCGGGGTGGAGTGGGAGCAGGTCTTGAGAATTTGATCAAAACAAACATGAAAGTCAGTAATATAAGAAGACGCTTGCACATGTTTTCAATTATTCACAGATTAAAAGTAAGACCGTGCTAGCATTTAGCCGCCTCGGTAATTTATACCGTCATTTTAGGACATCCTGAAACAAACACGAGACTCTATGAGAGGACTAACCTCCAAAAGGGGATATGTCCAATGTTGGACTCATGAGATAAGACAGACTCTGATCTCCTACTTCAGACCTTTCAGCACTATTATTACAAAAGCTAATTTGGGTGTGATCGCTCAAACAGATGCTGAGCACAGACTCAGTCTCCAGTGATTTATATTTAATTGCTAAGAGCTCCAGGATTTGTCTTCGGATGGCTCCAGGATCTATATTCTTTGGAGTCTTTTGTCAGAGTTCGCAAATATTGTGTTTTAAGCCATCACGTCGTCCATCACTTAAGTGCAGGCTGCAATAGTTCAACAATTATTCAATGGATTAGCATGAAAATTGGTACAAATATCCATGTTCTCCAGAGGGGTGAACACCCTGTCTGTTTCCTCCCACACCACAATGTCTCAACAACGAAAGATTACCATGATATTTGGTAAAAATATGAATTTCTCTTTCAAGACAAATTTTAAAAACTTTGGTGATCATCTGACTTTTAATCTAGCACCATCATCAGGTCAGTATATGAAATTCGGATTCAAAACCGTGAAAAAAGAAGCAGTCCTCTCTGCTGAATGTCAACTGCAGATGAAATATTTGAATCGTGTTGGTCTTCCAGACTTTCCAGATGTTATCCAAGCAAAATGATCAAATTCTGATCGTGAAATGATGTCATTTTCTATCTATCCGCCATGTAACAGCCACAACACGAGCGACAGGGCAGCCTATGACGTGAGCACATTTTGAACGGTGAAATGCATGCAGCACGCTCTCATGCAACCAGAAAGACACACAGAGAGGGACGGTAAAGAGAAAGACGGATAAAAACATTATGGATTTTTTGACCTTCCACCAGGATGCAAGATGGCCAGTACACCTCGGCTAGCTGGCAAACTGTAGGCTACAGTGTTAACTCGCGATTGGGCAGCAGAAGTACTGATAGTGTGTGTTTCTATATCACATTGTGAGAGGGGTTCCAACATTTACAATGTGTTCAGAAACAAATCTCAGGTTTTACTCTCCCTAGACTTCGCAGCATGTTTTCACATTTCCGTGGAAATAAATAAAACACCATGCGTTTCCACTATAGCACAACAAAATCAAAAGGTAAAAGGCACAAAGGGATACGATGCCTCAGGGGATAAGGCTGGGTGGCATGGTGGCTCAGTGTCTGCCTCGCAGCAAGAAGGGCCTCAGTTCAAACCTGAGTTGCCTGTGTGTGTCTTCCCTTTGATAGACAACCTGTCCACGGTGTATCTCGACTCTGTCACAATGCATGCTGGGACACCAGCTCCCTGCAATAAGACAGAATGATGTATGGACAGACTCACTTAATTATTTGTAATACAGTTTGTAATATACAGCAGCTAGATTATATAAAATAACATTATTGCATCACTGACACGTTACTGCAACACTTTGACATTGCATCCAAGTGAAGAGCACAACTTTTGTGTTGAGTGAATTGTCCGTTGACCGTGACAAAGCTGCCAGTCCGAACCTTGAATGTCAGTCTGGACAATTGATACGATAAACCCAATTGAAACTTTCAATCTCCTTCCCGCTGATAAGAACACAAGGAGTCTGCGAGGGGGGGGAAGGAGGAGGGGGACTGTCTTTTCTTGACGGCCTAGTGTCAGTAACAGCAAAATCTCCATTAGACCGGCGAGGAAAACAACATTTGGGAGCTCATCCCCTGCAGCGCGGCTCAATACGTTTTCCATGGTAATATGGTTTCAGTTTTTAGAGGGACGGTAAAGAGAGGAAACCTTCGTGATCTATTGTGTTTTGTCATGAGATGTAATGTATGCAAAGGGTGCTGACAGAATACAGTGGGTTCTTAGGATAAGGGAAGTCTCAGTGGTGGAAAAACATATGCAAATTAAAGGGGCACTCCATCAAATGTGAGGAAAGAATCTATTACGGGGAGTATTACAGCAGTTAGCCCGTGAAAACAGTTGTATAATCCCTTAGCTATCGTAGCTTGGGTTTGGAGACCACACATTCATATCATGAAGTGAATGAGTTGCTAGGGAGTTTTAGGATCCAGTGTTTTTTTATGAGCATCACCCATACTAAGGACAAAAGTCAGGATATCTTGGCTATTTTTATAATATGTCTCTTGCATCCTGTATAAATCTCAGGAGTAATCTGTCAATCAAAAGTAGCAATACCATAATGTTAAAGTGTATTATTACAAGCAAAAAGTCCTGCATTCAAACTATTATTTAAGCACAGTAAAATGTATTTACGTATCAAAATTAAAGAACTCGATTTGCAGAAGGGCAAACATGGTGAAAAGAATGTGGGCACCAGAACGTCGCACCCTTGTTTGATTACGACACCTTGCTCAAAAGCCAAGGGCATTATATCAGCTGCTGTAACAGCCTTCACTGCTCCAGGAAGGCTCTTCACAAGATTTTGGATGCTGGCTGCGGGGATTTACTCACATTCAGAGCATTAGTGAGGTCCAACACTGATGTGTGTGATAAGGCCCGGCTTGCCGTCGGCGCTCCAGTTAACACTGACGGTGCTGGAAGGAGTCACGGTAGTGGCTCTGTGTTCTTACTCTCCAGTCTGAGAAAATGTCTTCGTTGACCTGGCTTTGCACACACGGGGGTATTGTCATGTTGAAATAGGAAAGGTCTTCCCCACTGTTGCCAAAAAGATGGAAGCAAATGCTGGAGATTTTCCTTCATTGCAACCAAAAGTACATGATAGTATTCATTCAGTATGAACAGCATGGAATGGACATTTGAAGCTCGCTACTGTCCAGCACTGTGAAATCCAGATTTCTTTGAAGAAGTACACACTACCTCCAGGAAGATGTTCATGGGTCACTCAAAGTCCAGCGTGATGAGCCGATCCTGCAACAACACAACACATAAAAAGATCCCGGTGGTCGGGAGCACATAACCAGCCTGCCTCTGTCACCGTGTCCATCAGCGAATCGATCCAAAGACCTTATCAAGCAGTGTATCTGAAGCTAACAGGGTGGGAGGGGGGGGGGGGGGATTGACTTTGCAAATCTCTTCCAACTTTCCCTTTGATGTGAGCATGGCCTCTTTGGTTTGCGGTTCATAATCAGCGAGGTTGAACTCGTCTACGTCTCAGTCTCTCTCTCTACACGTTCAGACCGGAGCTGAGCCGGTTTCGTTGCCGAGTGCCACCTCAGATACATTTCACCTGATTCTGTCAGTCTGAGGATGTATCTGATTGCGGAAAGAGAGCGTCTTTAGTCGAGTTCCAAACCATTTACAAAACGTAAATCAACCCGTCAGCATATTCATATGTCACACAGCTTGTTGGCGTTTGCCTTCGTGTACTGTTTTATTGATGCACCTTGTGTAACTATTGCATCATAGATTACAAAGAATACATGTGCGGGAAACATCAGTATCATCAGAATAAATTGAATAATTGCAATAGTTGGTAAGAGACAGAAGCACACGTCATGTCTCACTTCCTCACAGCAATCCAGAGACGACACGGAGCGAGAACAAACAGGCAGATCCCATAACGTCCTGCAAAGTGGAAGACGAATCTCAAGCACAATGAAATGTTGATGTGCTACCTGCGTGTCCAGTGAGCCGCTATGAGATTCAAGCTACAAACTCTTTGCAAAACAACCTAAAAGGAATCCTTCACCCCAAAAAATATCCATTTGTACATTAATTACTACCTCTGTGTTGCCTTGAAATCTTGAAGAAAAAAACGTGAAGTAGATTGAAGTAAATGGGGCCACGCTTCCATTTATCCAGTCACATGCTCAGTTTTTCCCAAACATACGCATCTTTGCTGAAACCTTACTATTCAAAACACTTTCGCACTGTCATGTCACGTTCCCTCGCGCATTCTCTTACTCTGTAACGTCGAACGTCTTTCTGGTAGGGGCGGGACTTATTTTCCTTTCCCCAATCGGGGGTCTGCATTCCCCGAAATAACCAATGAGAAATGTATCTGGGTAAAACTGCTGTGATTGACACTTTGTTTCATCAACAGAAATAAGGTTAAATTAAAATGACATTAAAGACTTAAATTATCTGCTGGGTTACATCACAAATAGAAAAATAATCCTAAAAATAAAGATATTAAGGGCTCAAATTCTCTACCTGGTTACACCTGCGTTGGCGCGCCACTCAACTGTTTCAGTGTTTGCCTTCGCTCATGCTAGCTAGCTACAGCTGACAAAGCCTGCTAGCCACAGTTGTCATATTAGCAGACTAAAATAGACCGTTGTGAGCAAGAAATGACTGAATTACTGATGATAACGAGCGGTAAATGTGCCACCGGTAATGATGTAAACTAAGTATGCGCCGAGCTAGAATAAATAGCTTGACACGCAAAGCGACAGCAATTAGGGGTCAGTGCTTAACGAAGCAGGCAATTGACAAAATCCTCAGTAGATTGAATTGGAATTAGACATGGCCAAAATTGTTTACAGCGGTAGAATATCGATTAACACACGTGAGTTTAGAGCAAAGCAACATTGACAAGATTCAAAACCATCCAAGTAAACCATGTAAGCGTCACACGGCAATCTGTTGAAGCTGAATGTGAGTGTTTACACAGAACCGTTCCCGTTTACGCTCGAGGTATTAACCTGCGTAGCCTGAGTCATAATGTTGCTTTTAATGCACGAGAAAGGAAACGATGATGCCAGTGTTGGCTGTGTAATCCTCCTGGCACTCAGACAAACACACAGGTTCCAATAGGAGTGAGATTTTCCGCTGTAAGGTTTTTGTTATGCTTTGCCTTTCTATGTATTTAGCTTCAGGAGAGAAGTGGATGTAACTCAGCGCTGCAGACTGAGCGACGCTGGAGTTTTCTTTCCCAGGGAAGCTGCTTTTAAGCTGTGAATTGCCACAGTATGCATATTGCATTAGAAGGGTATTAAGAGCTTTGTAACCAGGAGGAAACACGGATTGAGATTAGTTGTTCTCCGACTATTTATTTGTCAGTTTGAAAATGAACAAATTTTCAATTTGCACAGGATCAAATATCAGATCAAAGGGATCTAAATGAATTTAAATATATGGTGATATATAAACCCAAACATGCCGCTGCTGTCATTTGATGCTACAGTTTGACCTCAGGTCCAGTCATAGGACACGCCCATGCATTCCGGTAGCTGTGTATGCTCTCAGCTTCTGCATTACAAACAGGAATATAAGGCATATTTGTATAAATGATAAAAGTATAATTTGGGAGGATGAGAAGAAATGCGAGAATAATGTTTTGCATTTATGCAAAGAATGATAATTAGTTGCAGAGTGTGGATTGTTGCTCTAACATACATAATTCATTAGAATTGCTGACTTAATAATGTGTGCGTGCTGATTCATTGGAAATAAAAGTGTGTTATTTTATTGTAAAGTATTCTGTCAAGGCCCTGGATTTCATTTATTTTATCTTTATTTCTTTAATTGAATTCTTTTGCAACACTGACCTTGACTGAAAGCGTAGGTATTTTTCTTGAGTTCAAGTATCTCAATACTTGTGTGAAGAGACTCTTATGCACATAAGAAACATTTCCAGGTGCACAGCTGCAGACCAACATCTCAAAATCATAAATCAGCGCTGTGACTGCTCCGGGAAAGAGTTGCCCATATTAATCTCACAGCTGAGCTGGGAAGCTCTCTGCACAAATGTATCAAACCTGTCCAGTGTCCACAGAATAGAGTTAAGAGAGTCGATGCTTTTCCCCAGTTGTGAAATGTGAGGCTGTAGTCCAACTTTTCCAAATTCAAATGACTTCCTGAGAGCAGATCTAAGGGCATGGAAGCAACTACAACAAAGCCAGGACCAGAGTAAGCTTAATTGTCTGCAACGTCAAGACCAAATTAATTGTGCACGTAATTATTATTAATAATTTAAGGGACTCTACAACCACGTTAGCAAAAAAAAAACAACTTTGCAATTCCTAAATCTTCCAAACTAATGAGGTAAAGATTCAGCTCATTGATGTCAGATGTGTCTCAACTTCCAACATGCGCGGAAGAATCAGATCTTTTACTAAAGTTGAAAGTCCTTCTTGCATTTAATGTCTTACTAAAGTAAAAGTACTAAAGTATCGGCATCAAAATATTCAAAAGTGCCAAAAGTTAAAGTACCCACTCTGCAGAATGTCCCATTTGATAATAATGTATAATTGATGACTGGATCATAATTAGCGATGCATTAATGTGTTTAACTTATAATAATACGCCCTGATGTATTTGCTGATTATAATTTGTAATGGTAATCTGAATCTGCAACTAGTAAACAAAACGATCCCGTAAACACTCACAACATTTGCCTGCAAAATATTGTGGAGTGTAAGTAGAAAGTAGCAAAAAACGGAAACACTCAAGTAAGAACAACGACCCCAAAATACTACTGAAGTGCAGTACTTGGCTCAATGTACTTGTACACATAATTGTAAATGTAGTTACATTCCACCACGGATGAAGATGATTCATATGAGGGTTTTCTGAACTGCCACAATTATAGTTGAAGTTTTAAGTACAGTAACGTATATATATTGCATATATTATGCATATACAGCGATTACCATTGCCAGACCTTTGTCGGCTTCACCTAACAGACTGAGCTCAACGGTTACCATGTTCACATGCTGACGTTGTGTCCACTATAAAATGGATACATTTTGGCACACGGTGACATTCGGCTCCGGCCTACACTTCAGCCGAGCTGTTCTCTATCTCCTTCACTTCAGCCTCTGCTCTCTTTCACTCACTTCTTCAATGCTCTGTTTTTTTCTCCTCACTTAATCTATCCTGCCTCCACCTCTCTCTCTCGCTCTCTCTCTCTCTCTCTCTCTCTCTCTCTCTCTCGCTCTCTCTCTCTCTCTCTCTCTCGCTCTCTCTCTCGCTCTCTCTCTCCCTCCATCTCTCTCTCTCTCTCTCTCTCTCTCTCTCTCTCTCTCTCTCTCTCCACTGCAGCCTTATGACAGGGTCAACGTCCCTCCAGGCACAGCGCTCTCTTCCTCTCTCTGCTGCTGATGCTGCTGCTGTGATTGCCGCCATTGTTAAATGTGTGAATTGAAATTACAGCCAGTCTTTCGAATCATTTTGAAACCATCTTCTTAATTACATTTTAAAAGCTATGATTATGTGTCAGTAAAGGCTAACCAGTGACGAGGACCAGTGACAAGGATTGATGGGAAATTATGATGTTGAATGGTGAAACCTTTTCATCCATCTACAGTTTTTTAGTTAATTGCAATACCATGTTCGAACATTTTATTAATTTCCTCACAGTTTAGGTACTCGGAGTTTAGCTTGTCCATGTGCATTAGATTTAAAAAAGAAAAGTAAGGAGAGTGAGACGTTGTTCTCTGTATTGTGTCTGCTTCCTCAACATCATGAATTTCAAATTAAAATAAATGTTGGGTACACATTAGTTTACAAATTCCCAAATGCGTATCTATTCGTGTTAAATGGTGTATTCGGTTTCTTTGATCGAAAGTGTTGCAGTGTGCAAGATGAAAAAGCATGTACATTTACCGTATTTGCAAATCCACTCACTGCAGTACTTCAGAACATCCAAACCATCAACGCACAGTAACAAACAGATCAAAGCACAGAGGTGTTAGGCTCAGTGCACACACAGCTGCAGAGAAAAAATAAACCACGCGTATAGAAAACATCGGTGAAGTTATATCATTAAGTTTCCATCTGTGGCCAAAACCAAGAGAAATGAAAAAAGTCCAAGATGTCAAAAGACCAGACTTGACATTTACAGCTGTGTTTTCAGAATCTACTCCACAAGCTAATCTTTGTGTTGCTGAGAATGCAGAAGAATTCAAAACATCCCGCAGTCTTCATGCTTAGCGTTAGCGTACAGCACGGCGCCATATTGTCCCAACTGTGCCGGTGTTTTCCATAGATTACTGAGCGTTTGCACGAAAATAAGCATGACTGCAACTGCAAAAGCCTGCTATTTTTCCCGCTCACGCGAGGGATCATCCCGGAGCCACGACGAATCCTGAGCTTTGTTCATTGACCCCTGTGGGGTCAATTACGTTTGCTGCGAGAAGACGCGGGGAGAGCCTCGGGTTCACAAGACCGTCGCGTCGGCACTTTGATCGATGGCGGGGATGCTTATCAGCCGCAGCGTGTTACACACACCTAATTGCAATTGATCCCCTTTGCTGTACCATTAATTGTAAATCCTGTCTCAATCACAAACTCCACACTACACATGTTGTACTCTAAAACTAAAACTGCATTCATCGGTTTTCAATACAGGAGTGCTGCGGGAGACAGAAGCAGGGCTGAGAGAAGGCACCTCAGAGAGTCCAGCTTCACTCTGCTGGTTTAAAGTTGATGACTCCAGTAACCGCTGAGTGCTCGCATCAAGATGTCAGCACACCGATTTCTGGTGTCAAAACAATAATAAGACAATCAATTATCACTCAAAAAAATAAAAATGATGCTTTTATTCTTTCACTCCAGAGGATGAAACCTGCTGACTCTGGTGGTCGCCTGACTTTCCCTCCGGCGCCACAAAGGGGTTGAAATGTTTGGCTTTTCGTTAAATATCACAATTATTTGATGGATTGCCGTGAAATTCTGTACACACGTTCATGAACCCTGCAGGAAGAATTGGACTTTTTATTTAGTATCAGGCGACATTTACATTTGGCCATCACATGCAACTGTTCCAGTGTTGAGAACCCTTCAAATTCTATTGAGCACTGAGTCCTTTGTTCAGAGGCTTTTCAAAGATGCATGTGTGTTTGCTTGGCTCATAAACACCCACAATCCTATGCACACAATGCATTTGCTGTCTCTTGATTTGGAAACAGGAGAAAAATCCTTTAAGATATTTGACCTCAGCAGTTCATCAAAATCTCTTTCTGAACAAATCTGAGTCGAAAAATTGTCAATCCAGTTGTTTTTCTATGGAGTCTAGTGGCTTTGAGGAAAGCATATGAATTGTATGTTTTGTACGTTTATAAATGATAGCAATTGTAAAAATACCTCTTGATTTTATAATTATTTTTTAGAGGCATACATGTTTTGAATCTGTTTTTGGAACACCTAGACTGTCTCAATGTGCACTCTCCAAACGCCAAGGAGTCTTGCCTTGCCTCTGTGGGATCCGACTTGGAAAGACCCGTCCTGACAAGGAAGCATCGTTGACTTTGAGAAACACCCGATATCTGCTAACACATTAGCATTTAGCTCAAAGCACCACTGCACCTATAAGCCACGCAGAGCTGCACGCACGGCTGTAGACGGTTCCTTGTGTTGTCTTGTCACTGAAGAAGAAGACTTTTCTCAGCCATTAGGTAAATAGACGTATTAATCTTACGCATGGACACAAATGGCCCACCATTTAAATAAATGATGAATCATATGACTCATTTTCTTGCTTTCAAAGACAAATGAAATGCCACATTATGCAAAGATGTTTTTTTCTTTCTCCCTCAGCTCCGTGTGCTGTATTCTTAACACCTTTGTCCATTGAAACACCCCAGAGCTTTATTTGAAAAACCACAATATGAGACAGGGCGACATACATTGTGCAACTACCCTGTAAGGCTAACAGCGATGGAACATCTTCTCCCCCTCTGGAAACACAGTGCACATAACTAAACAGCAGATCCTCAGCTGCAACGAGAGGCTGGCCCAAAGGATGAACTCCTCCAGGAAGCCTTGAAAGAAATTGGTTATTAAATAAGGTAGACCGCAGATAAAGATGTCAGCAGTAATAATGCTTTTCATTTTGACTCTGATCTTATTTGTTCAGCTGGGAGGGCGAGCCGCGCAGTCTCACCGAGTTGACATAAGGGTTTCTCCCACTGCCGAGAGACTGATCCGTCAGCAGATGCGAGGCGATGCCGTCTCTGTCGCCCTGCCCTGGTGAGGACAAACTAATAATGTGGAACTGCAGAGGTGGCGCTTTCTTACGAACACACTTCCTGCACGGGCCCGAACACAGTTACTCAGGTCCTCCCGATGCATGCAGGCGGCGGGCGGTAACACTGAGTGCAGCTCAGGTGCTCGTGCCGTCTTACACATCCCAGTGGGAAACACAAATGATGGGACAATACCGTGAAGTAGACTCGGACACCATTTGCTCATCCTTCTGTGAACAACCCAGAGCTCGGCCTGCGCTGCCTGAATTATTCTCCGTTTGTGTCAAAGCGTGTTTCTGTTGCCGCAAAGTGAGCCGAGGAGAAAAACAAACCGACATAAATACAGTAAACTCACGTCATTTTACAAAAACAAAACAACCCCTCTCAAATAGCATTAACACTGCCTGTTAGATGAACATATAACAGGAAAGGACACAGTGGAAATCACCTGGAGGCACAATTACTTGGGGAAGAAACTAATTAAAGAGATCAAGATAATTAAGGAAATTTACATAATTGTTGTTGAAGTTCTTTCTGAGGAACACGGTGGCGGGGAGAGTTTAACCAGAGAACATTCTATTGCTAATTACAAACCACATTCCTGCTCCCTTTTTCAAGACCACAGTTACTAGCAGCAGTGGTCAGTGCTTCCATTGGTGTATTTAAGTGCGATACTCGGCACCCTCAGCCACGTCTCAGGTCCATCTGGCCGTACAAGCAGTCAAATCGCACAGAAGCACGATGACTTTGGGCTAAATGCATGCAGGACCCCGGTATTTTATCTCATTAGGTACACCTAGCGGACACCGGCGCAATATAACACGACAGTCCTGCAATAAATCCAGCCTCTGTGAAGGTCAGAATGTTCAGATGTTGTTCAAGAGAGGTGTTGATTCACCTTCATGGTCGTTTTGAAGGCTTCGGCGGTGTTGTGTTGCTGCTGCATTGTATTGTGTTGAAACTAGGTGCTTTTCACACCTGTCACGCCACAAAACCAGCCGCACCAGACTCCACTTGGAAGTGGACCGAGAGCTAACCTTTTCAAGCCTTCAGTTGTTTGGTCCCCACCATGGGTTTGATCGACACACTGAAAACACAGCTTTTATATCAACAGTACAAGACTGAGTAGGTTAGCAGGGCGATAGCGTAAAAGGTAAAGGGACCCTGTGGAGTTTTCTTGTAAACAAACCAGAGCTGTGTCGGTGTTACCCGCCAAACGCATTGTGTGTATCCTTGTTCTGTTCCGATTGCTGTTTGCTTGAATTGGCTTGCGGGGCCTAACAATCCATTTCTTTCCGCATAAAACATTTGCAATTGCTTTTTCGGGAGAGAGGGGGGGGGGGGGGGGGGGCTTCAATAGACAGGTACCAAAACAGAGTGTTTCAAACACGGGTATATTCAGACATAAAGTAAAAAAACAAATAATGATATTCTGAACATTAAATCTTTTGAACATGTTCTAGGAGAAACCCAGAAATACAAATATGAAGCTGAAAATGAGCATGTCTCCTTGACGATGCATTTCATTTATTTTGAAGGGTGTTTGATATTTAACCAGGGATTTTGCAATATTCTTGATATAAATACACATGTGGAGGCAAGTTGTTGAAGCTGCTCTGACAGAGTTACACCCTGAAGCTTTTCTTCTCGTTGCTTCTTTACTTTTTCTTTATTCTTTGTTTTGTGCGGGTCTGCGGTGTCAAGGTTTTATAGATTTCTTTCAACACTCCTCTCCCACCTATAGTACGTTGTCTGTTCCCCTTGTTATCGTTAGTACTGATACATAATTCATCTTTTTTTTTAAATATGAGGTAAAACTTGGGCAGAAACGAGGACCACTGAAGACGGGGGACACTGAGTCTGATTGGACAGGGTGGGCTCGCTAATGCAGAGTTCAATATTAAATGGACTCTCTCACTGGCCAGCTCTCAACCTTCTGAAATGATGGCATATACCACAACAAGCCTCATGGTTGCAAAACAAACAACGGGAAGGGTAAACAAATGCACAGAAGAACAAGTCAATGCTATTAAATATTTATACTTCCTGTTTCTTACTTTTCCTAAATGTCTTTTGGGTACAACGGCCAAAAGCCTTTTATTTTTCTTAGAATAACACCCCAAACAAAAAGTAAAACTCAGCCCAATCTTCTTTAAGAGCTTTTTATTGTGACTTAATAGCCTCCTTTTATTCTCCCTGTAATAGGCGTCCGGTGTCGGGGCGATAACAGCTCCTGCTCCTTTTTATCGTTCTGTCTGTAATGTCAATTTGCTTTAATATATACCGTCGTTACAGAAAGCTATCCTGGTGACTGGTTCCTGTCTGTCATGTGACCAGAAAAGGTGCCGGGCGCCCTGAAGTAATACAGCTTCCTTACTGGAAACCCCACTGTGGCAAAGTCTCTCCCGATACATCTCAAATATAGGATCAAATATCACACAAGGGCACATCGGCTCCGCAAGCAAGCGCAAGCGACTCGTGGAAAATAAGGAATATAGAGCTGTTATGTCAATAACTAATCTAATGCTCAATGCAACATTTAATAAAAAGCTTTGTCCAACAAAACCATGTCTAAAATCTGAAAAGTTTCCTTATTTAATATCTGAATCTGACCAAGCATCTCATACACAATTAACACAATGTGACATCATTTATGCTATGCTGTATATTTTTGCACATAACATAGTGAGTTTCCATATCCATGCAGGTGTACAAACTGTATATTTGAATGTGACAGTCCTTAGTATGAATTATCTCCAGCAAATAGTGCATGGCATTAAAAAGAAAATCCTGCAGAAGAAACTTGGCCTAACTAGGGCAGAGAAAACCTTTGGTCATTTAGCTCTGCCAGGTTTAACTAAACTAATAAGATTACTTCTGCCTCTGGAGCAGCGCTGGCTCTGAGAAATGCTTATACAACTAAAACTCCCATTTGCTTAATGCAAATAAAGCACTGCACAGTGTCTCTTCAGGGCGCCCCTCAGCTCTGTCCTTTTCCAAACCTGATTGATCTCCCTGCTCTTCTGCCACTTGATCATGCAGATCAATACAAGTTAAGATGTTGTAACGAGATGAAGTTAACGACCATGCAGTTATAATTAATACCAAAAGAGATTTTTTCATGTTGATAATATTTAGATTTTAAGATTGCAGTGAAGTGGTTTTAAAAGTGTTGCGCATATGTTGCAGGATATCGCTGCTACGCCCTAAAAAATGAATTTTGTAGCGAGTGTCGCACTGATAATCGAGAGTTATCGCTGTTACAGTAATAGTTATGTCAGTTATAATCGAATTTTCTTTCTATTAACACTGTATCAAACAACTTCACGTGTGTGTGAAAGGTGTCACTTGTTCGCGACAAACCCAGATAATAATTATCACTAAATAATGAAGTTCTCATGTGTTGCAACAGACTCTGTACCTTTCTCCTCTGGCGCGAGAATCTCTCAACACAGGGTCTCAGGACCTCACAAACAATTTGTGATGTTTTTTTCATCGGCGATACCTCCATTTACAGGTTGTCAGAGACAATAGAGCTTAATTAAAAAAAGAACACAGTTATCAACCTCATTAAGGCCGCGAATTTAGACAAGTCGACTCAGGCATCTCATTTAATTACCCAGCTTTAACAAAGCCGCTTAGCACTGCCGAAAAGTGAATCTCTGTGTATTTTTCCTCCTGCCTTTCTCTCTTTACCCCCCTCTGTGTACAAAAGCACACACAGCCTCAGCAGCCCTGTTTCATGTCCTTTGCTTCATCTCAGGGTTACACACACACCTGCATGTGTTCGTCTTAAACTGTGCTGTGGATCATCGTCCTTTCCGTTTTGAACATTTGGCTGAAAAATGTAATGAGGAGGTATTAAAGATATTAAAAGGATTCTTGATTCATTTAGCTGCTGTGAACTTGCTCGTATCCAATCACAAGACTAAGAGTCCTCAGTTGCATTGCATGCTAACTTTTGCCAGTTAGAAATGAAAATTGAAAATCACAAATGTCAACCTCACATTGGAAAAGTCAGGGGGGGGATCACCAAAGTCATTAGGATCCATCCTCTGGGAACCATGAATGTAAAATATCAAAGAGTCATTGACAAACAAACCGCCACTAGCCTGGTTCTAAGTGTTTAAATGTATAAATAAACTCATGAGCATCCACACACTGTATTGGTTTTGCTCTGCACCCACAGCACACATGCCAGCATGGCTAATGCTGGACGCACATGAAGCACATTGGATTGACCGCCCGCGCTGATTAAAGGGTGTTTTCAAACCTGGTTGCTCTCGATTCTTCCCTCTTGAATAAATCAATGCTCTCACCTCAGTAGGACACTGAGGTGACACTGGTAACACAGCCCAGTCAATGGCCCCCCCCCCCCCACTCGTTAACCACCATTCACCTCAGTGAACCTGCCACAAGCGATCACGATGGGAGGATTGAAACAAAGACGCAAGACATGGGAGTACATTACACCCAGGCCTTTTTAATTACACCCCCCCCCCCACATAATAATCCTCAGATCCCAGAACTCATTGAGCTTTGTTCTCCGCTATCAGTGCTGTCTGTGTCTAACCTTGAGTCACTGTAATTATACATTGCGTTCCTATGAAGGGGCCCAGCGGCGTAGTCCGGGCTGCTGAAATGTGGGTCGGGAGTGTTTTGTGTTCTTTTTTTTAATCTAAAATATATTTAAGGGAGTCAGGGGCCAGACAGGACACAGCTCTATATCACCCAGTGGGGTGCCTGTCTGCTCTAGCCGCAGGGTCCGGTTGGGTGATTTATACCACAATACCAATGGCTGTAATGGTAATATACTACAGGTAATTGAAAAGAAAATTGAATTAGGTCAACAGAGGCAGTGACAGTCATTGGATGTCACACAAAGGCTTTACAACTACACCATCATTCTGCCGCTCTGGCCCTATTAAGTACCTTGCTGCCGATTCTAATATCAGGCAACGAGATAATTGTCGCCATATTTCACTTCGACTTAACACCCCATTTAAAATGCGGATCAACCTATTGTGATACATGCACTGTAGCACTGATACGCTTTCGTACAAGTTGTCCGGTTGCATAAAACGAGATAAGAGCTTATCTCTCGAGTCTCCCTCTCTGGCTGCGTGGTGGTATCATCAGGGGGAAGTGGCACGGATAGTCCGTGAACTGTCATGATGTACTGACACCATGACAGGGGCCCCCCTCCCCCTCCGGAATCTGATTGGCCATCCATGGAGCTCCCCCTACCGGAGTCGGGAAGGTGAGAGAGGTGGTTGGCTTGTTAGTATCGTGGATGGATTGCTGAACAAGCCCACCGATTCCACGGCCGGAGCACACAAAGAGAATGCAAAATGGCCACAGAGAGACATAAAACCAACACAACCACAAAGAGACGCTAAATGACCACAAAGAGACGTAAAACCAAAACAAAGAGATGCTAAACAGCAAGAGGTGCAGAGCGGCTACCGAGGAGCAATTGGACTACAAAGGGACACAGAATGACCACAAAGAGACACAAAACATACACGGCGATGCAAAAAGCAGCCACAGTGACACAAAGAGGCCTCCAGAACAAAACCTGAGAGGCACAAAGAGACGCAAAACGACAACAAAGAGACGCAAAACGACAACAAAGACGCCGCGAAAGGATCACAAAGACTTACCGACAGCAAAAGACACAATCTGGGTGTCTTGCTTCTGTCGGAGGGTGTGGGGCCTTTAAGAAGAAGAAGAAGAAGAAACATTCCTTCATTTGTCCCACAGTGGGGAAATTATTCTCTGCATTTGACCCATCCCTGTATATATAGGGAGCAGTGAAGTCTGTGTCCAGGGGAACGGTGTCTAGTTCATTGTCCATGGCTGTATAGTCCATTCGGTTACAAATGGAAGCCATCTACTTACATCATCTCATATTAGAGTGTTTCAATGTAGCTTATGTGGCATTCATTTATTGTGCGGAATAAGGAAGAGCTGTAAATGTGAAAAGTTTCTAAATCTGCTCATCAGTAGTGTATAGAATAAACAATGCATGTAAGCCATGAGTGCACACGTGCTGGAGTGGTGCTAAACGAGCTCCTCTTCCATGTCAAAGACTTCAATAATGTGACACTTCGCATGAATAAAATGCGGGTAAACGGTAGAACCGGCCATAATTCACTCTAACCATCTCTAATGACACACAATGTAATTACCAGATAACAAAAATTCATTTATTTGGATTTACCGCGACACCTTTGTGGCCTTGAAGTCACTTGTTTACTCAAATTAAGCCGTTTTGTTGATGCATGGCCACGGGACCTCTTAAGTGCAACGGAGACGTCCGTGCGCTGGGTATGAGATGAGGGAAATACTGTCCGGAGCGCGGTGTCCTCGGGGGACATCACGAGACGTTTGGCACCGCTCCAGGTTTTTGCCTTTTACTTACAGCGTTGTCACAACTTGTTTACAGCATTCTTCACACTTTACTGTAACGGTCGTGTGAGGTAAAAGGTACATGAATATATGCACTTTCATGTTTTTATGGAGCTTGAATTGCTCGAGCAGCCCAACAGCTTTCTTGAGCACAGCGTGGCTCCGGTGAGAACGTTTATTTCCCTGTACTGAACGTTCTCTGCGCAATCATACCCATATTACTATAACACAACCCCGGCGGCATAACTAAAACATTCATGCAGTTTCCATGACTTCAAGACTTTTCTGGGATACGGTTCAATGAGCATCGTGAAATAATACTGGAATGTGTTTTTCTTCCCTGTAATACACACCTGCTACTCAGCTATTGTACACTATAACAACAGATGAGAGAATATTGACAGAGCTCAGCACAGAAGGAGAACATTACCTTTATGCAGCAAACTGTTGGATTATTACAGCGTGGTTTTTTTTCCGAGCTCAGTCAAATAAAAGTCCACAGCTGCCTGTGTAGAAAGGGATGAAGGGGAAATGAAAATGTAATATGCATTGCTTTCATTCACACAATTATTGCCTCACACGTGGAAGATGGGAATATGAAATACCCCTACAACAGCTGGGTCGCAGTCTTTTCGCAGCGTGTTGAATATATTCATGATCTGGCCACAAGATGCTAAGCGCTCGCCTCTCTTGTTTCCTTATATCCTCGCTGTCGTGCAGCGGTGAGGCTGATCACCATGGACAGTTTTGTCTGAGGGGAAATGGGAAGAGGAGACAGGAGTGACACAACTGTGGCCTCCTGCTGAGGAAAGAGAGAAACGAGAGGGTGGCTAGTAGATAAATAGACTAATCTAATTTGTTACCTCAGCCAAATGTATACCGAATCCTCCTCCGTGCCGCTCTGTCCCAGCTCGTGGCGGATGATGTTAAAATGTTTGGGCAGCGAAGGGACACAACTGGGAGAGAGCTCGCCCAGAGGAAGTTCAACACTATCCCACGGTCCTCTCTTGACACGCTGCACAATCTGTATGCTGGATCCAAGACCTTTGCCCATCCGCGCGCTGCAATGAAATGCAAATGCTTATGCAAATCAGAGTCCAGAGAATAACCTATGATATTACTCTGATAATGTATTGATCGTGACATATCGCCTGTGGAAATTGAAACTGAGAGATTCTGTCTCATCGGACCAGAAACCAAAAGTACAGATCAATTTAAAATGGCAAATGAGTGTGCTTCCTGAGCCCGTTTCTAAGAGGTGAGTAATGGATCTCTGATCATAGGCTATTACAGCCTGGTCAGGCCGGGGCTAGGCTGCCGGTGGAATACTGAGAGCCCTCCTTGACTTTTACATCAAAAAGATGCTTCAGAGAAAGTCCTGGGAGCCCTGGGCACCGTGGATCTCTTGGGCCGCACCGCATGAGGAGGACAGTCCTTTGGTTTCATCTTTCCCCTCTCGTCTTTATTAATGGCGGCAGCTTTTTAATTCAGAGAGTTTGTGCTGATGCTAATCACACGTTGCTCGTTTCAGACGCGGAGCTCATGGTGAGTGAGGAAATGAATGCAGGGAGAGAGAAGGGCTAATGCTGGGTCAAATGTTCTTATCATCACTGAGAGAATTCTTGATATCAGGACACAGCGACCATACTCCACCTCAGCTAAGCATGAAAACTTTTGAATTTCTTTCACAGTTTCCTCAGGTTTTTTTAATATGCAACTTGAGAATAAGCATAAAAGAGATAGATGGAAATTCCCTCGTTGTTTGGGGTCTCACAGACGGCAATGCTCATTGCGAGATGAGCCTCGCTGTTATGTGGAAAGTATTGAAGCTTGCACATTTGATGAAGGGAACTAAACACTGAAATGACCATACAGCATTGTTATTACACCAAACAAGGACATATTTCTGAATTCATATGGTCTATGCTAACAAACGTATATCTCTTTTGTTTGCCAAAAAGTCAAAGTAATACAGAATGTTATCCCACGTAGTGACATTATGTTTGCCTTCAGTCAGACCCCAGAGAGGTTTAACTCCCAGTCAGACCTCTTAAGCCGATACTGTTATAAAAACTCCAATAACAAAAATCCAAGTAGATTCATGAAAAGTACCGTCAGCATCACAGACAGAGAGCAGATGAAAATCAATTCCATTCAATGACTTTTTACAGCTGAGACCCAAAACACGTATTGTGTCATTTTCTGCAGCCGGCTTGAAACACGTCGTCAGTTAAAAATCATTTTCATGAGCAAACGTCAGGAAGTATCTCGGTGACAAAGAGGACGCAAACAGGACATCAGGGTGAAAAATGTCCCCTTTTTCTCATCTTACATCCATGCAATGCAGCTTTATGCTTTTCAGGAACACCAACTTGTTTTAATTATTCAGACGTCTCGCAGACAATGAAAAACGCAATATGCGAGATGAAAATTCATACCAGCCGATGCAAATGAAGACCTTTTTGATCTGACAGTTAAAATTGATGGGTTGGTCCTCAGATCACTACAACCGTGTGATGAGAGATGAGAGAAAAGAAATTAGAATTTCAAATGATCCGTCCTATTACGTGGTCTGCCTGTATACGGCGAGTGGACACAAAGTGGATGTGGAGCGTGTGATGTGTACGTTGGTATTTTGAAACGCCTCGACCATCGTTGTGCAATAGCTCCAACCCCCTCCTCGACGTTTTAACAATACTCCTGCTGTACAACACTCCCCGGGTCAACCTCACAGACTCTGTGGGCCTCGAGGGCGGAACTATTCTGCATCTAAATGTCTTATTTGCAGTGTTTCGGGTTCAACAGCATGCATAAACATAAAAAGGACTGTGTTCATATACCATTGCCTTTAGTGCGTTCTTATTGATCAAAGTTGACAGCTACACATGTTGGATAAAGAGAAACATCATGATGATGTATTTTTGTTGCATTATTTATCATGGCTGGCCTGGTAGGGCGACAGTCCCTGAGGTAATACGTCTCCTGATACATTATATCAGACAAATCTCTGGCTCACTCTGGAGAGTGTTCGCCTCAGTTTCATCATGCATTCATTTGCTGTTGTGTAACATTTATGTTTTAGGTCGGCAAATTGGTGTGTGTGTGTGTGTGTGTATGTAATATTAATTAATTTCATGTTTTATTTGTTATCCGATTGCAGTCGTCTAGGAACGACTTACATTCTGTTTGTGAGACAGTTTGCATAATTTGTGGCGCTGCCTTGATGTATTCAACAAAAGGGTCTAGATGTGCCAATGTGAGGCACTCAACCACATTAATGTGACTAAAACAACCACAACCATGGTTATTTAAAGGGGTATTCCACTAATTTAGTATTGCATGGCACTAAAGCTGGGGGAATGGTGAGAGACAGATAAACAAAAAGACTTTAAGAAAAGAGTCCAAATGGATGCAGAGGCTGAGATATCGTTCATAAGTTTAATTTAGGCAACAAAACTACTTTCTGAGGTTCAGGAAAAGATTAAAGTTTAGGGTAAAATAACTACAGAAGTGTCGTAACTGAAGTAAGCCAGTTACATGACAAATAAATCAACATTGATGTCACGTTTCACGTGGGCAACACAGATCGTTGTTTGAAAGATCCACTTCCCCCACTGTCTATATGTGGCATATATCTGGCAGAAAGTAGAGAGGTGACAGGAAGAGACATGAAACACAGATGCCATGCGGGCCTCACACCAGGGACATCGAACATATATGTACATATTAATGTTATTTTGTTCATTTTAAGCACCACAAGCAACATTTCTGCCTCATCTTCTGTATTAAATTAGCAGAAAAAAAGCTTGAGGGTGGCGATCGCTAAACCTAAGTAGATAAAACCAAAATATTATGCAATGGTTCATTGGAAGAATATGCTCTACTTTTTGATATTTAGCCTGTAATCAACGCAGCAGCTAATATCTAGAAACTGCAATCAGCATGACTGAAGGTAAGAAGAAAGGGGAGATGACTGGCATCACTTATGTCCTGCAGCAGAAAGGCAATTACTATATTTAATCAATTACAAGACGCCAGATTGGATTAAGATGGAATTATTAACAGGCTGCTCTCCGCACAATGCTTGCAAACAACATAATGGGTTTATGTACATAATCAGGGTGAGGACGATGATGGGATTATTGCATGTAAACACAGCTATACAACTAATGACATGCTCAGCTCCGGTTGTCTGATGCTGCTCTGATTAGCTGCTGCAGAGCCTCGTGGAGATGGAGTATTAGATTTCAGTGAAAGATTTGGATGCCTGGAGTTCATAATGTGTGTGTGTGTGTGTGTGTACAAAGTGATGAAAGATGATGGAGATGTGTTAAACAGTTCGGAGTTCGGAGTTGTTGTAAAAACTGGGGGGTCGCTGTCAAAGCAGAGAGTTTCCACAGGATGCACGGCCGTTTGCATGTCAAGCTCCATATATTCAGATTGGATAAAACAGAATCAACACATCACCTACGTTGCTGGTTTCTTTTTTTAAATACAATAAAACTTGGTTTTGCCTCCTGGTTAATGTAATTGTGCCTCCTGCTGAACAGGAAATAAACAGAACAAAACTATGAAATAATTATAAGATACAAATGAACAAATAAAAAAGAACAGAGAACAATATATAAAGAAGCCGAGGGAAGAAAATACAATTATAGATATATATAAAGACATAGTTTTGGTATCTATGCGATGTAGAGCCATCTCATCATGTGATGAGCTCCTGATTTGCACGGCAGCAGAAGTGCGAGTTTACGGCTTTCATTACACACAAATGCAGTTGTCAGCAGCAGGCAATCCTCTTCATTTTCATATCGATTGAAAAATGATGACTTAATTATGATAATTGGGATTTTTGCCTTGCAATTCTCCATGGAGAATTGTAATTAATCCATTTCAAACAACACCTGTTATTCAATATGTTGATGAAGACACCTCTGAGGTAAAACATTAAAGTGGTGGCGATAGCAGCGCAGCGCATCGATGCGTGCGACGCGTGCTCTTCAAAGGGGCGATTAAGCTTCTCTGATTGATTTCCCCCGATGAATCATAACAGCAGCGGAGGGTAAACTCCACCGCAGACTGGAGACCAAGACACACAATGCACATCTTTCATCCCCGGAAAGACAAAAGAAGAGAGTAGATCTCCGACAGTGCGCTCTGAGACGTCGCTGTCCGTCGTGGTTATTGTTATCGTGTTGCCTGTTCTTTTCTTTCAGCATTTCTTTGCTGTTTTTTGGTTTTGTTTACACACTTCAGGTGTTCGTACAGATTAAATAAAAAAGATATATCATGTTAATTGGAGACTTTAAGAGGTGATGGTTTTTATAAACTTCATACAGAATCAAGCTAGGTGTGTTCCCTGTTTTCAGCCTTAATGCTAAGCTAACCTGCTGCTGGCATTAGCATCATATTCACCGTACAGACATGACAGTGGTGTCAATCTTCTCAGCTAACTCTCTGCCAGAAAACTAATAAGCAAATTTCCCAAAATGACTCCTTTACAAAAACAAAAACATACATTCAAAACACTTATCATCCTAATACTTTAAAGGGTAATTTAACCAATTTGAGGTTATTGATGGTAATAATGTTAAATTACTTCAGTCAGTCAGAAAACAGCTAGAAAACAGCATTCGAAATCACGATGGTGTCCCGATGAACAGCGTACGCCGGCTATAATTAAAGGACTTTGTGCACTAAAAACCATCTCAACAATGCCTGTCTAAACTTTTCCATTTGATTGAGTTTGATACCCGCGTGGCGCTGCAAATTCGGAGCCGTAAATGTATCCTGATCCTGAGGAAATCATCCCGGATTACTGTCAAAGTCACATTTTCTATCATTTACAATTCATTTTCAATGGATCTGCTCAGTGCGAAGTCAGACTGACATTCCACATTATAGCATCGGACGAAATTGTCTTTCTTGTTTCCGGTATAAGGAGACAGACGCGGCTGTTCACTGAGGATTTGAAGCTAAATATAATATGAGGACGCCTGCGAAACATTTGACAAGTTGAGACTCTTTCTCTCCAAAATGCTGTTGTCAATGCACTGTCACTGTTTACAGAATTGTTTCCATCCTTCACGTTCACAGTACACTCTGTCAGTATCTAAAATACAGGCAGCATATTGTGGGTCACAATAGCTCCACCGTATAATAAGGCCTTGGAAATAATCCCCCAGGATGACACGATCCTATTTAGCCAGCCTTCTCAAACAGCTGCTGCCTTATTGTCCTGACATTTCCAGGGAATTAGTTATTATTCAGATGTGTTTATTGAGACTTATTGTCTGATCTTGTATTATTAAACTCCCTCTCTGCTGACTTGATACTCCACTTTAGAGTGCCTCGACTTCGACTCAACTCCAAGAGGGATATGAATAGTAAATCAATCTCAGGCTGAGATTACACCAAATACCGATAGAAATGAAAGATTCCTATGCACGTACGTGATGTTTAAGCAATGCCATCAGATGATTAAAAGGTGTATTGAAAGGGAAAAACATTATATAACTATCAATTGGAATAATCTGCCGTAAAACAGCAAAGTGAGTGAGTTTCATTTCAACTGTGGCAGTGTTTGGTTTGTCCGTTCTGGGCAACTGTAGAAACTTATATAAACGACTCACTCTGCAATAAGAAAAAACCAAACCATTGTTATTTTCAGATTATAATACACTAAAGAAAACATACCTGTTAATATCATATTTCTGCCAATACATCCCCATTATTGCTACACACATGGCCCTTAAAACGGAGGAGACACTGGAGGATGAACAAGGTCCGTCGTGTGCGGGGAGAAACTTTCAGACTGTGTTCTCATTTAGAGGTGATTTACTGAAAACCAGAAGGGAGGCTTATTGTGCCACTGAGAAAAGGTCAGGAGTAATTTTTGACTAATGTTGTTTTTATCTTTGGCTTGCCGTCTTCTTGATTAATTATGTTCAAGATGAACATGCAGAGGACAGACTGAGGATGCTCGCTGTGACCTGTGTGTGGGTGTGAAAGGCACCGATACCCTCAGTTTAGCACGTCTGGGTTGAAAGAGAGATACATTTAAATAATAAAATATATATGAGTTATGACTTATTGAGTTGTTGAAAACTTTGGATATTTGTCTGCAGCAATAGGTCAAAGATTTGGCCATGGTGGAAGTTATATTTTAAAAGATGACCCTTTGCATGCTAAATAAAATACAGTACGGTATGTGCAGTTTCTGATATTCATTGTTTCATTGCAGCGAGAACAATCCTCCCACGATCTGCCACCCCGTCACCTTTTACCATCATACCAATTTTAAAAATGTCTTGACACTTATGTGAATTATGGTTGCAGGGAAGATCCCTTTGCAGCTCAAAAAGGTAAGTCAATTACCAAGTTTAAAATGTTATGAGCATATGGCAAGAAATATTTAAAGAGTATTCCACATGGCAGTGAATAAAAGAACACGTGAATAGAGAATTTAAATGAACAAAGTTTAAAACAATGTCAAGTCTACAGACAAGCTAGCGACTCTTTGAGACTGAACTTGGAGATTTAAGCTAAATGCTAACATTATTGTCTGCTGACAGTGATAACATGCTGATGTTTAGCAAAGTATGTTTCCCACTTTTATAATATTAGTGCAGCAGATGTTAGCATTCTAACATTTGCAACGTGGCACTGAACACAAAGTACTCAATATTTGTAGTTTTTGCTGATATTTTGACATAATCCAAACTACTGAATAAAGAAAAAACAATCGACTTGATAAAAGCCAGGGAACCACCAAATATGAATTAAAATGCTCCGTGTGGAGCGAGAGGAAAAGTTAGGGATCACCAAAGTGACTGCCTAAAAATAAGGAAAGAATACAATCAGTGAGCTGTCAGAATGAAGTAATTTAACTTTGCCTTAGCATTGAACTGGAAGACCAACGCTCAATGGCAAAGTCTGGTCTTGATTTTATCTTGGAGTTAGGATGGACAGCAGCGCTCCATCTAAGCACCTGAGTGGCCTTGAAATGTTTAATGGAGTTAAAGGATTGCTTGAATCAAATCCATTAGCAATTCCCTGTGCAAATCCCCTAATGCCCTGTGCATAATGACATTTTATTTCATTTTAAAAAGCTATTCTCTAAATGTTAAGACTACAAGTGCAAGGAGCAGCTGAAATTAAGAGACGTTAAATGTTTATGACCTGCAGTCGCCCACACGTCATGTCTTTAGTCGCCAATCCTGCTACACCTCCAGCAGGAGGTGCCGCAGAGTCCAAACAACCCCAACAAGCTCCTGTCAACATGGAGTAGCGGACTGTCACTGTGACTTATATTGTCCTGAATCGCTTGCCACCCTGTCAGAAAGACTTGACCCAGCGTTGGAACACCATCATCGCCATTATTCTTTTGAAACTATAACTTAAATAGGATTGACTGTTAAATCAAGAGCCTCTCTATGTTGCCTTCACCACTCTCTGAAATTGCATTCCTACTGCCACTGCGCCAAACAATTGTAGTTGCAGTAAATCTAACAATTGTACCGTAAGAGGTGGAGAAGACCACCTTTTTCAACTCGGGGCAGCTGCTCACTCCCTATCTGAGTGGGCCAGGCCACGTTTTTGCAGACAAGGATGTTTATTCCGGTCCTATTCAGTCCTTTACAGCTTCTTCCAAACAGGCTTTGTGATCTTGTTGATTGGGTTGTTCGAGCGTACCCTCTGGGCCCTTCTTTATAAGAAAAAGACCACCACCCAACCCGACAGTCCAGCGTCACTGTTCAAGAAATCTCAATGTCATTTGGGAGATGTATCAACCGTGACACCCTGATACCCAGAGCCCTCATTACTTCAGCACAGATCTTGTCCACCCCTGGCACCCTCCCACTGTGGAGACCTATGCAGTGACCTCTGCCAAAGAGATGAGCAAAGACTCTATTACGAATACTTAGGGTGTTACTGTTGAGTTTAGGATGTGGACAAAGTGTTTCTTCCCACCTTCAATATTCCAAGTGGCTATTAGTCATTTATCTACTCATTTTGAGAACGTCTTTCAAGGAATCTCGTAGATCTCTGACACATCCCAAGTGTTGCAACAATTTGCCAGAGGTGCGGAGGTGGAACAGCAGTCAGGGTTAGCACGTCTCTCTCAAGCTCTTCTTTACATTTTTCACAAAACTACTAGCATCACTTCGGATGAACATATGAGTGCCTCACTGTCAGGCTCACAGGTTGTAATTTTCGATTGGTTGCCAAACTGAAGGAGGCGGGTCTTATCTAGTGTGAGTCTGTCAGAAACGTTTCGTTGAGACCAATGAAGGATAACCTTCATCTATAGTTGTATTTCCTGTGCATATTTGATAACCTTGTAAACTGAAACCAATGATGGAAGGTATTATTGGTTGTCAGTGGGAAGTTGTCGAGAAGAGCAGCATGCCGGTTCAATGACACGATGAGTGGAGCAACGGTTGGAAGTTAGTTGAGCTGACTGGGGTTTCAGGTAAGGCCTACTTTATGTTCTTGTTGATTGGCAACAGAAGGTATTCAGCAAATGTTGTGGCCTGTTAGTAGCTGGCACACATCTCCTCGGCCTAACAACAAATCATTTTACCAGTTCCATCCGTGTCAAACACCATGAATGTCTTTGAGAAGATACACTTTTTTGCCATCAGACTTGGTCGAAGGCCACGGCTTAGTTTGTAGTGAGGGCTACCCACAAACTTTCTCCGATAGCTCAAGTAGCTAGACCAAACAGCATTTGCTCCTTAACTCTTTAAAAGTTGACGCTGTAGGATTAACAGTACAAATGATCGAAACCCACAAGCAATGCGGTGCCTGCAGGATCCATTTCCATTACTCATTCACAGCCGTGATAGACTTTCCTCCTTTAATGTGGCGGCTCGGTGACAAGCTGGTGGCGAACAGTGTGGCGAGGGATGTAGATGGCTCGGACAGAGTAATTGCTCTTGTATCGTGGGAATGAGACCAATTTGGAGGTTGGAGCCACGTTGATTGAGAAGCAGCAGCGATGGCGAGAAGGGGTACACTTCCTCCATGGGAGCACAGATAAGGACGACACAGACAAAAAGAGTGGGGAGACCCAGGCATCTATTAAGAGGTGTGTGTGTGTGTGTGTGGGCTGCTAGCAGGGACACACAAGTAAGCAAGGTAGTCAGAAAAGCCCTAGTTTGCTCTGTAATGAGCTGGATGAGTGTAATATGCTGTGGCTGGAAGTCTAGCTTGGCCTCGGCGTGGGAGGCTTCCTCCAGCTCACCTTGGGCCCTGCCATTGTTTCATCAAAGCTTAATGATCCTGCATGCACTGAGAAGAGCACAAGAGTATATCAGTGACACTGTGCATTCATTCGAGGGACCATTATAATGAATATGCTGCACAGGCCAATGTATTAGAAAGCATATTGACAGTGGTGTAAATCTAAGAGTGCTACATTTCAGGAAAAGGTTAATGTTGGCCAACCTCAGTCTCAATGAGCACTGAAAGAGTATTCTCTCTGAGGGTTGGCTTCATATGATTAGTATCAGTTCTATCTTGAAGTACATTATGTTACATTATTCATACCATGGACAATCAGTGGTACATTGCTTGCACCATTGTCAGTACGTACCGTGGTAAAACTGAAAACATGATTACCCGTGGTACTTTGTTGTAATCAAGTACCAGAACAATAGCTATTTCTCTCAACACGGCCAGCTGTTAGGAACCCTTTCTTGCACTTTGTGAAGAATAGGAGGTTTTCTAGCTAGCCTTCCAACAAAAAGGTCATTTTTTATTTATTTTTTGCAGATAAAGCTGAATAAGTGAGTTATTTGCACGCAGCCCCATTCTCCCAAAGACCTCTAGATAATTAAAAGAAGGTAGAGGCTTGGGGTGATCTTTGTATACTGATGCACAGCCATGGATCTCGGCATTCAAGTACCACTTGTGGTCTATCCGGGCCTCCATTGGCGCCCAGGAGAGGTCACTGCCCGGCTTGATCAAGGATTCCTCTGTCTTTTGTTCCCCGTAGTTTTCCTCTCTGGTGAGCTCTCTTGCTGTCGGCAGCCTGTGCTATATTGTGTACTGGCATTTAAAAACTGCAAGATCTGAGGCCGAGAGTTCTTCGTTTTGCCTCTCACCGATTCTTAACAAGTTGACGGCGGGCCGGCAGCTCAGAGCTAACGGTGCTAACAGCACTTACGGTGAAAACTACGACAAAAGGTGCAGACGGAGATAACAGAGTGTTTCCTGAGGGCTGAACCGGAGGATTGGCACTACGCTACCGCAACGAAGCTGTCGGTCAGGACAGAAGTATTAGCTGTGCAGATCAGCGACCGGGAGCTAACCCTAGCGAAGTTCACATGCACTAAAAGCACGCCCGGTCGGCCCAGCTTTCTCAATAAACCAAGGGGAAGCTCGGATAACAACACAGAGTGGGAGAGTGCCTTCATTCTCTGCTCAGGTAGACACTACTCCACTACATCTTTATCTAAACAATAGTTGTTTTCTGCTCTATTAATGCGCAGAATGTTAAATACAGCTCCTTTAATGACACAACATTTCAATAATTCCATGCCTTTTAATTCACTGTCAGGGTAAATTGACAACACAAGTTAGTATGATAATGAGTATCAGTTGCATTTGTAATCACAGATTGTCTGCTTTGAAAATTCTGCTCTATTCCAACTCTACAAAGCCCACGTAGGACACACAGATGTCAGCGTCTCTATGATGCATGGTCGCCAGCCTGTTTCCTTTATCAGTGCAGCGTACTGTATTCTTCCGCTCGCTCCCAGCAACACACCTCCCCTGGCTCCGAGATAAAACATGGGGTCTGTCACACAGACTTGTGCTGAGGCCCGGCAGGGGAGCCCTAATGATTGCAATAAAAAACAAATGCAAATGATTACCTTGGGGTTCCCGCTTGTGTGGAATCTGTCGCTCAGCCTCTGGCTGTCAGGATGGATCACTGCCATCGTCTGTGGACATGGAGTGTTAGGAAAATAAACACCAACTGGGCCAACGCAGCCAGAAACAATGCAATAACAATAATACTATTATCTGTTACAGTGTTGGGTGGCAAGCTAAGACCATTTTTGGTGAAGAATGACGGGTCGCGGTCGAGCAGAATCCCACTCTGCCATTCCAAGCTATTTAATTAGCTCGTTTTCATTTGTCAGTTCTGATAATTCAGCATTTTACAGCCATACAAGCAATCAGAAAAATATTTTTGTCACTCCTGCAAATTCATGTTATTATTTGTCCTCTCAAAACCACGTATCTGCAGAGCATCAACTATTCTATGAGCCAAGAAAACGTCTCTTTCTTCAGCTCTGTGATGATGCCCTTTGCAGAGGTGGAAGTAAGGTTTAAGTACTGTACTTGAGTATATCTTCATTTGATCCTACTTGTAATCCACTACAGTAATTGACCAGCTATAGTTACTTGCAGATCTCCACCAGGTATTCCAGACACAGAGTAGCACACTCACTCACTGAGGCACGCACACACGCGAGTGATTGCATGATTCTCCTGGCAGAGGCACTGAAGTTAATTGAAAGTTGTACAATTCTGAAACGAAAGTGTAAAGTGTGACTGTAGATCTATCACATTTAATTCAAATTATACCAAACAAACACAACTTAACATAACTATGTATGATTATGTAATTGCAATCATTTTCCGACAACATGCTCTCGACGGTTTCTTCTATAAATTTGGGTTTTATAATAAGTATGCATGTCCAGTTTCCAGCCACAAGCCAGGTTGCCCAACAATACTGTAATGCAGCTTCTTTTATTCATTTATTGATTTTTTACATTGTATTCCCAGGTCAGGCTCAGGAAGAAACAAAATGCATCCTTTCCCATCAACGTCGTCAACTTGAGGATCATCAGCGGTTATTTATTTTTTTCACTGCAGGCAGAGAAAATGTAAATTAGTCCCGAGCCTGCAGTTGAATGGCCAGTTATATTTGAAAATGTTTTGGCTCTAGTAGGTCATAACTAAAGAGTCGAGTCAACACAAAATGAGAGGCTCATATAAAACGATTTGGTGAATTATTTCCTAAAGTGTGTCAGGCGTTAGGATTGAGAGAACAACGCAGGTCAGAACAGTATATATCACCGCGAAATGCAGAGGAAGAGAAAGACACGGATTTCTGAAATTAGGCCTCGGGGGCTGCATGTTCCACATGACATCTCCTTCGTTGCTCCTTGATGAATGGGAGGTAGATGTGACGTTTGACTCGGGGGGGTAAAATCTGCCTCCAGCCCTCCGTCAACAGGTGAATTGAGACTTGTGGTTCTAGCGGAGGTGAGATTAGCTCAGGGTAGGGCAAGGAAGACTCTCTGCAGACAGATGGATCATGCATTGTCTCTGGTAAGCGTTCCACAGAGTAAGCCGGTCTAATCCTCCAGGCAGGATGTATAGCTTCGGCTGCATGTGTCTGTTTTGCAGTAAAAGAACGCTTGTGATAACTTACACGGAGATTCGTGTACACATCGATTCAAGGTCAGGAGCCTCTGCAGATGTTTATACAAACCTATACAATACAAAATAGTAAGATTAGAAGCTTGAGATCACATTATAGCAGTGAACCACCAACATATACCTGCAGCAGGATCGCCGCAGCTTGAAATGCATGCTTTTCTATTTCAGCTATTTTTAGTGTGTGTGTGTTGTAGTTATTTGGTTGTTTGGCTCCTTCGGGGCTCAAGGTGCCTCTCGGTCAAAACAATCTAAACAACAATTCTATGATTGATTTGTCATGCAGTTATATAAGAGGCTGAAATAAACGACACACCGTGTGTCCTGGAAGACTCAGAGAACGAGCCGGTGTCGGCAATGATGATTCCTTTGCTGTACAAAAGGGGAAAGAAAACAATATATGGGGCTTTTGTTTTTAGCTCATTTTGCTTAATGATGTCTTCATCATCAAGCAAATGACCAGAAAGACACCAGAAGTGCTTCTTAAAATATTAGAAACTTGATTTTTTTTTTCTCTAAGATGAAAAATAAGCGAAAAGAAAAGTTAACTTCACATGCCTGCTTTGATATTTTGGGAATGTACATGTCATTATGAATGATACAATATCCCCACTGCAAGAGCAGAGGATTACAATGAAACATAATGTCATTAGGGCCCTTCTCCAAGTTCTAGGTGGACGTAACTATCGGCTGAAATGACTTTTCTAATGAACTAAATTTGAATAATGTATATCCGCGGACAGATTTGGAGCGCTGATACGGCGATGATTAGGATATATGACTGAAGACCAGATGCGGCAATCCACCTCTGTGTGATGCATGACACATTCACATGATTAATGATGACGTGTGACGTTTTGCGCTAGGTTACTCAAACAGGGACTCCGAGACAGCTCCTCTTACAGAGATAAACCACGGGCTGAAGTATTCAGCGAGAGCATGCGAGATGGGAATCTGTATCCAGCTCGTAGATTCCACTCAGCGCAGGGACCCGGCAGAGACAAATCTAAGGCACGCGGTGCTCTAAATTCTTTTTTTTTTCTTCCTGTGCTGACAAACAATTGTGGGGATTTCTAAGCACGCAGATCCCTCATTCAAGAAACATTATGTACAGTCTGGGGTCTGTTTTGATACAAGATATTCATGTGTTGAATCAACACAAATGCAGGCCAGAGTCAGTGATGAACAATTCATGAGGCCAAAGAAAAAAAAGTGCTTAATACAAAATTGCCTCTCTCTCTCTCTACAGCAGCCAAAACCTTCACTTCTATTTAGACGTGCATGCACCTCCCTGGAAAAGGTTGCATCACTGCTCAATACCATGAGATGCTACAGCTTCTTCATCACTTGTGAGAGAATAGCGAGATATGGGCAGCACACAAATGAGGGTTGGGCTCTCCGTCGCTGATCGCGTCCGCGAGGACTTTGCGGCCGACGTCAGACAGCGGGGAGATGAACTCGGCCTCGCTCGGCCACCTGCAACGAGACACTCCGCACGTGGCGTTTCAATCTCGGAGATGTGCGTCACACTTCCAGCAACCAATTAACAAAAGGGCGTTGCACTTGAACTTAGTGTTAAGTTGAATTTTCGGCTTTCTCAAGACTGTGCACACACACAAGATGGAGATCAATATGACCATGGCATTCAATGAAGCACTTTGTCTAATAATAGAGGATTCGTTTGTGTCACAGAGACACCTACAGGTTTGAATCTCCTTCTTTTTTTTTGACATGTGGTCTAAAAACTTAAGAGAATGTACATGTCGTGTAGAATAGCGTCCACATCTGTAGCAATAGCACAGACAGAATGAGTGTGTGTGTGTGTGTGTGTGTGTGTGTGTGTGTGTGTGTGTGTGTGTGTGTGTGTGTGTGTGAAGCTCATTTGTGCTTTTTACTCTGCAAACAAAGGCAGATGTGTGTAGATTGGGGTTTAAGATTCTGATTTAATTAGCTTTGACTCTTGGGGCTGCCTCTAAGGTAGTTGCTCCTACATGCTGCAAAACTCATTATGGATGAATTAATGAAGTGGGACGTACACTTGGCATCATCCATGTGGTATGCACTGATGCATTATGTATTATTATTATTATTATTTTAGGGCACGGGCGATGCAGGTTTGTTTGTCGGGTGTATATCAGGGACATCTACGGAGAGGCATATTGATTCTAACGTCAAGATCACATCGCATACCGCAAGCGTTATATATATATATTCTGTTATATTATTCATATCCAAGATCATTATATAAGATTCATGTGCCGAATACTTTTGATATTGACTGCTCTTGATTTGCATGACAATGTTCTCTTCCAACACTCTACGGCTTTCTGGCGTCTGCATTGCATCGAATATTGTTCACTTCAGTTTCCATTTACTCAACTGAGGAAGGTGCTTTACAGCCCATTTCTATTTCCTTTGATTGTGGTTTCAACATGAAAGAATGAAAAAGACCAGAGAGTTGCTCGAGTATGAAGGGGATAGTGTGCAACCCACTTTATTTATAAAACCTGGAAATATCACTGACATTAATTCTTCATTTGAAACTGCTTGTTAACGGAACATGTCTTTGGTTGTTTGTTTGGCCTCACGGCCTGAAGCTGTTTCATATCTTCATGTTCTCAATGTTTCGAATGACTAAAATGACTAAAATAAATCTCAGATAGAGCAACTGTTCTAGGGCTGCAACTATCGGGGTTACTGTCATTTTCTATTAATTATCAATTACTTCTTTTCATTAAATAATTCATCAAAAATTGTTTGGATGAAAAGCAAAGCTGCACATTTTCACAATTTAGAAGCTAAAACGTTTGAAAAAAATTGTTGGTTTAATTTCAACTAATGGAGGAATCAACTAACTGTGTTAGATCTACACCGTAAACCTGCCCAGCAGCAAATGTCAGATGGACAAAGTTAGCGTTTTTCTTTGGAAATAATGAAGAGCAGAACAGTTAAAAGGAGAGTGAATGTCGGATTCACAACACAAATCCAAATGAATGCCAATGTTGCTCCGCGTCAGTTTTTGAAGTGTAAATATGTAACCGCTTGCTTGCTAGCTACAGCAACTTTATAAGGCGATAATATGTCAGAGTTGTGTTTCTCAGGGCAAAGAGTTGATACCGACGTCTCATTTAGATGCATCACGTTTGCAGGTAACTCCAATGTAAAGATGTCACGATTAGACGCTCAGAGCAACGGACTTAGGTGAGAACGTTAGCTTCAGGGCGGGTGGGTCAAACAAACACAGGACTAAAAGTGGAGTTATTGTTACTGATTATGTAATGTCCTGCAACGTTATGTCACTGAGTAACACGACATTACGTCCACAGCTTAAGTTAGGTAACAAGCGTACGCTTAAGCTTATTTTAAGCCAAACCAAAATCTTTTTTTCTAACTTTAACCAAGTATTTCTGTTGCCTCAACCTAACGGCGACCGCTTCACAGCCATATGAACCAATGCTGCTTTGTACTTATTTCAAAAAATACTAAAAAAATCTGAACATTACCTTCAAAACACCAAAGGACAGACAGACAACGTGAGTGAGTGACTTGCTGGTGAACATCATGCAGCAACATTAGCTGCTGTAATGCTAATGTAGCTGCATGTCAGCTGGATGTCATCTATTAACACATCCAGCTGTTGAAGGGGATGAAATGTCAGCGTTGTGTTCACAGCTTATTCTGCTGCCCACACATGGCCAAGGAATCCATCATCGCTGCATTAAATCCCTTTCATGCAATACTTAATAAGTGGTGTACAAATATGTGTGTCACCAAGTGTAAGATCATATTGCTAGCTCAGTAAACAACTGCATGCCTGCCATGTAGTGTGTACTGTGGACAAGACATGAGCTCTCCAGGAGGCGATAAACCACACCTCAGCCTCATCAATATCCTTGGCTTGTTTATTGCATCTTATCGATGCATGGTCGACAATGCATCATTAATTTAAGAACCCCTTTTCTAATGAAAGTGAAGGGAAAAGACTCTCAAGCAAGCGACATCTCCGCACTTAACCCGCGAGGAGAGACTGTGGCGGAGTCCTCACCTGAGAAACTATAGCGAGCTCTGCCGTCCCGCTTTGCTCGCCCCTTCATCTTTCACCCGTGACAGAAATGACATGATTCAATGGTCGTGTGGAAGAAGAAGCTGATGGACAGCCAGCTCTAAAATGTTAATAAACACACTGTTTCATAGCAGCCGGTCTCTTTTTTAATACAGCTTTAACCTTGTATGTTGCCGCCCCCCCCCCCCTCTCTTTCTTACTGTTGCAGAGGTTATAGCTATAGTGACATCTGCAATTCAATTCCCCCCCCCCCCACACTCACACACAAAAAAGAAAAAAGACATATGTGAAAATAGCTGGAAATGAGATTCAAACGCAGCGAAGTTCTTGTCCTGAGGTGAGCGAGTTCATCCATTATTTTGCATTTGCATCAATGCTAGATAACTCTTTATCTGCAGAAGCTGCACGTGTGGTCACTGCATCATCTCAAATAATGACGTTACACTAAATTCTGCACGGCAGCTCGTTCAGATCAATGAATGATGCGCGGCCAGAGCTTTAATATCGTCTCCTGCAGCACATCAAATGACAAATTTGCTCAGAACATTGTTAAGGGGCTTTTCATATTGTATTGACCTTTCACGATGATGGATGCTCTTAACTGCTGTAATGAGACTTTCACACTGTGTGGGAGATGAGTCAGAGCATTCTTTTCCCTTCTTAAGGTAAAAGCAGCTTTGACGAGGAACAGAAAACACTGGAGCACTTTAAGCGATTGTGAATTATTGATTCGTCTCATAAAGGCTCCCCAAACATATTACAGTCCTTTTTTTACTCTTTCAACACAAACTGATATTCAAATGAAATGAAACGGGGACGTTTACAGTAGCTCTACAATATGTAACGTGTTGTGTTCTTTTCTGTCCCGAGAGGGAGGGGGAAGAAGGCGACAAGTCAATGTGTATTGCAATTTAATTATAGCTATAATTAGTGGGCGGTGTAAGCACGAGGTCATTGGCTGGGTGAGTGTAAAGTGAGAGATTGCAGCACCCACACACATTCAGTTTGAAGGCAGTGCCATCTAGTGGCCATTATCTGCAAGTACAAACACTGTACCCTGCATGCAGAAGATCTTTCGTCAAGTGATGACGTTTAAAACGTCCTTTCATACAAAAAATCTAAAATGTTGAGTAAACAAATCTCTTTATTATGGCATTAAATGATGCAGCACACGTAGAAATAGTGAAGAAATGGTTTAATGAGGATAAAGATAAGAAATGCTTGTTTGTGTTAGAATAGATGTCTTTGTGTTCTTGGGATTTAAGGGGCATGAGGTGATGTTTTCAACACATGTAAGTACAAAGAATATATAAAATATATAAAATGATGGGCTATGATCTGAAAATCCCCCATGCAGTCGGTTCAATTGTTTTGTATTATCGGTTTATGGCCACTAGGTAGAGCTCATCCACCTTCACTGTGTCTGAGTCAGCCTGTAGACCCGATATGCTTTCAGATTAGACTTAATTAAAGGCCCTGCACACCCACACACGTGCTTTCCATTATTGTGGCCGAGTTGACCCTAAGGGGGGGGGGAGTTGTGCAGTGCCTCGCTGGAAATTGCACAACGCCATCAATCTCTCTGTGTGTCATGAATAATGATGTGTACAACTGTCCCACCTTAACCTTAAGAGAGAAGAAGATGCTAAATAAGATGAACCGTGTGTGTGTGTGTGTGTGTGTGTGTGTGTGTGTGTGTGTGTGTGTACCAGGTTTGTGCCAAAGCGTCGGGGCGTTTAGGTTGAAGGCTCCTTAATCTAATGTGTTGTGCAACAAGATGTACTTATCTCTGACGCTCACATTAAAATGGACACTTGAAACACCACAAGTGCCACTACAATGCACAATTGGTTTATTATCTTTTTCTTCATTTGGATGTGACAGTTCATAATACTGACAGGACTCTACGTTCAGCTTACACAAGTCTTTTGAGGGGAAATGAATAGAAAATAGTTTTCTCGATACAGTTTATTGATGTACACATCAGTGCAGTTGAGTACCAGTTATTTCCAGCATCAATTTTAATGGGCTTTATGAGAATTGAGTGAATTAAATTGCCTTAAATGATGAGCGCTTTAATGAATGAATCCCAATCAGCGAGCTGGCACGGTGGAAGGGTACAGCTCGTTGCATATGATCTGAGAAAGGAACAAACATAGTTTGCATAATAAGCTATATTTTAAAACCATCAGACTTGAGCTTATTATGTCTGACATTTAAAATCTGCCTGAAAATGCAAATGAGGGGACTAAGTGGTGCCACTATTTCACATTACAATCAAAGGGAACATTTGCAAAAAATAAGAGAAATACAGACGGAGCTGCTCAATCTCTGGTTTTAGTGTGAACGCAAATTATTTCAAGTAATTCACTACTTGTTTTCAGATACCGCGTAAATATATATAAAGTCTATGTCCTGCACTACATCCTATCATAGCTTAGCTTAGCATAAAGACTGGAAACAGGTGGAAGGCAGCTCAGGTGAATTCATGAATCAACGTAACAAAATGATATTCTTTGTTTGTTTAATTAAAAAAACAAAAACGGATGTTCATTTCCAAAAGCCCAAAGGCAAATCAGTGGGAGTCAAGAGGTCGAGATTAAATCAGACATGTCTGGAATAACGGCAAGACAGAGAGTTGATGGCAGCTGCTACTGGATGACAAATATGGAAAACAAATCCCAGGAACAGTGGGATCACTGATCACATCAGAAATGTTGATTGATGAGATGTGCAATGAGTTACAGCGGGACAGGCCTGGCCTCGATGTGATAACAGCATTGTAAGCTCCGTCGTTATAAACCTCTTCAAACCCGGCTGGATCACATGCAGTCTGCAGAAAACTGCCACACCTCATACTTTACCATTTACGTGTGCAACCTGCTGTATGTCGGATTGTTTGGACTACGTTCGGCAGCGGTATGAAAATCAGCTGTGGCTTCTGAAATGGAGACTGAATTTAGTAGGCTGCAGTGTGTGTGTGTGTGTGTGTGTGTGTGTGTGTGTGTGTGTGTGTGTGTGTGCGTGTGTGTGTGGTCTCCTTGGAGATAAAGGGGGGGGGGGGGGAAACGCTTGTAATGGATACTTAGCCTCAAATGAGTTATTGGCTGTTTGTTATTCTCTGTTGAGAGAAGCAATTTGAGGGTTACAGAGCAATTAGCTATTTATGCACAGTGCCTGGAAGAATAAACGTGGAGACTCCTAAGTGGTTCCACCGAAAGTCCGACATACACCTCTCACTAAAAACGTCCTTTTGTGTTTGACGGTGCAGTATCTTCAGTGGATTAAATTAAAGGGTGTAAAGTGGTGGGAGCTTTATATTACCGCACTAATACACCGTATTACCCTTCCACCTAAAGAGCTGCCATTAGAACTAAAGTCAGGTTATGTTATGGCGCCATGGGGGGAAATTGTCTGATTCATATTCCCATAAAGTATCGGATTGAATGTCACGATGAATATTCATAAATTGCTCTAATGAAGACCTCACATTGATTAAGCCTTTTCTAATGGGCTGTATCGTAGTGAACGCCAGAATATAATTGGATTACGGTGACTTTGGGAAGTACTTTGAGACAGTGCCCACATTGGAAATGAAGATGTGCAGCTCGCTAACGACATAATTGACAAGGATGAAGATGGATGGATCCCGCCGGCGACTCCCAAATTCTTCCTGCCCAAAGCAGGAGGAGCCTGCAGCTGTGCCCCCTGCACAAGGCAAGATTTAATTATCTGTACCGGCCCAGCTTAGGAAAAAAAATCAAAAGGGGAAGGTTTGTATCCTGCTTTGGCCATTTGTGGATACAATTCAAATCCAATCTCTTGTGAATCAATAGGTATCGGGCTGTTATCAAATTAGTGAAAGATAGATGAAGAACTAATTACTGCCTCGTTGGTTGTATGCCTTTGCCAAGTCATGCTACAGTTTAAGTCCAAGTGCAAGTGTTGAATGGCGTCATTTGCAGAAAAAAACATCAGTGAGAATGAAGAATGTCAGAATAAAAAAGGACAATGTGCCAGAAGAAGGCTAAATCCTTGTCTCTGATTGGCTACTCCTGCTCAGAGTACACAATTCACCATAAGGAGTAAGTCTGTGAATCAATTCGTATTCTTCTTAATGAAGTCGTATTGTATATATAATAATATAATGTAACTGTGAAAGCTCATGTTGTCATATAATCTCTTATTTTTACTTTTCAGTAGTAAATTTGCTTCTGAAGTTCAATGAATCAAGCTTCTGTTGCCCATAAACTCTTGATTGAAATGACTTCAAATCAATATTTTAATATTCAATCCCTCATTTGTATTCCTGGCCAGCGGAGCGTAAGCTAATGTCAAACCCACATTTCAAATAGCCTCTAGGTTAAGCTCATTATGGTTTAAGAGCCCCTCTGTGTATTCCTGAGATTCTACACATACATATAATGCTCACCATTGTGCCACATTTTGCAAAATCCCTTTCTTTCTTTCTTTCTTCATCAAGTCTACATCCTTTTGAGATTTGAAAGCCGGCCTTTGGTGCAATTTCACTGGCTGGCCATCAAGAAGCGTCCCTGTGTGGGAAAGGTGATTGCTGTTGTCACACATGCACTGCTTCATGCTATGCATCGAGCAGGGACGGGCACATCGCTTGTTATTTCATATCACTCAGAACACAGGAACACAGCTGTAACATGTGCTCGCAGAACTGTGCACTAATGAATGAAGGCGATGGGCAAAGCCCACGTCTCCCGAGTCTGGTTAGACTTTTGGTTTAATAAGCTTTTTTGGCAGATCCACCGAAACGTTCCCCTGTGCTCGTCTCCCGTCGACATAAATCCTCCATTCACATGTAGATTCAGTTTTTTTTTTGAACCCGCTCTAAAATGAAAGGTGAATATTATGAATCTATGAACACACAAATGTGTCTTTTCCTGACTCGTTCTATTGCATTACACAACGTTTACACAACGGAGAAGGTTGGAGGTTTCATTTTGAACTTTTTGAAAACACCTGCGCTAACAAAGACCTGACGTCACGCTCCTTGGGCAATATGTTACATAACATATCTTTGCATGTCCTCATGGGCTCCTCCCTGTATGAGTGCGTGCTGAATTGCAGTAAGCCTTTGTAGTCTTAGCGAGGCCTCAGTAAATTGCAGGAGTGGAGTATTTCCCCATCTCACTCTGAATGGGAACACAATGTCATTCTCTGTAACCATCAATTTCAACAAGTCACATGGTTGAACCTTTTGGGAAACATGTGGAAACATGAATTATTATCGGTGAAACAGGTTCCTGAGAGCCCGTTGTGCAAGAGGCTCCCGTGGGAAAGTGCAGAGATGTAAATACGCCATGTGTTAAGATGAGAGACGCATTTTCTCAAGGAAATCTTCATTTTTGTGTTCTCGATATGAAGCTTGATCATCAGGTACTCACTCTGCAGTCTCAAACTGTTATTTATAGGAACCCATGAGAGCAGAAATGCCTCTTTGAACTGCTAACAACTCAACTTGTTGTATTTTACAAGCGTGTGTTGAATGCAAGAGCTGCAAAGTCACGAGTCGCTATGGCTGTAACATCAATATAGAGGAGTAACAAATCCTACACGTTCCCTTGACATGCTGCTGAGTTGGAGTATAAAGGAGGAGGAAACAGAAAAGTACCTGAGTAAAGTAAGGAGCTGCAGTTACCGGAGCCAGCCAGGAGATGGCAGTCACCACGGCCGCAGAAGTGGAGTCTCACTGCCTTATTGATCGTCTCATATTCATTGATTTGTTTACCTGCAGCAGACAGGCGCTCCATCAAACTGTTATTAGATGCTTCATGAAAACAGATTTTTTTTGGAAGTGTGAGCTAAGCTACTCTTGTACTTGCTATCGACAGCTGACAACATAATCAATCACCGCTCAGAAACCTTGAGCGCCGCGATGCCTCTCGGAAAACAAACAACATCTGTCAAATAGATAGCAGTAAAAATCTGTTACTTTCCCACAAAGCAGGATGCGCATGTCCAATTGTGTCCCTGCGTTTAGTTGTTTTTTTTTTTGCTGTGGAGAATCCAATCACGCACTGTGCTCATTTCACAGAATCAACCCCTGATCAGGGTAATTAGGCGCTCATCCAGTGTGGCGACAGGAAGCTCAGCCTCTTAGTCACAAGCTGCCTGCGGTCACAGCCGCGTGTTTTAACTGCACGGTCACTGTGCGTGACGGAGAAAGGGTAAAGGTGTCCCAGACACTCCTCTCATTCATCAAAAGTTGCAGCAGTACAGAAAAAAAAAAAAGACAAAAACAACATGAGAAATGGTTGGGCAAATGCTGCCCGCTCTTTGTCATCCTCGACAGGATCCCTTAGGGGCCACAGAGGGTCATAAACCAGGGAGGTCAGAACACGGAGGTTGCCTTCGAAAGCAGAGAGAGCGAGGGGGAAAATACACAGTGTGTCTCTGACCCATGACCTCGTGTCTGTGCTCGATCCTGTCTTACAATCAGGGATCCAACCACACACACAGGATCTCTGTCCACACCAACAAGTATCACTCCAGCGCTTCGTTTGAGTGACGCGCAAGCAGCGTGAAATGTTTTCTAACCAAAACCTGAAAGCAGCACACGGCTTGTGTGGACGTGAGGATGCTCAGAGTCTCCCTGACAAGATGGAAGGCCAAGTTTAACCTCGGCTGAGAAATATCTAAAGCGCCGTGCAGGGCAGACGCGTGCAGAGCTCACGAGGTTTGCAGCTCCTCGCTGCACAATAACATGGACCTGTGTCAAAGCACAGACCTTGTTAAACACAAATTACCTGACAAACACAGTCTGGAGGGGAAGGAGGGAAAGAAAAGTGTGTTGCAACCTTGCTTCTGTCAGAATATCTCCAGAACAGCAGAAACAACTCATGTTCTGCCATTAGAGCAAGATAAATAGGAGATAAATGCTCCTTGTCACTGGTTCTTTATCAGAGGAGTCACTTGAAAGCTTCTTTTTTTTTTGTCATTGATGTTTTTCAGGCTTTGTTTTCATCGCCGCCTCGCTATTGTAGTATTTTGATAATTTTATCCTTTTGAAGGATGCGAGACAGGCAATCAGCGTTCCTTCAAGAGAGGATGAGGCCCCTGCACAAGCGGCCATGCAATATTAATCCAATCTGCAGAGGTGGTTTGGCTTCCAGGCCGGCCCCTCCCGAGGGGGTTTCTCCATTACCCCTCCCAGCTTCTCTTCCATTCCACTCCATTAGAAAGCCTCGTCATACTCAATCAAAAGTTACGCTGGTTTTCCGCTTTTGACTCGTTTTCTTTCTTCCCCTCTTGAAGATTTTCTGTTGTATTATTGATCAAGGAGGTTGAAGCTACTTTAACAATGCTTCATGAATAAATTGTATTTCATCAGCGTTCAGACGAGGGAATAAAATTACAGAAATATCTCCACTATTATGTTGCTGCAGGTGAATCTTGAAAGGCCAGGAAAAAAATGTGCAAGTTGCATTAACTCATCTTTCATAGAAGTACACGTGGTACTTATCGGGACAGCAGGACTGTTGAAGTAAAGAATAAAACACAGTTTGTAACAGCTTCAGAGTTTCTATAAATCAAAGCTTTGGAAGAATGAAAAAGATAAGAACTCAGGAATTCATTACTCTCTTTCAGTTCATTTATCTGATTCACTTTAACTCTGCATTACACCGACTCCTGATTAAAATGTCAATTAGGCAGTTCTGTAAGAAAAGTGAAAAAAATTCCACACTTTAATTTATTGCAGCTGAAAACGTCCACTACATCAAGTCTTTTCTGTTTTATGTTAAGTTAGTGTTTGCAAATGCAGCGACATGGATCATGACGAGAAAAATGTATTAATAACAAAACGCACTAATAGCCGTATACGTTTGTATTAAAGCTGTCGATACTTTGGGTCGGCTATCGTTCAATTTGACTATTGTTGTGCTGAAACAGAGACTATTAAGTATGAACCGTCCCCCTGAAGCCCTACAACTGTATGGAGAACTTCACCACACCTTGATGGTGTAAGTTAGATAAACGGATACTCCGGGTCAGTGAAGAACTGAATAATTCATAGAAGGAAACATTGAGAGATGTTGAGTTGTCAGCGAGGAGGAAGGTCTGTAGTGGACAACTTTACATTAAGTACAGAGGCGCTGAGGTTGATGAAAACAATGTTTAACTTCAAGCAGGCAGAGAGGATCATTTCGTGCCTTTTTGAGGTTTTTGTTTTACCTCCCCAATGAAAAATAACTGCCATATTATAACCTATACTATGAAGAAATGCAGCTGCTGCACTCCGCCTTCGGGCAATCTTCAGAATATACAACGGAAAATCGAAATGTCTACTGTGGAATAAAGGTGTCGAGGAAAGTCTCCACACATCAGCTCAATCTAAGGTTAAAGCAGCGCATCAATGGCCAGTGGCAACCTCTGGTGCTGAGGAAGAAAGCCCAAAAACTGCAGTTCCTCAACTTGAGAGTCTCTCCAGAAGGAAGTTGATCCCTGTAGACCACCGTGTAAAAACGCCCAAATCCACAGCAGAAATAAACAGGTTTACGGCGCCGTGGAGCAACATGTTTTTTGGACAACTTAAGTTATGCAAAATGAAGGGCTTGGCCGCTTTGAGTGCGGCGTCAGCCGGGGCCTCCTCATCTCCACCGACGATCCACCTCTTGACCCGTTTCATGTAGACTGCATCGTCACTGCCGAACACGGCGATGGCAGGAGCCACCCAGGAGCCAGACTCTTTGAGTGTGATGATTATAAATAGGATTTTGTGTTAATGTGGTTATATAAATCTAATTTGTGGTGTCATTAGATTGCTGCTAAGAAGCCTGGTTAACAGGTGCAAGAGGAGAGCAGAGGAGAGTTTTTTTGATCGCATTGAAAATGTTGTTTTTGAAAGGCTGAACGCCAACAAATATGGAGGCAATATGTGGTTAGATAATAACATGTTGTGAATTTTGGAAATGATTATATTTATCTTTATTCAATAACTTTTGGACTGAGCCAATTACAAACAGCACAGAACACCTGTAGCTTGTGTGTGTGTGTGTGTGTGTGTGTGTGTGTGTGTGTGTGTGTGTGTGTGTGTGTGCGTGTGTGTGTGTGTGTGTGTGTGTGTGTGTGTGTGTGTGTGGGAAGGTGGATGGTTTGCACCTTTCTGTAAATTAATAAGGATAATCATTTGAATGTCAACATCGTGAATGAAGCTTCAAACTATTTGGTACAGCCCATCTGAAGGACAATATTCATCTATTTTACACACACACACACACACACACACACACACACACACACACACACACACACACACACACACACACACACACACACACACACACACACAGATGGAGAGGGAGAGAGAGTCAAAGGAAAACCTCCTCTTTATCCGAGCATCAGTCACATCTCACCCTTCACTCAGTCAGTCAGTCAGAAGAGAAACAGATATACAGCTGCAGTAAAACCTCTTTATTCTCTCCTGGCAGGTTATGTTGGAGTAAACCACCTGCTGCCCGTCAGCACAGAGCCCTCATGCCTCTCCTCAGTAGAAGACCTTCAACACTAAACTTCTTCTTTAATTTTTTTTTTCCACCCCCGCATCTCGTGGGCCCTTTTACACCGCCGGGCCCCGGGGCCTGTGCAATACAAACGGCAGTGTGTGTGTGTGTGTGTGTGATCCAGATCTCATATTTCTCAAATGTCTAACGTCAGTGTTTCTTTCTGTTTCCACTGTCCGTCAGTTTGTCCAGTAACACATTTCTTGAGAACTCAAATTGATTTCTAACCACGTATCTAATTGTGTCGACTTAGTCAATCCATTTTAATATGCGATTTAAAATACACCACATTAATTCCGCTGTCATAAACTGAGATTGCAGCTACGGCTATACACTGTTTACACACTGGTTTGGGAGGCAGGACCGTCCTTTATTTCATATATGCAATTTGCATAATCCAAAATGCATTTTATACTTCAGTGAAAGTGGCAGCATCACAGATTATATTTTGTACCGAGTAAAGTATGATATAATTCATAAAAACTCTGTCAAAGCTAACTGACTGGATTGAAAATGGCTCTAAAACTGTGACAGCCAAAGACATCATCATACAGACAGATGATCAAATGCCATCTGGCCTTACATTAATAACTCAATTTCTGCTGTGATGCCTGAAATGAGAAGCAACATGGTTGGGAAAACAAAACTTCAGTAAGTATTTATATACTGCGGATAATTGAATGTACACAGGGTTCCGGTTTCCAGGCGTGGGGGATGCGAGACGTGGCAGGAGAAAATTAACAGCTCTTGTCCACAAGGCCTCTTTAGAGCGTCTGTATCCCAGCAGCACAGGAACACTCTCCAGTTGCACTATCAACACTTCTAAATATTTAATCGCGTCTGTCACAGGATCTCACTTTTGACATTGCCGTCAACCTCCACGCGATGAGCCGCCAAGTGTTTCCATTACACGGCCTCTCTGCTGCTCCTCGGGTCTTTCTCGAGCGCCTCGCTTCAACCCATCAAATTGCGAGGAGGCGAATCACAGAGTGTACAAATAAGAGTGCTATCCCCCTGACTAATTCATCACTTTCGCAGGGGGAATCGCAAGCGGGGGAAGGCCAGGAGGCACGAGTAAAGCTCGGTGAGGCTGCCCGGGGAAAGTCTTACGAGTTCTCTCGCGGCGCCCTCGCCTCGTTGTCGCCTGGACGACCGCCTCGGTGACCAACTTCACGCCGAGCGTCGGGGACTCTGGGGCCGATCCCCGTGGCAGCGCCGCCGTAAATAGCATGCTTCTTGATCCCACACGCGCCCTTGTCCCTGCTGGTGATTTTTGCTTTGAAACCAAAAGGTTGCAAGACAATCAACAGTGAAGAAATACCAACAACATATTACACTGAAGCTCTGTGGACGTTTCTCCAGAGTTAACCTGCTTACACTGCTTTCTTGAATTCACGAACATGTGATTGGCCCATTTTCTACTTCTACCGTTATTTTCTGAGCTGGTCATGTTTTGTTCACGAGGTCAGATTTGGATTTCAATAATCCTTTTTCTTTTGCTCCGAAAAAGTAATCTACATTGCAAACGATGCACTCACTTCTCTGTCTTCGACAGTCCTGCCAATCCTCGTGTATGGCGGCGCTTTAATCCCTGCTCATTGTTTTAATTACACCTCAAGCAGTTCAATATCGCAGCCTGATTAAAATGTTATAAGACCCGGGTTCAGCAATAATTACAAATCGGCTGGCCGGAATGTGCATTCTTTTATTTGAGGAACATAATTACATCGACAAAATGCATCGCTGGGAAGGATTTAATGGCACCTATCAGTTCTAGAGGGGAGGTTTTATGGGTCATCTCAGAAAGCCCTACTGGACATTATATCGACTTGGAATGAGTTAGGATCCTCTGCTGGATTCGGCAGGAGTGCTGCTCGCGGTTGTTGTTGTGGATAAGCGGTGGGGGGGAAAACATCTCTTGCAAGATAGGAGCAAACTGTAGTTTTTTTTTATGCGAAGAAACCACTCGTTTATTTGATCAATCACAGCCTGTGGCCTCGTGTTTTGTTGATCCGAGTGCAATTCTTATCATATTTCATTCGTTTGCAGACACACTGCAGTCCGGAGGTCCGACAGTAAGAGGAAGCCGCACACATTCAGTGTTCTTCACCTCGTCGTCCGTATCCTTGAGGTCCTGCAAATGATTGACTGCGCTGAAAATATGTCCTTACAAAGATATTTAAGTTGCGCAATGTTTACATCCATGTTTGCTAGCTCGCGGTCTTCTTCACCGCCTTTGAGGGCAACATTTCATCGACGCATCGTTGTCAGAGGAACAGCGTGTAAGCGTTATTATGTGGCAAGAATGTGGAGAAAACAAAAGCCGGATCACAAACATCGCTCCCTGGATCTACCAGTGGTGATGAACTCCACAGGGTAAGATAAAGACTCTTGTATATCCTCACACACAGATATATGATTTAGGTATTTTTGGGGTTATTTTCTCTGGGCAACCCAACAATTCCTTGTGGTCTTCTTTAAGCTGTGAACAGACTCAGATTGTCCTGCTCGTCTTTGCATTCAGTGTAGATGCTTGTTTTTGATTTTAAGTCAGTGCCTTTCAATAGAGAGCCTCACTGAACATTTTACAAGACTATTTGTGTGGTAACGACTCCTTCTGAGGTAATTTGATTCATAAGCAGGAACCATGCTGTGAAATGAGTAGTTATCACAGATCACCATGAATGTCAGACTGATACATTTCTAAACCTTTAATGATCTGAATTTGGGGGAAAGAGGAGATGCTGCTGATGCTTGGACTTATCGCATTATGAAGGCATGAGCGTCTATATTCTTCGCCTGCCAATTCCTTATCTCTGAAGGGCCACAAAACTGGAGCACAACAAAGGCAGCGGCAGCGAGTACACGCATCACCAGAAACAGCCAGAGATGAGATGAGCTGCTTTCATCTACATTTTTGGCTCCGCACCTGGAATCAGGAGGAGTTGAAGGGTGGGAGAAGAAAAAAAAGACTCTTTCAACACGTACTGACAGAATCCTTTCAAACCCCCCCAACAAGACCTCTAAGTTCTCTCCATGTAGTCTCAGGTCCTCATCCAGCATGTCAACCGGCGGCATTACATGACGCCCCTCCCTACAGTACAATGTGTAAAAGACAAGTAAGCAGTGCTCAATCTAGAAGAAATAATAAAAACATCTCTGTACATGGTCTCTGTTCCCACGGTCGTGTGCTAGTTCCATAACAAGATCTGCAGGTTTATGGGCCAACTGCCTGTTACACAATCTGAATCTAGTCTATGAGTTCCTGCAGCGTGTTGCCACCAGTCTGTATTATGTATGTTGGGACAAGTTTCAATCCCTGGAGCACCAACGAGGGCGCGGTCACACATGCAGAATTCTCACTTGATTTATTCCCTCAGTAAACATCGTAAATATGAGTTTGTGGCTTCAACCGCCAATTTTAAGTCTTCTTTATTGCCGCATGATGATCATTTAGTAAATTATGGTCCCATTCAAAAGTCAAATGGACGATAAAGCATGGTATGCGTCAGGGCGGGGCTACCTTGTGATCGACAGGCCGCTACCGCAGCGATGTCCGGTCTGGGAGTCGTCTGCTTCTCAAAACGTTAACCCTGTCAGAGTGCGCTTTCAGCCTGCAGTTAATCGTAACCTTTTCGGTCGCCTAACAATGCCTTACTCAGCGCTAGGTTGTGCTTTAGCTCCACGCTCTCGTGTCACTTCTGGTTGCAAACTAGAATTGCTTTCCTGTGGTCGGAGGCCTTCGCCAAACAGTCAAGTTGCAGTTTATGTCCATGTCCGTCCAAAATGTCATCACTTCATCATTTGATCCCATCAGACATTTGTGTGAGATTGTGATGTCCCGGTGACTACGTCCACTTCTTATCTACATACAGTCTGTGGTGTGGTGTTGACCCCACTTGGCACCGCCCACATTTGACAGATACTTCTTAATAAAAGAGCAAAAAGGCAGCAACCGATGGAACAGTCTCTGCCAGCAGGAAGAGGAGACGTCACATGACACTGTAACAAATGGCTTTTTGTTAGTGTCAAACTACATCTTTAGTTAATTAAACATGGATGAGTGGGAGAAGTTCAAATGAACACATATAATCAAAATCCGACCCAAAGCATAAAGCAAACACCGGGAGAGAACACCTCCTCCTGATCCTCCTGCTCATACAGCTGAGGAGTCAATCAGCACGTGTCAGCCATAACACCTCCTGAAAGGATATTTCAACACACACAACAGCAAGTAACAAGATCAGGCAACTCCAGACAAGCTGTCACACAATGGTGACGGAGAAAGTGAAGTTCAGAAATAGCATGTATCGATTGTTTGTCACCCGGTAATGATGGCTGAAGTTCACAGTGGATCATTTGGCAGAGAGGTGATTTCTCCACAGGGCTGAACAAAACAAACAGCGGACAGGTTCTGAATGCTTGGTTGCCAGCTGTAATATTGAACTGAGATTACAGGAGAGTTTAATACATTTGTGTTCTGGCTCCTTTGTTTCAACCACAGCCAACGGTTCACACTGGTGTGTCGTTGACTATGAGGAGCATCTGCCCTAAACCCAAGAACATTGCACAACAACAGCACACCATATCGTGGAAGTGTGTTAGAAGAAGCTCCACAATCCAGCGAGACAGCACACAACATTGTAAAGTGCATCAATGAGCTCCTTTTTAAATGCCGGTCAAATAAAACTAGCTGGTGTGTATTGACCGATATCGATAATTCAACACATTCCTCGTCCATCACTTGACAACTATTGGAATCTGCTAATGACTTTCTTGAAAGAGCAAATAACCTGCTTTACTCATTCTCCTCTTCCCGTGAAATATGAACCCAGCATCCGTGCCAAGAAAAAGTGATGAAAGTCTTTAATAAAGTTGCATGTCAACCAAAGAAAACACAGCTAACCGGGTTTATATTGACATTACGTCAGCCAAACGTTGGCACCGCAGTCCGCCTGGGCTGAAAAAACGTGATAAAAAAAATGACATCACATCAAGAAATCTAATTTTCGCTCCTTCGTGAAGAAAATGTTCAAATTAATTTATGAATGAAACCTTTAGGTTACGAACACCTTGGAATGGCTCTAATTTATTGTAGGGGGTTATTATTTTACAATGACTTGGCTCTCATTCAAACAGGAAGTGAATTCTATTAGCAAAATCATCACGGCTTTGCTGAGAAAATGTGTTCCTCCTCTCTGTTCTTGACTGAAAAGACATCAAGTGACAAGAGGAGAACACATCTGGACGGCCTTTATCTTGATGCTCAAAGGCTAGAAAGTAAAATTCAGTGAGTTTTCAGTCGGAGGGCATGATTGTCGTTTGATGAACACACTTTGAGCAAACACTAAGAGAAGCAAACCAACACGCCGGGTGCCAATCTTCAAAGAGAATCTGATTGATGTTCTGAGGAATAAGCTATTATCTACAGTCAGTGGTCTTTAGATGAGAAAGGGAGAAAGGTTAAGAAGGACACAGCGGCGGCAACAACTAAATATATAAAGCGATTTACAGACCCAGCTAACCTTTGAGACTTCATGTTTCTGAATTGATCAGTTTAAACCCACAAAACAATGTACATAAATCAAAAGGCAATGACGGTCCTGAGAAAATAAAACATCTTTCTGTTCGCACAAGACGCAAAATGATCACCTCTCTGGACTCAGCGGCTGCATCCGGACCTGTGTTTTTAGTCACATTATTATCATGGTTATCATTGGTGTATTGCCACTTTGGTCCAGACTGACATATCTCAACAACTATTGGATGAAAGGCCTTGAGAGTTTGCAAAGACAATGAATCCTAATGATTGTGGAGACCCCCCCCCTCCCCCCTAACCTTTCCTCTAGCGCCACCATGAGGTTAACATTTTAATATCTCTTCAACAAAGATTGATCCTAAGAACCGTTTGATCGCTTGGCTTTTTATCTCGCCAAGCCATCTGGTCAAGTTGTACAAAGGTTTATTCTTAAACCGGACTATACTGGTTTTACTGTTTTTATGTGAGGAAGCTAACACATACCTGCTAATTATCAACATGTTAGGGTTGTCAATTTGTGCATGTTAGCATGCTGACGCTAGCATTTAGCAAGCTTATATTTATTGCAGCCCCACGGAGCTGCTAGCAAGGTGCTAGCTTCGTTTGTGGCCCTGTTCCCCAGACAGTGAAAATTATAAATATTGTTCATAAACACGGTAAACTAAATTGCTGAAAGTATACCATCCATTCAACGGTGTGTTGGATTTTACAGACTGAAGTGTGTCCTAAAGAGACAGCAAGACTTTCCTTTTAAGATCATGAAAGAAATCCAGCTGTAGCGCTGCAATACTCTCCTATTAAACTTACTGTGAAGATATGAGAACGACGTTGTATATACTGATTCTAGTGTTTCCTTCTATCGCAGGATTATATTTCAAGAAGCCTCTGAGCCCGTAATGGTTTTTACCACTTTTCTTTCATGACAGGTGTTTTAATTTGTACTGCATGAGGGGAATAGCTTTACTCATCCACATCCTGGTAAAGGTTCTATTTGGGGGGGGAAACAGCTGAAGACGTCAATATAAAAGCTGCGTTCAAGTCAACGCATGAAATCTAACACTGTCAGGCGTTTCAGCAGACGCGGACATGTGGTTAATGAACTACATTATATGGGTATTGCAGTTGGTTAATGCCCTAAGGAGCGGAGATGCTTTCACTTCAGTCTGAGGCGTAATGGATTATCTGGATTGGGCCCCAACGGGTGTGAAAGAGGAATGATCTCAACTGTCGTTTCTTTCCTTTTCTTTTGTTTTAAATGAGTTAAAAAGACTCCACGGCAATATGTTTATGTGGCAATGTATCAATGTAGTTGGAATGATAGGCTGTCCACTTATTTTGTTTTCTTCTCTAGAATCTGTTAATTACTAGAATCTGTTAATTACTCGCACCTGTTCGTCTTGCACAAACCTGGGGCTGCATTTGCAAACACTCCGAGAATAATCTTAGAGAGCTCCAAACTTTTAGGATCGACTCCTCAAAGCAGCTCTGAAGGGACAAACTCCTTCACCTTAGTGAGGAGGTGCATGTGGTTGGCCCCGTTGTTGGTCACGACGCACTGCTTTAATAAAGAAAGCGCGATGGTGGATCCAATAAAAGACAAATGCACTCGTAGCTGATGGACAGTGAATCAAAAGGCCTACGCATGCAATTTAGCATCTGTTCTGACATCAATATGTTATGTAGTGCACATCTCTTTCGAATAAATTGTAAGCCACAGGCCTTCTTTGAAAGTAGCCAACTCATTATCTGAAAACACAGGCCTACTTGTTCAGTGCGGGTAGTTGTTATTTTGACTTGCTTGTGTTTATTTGGCATGCTGGTAACCATAGTACCTAATCCATTTCATATTAACGGGGGGGGGGGGAAAGGCTACGATTCCATCCGCTTCTGTGATTGTTTAGTCTATATAAGTAGCAGCATGGGTCGGCATATGAATCTATCAGCCGGCAGACATCTAAGTGTTGAGATCACTTTCATGGGCGGGAGATGTGAGCGCCTCTCCAAAGAGATGGACCACAAACATTATCCCTGCACCATCTAATCTGTAGCATTTCATTAAATCACTGTCATTCAGCGTTTGGAGAATGTTTCTTCCACTTCTTTATCTTTCCAACATTTTTCTCCTCTGCTTAAGAAAATCTTAAGCCTCTTAAATTACTCCTCCCTACTCCTAACAGTTGGGTTTTTTTAACTTTAGGAGCTCTCTTATTAAGGGATCAGATGCTTTGTGTATGACTCTTATCCTCACCAGGATTTCAACTGTAAGGGGGAATTCTCTGAAAACGTCATAGTTCTTAGAATTAAGTCACGAGGAGCAACTCTATGTACTGGGAGGCTTCATGAATTCGGCCCCTGATATCAGTGATTTAATCGACTGATGCACACTGATGCTCATCACAATAAACTGCAGCCTGTTGTTTCCATAGTTCATTCTCTTCTGTTTGTCTGCCGTGTCTCCAGAGGGAGCAGAGAGATGCTTAAGACTCCAACCTTTAACACGAATGTAAACAGTGTGCGACTGCAGCGTCAGCCCTCGTTATGCCGCACTCGCTGTCACAGAGCCAGACATTCAGAGACGCGACATCTCTCTGCACAAACACAGCTGTAACTCCTCACACGTGGCCGTGGTCGTTCGCAGTAGCGATGCGCTAAGTGGTAGCGTATCTCTTTCTATCGCATAACATTTTACTTTACTTTACTTGCCTCGGGGCTCTGCTTAACGCCAGGTTTCCCTCGCACTCTGTAAGACCTTGATGTACGGGCGATATGGAAGCTATCGCTGCATTTGAAATGAGGCTCGCTGGAGTCGGTAAATGTCATATGAAACTAGGGGGTAAAAATGAGTTTATGTCCCTTTAGCGTTTTTAAAAAGTGAGTCAGACTGTAATATATTCTGCCTTAATGAATTTAGAATCGATGTGGGTTAATATATAAGTCATAAGGCCTGTAATTTCCCCTGGCATGACTTCAGACGGAATTCTGAAGGCAGCCTTGATGGGTCTTAATGGAAGTTGAGTGAGGAAGTTGACTGAAATGTTCACAAAGGATGGGAAGGAAACAAGATAATGGAGGTATTGTTGCTGTTCCCAAATCAGGGTTGGATTCCCCCGAAGTCCACATTTGTCTTTGTCACAAAAGGCTGACGGAGGATGGGAAGGAAACAAGAAATGCAGCAATATTCTTCCCAAATTAGGGCCGGATACGGCCGGGGTGTGCTTGAAAAAGAACTGGTACATGTATGTTGTTGGACCACGTTTGGACTAGAGGTGCACCGACCCAACTTTTGCAGTCCCGTTACCGATAACTGGGCTTTGGATACCAGCCTATACCGAGTACCGATCTGATACCAGAGTGTAATTAATAAGCTGAATGCCTCACTGTGTGGAAGAGACTGGGATCTTTCTTGTAAGGCAGCATCGGGCTTTAGATATACATCGCTTTCTAACTTTGGAAAACGAAATGTAAGAAATAAGTTCATAGATGTAAATGCACTGAGTAGCTTTGCTGTTATTAAAATGATAAATCATACTCCAGCAGCTTGCTAAAAAAAGTCTAAAATGTAAACCTTTTTAATGCTGCAAGAAATTGGTCAAAACATAAACACAAATTAAAATACCAGTACATTATGTATATACATTATACATAACAAAACGTGAATTGATAATTAATTAATTGATAATGTTGGACAGCATTGTCCTTCTCCACCGTCATTAAAATGCCAAACCGCTGATTACTTTTTGACATAATGTGCCTTTTTAATGTCCGATATTACCACTGCCACTAATGCTTGTGTATTTCAACTCTTTCTAACATTGTCATAATTGCATTTCTAGTTCATCGTTTATATATTTGTGGCTGAAAACTCCTCAAACGTTGTTTAATAACTCATAATTTATACTCTGGCACCGTGAGACTCCCCGGTTCACCACTAGCATTTACACTTTGTCGACCACTTGAAGAACCTTCCTGGTGATTAACTTGGAAAAGTCTGACTTTACGAGTTGACGAGGAGCGCCCGAACGCGTCGTTAGCGCGAGCCGCCGAGAGGACAAACTGTCTTGTTTGTGGAAGAGACACAGGTTCGACCTCGCCTTCAGGTCAGCCTCTGAAATTGAAACACGGCTTGTAAACACCCTCCTCGGTGTCGTTAGCGAGTCATTACTTGAGCTAATTCATGTCGGCCCATGTTGCTCATCTCTTGACGGCTTCATCTTCTATTTTCATCACTTGTCCCGCGTCGCAGGTGCAGGACGCCGACGACGAGGGAGACGCTCTCGGCCTCCCAACACAAACATCTCCTGCAGTGTAACAACAACTGACATTCTGCAGATTGCCCGAGGTTATAACTCCCACCTGGCCTGTGCTTATATGAATAACATCATTTAAATGATTCATATTTGTGATTGCACATACAGTCAATGTTTGGCAGTGTGTGCCTGTGCAGAATACCAATAAAGAAAAACACTGCGCTTTATGCATCAACTGATTATAGTCAAAATGAAGCCACTTACTCCAAACCGCACACACACACACGCCTACGCACACACCCTTGCCTGCTATGGAGGATATTTTCAATTAATCAAGCTCTCTCATCAATAATTCATCGCCCCTGCAGCCAGTCACTCTTCTCCAGCCATTTAATGAGGCAGCCTAGCCAGAGGGACACCATCCACACATTACAGCTATTATAGTCACCGCTCAGGAGCAAAGCTGCTGTGACCGCGGCCGGTTATTAAAGCAACGCCATCATTTGTGCCTTCCAGTCAAATCAGAAAGCCGTCAAAGACTGTTTGCCAAAGGACACAAATGACACTTAGTAAACACAGCGAGAGGCAGCGTTGCAGCCGTGTCACCTCTCTGTCTCTGGGAAAACCTCCGGTTGCTAATCTCTACTGCAGCAATTCCAGAGGCCGAGGAGGAGGAGGCTTGTCAGAAGTGATGAATTATTAAAAGCAACTTTGCTGTGACAGAGGAGAATGTCCCGGTTTGATAACATTGTTAAAGGGAAATTGCAGACCTGATTTAAGACATAACCCCAAGAGACAAGGGGGGCAGCTGTTGGAAATAAACTCGGATTAAATCTCAAATCTTATACGGAGGGTAAATTCTCGGAATTAGGTGCAGTGTTGAACGAGAGCCTTCATATTTAGAGCCTCATTTTCTCCTTTTTTTTGGCAGAGAAGAGATGAATTGGCGCTTCTGGTAAATTATTCCGGCATTGAAGTGACATCCATTTGGTTCCTGTTTCCTTTGATTTCACTCATACATTTGGTGATGAACAAACGCCGCTTTGGAATTCATTTTCCACTTGATGTCTTCGCTGTCATAACGTGCGGGTGTTGTCTGCAGTTTAAAGTCGCGGAGTGCGTTATCTTGGAGAGGCACCAACATCTGCAACTGTTTTAGGCTTGGAGGCAGAGTCACTTTCCTTTGCAGCAAACTCGCCTTCCTCCGAAGCGATTCACTCCTCGTGTTAACTGCCCACTTCTGCACATTTAATCCACACAAACGACTGTGACTGTTCAATTTAAAACACACCACGGCCTGTGTGCAAGGGGATTTTCTAAATATATTCTAAGGAACCAGATAGAACAGAAAAATCTTCTATCAAAAAAAAAAGAGGATATTTGAGGAAAGGGTTGTGGATTCTTACTTTAAGAAAGGGTACTTGAACTGTCCTTGAAGAGAAGTTGTATTTAAATTCAGAGTTTTTTGGACCTCAATGCATTCGGTGTATTCGTAAAAAGTGCGTTCGGACAGAAAGCAAAGTGAATTTTAACTTCAAGAACTTGCTGGCTGGGCCCTTTGTGTTCATTCACCCCAAACAGCCAAATGTACCAACTGTACGTTAGCTGTAAGCTAGCAAGCAACTGCAAAGATTCTGTCAATTCCCTCAAGTCTCTCTCCTGTTTCCTCTATACTCTGTATGTTTAGGAAGCAGATTCATAAAGCCCCTTGCTGATTTTTCACTTCAGTTGAAGCATTTTTTAAAACTTGCCGACATACTTTCAGTGTCAATTCGTAATGCTCCGGACTATTTTGTGTCTTGGTGCATTTTTTTTCCCCGTTGACTTTGCAATTGCAGAGGAATAATACAAATATCGAAGGGTGAAGAGGAGGGTTGTTGACACAAAGACGCCGCCGGACTAGATTCTGGGAAGACAGTGAACTCGTCAGACAAATTCAAAGAACGGCAAGAGACTTTCTTGTTAATGACCAAATTACGAACCGGCTACGTGACCACAATGTTTTTTGCGTCATGTCCCGCCTCCTGCACGCTCTATCCAGGCGACCAGCCCCCGTCGAAGCCAAACTTATAGGTGAGAACACGTCTGACACTGACAATCTCGTGTTGTGTGCTGAATGTGTGGGGCAACTCTATATAATGTCCGAACCGGACTCTCGAGACATTGTATATACTAAATCAGCAACTGCAGCCATCATCCTGGTATGTAAGAGAAAACAGGAAGTGGTGGCCAAGGCTGGACTACCAACCAGATCTTGAAGCCCTGTCCACAAGAAGGGCCTGTGTCAAAATCTCGTACCAAGCTGATACTGAATCTGTGCATACACCTTTTGTTCATCTTGAGTCCCAATCAACGACCCTAACAGCATGCGTTGGGCCTCTGGGTGTATTCGGCAGGTTGATCCAGCCATGGAGCTGGTGGACAATGTAACAGTTGGTAACAGTTGGTATTGTGAATCATCTCACAGCAGCAGAGGACACCTCTTACCTCTTACAAAGCAGTGACACCTCTTGTTGTTGTTTCGTTTCTTCTACCTTTTCTTTCTACTGGTGGCAAACTATGAAGTGTTGTTTCTCACATCAGGAATCAATGTGCGAAGGAGTCAAATTCCCCCCAGGAGTAGCGGTGGTGTTGTCCTGGCCTTGTTCACGTCTCATCATTTCTTAGCATCTCCTCACTTTTATTCTTTTGCCAAGCAGACCAAGAATAACGATCTCCTAGGAACACAACCATATGAGCAGAGAATCTGACCATCTGGCTTCCTCGGCAGATACAAATCACGAGGGGATGAGAGAAGAGAGACGAACGTCCCTCGTCTCCTGCCGCCTGTCAGTGTCAAGATGTCTCTTTTAAAAATAAAACACTGTTGTTGGAAGCTGTACAGAGCCAATAGTGCGATTGCAAGGGAATGTTAAAAGTCAAGTTTCTAAGAGAAGAGAGAGAGAAGAGGGGAAAGTCACCCAAAGGGAACAGAAAAAAAAAAACGAATTTTCAGGTTTGCATTCTTGGACTGTGTAGATAGCCGCTCCGGGTGGGACGGTTGTGGGAAGGCGATGATATGAAATCTGTGTCGAGTGAAATGATTTTCTTATCTCTGAAGCTCACAAGTGCAAGAATCCCTCACCCAGTCACGTCTCCTGTCAATTCTTTATTGTAGGAAATGGCTTTCCGTTTCCTCTCCATCAAAAGAACTCTGAGATGTGAATATGTAAGTGAAGACAGGGGGAAGGAACGATGCATTTCGTCTCAAAAGACTTTACAGCGATATGTCGCTCTGCTGTAATTTCCAAGGCACAATGTGACCAACGTAGGGTGTAATTGATGTAATTAGGCCGGATGGGACGCCCCCACAATAACTGTACGACATGCATTCACCCCTTTTTCCCCTCCTCTCCCATCAGTCCTATTGTGTATAACATATAACATGAAAACGATGTCAGTGCCCACACATGGTTCAGGAGAGCGGCGGCCGCGGCAGCACTTCGACGGGCGGGTTATGGTTTCTGGGTCCCCGTAATGAAGGACTACTGAGTGTGTCATCTAGGAAAAGAGCCTCTCCCCGTCTGTCGGCCAGCCAGCTGGATTCAGTCCTACACCTCAGAATAACACCAGGCCTCAAACGCTGTCGCACGGCCACTCTTTGCTTTAATAGTCAGGAACAGCTCATTAAAACGACAACGGCGGCGGCTAACCCTTTCCATCACAGAATTGGTCAACTCGCATTAGTCGGGCAACAGCTAAATCGTTTCTTTTAGTCTCTTTTTTTTTCCAGCTTACACATCATGCTGCTCGTTTTTTTTTTGCACTGCCAGCGAACCACAACGGTTGAAATAGGAGAAACAGAGGAGCCCTGCACAAAGTCATTCAACAGTGGCTCAATTTCCAAGAGTCCGAGAGCTCGGTCCGCCCTGCAAAAACCGTCTGTGATGTACAGAACAAGAGAGGGCATTAACCAAATTGTCAAGGGAGACAGGTTAAGCTGGTTTATACTGAAGGCTCTCACTTTCAAAGTCAAAAAGTCAGAAACTTCTCAAAGCAAAGTCTTCCGTCATATTTGTTATGTAATGTTCAGGGAAAATTCAATTCCTACAGACTTTCATTTGACTTTCAGACAAGAGGCATGGTCATAAAAACTTTTCAGTATTAGTTTTCAAATAAACATATGGAGTAAATTATAATTAAAATGCACCAAGGACCTTGAAACCCTCAGAAAACAGATCTGCAGTTAATGTGGAATTTTCTAATTTTGACAAATTCGGCTGATGATCATATATCCTGTCAAACTGGGAAAAAAAAAAAAAGAAGAAATTGGCAATAAGGAAAGCCTTAAGGAATGTTTCTCGGTATACAGAGCTCTGCTTGGAGTGAAATTCCAAATGCCTCATGCGGTCTGATTTCCCTGCGCTATGAAACCAGACTGGGCTTCATTAGCAGTTGCTGCTGTTCTTTATTGGCACGGACGATCCCATTTTCACTACAGCAATGACTTGCCACCAGCTACAAATTGACAATGCGCCATATTTCCTCGCGAGTCAACTCTTATCAACAGCGATTCCCGTGACGCGCGCCTCCCCGTATCCAAACCCATGCAGCGTCATCAGCAGGTACATTCTGAACAATATGTGAGGGCCTCACAGGCACTGTTTGCCAAATGTGAAAAGGACTAAACAGAAGAGGAGCGACGTCGCCAGCTGCTTACATCTGGTCAGTAAAAGTCTGCAAAGCATCCTGTCCTCTGTCATCTCAAGGACACCAGTCATGCACGTCGAATTCATGTTGAAGTTTTAAAACTCTGAACAAGGATGGTTTCGCTCTCCATCAGCAGGCTAATTCTCCAGCACAATAGCCGTACACGGCATCGATGATTACTCCTCTCCAGAATATCAGGCTGCTCGCTGACTGATGGCGGCTGCAGCAAAAGGTTAATTAATGAGCGGTGGCAGGAGCGACGGCTGCCGGCGAGGGAGACGCTCTCCTGGGACTTGCACTCACCACCAGTGGTGAAAGATGAAGGTGGAGGTAGGGGTATGACTACTCGGTTGAAATTGAGTCGGCTATTCTCTCTGGATAGCCTCCATGTGCTTAATAGTGGGAGAGAGCCACTTGATCACTCACCCAAGCTGCATCATGGAATTAGATTAGAATGCAGCTTTTCATCATTTCCCATATGAAACCCTATTTCATGCAATGATTATGTATCGGTTATCAAACATCAGCAGTAATCTACGAGAAAACCTTGGAGCTGAAATTAGTTCCGCAAAATCTGCTTTTTGTGATCAGACATCAAAAGGTTTACATAAAGCGCATTTGTCTTCCTGTGCTGCAGCAGTCTTATTTCCAGATGGGAAATAAACACGCTGACATATAGTTGTATTTTTAGCCCGTTTCTAAGACGCCATTACATTTCATTGGCAGAGATTACAGACTTAACGTGAACTAACCTGATTAGCTTCATCGGGAAGATGAATGTGCTGCGGCATCCTGGTAAAACGTCCAATGACAAAGTGATCTGTGTCCCATCAGAAATACTTTCTTATGAGGCAACCTTTGAGACATAACAGCTTCATTAATAGTTAATAAATTATTTACTAATTATGTATAGCTCAGTTAAAATAAGAGCGACTTTGGGGGTTGCCAGGTTATGAAAAAGTAATTAATAATTCATGATGTTTTCTTACTTATGTATAGAAGAGATAAACAGATTTCACAAATATGAATAATAACATATGAAGTCTTAGAATATGATTTATTAACCATTAATGAAGTCATTAGTTACAACCTTATAAAAAGGCTGGCTTAGTGGAAAGTGGTAGCATGAAATATCAATCCAGTGCCTTTATAAAGTTGTAAACAATAGCTTCATTAATGGTTAATAAACTATTTACTAATTAGTTATAGATCAGGTATAAGCCATTATTGAGAGCATCATGGGTGCTGTTGCTGGTTGTAAATATCTCTGTGGCTTGTAAATGGTTTTATAATAATCCATGAAGTCTCCAGCTGTTGATAAATAGTTAATAAAAGGACTGTGAGTTCTGCAGTTATGTAGAGGACGTTTTCAAAACAAGTATTATCTGCAAATTGTTCAAAAAGTATAACAAACAAAACTGTTCATGGCCCCTGTGAGAGATATATTATTGTATATTAAATACTGAAATGCAGCAGAGTAAAAAGATACTATGACCTCCTGAAACGTAGTGACCCAGAGGTATAAAGTACAGCTAGTGAATGTACTTAGTTACTTTCCACCACTGCCTACTGGATGGCCATGAGGATTTTCCCAACATGGCAACCCTAAAGCATCAGCAACTTATGAATTGACCATTAATACAACCATTAAGTTATTTTATGAGAAAGTGGCTGGTAAAATCCAACAAAAACTGTCAAAACAAGATGCATGATTCCACAGAACTCAAGTCATTGGCTACCCGTGGTGTAATGTAACTAAGTACATTTACTCAAGTACGATACTGGAGAGCAAGTTTGAGGCACCCTTCTATCTTATGTTACTTTATAATTTCACACCACAACATGTTTGAAGCCAATATTGTTTACTTTTTATTCCATTATATTCCATTGCCAGCTGTTTATGCAGATTCAGATGATCAATAAAGAATAAAACCTGGCAGTATTTAAAGTGGATGAAATTAGCTTCACCTGTACCACATTCAACAGGAAAGTAGTGGAAACTTAACGCATCAATAATCACAATCAAGTGGCAAAATATATATCATTCTACGATGGGCCATATTGCATATTGAATAAGTTTTGGTACTTTTATTATATTTTAGGTAAGATTTTGAATGCAGGACCTTTACAGCGCGAGTAACAAAGAGTATTTCTACATTGCAGTATCAGTAAAATAGCGGAGTACTTCCTCCACCACTACCTTGACACATTCGTCTATAGAATCAGAATGATTAGAAGCTCAAGGTGAGTACAGGTGATGAGATTATTTATGCACCTGTATATTACCTGGATTCAGAAGGAATCCAAATAGGCTACTTAACTGACGAGTGCAAGTCAGGACGTGTAGTTCCCTCCCTTCCAAACCACTTGCCTGAGGTTTTGTTCACTGAAGTGAGGATTAGGCACAGAGGACCCTGCCAAGCATTCGAGTGTTACAGGAAGGATCAAGAACAAAGGAGTAATGACATGACTCCCCTCATCGGGACCAGTCTGAGATGCTATACACACACACAACGTGGCTTTTTTTGTTTTTTGAAGCCCGTTCAGGTCCCTTCTCAGTCAGAGCGTGACGAAAGAATTGCCTGACATGTTTTTAATTGTTTGCTCCTCCTTGTCATGCATGTCACTCATACAAGCAATTAGGCTTCAGTCATCCAGTTCTAATAAAATGAGAGATTTTGAATAATTGTAGCAGCACAGAGACGTCTGCATGAGTTTTAGTTAGCAGTGACTACTGTGAACGGGACTATGAAAATGTAAGAATATTAATAGTAGTAGTTTAACATGTGCAGTCTATAATAATAATATCTGCTGCAAATGAGGACTTATCTTATATAATCAGATGGTACATTCCTTTATCACGGAGCAAGATAATTCACTAATAACTCACTGCATCCAAACAAAAGACGATATATTTATGAATTTATTATATTCTTTACAGTATTTCCACCACTTGCTCCAGAGCCCACAGAAAACCTTTAATAAAGAAAATGATTGTAATTCAAGGCCACAGAAGCAAGGAGCCGTATCCCCACCAGCAAATACAAAACAGAGTCGGTAACAGGATTGCAACACCAAAGTGAAAGCATGTCTGCCAAGTCTACACATTCAAAGATCACAAACATCAAACGGGCTTTTCCAGGCAGTCAAGGGTTTCAGTGTCCGTAGAAAGGAAAACAAGCAGGACTGTCTCCAGCTGAGGAGAGTTTCTAAATGGGCACAGTATGATTTCTCTCTTCTTTTTTTTTCGTGTACAGATGCGTGGGGGCGGTCTATAATTGAGTGAACCATCTGCATATTACATGTGATCCATTTTACAGTACATACATGTTGAAGCGGGACAGCATCAAAGGTTACTGCAGAGCCCAGGCCAAAGAGCACAACATCACAGAGTCGAAGTGGTCTCTGAGTTTTTTTTTGTTTTTTTTCTTTAGCGATATAATAATCATCCCCTGCTCAGTCCTTGTTAAGTCCACTGCTCGCTGAACTCTCTCAAGACAAAGGCCCCCAAAAAAAATCATTGGATATCTGCTTGACCGCGACGGGAAATCGAAAATTGTTTGCATATCCTTTTACAATGAAAAGAGCACAACAATAAAACACAGGGTAAGCCTCAGTTATGGCATCTTGCAGATTAATATGAGTAGCTGAGGGGGATGCTTTGGAAATTGCTTTGACGAGGAATGTGTCAAGGCTGACAGGTTTTTCTTTTTTTTCCCCAAGTTTGATTCCTATTAAGCACTTTCCTCTGATCTAATTCAATAAATGCCAAAGGGAGTTATAATAATCATATTCAGTCCGGATCCTCTGGGATATGTGTCTTTGGAACCCATAAATACTTCTAACTTTCTTTCTTCTACACGTAATATCTTCAGAGGTTCACATATCTTCAGAGGTTTTATATTTCCAAGCTAATCGAGTACATAAAGTAGAGTTAGCTTTGGAAAATGCACTGAACCCCCACATACAATCAAAGGAGTCCCTGCGAAAGTGCTAAGCCACCAAGCCACCATGGCACATTTGAGCTTCAAATGAAATCCCTCCACTGATGTAACGGCAACACAATCCGTATCATTCACACGTCGACATTAGAGCAATAAAGCAACACTTTCTTTTTCTCTGCTTTGCTGACTCTGTACATTGCAGCATTTTGTCCTTTTAAAGGGAAACAACACGAGAAGTTCAGATATTGAATTCATGACAGCCAAATTGGTCTTTGAAAAAATTCTCTCCCAGAGCAACAAATTAGAAGACTGCCAATAAGCACGAGTCTTACTCCTTAATGAGCTTCATAATGAATCTGTTTCAAACCAGTAAATATCTCTTGATCCGCCCCCCCAAAAAAGCTAATGAGCCAGTTATAACAGATATGGATTTTGCACAAACATCTCTGACATCACAGATTAGGGATCGGCAAAACTCTCATTTCTCATCTCTTACTAAGACAAACAGCAAATAATCTCCACTGTGAAAGTGAGCTGTTGTAGGATGCCGCAATAACAAAATGTTGATGCACAAATTCAATTCAACTCGGCACGTAAGACAGCAAAGGTCTAAAGTCTCCCTCAATAAAAAGAAAAGTGCTACCAGTGGGTGTGAAGGTGCTGCTGAGAGGAAAACAATAACATGAGCTCCCTTTCACCTATTTTAATGTAAAATATTCCTCCCCCACAAACATCTGCTGTTGTAGTCTGTACAACACCCAAACAAACACAACAAACAGGAAAAAGACAGAAATGCTACTCACTTTCTCCTCAACTTGTAACATATTTTTTTAAATTTAAGGTCAGTGCAAAAAATAAAACCTTTACAGAACTCGATGGCAGCTCAATAGCAGCTGACCAGCAGCAGCAGGTTAACTGGTGTAACCCAGCCTCCTCATCACACCCCCACACACGTCTTCTATTAGTCTGATGTCCTTCCGCGGCATATTTTGCCTCCACGCGTTAATGTTGGCTGGTGAAATGTCTCCTTCGTACATCAGATTGTACAGGTTCGTGGAGGTGGTGAACAGAAGTTGGTTGAGGGCTGCGGGCGAGACGGGCACGCCCACAAACGTGTGTATGCTCTCCGCCGTCTCCTGCGGGAAGTTGACCACGTCCTCGAACCTCACTTGGAGGTAGGACTCCTCGGGGAGGCTCTCGCTGACTCGGAGCGCTGCCGCGGTGTGAGCCAGCCACAGATGAGCCAGTATGAGGATGGGGTTGGTCTCAGAGCGGGACAGCAGCCTCTGGATTATTTTAAACTCCGGCGCCGTTGTCGGGCACCCGTCACCGGCAGCGGCCTCCTTGAATATCAAGGAAAGGTGCTGCGGGATGTTTTTAAGGGTGTACAGGCTGGGTTTGCTGTTATAAACCATGAGATAAATCCACGCCCGAGGGTCTCTCACCAGGTAGATTGTCCTCAGGGAAGAGCCCACGACCTCCTGAATGAAAGGCAGCTTGAGCGCCCAGCTTCCACTCCGCATGTTGAGGACCACCCGGGCGTTGGGGTACTCGGCAACATGCCGTCTCATCTCCCTCACATACTCCGCATCTCTGTCCAGGCTCGCTCTCAGTTTGCCCGTCAGCTCAGACGCCGGCTCTCTCCTCCTGGATCTGTTCTTCCTGTCCCTGGAGGGGCCGACTCTCTGGGCCTGTCTGGCCCTGCTGCCCTCTACCAGCTGAATATTCTGCAAGTGCAGCTTGGTGTTGTGGACCAGCGACTGCAGCCAGCCCTGAATGATCTTAAACCGTCCCTGCACGGCGTCTGACCTCGTCCACTCGCAGGCGTCGACCAGGGAGTCGAACTCGAACTCTGTCTCGGGAATGTCCACGTGCTCGGTGGGAACTCGCACGTAAACAAAGTCCGAGCTGTTGTCGAAGAGGTGCTTGAGCATCTCCGATCCCGATCCGGGAAGGGCTGTTATGACGACGGTGGGCAGGGGGAGCCGGTTCTGCTCGTACAGTCTCATTTGTTTGTTTGCTTCGCTTTTGGCACCCGCGACTTTCCATTTCACCCCACAGAGGAGCTGATCGCAGCTGTTAGACACAAACAGCAGCTCGGCTATCCACAGAATGAGCACAGATAGGAGGGTGTAACGCATCAGCCTGCTGAAGCAGACATAAAACTTTCTCTGTATGGTCAGAAATGCTATGGCCACGCAGAGGACAACGCCTGCTATCACATTGACTGTGAAGCCAAAGTCAAACAGCTGATTATTACTGCTGATTGGTTTGGGGATGAGTTGAGTCCCAAGGCCATATCGAGTGATTTGATATCTATCCTCAACTTTACAGTGACCGCCAAATCCTAAATAAGTCAACCTGGCTCCGATGTCTTTGTAGTTTGTCGCAATGGAGACTATCTTCTCTGTGTTATTTATGGTTAAAGAAAGTCTCACTCCGTTTTTGCTGTCATCCACAAATCTACAGCTGGACACTTTGACGTATGGGCCGTGTAACACGTAAGCTACTCTGCTGACTGTGCCCGTCACTGGAAAAGTGACATTGACATACTGAGTCCACCTCTTCTTAAACTCCGCCGCCTGCTCTGCCTCCTGTATCCTGGTATCAGGGCTGTGACCCTGGCTGTCGAACCAGAACATTTTATAATGAGCGTCCCACACATCCATCATGGCGCCATTATATCTGTCCATGAATCTGAAAGGGACGTATTTAAAGTCGATGTCAAGATTGTGGAAAAAAGCACTGAGGGACTTCACAGGTGAATCACTCCACCTCTCTACGTGGTCGAGCACCAGCAGGGTCTGCGAGTTCAGCAGGACTAAAGCTCTGTACACACTCTTTAGTCTCATAGCGGGGGAGTAAGCCAACGCCGCCTCCCCGCTCACAAACATGGTGTCCCCGTGTGAGGAGGCGACAATCACCTCCCCTCTGGAGTCACCCACCCCCTCATCGGTCCAGCGCAGCCACTTAGCGCACTCCCCCAACTGGCCCTCCCACGGCGCGTTACACTGGCTGGTGGGAGACGGACTGAACACCAAGACGTTGTTAAGGTAGCTGTACTTTGGACCATAAAGTGCTTCCGACACAAATACCTGTCCGTTCGGGGCAAAGGTGAAAGAGTTCTGATCGGGGTGCTCGTGACCTGGGTTAAAGCTGTTCCAGCCCTCCACCCAGGAGTAGGGCTTGTCGTGGACGATGTCATAGACGGCACGGCCACCCAGCTTGCCAGACTTAAAGGAGACAAAAGTATTACCCTGGGCGTTCGGTAGGCCTGCTCCGTATGTAACCACACCCCAGTTTGAGAAAATATGCATCCTAGCTTTCCCAAAGTCGTGGGGAGGCTGCGGCGCGAGGTGGGAGTTGTACCAGATGTATTCTGTGTGAAGAGTAGCCCAGCGCTGGGCAGACGAATGCCCCATGGGACCATCCTTGGGCCGGTGCTTTCTAATCTGCTGAGCCAGCCAGTTGCCCGTGCCGTTCCTCATGACGAATGTGTCGAGGAAAACAAGCTGGCTCTCGGGTCCATAAAACCAGTTGTAGTTGGAGTCGGCGATGCCAACTGTTCTCTGAAAGCCCGGCAACAGAGTGGCGTAGTAAAACCAGAAGTGTCCCCGCAGCCAGTTGCTCTGCAGGTTGTCGATGTTGAAGTGGCGCTGAGCTAAGAAGACATACTGTGTGATGGACTTGGCTGTGTAGCTCCCATAGGCTACTCCCTCATCCAGAGACCCATCGACGACATGGTTAAGGAGGAACATAGTTTTCTCCATGTAGTTCACCGCCACTTGTTTCCAGATCATTGACTCGCGGTCGTCATGTGATCCCACCACGATTGCACCGATCAGGACGGCTAATATGTTGGTGGTTTGATGATTTTGGAGGTACTGTTTCCCCCACCCCCTGTGCTTTGAGATGTCAAACAGCTCCTCCGTCTCAGAGCGAATTTTCTTGAGGTAAACATCCCTCCGCCGCTCATCCAGGTAGGAGTAAATAAAGTCATAAGCTGTAGCAAACCCAGTGAGAGAGTGCGCAGTGGGGACCTCGTCGTTAGGAGCACTGGTCACCTTCCAGTCCGGGTATTCCGCCATCCTATCCATGAATTTGATAAGAAACTGCAGGGCAGCAGAGTCCTCTGGGCACAACAGGCAGTACAGAGCCAGGGGAGGCAGGTTGTTGCCATAAATCTCATTCCACTTGCTTGTAAACTCTGCATGTTTCACAGGAGGCATGTAAAAGGGAACATTTGCCAACATGGTGAGCGCAGCAGCCCGGATAACTTTAAATATGTGACTGTGGGTGGTGGAGGACCTTTGCCTCAAGTGCAACACATCCACTTGGTTAAAATATAGGTTGGGATGGGAATCAGAGGACCGGAGTTTCCACTGCTCAGTCGCCCTGGCTTGTGTGAGCTTGACCTGCAGCAAATCATCTGTGAAAATGTCTCTGTCCGTGGCGTTGAAGACCCCGGAGAAAGCTGTCCCCACTGCGAACAGTGGTAGCAAAAAAACTGAATATAAAACCCAGTTAACTGCCATGTTGCCGGGCATTTGTGAGTACATTTTAGTGCGTTTAAAAATTAGGCAAAATGTTGTTGTAAAGTCCAACAACTTCAGTTGTTATTTCAGAATAAAAGTCCAGGTGAGATATAGTTGTTGAGGTGCAATAATCCACAAAAAAAGATCCTTTATGAGACAAATGATGCAATATCAAAGTCCCATGCATGATAGTCAAGAAGAGGGAAAAAACTGTATTGCAAGAACAAACACTATCCACATCCACTTGTAACAATCTCATAACAGTTTGCAAAGGTAACAAAACGCATGACATTAATTATCCATACATGTCTGATGGTAGGCAGATGTTTCCGGTCTGGTTTGAATTTAAATCCAAGAAAAAACATCCTGCATGTCTTCCTCCGTTCTCATAGTAATAAGGTGTGCTCGCGAAGACCGGCAATCCTCTCCGATCGCGTGCGCCAGTAACTCACATTGATCTCCTGCCCCCCACCCCCCCGAAACATTTCCTCCCGAAACAAACATCAGTCAGCCCCAGTCAGTGTCCGGTCCAATCACAGCCACCCAAAGGCACCGTGCGCAGCCCAAGCGAGCTGCAACATCCGCGGAGAGGAACCTCAGCAAACAACGCATCTCCGCAGATAACATTGCTTGGTAACCCCCCCCCCCCCCCCTCCCACCCCAACTCCAAACCCGCCGGCCGCAGAGACTCCACTCCAAACTGCCTGCTGCTTAAAATTGCAAATCCTGATCGGGAAATTGATCCATTTGCGTTGTTAAATCCGTTACTGTGCTTTTCTCTCTCAGCTCCACGTTGCTCATCTATCGTTATGTTTAGTGCGGCGAAGTCCGAAAAGGAGGAAAGTTGTCGTCACTCCTCAAGTATGCAAAGAATGAGACATGTTTCTGGGGTTTGACCGCGGGAAACAGTACGAATCCCCAATGATGAATAATCCAGATGTACAATGTTCTGTGTCTGCGGGGATCTTTGCGTATCCGCCGCCGATCGAGACGCACATCTCGCAAGTGAAAGCTGTGTATGCGTGTAATCTCCGGACGCGTCTCCGCTGTGTGCCCCCTGTTCAACACAGCCTGTTTGATTGTCTTTTCCTGCACTGGGTGGAAAATTTCCACTGTACAAACTGTAGAGGGAGCCGTGACTTCAGAAGCCCAGCCTCATCCACTATGTAGCCTCCAGAGTGGGAAGGCTGATCTCTCTCTCTCTCTCTCTCTCTCTCTCTCTCTCTCTCTCTCTCTCTCTCTCTCTCTCTCTCTCCTCTCTCTCTCTCTCTCTCTCTCTCTCTCTCTCTCTCTCTCTCTCTCTCTCTCTCTCTCTCTCTCTCTCTCTCTCTCTCTCTCTCTCTCTCTCTCTCTCTCTCTCTCTCTCTCTCTCTCTCTCTCTCTCTCTCTCTCTCTCTCTCTACAGACATTTTTTGTTTACAACTGATATTAAAGGAATAGTTTGATAGTCGTCTCATTCTGGTCAAAATGAGACGAGAAGACATTCTTCTCATCCAACTCTTGGCAAGCAGCATGTTAAACATATTTCATAAAATGTCAAACTATTTATGTGAATTCCCACGATTTGTGTTACTTGCTGCAGAGCCAGGCGGTTTCCCCCTTGCTTCCAGTCTTTATGCTAAGCTAAGCTAGGTCGCTTCTGGTTGTAGCGTGAGAGTGATATTGATCTCCTCATCGAACTCGAGAAAACAAATAAGGGCATGCTGATTTTCACACAGCATGTGAATATTATGTGGCGAAATAACATCATTTTTTTTTTGGAACAAGGTCTATTTTTATAAGCTTTTAACCGCGAATAAAGGCATCGACCAATCACGATGTGCGGACCGGACATATTCAAAGCATCATGTTATGAGTTGCCCTTATATATAAAACAACAGGAAAGAAGAGCTCATACTGTACTTTCCTTTCACAATAAAAGCCCTAGACATATACACTGCGTAACTGTTTGCCATAGGGAACTCAAATTCACTCAGAGCATTCAGCTAAAGGGAAACTCAATAGCTTACAGTAGCTTAGGATATATACAACAATTTAGCTCAGACTGCCTGCCAGACGCTGCTCAGCGCAATAGGATCTCGTTGGTCGTCTGCCTGAGCGAGTCTCTTCAAATCTTTTATTGAGGTGACTGATTAGTCTTGGCATATATAGCAGCATTTGAAGTGACACAGCATGAATTCATGTTACAAAAATAATACTCATTTCAGACTAGATCTCATTAACATGCTAAATTAGAAATTAAGTTTTGGCCTAAAATGTCTCTTTACAGCCTTTCATCTTCAGTCTCAGTTGCATGTCTTCGTAACACATTTCCCGAGGCAACAGAAAAGACATCCAATAACCTCAAAAGCGTCTCCCCTTAGAGGAATGTGTGACATTTGCCTGTGCTAACACGTGGCAGTGTGCATGCAGCCTCATTGATCACCTCATTCCGTGTATATTAGGTTTCTGTGCCGCATCTTCACTTAATGATGGATCGCGTTCGCTACACTCAATATCTCTACAGTACCTCACATGCCTTTTCTGCAGCATTGTATCCCATGGGGGAACACTGTTGCATGATGGGTTTTGTTTTTTTATTCCCCTCAGTTCATAAGCGCACGCTACATTCACACAGTTGGCCTTAACAAGATGGCTGCTGGAAAAACACACAGTTGCAACAAATCAGCACTAACTTGTCTCATCTTCTAGCGGCTAATGCGGAGGCCTCGAGCTCCTCTCCTCGGCATTTTGACGTTCATACTCCTCCTGTGAGTGCGTTCAATTCGACCATTTGCTTGGAAATCTGACCCACTATTATACATTCTGCGTCTCTGCAGAGAAAAGTAGCGTTGCATTCCTGCGGGCTGCGCGTTTTAACCACATAGTGCTTCTGGATGCACCTCACTCACTGATGTCAAAGCTGGTATTTCTTCTTTGGAAGCAGCAGCAGAAGCAACTTGGTGAAAGTATTGATTTGTCCAAGTAGACACGCGTGAGCTTCGGAAAATATATCCCTATTCATTCTCTCTATGCCACTTTTGAATGTGTTGGATGTCCGCTATACTTCAGCGTTCGGTTATCGGGTTACATATTGCCAGTAATCATGGTTAGTCAGTGAATATTTATGCACAGATTATATATACAGTGTATAATCTATAATGTGTATATTTTATAAAAAGCTAAAACCTCAGGTGGGGGATGCAGATTCATTGAACATCAACTAGTCCTCAACCTGGCCTTGTTTTAAGAGACGGGAGCTCATGTCAGGTATAAATTAAACTGATGAAGAAACAGTGCAGCTCTCTGTTTTGAGAAAAATCTGATTTAAAAAAAACTCACTCATGGACATTTGTTTTTTCAGCGTGCACCCTTTTGCTGTACGCTCTACCCAGACTTTCACTTCCATTAGCCGCCCATCTGTTAAACCTCCATGTTTCTCAGCAGAGTACTTTTGACTAATTTTATCTTCATTTAGTGGCCCTTGCACTACGTCCTGTCATCACCGGCTAATCGCTCCCCCAAATGAGCTCCGAGCGAGAGGAATGTTTTGTCGGTCGCCGACAACCGCCGTCCTTTGAACAGGAATAACTTCTAATCGCCCCCCCCCCCCCCCCCCCCCAGACTTGCGTTGTAGAGGACGAGTTCAACTGAGCATCCTAATGAGAGGAAGCCTGGGTGTGGTGGAAAGATTGAACGATGACAAACCGCAGCAAACTAACACGCTAACCGCTGCTCGGCCTCGGGTTGAGCAGGAGGTCCTCAAGGTGTTGCTCTGCGCTGGTTGCCCAGCGACATCTGAAGCTCATCTGATCAGAAAAGGTAAACGGTAGATTGACCAAGACGGTGTCAAACACGAATCCTGAATGCACCGTTGATGGACAGGGGGCAACCGGTGTCTCCATGCCCGGAGTAAGCATTCCTGCCGTTTACGCTGGCAGTTTGAAGCTTTGCAAATCTCGGCTTTCAATCCCCCCCCCCCCCCCCCTGCCTCCAAGAGTCTCAGGTTGCTCAGCTCGCCTGTGTCCTGCATCCGGCAGAGGGAAAATTGGCTCCGACTGTTCAGGTTTCAAAGACGGTTTCAGGGCTCTCTATGAGTCCGTCTGTCAATCACAGTAGTCTCCTCAAAAACAAACCCTGCAGCTGCAGTGTTCTCGGGGGTGCTTTCAACATCACTGTGGTCCCTCGAAGCCATTACATCCAGATCATCATCCCGAGGACAGGAAACGGGTCACCTGATGAGCCTAGACATGGAGACGCTAATGTCTAATTCACTTGGATGGAAAACATTTCTTCGAAAGATATGAAACAATCTCGTGAGCGTATTAGTTCATCAAACCAAAGTTTTCACCTTTGCCAGCAATCTTCAGTATGTGGATGCCTTGTTGACAGTCTTTGTGTTGCTGATCTCAACTGAAGATGCTCACTTTGAATGAGTGTCGCCTTCATCCTCACAACACAGCCTGTTGTGCTCAATGTTATGTTTAAATACATCTGCAAGGGTCCGTTTGTGCCAGAACAGTACCGTCGTATACCGTGCAGATGTTAAAGCGTGCTGCTCTCGTCTCCACATCGTCTTGCTGTTGCAAGTGCTGTTGCATGTGTTTACTGGTTGTCAACGACTGCACTGGCGTTTCCTTTCAGTGGCGTTTGCATCCGTCTGATGTCCGTAGTACCTGCTGCCTAATGTGGACTGACATCTGTTGTCGTCGCCTTTTGCTTAAGTCACCCTTTCATCGTTCACCCCGCACGTTTCAGTTTGCACTTGCCTTCCGTCATCTCCGTTTGCGCGTTTCTTTGGTTGTTTGCACATCATTTCGGTCCTACATTTTTTCCATAGCTTCCGTCGAAAGGAGACAAGAGACAGCAGCTGAGGACATCAGACGGATGCAGGTGGGCACTTGTGTTTCTTTGAATGTCACATTTATCAGCAACGGGTTGTGTTTTATTTCCAGTTTCTTTTCATGAATCCTCAGAGTTGCGTGGATGACCTTGTGGTACAGGTTGTGGCTGCAGGTTATTCGATACAGAAAGAGAAAAGACGAAAATGAATACAGAAGAGCTCAGAGTGTAGACACATGGCCTTTGCGGACAACCACATTCAGTTTCTGGTGAAAATACAGGTTAAATGTGGATATATTCAGAGTAGTGGCCATCCTTCCTATTTGCAATTAATATTCCAAATCCTTTTGCTACGATGGCTCTGAGGGGAGAAATATGACTCAAACATTTCGGGGAAATTATGATATTGCGATATGAAAGCATACTGACAATAAAAATATCTGAAATATTCTTCATTGGAATATCTCATTATTATTACAACCACCCATAAAGCAACAGGAAACAGGAAACAAGGCATTGACATTTGTCAAGGGGGTCAAGACAAGGGTGTACACTGTAAGGATTGTCAGTACCAGCGCATCTATTGGTTTTGTATTCCATATAGTGCTGCTGAACAAACCATGATATTGTTTTTTAAGCATATATGAGTTGTGTATGGGTGCAACCAAATGTAGAATTGCGTGGGGGGAGGATAAATAGGAAATAAGAGCAAGATCTGTTGACAGGGTTCGTAAAAGGAGGGCATAATTAACACAGTTTCTTCTGTATATCGGGGGCTACAAGATGGTTACGCTCTAGATCTGACCCCTCATGTTTCTTGACCCATCTGATTTTGCTGTAGACAAAACTATGAAAGTAAGACAGAAGTTGTAATAAGCCAGAATTAGCCTTAAACGTTACATAGGTAATCAGCTAGGTTCACTGAGCAGTGCTATTTCAGGCTGATGTATGTTGATGATGAATCCGTTTGAAGGAAGACGATGTATGCATCTGAGGTGTGTGAAACGTTGATGATTCACTGATCCGAGTTCTGCTGCACAGTGCCCATGAAAAGCGTACGAACACAGGCAGTGTTGATACAGTACCTGTTCAAGTCCTCGGAGATGTACAATACAAGTTCTGAAATATGTCGTGAATATCTCAGGATGCTAATTTCAGCATCCCGAAAGGATCATTTGAATTTTAAAAAGGCATGCTTTTATAAGAGGTGACAGGAAAAGAGATGAGGATTGTAAAAAAAGAAATCTATTTAAAAAAACAGCGTGAACAGCCAATTGAAGCGCACAAATGGTCTGCGGCCACAATGTGCCTCCTCTGCTGGAATTGATTTTGCTCCGTTTCCCCGTTCGCTGATACAGCTATGCAGATATTGGTTTGTGTAACGCGACACATCGACTCTGTACTGAGGCGAATAAACAGCTCTCAAAACTAATTCCAATCCAGTGACATGTGATTTTCTCAGAGGGTGCCAAATTAAACATCCCACTGTGGCTGATACACCATTTACTGCCAGAGTTGAGGTTTAGCTCTCTTTGCAGGGTGAGATTACAACTCCAGCGATGTCATCGCCCCTTCCTCCTCCTCACTCATTCTCGCAACTTTTAGTGAGTGGGGTTTAATCTGACACTGTCAGGAGTCATCTTTTCTCAGCAAGCACATCAAAGAGGCTTGGGGAGATTCCGTGTTCTCATAGGTGCACATTATTCAAATGGGCAAAGTTGCTTCTCATAGTTTGGGCCCTACACCGCATCGGCGTCTGTGGCTGACATGTTGCCGTGAGGCAGGGGAATAGGAGACGAGCTTCTAGTGTCACTCATGGCAGCATCCAGTGGGAAACTGCAGTGTCTCTGAAAAAGGGACTAAAAGATGAGAAGCAGAGCAGAGATAACTGTGCCTACTTCACGTCATGCAATATCTTTGGCAGGAGAGCACAGACCTCGTCCACAGCCTGCCACCGCGAGCCCTATTCCCCCAGTTCCGTCTGTGATGTACACAGACTGGTGTACGAGAGCTCTACATAAATTCATGAGACTATTTGGCCCTAATTAAAATCCATAAACAAGCGCAAGTGCAAGTTCATCTGCAGTTCACAGCAAAAAGTCTCATTGATTTTCTTTGTTCTTGTAATAGCCATGGAATTCTGAATGGTGGCCTTTCAGGGCAAATCGGTTTGCAAATAATCTTCCCCCTCGGGAAAAGTCTTCTCTAAATGGCTGCTACAAAGGTTTTATATCCTAAAATGTGTTTTATTTCTGTATGTTTGGTGTCATTGTCTATCGGGATATATCTCGACATAAAAGGTTCCTGCATCCACTTTCTTATTTTTAGCCGCGCTAGCAGCGTAACTCTATGGACGGTGATGTAGGTTAATACCTCATATTGGATGGATTGCGATAGAATTTGGTACAGATATTCATGGTCCCCAGAGGATCAATCACAATGACTTTGATGGTCGTCTTACTTTCCCTCTCACGCCACCGCAGGTTTGATATCTTTGGTTGTCAGTAAAATCTCTCAACAACTACTGGATGGATCGACATTAATACATTTGGTCCAGATATTCATCCCTTACAGTCAATCCCTTACTGTTGGTGATTTTGAATCATGTATGGTTCCCTCTGAATGGAATGGAATAACTCTGGGGATGCCTTAACGTCTCCTCCAGGGCGATCGACATTTCCATTTGTCAATGCTTCCCTACAGCCTCCGCTACTTTGTGTTTGGTGCTAACTGGCAAATGGTAGCATGCTAACATACTTCACTTAATTAGTGTACATGGAAACATTATACCTGCTAAACAGTGTTAGCAATTTTATAACTGTCAATTTTTGAATATGCCGATAACAGCGCACATTTTCACGCAGTCTATCTTGGAAGACTTTCATAATGATGCATCTGGTTTGTATGCAAAAAGTGCCACAAATACACAAGAAAGCTAGATAGAGGTTCAAACACATCGTCCTTCCTCGCCTCCACACGTTAGATCATCGGTTTCAGAGAGTTGGACAAATGGATGGAAAGGTGTGGGAGGAGGGGGTTTCTGAAACTTTTCGGCCATCAAACAAGCAGTTCTGAGGGAGTGTACTGGCAGCTGCAGCCTTGTAATATAATTCCACTTTATATCACCAATTCTGACTCACTCTGGCTGGTAACAGAAAATACATAAAGGCCGTGGACCTGTTTTCATTTCCATCTGTTCTGAGGTTTTTTAGCGTGTCCTTACTGTCAAACTGCCACCATTTCCTGTCTGGCAGACACAGAACGGTGCTTGGAGGCCCGGCCTGAAGAAGCCGCTCCGCAGGCAGACACTCTGACTTCAAAGGGAGTCGGTGTTTGAAATGACCAGTCGCCGGTGTGCTCCCTGCATAATTATCTGGTAAGGCTGAGATCACATGCCCCCTGCTTTGTTTAGGCTTCAAGTTTGACCAAAAGGCAACCTGATGTCTACTCGTGTTGTTCTTCAAGTGATACTCCTATCATACTTCAAAAGCATTGGATTCGGTCAATGGGAGTCTCTTCAACGGCCAAATCACAAAATTATCAACATTTGAAATATAACTATATGCACAGTAAGCAGTCCTGTCTTGCAATTTGTTGGAGGAAATCTGTGCTTTTTAAAGTTAAGAACTGCTTAGGCAGTAGGGAATCAAATAAATGATAAGGACAGTGGATTCCCTGTTCAGATGTGTCTGCAGCATACTGAGACCGTTGAGATTAAAAGACACTTTGATGAAAAATGAAATTATGAACACAGACTTGTCCTCGCTGAAGGATGCGTCACCAGAAAAAAAGGCGCTGCCTTCCTGAGCCTTGAAGTGAATCCCTTGACATCTCCTGATGTGATTTTTAATTAATTCTGAAGTTTCTTCCAAAGTGAATGTCTTCATGCACTTGCAAAGCGCCACGAATTGCTTCATGGGAACAAACACTTAAGACACGTTTCTGTCACTGTCAAACATCAAACTGCTTGGTTGAAAAAACTGCGTATTGAACAAATAAAGCATCTGATAAATGTGTCAACCAATGATTTGTATTGCCAAAGCCTGGAGTAGCTTTTCCTGCCAATGGTTTGGATCTACTCTTCTCTGGCAGCAGAGCTAGTGCTAATTACGATTTATGAAATAATTTGGAGAGATACTCTCGGCCTTCCATATTCATGATGGCATGGGCTGAAAAATGCTGCCTCACTAACATTTTCAGACTCGCAGGCAATTACAACAATGTTCAATTTACTTCAGGTCTGGTTATTGAAAAGTTCTTGGCAAATCTTTTGCACCTTACAATTAAAATCTTTTGCAACTTTAATAACGTCAGGAGTAAAACCAGCAAGTTTCAGATGCCAGTTATTTGCACTTTTACTCTTTATGAGAACAAAAACATGATGATCCAGCGCAGAACAGACTAACATCAAAGCCTCAACATCTGACACAAAGGAATATTCACTTAATGTACACTTTAATGTATCTGTAGTATTCAGTAGAAAAACCTGATAGAATAATGTTACCAGTGCTTCAAACTGTCATCTCCAAAAAAACAAAAAAACATAGCAATGTGATTAAAATGTCGCACTAAGCAAACAGTCCCTGGTCCCATTTAAACTGGCTGTGTTGTTGTTAATAACAGCCAATGCGTTTCATTTACTTATGATTTCATGTAAATGTGGTAGCAACAGCACGACAGCCTTTCAAGCGGAGTGTGCAAGAGACATTTACATGTGTTATAATAGCTCTGTGATTTACACAGGCTGCAGGAGGTGAGTGAATCCAGCCATCCAGCAGGCTGTCAGGCTGTTCAGCCCTTGAGAAGGAAAGAAAAATCACACCACGGCCCGCTTGGATTGATTAGCTTCAGGCTCCTGCCTCTTGATTGGCAGCTTCAATTCTGCACCACTCGGCAGGGTGGCATAGTATTGTGTGTCAAAGTGCTCCAATGATTGAGCTCCACAGACCACAGTGAGGACAGGGAAAGTTGGAAGTTCTTTTTAAATGTCCAGGATTGCATGCCGTCATTGCTATGCACATTTCAAGTCATACCCGGGGAAATGTGCGGGTTTTGGAAACCTTGTGGCATTTCACAGTGTAAACGTTTTAAGGCTGGTTTCAGTATTTGTAGACGCGTATAATTGACTTCTTTTAGACCAAATAAATAAACAATTGTTCTCCACCACAATCTCATTCTTCAGTGCGGAGGGGGGAAAGCACCTTAATGTCGGGAAATACAACTTTATTGTAGCTTTATTTACAGGCCTGTCTTTTCCTTATAATTTCTTAGACATTACAGGAAAAAGGACGACGTAATCTGATCGTAAATTTCAACAACATTGCAACAGTTTTGATATTATAATGAAGTTTGTTGCATATAGTTCATAAGCACTTGTTGATTTCAGGAAGAACGATAATTCAACAGTTGACTGAATAAATAAAACGTATTTAAAAAAAGAATAATCTAAATATCTAACACAGTAAAATGCATATGAAAACATAGAAAATGTTATCGTCAATATACTGCTGTATGAGAAGACAATACAATGAAATTACCATGGTTATTAAAAACTAAATAAAACATACAAATAAATGCCAAAATTTGAATCTGCTTTGTGCGGCTGTGATATTCAAGGAATCCAATATTTGCTCGAATATATAAGTTCCAAGCATTGCAGACAATTAAAAATGTTTGCATCGCTGCATTTTTGTCAGGCAAAAAAACCACCCTTTTCATGCTCCGACCTCAACTGAAACATGGCACCGCCTTGCCCTGTGTTAAGCACTTCTGTCACTTTCCGGTTCATTAAACCATTTAAGAGTCCACTGAATAATCTTAAAGTTATATGGTTTTCAAGCGATAACCAAGGCTGTATTTCTTAGCCACTGAAAGATTGACGGTTTGAAGAAAAAGGATGGAAATGTCATTAGCTTTGCAGGTTTCTTGGTCATAAACCAAATAAAATCACTGATGGATCTAGATGTTAACGGATCAAAAAAACATAATTGATCATGAGGGGAACATGAATGTCTATACCAAATGTCCATACAATCAATCCAGTAGCTGTTGAGACATCTCACTTATAACCCCAAATGTCAACCTCATAGTGGAGCTAGAGGTAAAAGTCATGGGGACCACCAGAGTCAGAAGGGACTATGAACACCTGTCTAAAATAGAGCCTCAAAGCTAAAATGAATCAACGACTCTGCAGTGTAACTAACAATATCAATATCGTCTTAACATCTTGTGCAAAGTGAGAGTAATCTGCATTGCCGTATGTATCGATTGCATTTAACATCAATTAACACTTTTTCAAATCACTTAGCATTTATAGCATGCGTACCCCAGCATGTACCCATTGCCTTTGTTTATCCATTAGGCTGCTCTGTAGCGTAGAGGGCACACCTCCTGCTTGATAGACTTGTCCTCCTGCCCTCTCTACAGCTGATTTGATTAATCAACATCAATTAGAGCAGCTTAGTGCGGCCTGCGGCGAGAGCCCGTGCTCTCTTCACCTGTATACGTGGATGACTAGGCGCTCGTATAAATACACGAGGATAAAAGCCCTTTCCTGTTTTGCCTCAAATCACATGCCACACAGACATGGCCGCTCATACATTGAGAATATCTGAAGCAGTTCTCTTACGAAGGCATTTGTCTGAAGGCGGGTGTAATTTATCCCGGCGAGAACGACTTCCAGCCAAAGATCAGTTGAAGAAAACATGCTTTTCTTGTTTCCTCCGTCTCACACTGGTGGATAAATGGCACCAGCGGTGAGCATTTGCATGGTTAGGCGGAGAAGGCCCATTTATCTTAATCAGGACTAATATCGCCATCAGGGAGATAGAGGGGCTGAGCTATCTATCACAATGCTCCCTGCTTTTCTTGGGGCAAAAAAAAATGACTTCCGATCAATCTCAAGAAGCGGATAAGTCTACCGCAGAGATCTGGAGCTTCATCGCTTCAAAGAAGGGTATTTTTTTTGGGGGGGGGGGAGCTGCCAGGTCCGATTCCATCTGGGATGAGCTATTAGCTACTAGACCACACAGTCTGCACTGAATGAAAATGACTGCCGATGGTAATGTTTCCCAAAGAATCCGGACTGCTATTTTCTCATATTTATTCTGCAGGGCGCTCTCTTAACCTTACACTATTGATTTCAAATACTGTGAGACTGTGCACAGTCTAACCGTACTTTTTTATTTGTCATCATAAAACCATGCTGATCTAAAAGAAATCCATTTATTCGAGAAGCACCAGTATTCTGAAAAGAGGCGGTTGAGTGTTGAAGCCCACAAAGAGCTGCTCACATTTCCCATTCAAATCACAGCACTTTCATTTAGCTGATAACTTAATGGCACTTCTAAAGCAATCAATTTGGAAGTGATTTGAAGCTTCCATGGTGTCACTTTGTTGCCTCATTATTTAGATGCAAATTCATTCTAAAACAACTCGTGTTGTGAGTGACAATCTTTTTGAGAAAATAAAAAAGCCTTTCATGACGGAGGATGCGAATGTGCTGTCAAAAGGCTGTCGAACGTGAGCGCCGCGCCTCACAGGACATGACGGATAGGTGCTTCTTATGGGTGTCATAAATGTATATATTCCCAGAAACGGTGCGCGCAGACCAGCCGAGCACGTTTCCCCATCAACCGGTGCGGGGAACGCAGCGGAGCAGGTGGCATGTGTCAACGCGGCGACGCTCCACTGTCCAGGAAAAGCGAAGGAGTCGCTGTAGACCAAGACAGGAGATCAACCGTTGGAACTTGACACAGCAGAGTGGCTCAGCAAACCCGGGCCACAGCACCCGAGCTCTCTGGAGCCTCTCATCCCCCCCCGTCACAACCAATCCGCCGCAGACCAACCGTAATCCTATTTGTTCAAATAAATAATGAAAGAGCTGCAGCCCCACACGGAGGCGCACAGAGGGTGGTAATTGCTGCGTTTCAGGCTGGATCAGATGGGCTCTGTGGGAGGCTGCCGCGGCTCCACTGTGACCTTGTGTGTGTTTGTAATTTTCCACAAGCTTAGTGGATATGCAGCGAGCAGGGGCCCTCGGTGAGTGCACAGGAATCTTAGCACCTGGGGAGTGAGCCAAGGCCATCCGAGTGAGTGGTTCGGTGTGATGGAGCCTTGCTCGCGCTGAGAAAAAAAAAAAAAAAAAGAGGAGAAAGACACACACACACTATAAGGATGGAAAGATGACATGACAGCCATTAGGCAAGTGCAAGGCTGTGTAGAGCGAGTATTATGTCCTTTGCTGTGCTCTGGTGCACTGTAATGTGTCTTGTTCAATTTGTTTACGTGTGCTGCCTCAGTGCATTACAAGGACTTGTGAGGGGGCGAAAAAATATATATATAAAAAGATTTCCTTTCCTTGAATTGAACTTGGACTACACTGTTTGGCAGATTAACCTGTAATACCCAACCTCTGAGTTTTACAATTAATGTTTATCCTCCCCTGACAGGCTGTGTTTGTCCTCATAATCCCATTATCCCTGGCAAAATATTCCATTATCTGGAATATTTCCAAAGTCGTCCTGGCCAGTCAAGCTTTGGGTCACGCTTGGTTCATCGCGGCAGTAATCTGTGCCGTTCGGCATTGGCAGCAACCTCCACTTGCAAGGTGAAATATTGCAGCAAGGTATAGGTTTCCCACATTGGTCCAAACGGCCGGTCATTCGGTGAAGTTATGGCCCGTTGTTGTCAGTGAGGTGTGATTGCGGTGACTCTTATGGGCCATCTCTCTACATTGTTCAGACGTTAAGCAGAGTCAGGGAAGGGTCAGCCCACGAAACGTCGCAGGAGAATGAATGAGACTGATCTACTGCCGTAGCTTTCCTCAATGAACACATCAGCCTCTAGATTCTCTGAGATGGGATTGTTTACAGCTGTCTGAGAAACTGTAAATAGTCTCGCTATTTACATAAACGTAACAAAAGAAATACACTTGTTCCTTTTCTTCCACTGAGAGTTAGATGGGAAGATTGACACCTCTCTCATATGTGCAAGGTAAATATGAAGCTGGAGCCAGCAGATGGTTAGCTTAGCTTAGCATAAAGCCTGGAGGCAGGGGGGGGGACAACTAGCTTGTCTCTGTTGAAAGGTAACCAATTTTCACTGGCAACTTTAAATTTAGTTTTAAAAAAGAAACAAAAACAGTAAAGTTACTCAGACTTGTTTTTGACCGACTGTTTTTGTAAAGGAACAAGAAAAAAACCTTCATTTGTGAGCTTTAAAGGTGCTGGTAGGCAGATTTAGTTGCTGGACAGATCCAGGCTGTTTCTAGCCTTTATGCTAAGCTACGCTAACCAGCTTCAGGTTCAAGCTATACATTTACCATAAATCTCGCCAAGAAAGCAAATAAGTGAATTTACCCAAACCTTGAAATATTTCTTAAAATTATATATTTCAAAAATACATTTGATATTCAATGTGACATTTTTTCTTCATCTGTGAAATCGATGTAAAACAAAGTTAAACATTTTTTTAATTATGTTTAATTATGCATCGTTATCCCGCCACCCTGACAAGTGGTTAATGATAATGGATGGAAGGATGGTATAGTTATAGAACTCACCAGTTATTAAGATTGGAAAAAGGTTTCCTTTGATACAACAGCCTGATCATGAGAGACAAATGAGGCTTCAAAGTCACAGCTTCATCCACCGCAGTTAATACACACGACTGCATTTCTCGGCAATCAGTAACGGGGGAAATAATGTGAGGACAAAGCACAGCGGCAGGTAATTGAAATATTAAAAGACCTCCCTGTTACGACGATTGTTAGAGTCTCTCTTCTGCTTGTATGTAACACAGAGAAAATGAGTCCAGTTACAGAAAAAATAGGCACTACTTCACTTCACTGATCAGAGCAAGAACAGTTTTGTCCAACCTCATTAAAAAGTTCTGGGTATGGGATCCATGTGGAGATTCATCCAATCCTTTAAAAGCAAATGTATTATTTAAACTCGCTTACAGTGCTGTTGAATCAAACCGGTGTCCTTTGCTGCCACATACATGCTAGTTTTCCAATAGTTTTTCCTATCAGAGTCAGAACTGTGCCGCAGCAGGACAGCGGGCGAACGCTACCAATGAAACCAGTTGGAAAAAAAGCCTAAGATGAAAGATGAGTGATTTTAACTGCCAAAAAAAAAAAGTGAGCAATCAACAAGGTTCAACTTTTTTTTAAATATTAAACACTGACTGTCACGGAGACTACAAGTTAAGTAATGGAGCCTAGAGAGCCTGTTCAAGGTGAAACACACCATTTGTCGCGACTTGTAAACGACGTTTTTGGGCAAAAAGCTGAATTTTTTTTAGAAGTTGCTTGTTGTGAAGTTTTGTGCCAGAGCCATTAGACTTCTAATTCCATCGATCAGGCAGGAAAGTGCAACACAATCTGGGGATAACACAGAAACTTGGGCAAGGATAAAACTGCAGTTTCGGTACAAGTCAGGCCGCTCCTTTTAGCTGTCGACTCGAAAATCTATAAACAGCCAGCGTTTTGGTTTTTGTCTTTGATTTGGCTCGACGATTCAAGATCAGAGTTCTTCTTTGGTCCCTGCTGGTCTAAACCTGTAATCTTGGATTCATCGCTGCCTTTTACTTCTCATTCTTTTGTCAAAGCTCGGCTTTCCACTCTCATCCATCATTCATCGCTTCACCGACGTCTCCGCCGGCCCCGCAGCCAAAATAGCCAAGCTCAACGCAGATCCATCCGACGGACGGAAACCAAATGTAAGCCGTCACATAGGACGAACGGTGGTTGTACCGCAAAGCAACCTTTCCTACGCCTTTTATCCAAACCATTTCAACACAACTACGTTTGACCATGAAGGTTGTTTGGTGCCAGCTACAAGCAATTGTTGTCTGAAAAAAAAATTATCTCGGGACAGCGGCGAAAGAAATTTCACCCGCTGTCATCATCTCGAGCCATTAGTGAGGCCGTTTGATCGGTGTTGAAGCAGAGCGCGGACATGGACGCCGGCCAAGCTGCAAATCACACTCGCAACCGCCCAACGAATGAAAGCCGCATGCAGACACATGTGCGACGAAGCGTCCGAGGCATGCTCCGTGGGTTAGAAAGGACCGTGTGTGTGTGTGTGTGTGTGTGTGTGTGTGTGTGTGTGTGTGTGTGTAGTTTATTTAACCATGCAGCGCTTGAAGAGCTCCACGGCTCGGTAGCTGGCATTGACCTCAGTGGTGCAGAGGCAGCTGAACGTGCAGAGCTGTGTGCACACTGCGAGGCAGCAGATAAGCACCCAGGCTACGGCCTGTGGACAGGAAATGGTCAGAAGTGACGAAAACGTTGGCCGTAGAGCTCCGTCGGTGACATGCCGAGCATTATCTCGCTGAAGCGTTGCTTTGCACACGTTTGCATTCCAAGGGACCTACGTTTTTTGGGGTTTTTTTTTTTGTGCCAAAATACATTTTGTTCAATCACAAGCACACCCGCTGCTGCTACACAGAAACTCCTCTCCAGACCGTTGTCAATCCAGCTACGCTAGTATGCCCTCAGAGAGTTGCGCTCATTTCAATATTTATTGAAATGTTATCAAAGCCACTCGGAGCGACTCGCGGCAATCAATGCTGTTTAGGCTCAGCGCTGCAGAGGCAGGTCTCCCCACTCTCACCCGCTATTGTTTGTCTCCGTGCCGCTCGCGCTCATCCCTCCGAAGGGAAGACGGAGTCACACCTCTGTAATTCCCGCCCCAAAGGAACGGCTCGGTTTAGATTGCATGCTGGCTGACTACAATGCCTTTTAATTTGACGCAGCGTTTATTTTGCACATGAGAGAGTAACATAAGAAGACGTTATAGGGTCGGGAACACTGTGTTGCACAGAAGGCCTGCCCTGCAGGGTCTCTTTATGTTTCCAATGTAATCATTTGCCAATGCCAACAATTATCCCTGATGGTAACCCGCAGCTCGCCTGAAGGAGAACCTCCGGCAGATCAAATGATCACTCTTCCTCTCCTGAAGCACACAACCTTCCTGACAGGTAACAACAAACTGTGACAACGAAAGCAATAAAGAGATACAGGGGATAATAAACGATGAAAGAAACGGTAATCCGCTGGGCGCCGGCGTTCATGAGAAAAGGAAACAAGAGCACTTTAGTCCCTGTGAGATAGAAGTTTGTCACGATGGGCCGAGCTTTATGTTCCCAGCAGCGCACACATCTGCGCGTCTCTCGCTGCACTTATAAAGGGCAAGAAGAGGGAATGGATTTGCCTTTTGGGCTTAAGTGGTCTGAGAGGGGATGGATTAAAGAATCATGAGATAAACAACGTGAACCTGCAGGCCAGGCTTCGCCAACACTACGTCGGCAGCCGCATGTCCCTAAATTATCCTCTCTTTGTACCCATACTGACTATTTTAGTTGCATTTTTAGCATACATTCAAATTAATGTATACTACACCAGTGTAGACCTAGTTAAGTATTGAACATCATTGCTAAAGGAACGAAAAGGTCAAATTGTATAAGACAAAACAGACTCCGGAATGCAAAAATAGGACTTTCACATAGAGGCTTCATATTGTAGATCACTGCATTCAGCGATATGTTTATTGTAGTTACTACAGTAATGAAGACAATCAGAAGCTGTATTTTAAAAACTAAAATAGACAGACAAATGTGAGAACAAAAGTTCTCTTATTCGTTCGGGAAAGAAAGAAAGATAAGGAAACCTTATGAAACGAATAATCCTGAAGGTTTAAGTCCCGATTGATTTTGCAACATCCGTTGTCGTCGGTTAAAGCAAGTGCAGCTTGATACTCTACGACAAACGCTCTTTGAGCAGCTACTTGTCAGAAATAAAACAGAAGAGCCGGCGTATCCGTTTACAGTGCAGCCGAGCAAACTCACGTTTGTCAGTCAATAATAATTGCAACCATGATCTGATATCACGCTGCACACAGTGAACAGTGATGTTGATCAAAAATGAGATCAAATTGAAAGCATGACGGCTGGATGACATGCTACATCCAGTCCGGCAGACTCCGCCACAACCAATAAAAACTGCTGTATAAAGTTACAGACAGTAAATACATTGCGTGGCTACTGCTGAAAAAAATGCTGACCATAAATAGCATTAAAATATTATTTCATGAAAATCTTAAGGATTGTGACTGTAAATGGAAAAATGTTGGAAATAAATGTAATTTCAAGGAAATAATTCAGCCTCGGATATGAACAGTCCATCTCAAACTGTGAGGAAGCATTTCTGTGCTTTCAAGGGAAGACTGTGTGTGGTAGCTTTAATGGAGTGGCTGCCGTGATGCCGCTGTTGGTACCTCTGTACTTTTTATGATGGATTTCCCCCCCCGAGTATGATTACATGTAACATACTGGTACACAATAGTGAACACACTCACATTTCATGGTCTTTGTAAAGGGATGCTCACGGAAATCTGATGTCTGGTATACTGACACTTTTTTTCTATTTAATTCCACTTCAGCTTTTTGGAAATACGTTAATGTACCAGAAAAAAACAGAAACGCAAAGAACGTTGTGGATTTTTCACACAACCAGTTTTCAATACAGTAAAAAAACTTACTAAAAGAACAGGTGAAGGGACTAAATAGTGCATGTTGGACCATTTAGAGAGTGGAGATTACTGATCCAGGTGCGTAGGGGTACTGTCCTTGCCAGCGCTAAGAGAAGGTCCTTCATGATGAAAGGACAAACAGGGTGCATCCATCTGGTTCTTCACCTTTTTACTCATCATCCTGCCAAAATACAGATTCCTGTGGCGCTGAGCCAGGTCTAACGTATGAACCGTTACAGCAGCGTCTCCTCAATACATCTAGGGAGGTTTTCTTTATTAATCTGTCTCATATCCCTCAACACTCTTTTGTGCACGGTATATTATACATTTACTGCAGAGGTCACGTTAGAAGTATAGGACCGCATCCCACAGATCCGCTCCCGCCAGACATCCGATGTATGAACAAGCCGGGGATCTCACAGGACACTGAGCAGATGGCGAAACCACACAGTGTCAGCACTTTCCCCCCCCCCGGCAACCTGAGAGACTCACTATGGTCAAATGAAACAGGAGACACAGCAGACACCTTCAACGTCTATTTCTACAGGAGAATTTAAAAAACGCTCTCATCGCTTCTCAGAAATACATAACCTGTCCTAAAAAATGTCATAGTACAGTAAACCCATACGGCGTGACGGTTGAAGGAAAGGTTTGTGGGAATAAACGGATTTATTTTCTTGCTCAGAGTTAGATGACATCTCCAACTTATCCTTTAAAATGACTCCAATATCAAGTTTACTTTTACTACACCCCAGTTAAAAAAAAAAATGGACTATTACACCAAATAGCTTCTGGAGAAAAAAAGAAAGCTCCAAGAAACGAATTGTAAACGATACACCTATAATGGGAGATGTGTTTCAATGCACGATATGTGATAGAACAGTGCGTAGAGAGGGATCGTCCTCTCGCCACTGCATCGATTGTCTCCCACTCTATTTCCGTCCCGTCTCCAGTGTCCCAGAGAAAGGTGGCCAGCCTGTCCAGATCAATCACATGCAGCAAACGTATTGTTGGACGAGAAACAATTGTTTATTGTTTTTCGGCCTAACTTGCTTCCCTGATGAAGTTCATTGATCTCTAAAGCAATCCACGGTCCCCGGCTCCACATCATTTGTTCCTCTGGCGAAATGATTGGTTTGATCTTAAGGCCGGGCATTGGCCGTAATTACTGAGATGGGATTTCGACTGTCGGCGTGATAAATGGCCATTTGACTCTATTCGTCTCGGCCTTGCCATTGGCTCGCAGCGTTACCCGTCACTGCGGTATTCTATTTCCTCAGCGTCACACACACACACAGACACATATTGAATACCTCGTCCATCACTTCAACGGAACATCTCTCGATAATACCAGATAATTGTTCGAGCTAAATTCCCTCGGCGAGCGAAATGAACGGACAAGTCAACTTCTTGTTTTTCCAGGGAGACCTTATTTTTTACTGCTGTCAGAAACTTTGTTTACCTAACTCTGCCTCTCTGGTCCTCCACACACACACATCACCTGAGACACACTTTATTTTTGTTACAAATCATTAAACTGGGTTGCAGCGGGAATTCTCAAAGGGCCCAGGGGGGGGGGGGGGGGGATCTCTGGAGGTGTTTCTGTGCATCAATAAATACAGCTCCTGGCCCTGGGTGGCCTTAGTCTTTCAGCCCTGAGAAAGAATCAATTGTGTTAGCAGACTGGAACACAATGCTAACGACAACAGCCAATCCCATGCACGAGGGTTATTCACAGCGCTGAATAAACATATCTTATTGTGATGTTGGTGTCTGTCTGAATGAAAGGGACTGCAGTGGAAAAGATGGGTTTGTCGGAAAAAGGCGGCGCTTCACACGCTGGCCTGGAATGCCCCTTTTTAAAGCGACCTATCCATTTTTCTGTTAAACAAGCGGCGGAGCACTTAGTCTTTCTGAATGTAGCTACACCTCAGAATGCATTTTTACAATCGGAAATTGTTGTAAAAGCCATTCACTTGCCCGGTGCACAGCCAGGCAGCACCGCACGAGAAAACCTCAGAATCTGGAGTCGTCAGAAACCAAAACAGAAGTTTGTCTTTCTGCCCAGCTCCTCGGAGCCTTCCATTTCTGCATGGTGGTGCTCTTTCCAGATCAATTATTCCCACTAAAATAAGTAAGGGGAGGCTATGAAATATTAAAGCAGAGGCTGAGCAGAGCAGAGGTTGAAAGCTTCCCTAACGCGGGGGTGTTGTATCTGTTTTATTTTTCATGACGATGGCGGGAACGCGGCGAGGAGGAGGCGCTGCAGTCGCTCGGGGCCGGTTTCCGCGGTAGCTAATTTGGTCGGCGGCCAGAACCCGACCAGATGAAGACCCCATCCAGAGTTGAAGCTCGTGGCCTCCTCCTCGCTGGCACAAGCCCACCGTTACCCACAGAGCCGCCGTTTATTATTTAATGCTGCGGCAGTCTTCGTCTGCCGACTCAAACTGTGTCCTCACACGTGCAGGATGAGGATGCGAGACGGCGGCGTGTTTACTCCGCGCGCCTCGCGGCGTCGTCGGTGTTTCCCTCGCCTTTCATCTTCTTAGTTGAGCTTAGAGCCACGAGGCAGGAGCTCCGCATCCGACTAAGTAGGGAGATTTGTTTGCCCGATTGAAATGAAGATCAAACTTCCAAAGTAGTCTTTGCACGCAGCTTGACAAATATATTACTCTCACATATGTTCTTGGCACGGCACAATGTTAGATTATACCGCATATTTAACCTGCGACATATTTTGGTACCTTCCGCTTTCTGCATCGAGAGCAAACACGCGCGCCGACACACCGACCCTGCCACTAAGTTCAGCATGTTTTCATTAGCGTGTTTAAAGTGTCGCATGAAAAAGTCATGAGCCTACTCTCAGAACTACAATGTCCTCCACATGTCACTGTTTTCCCAGCTTCCATGTTTTATGCATTTAACATCTCGTTTTTTCTACTGTTCAAAATCCCGCCTACATTATGGAAATGTATTAGCTCCCTAACCGTCAAAGACACACATGCTACAATACACTGTGTGTGTGTGTGTGTGTGTGTGTGTGTGTGTGTGTGTGTGTGTGTGTGTGTGTGTGTGTGTGTGTGTGTGTGTCTGAGAAATAGGGCAGCAGTGACGAGGCACATCTCACTGATGGAGCTTCAAAGCTTATTGCTATCACTGTGCGCGAGCCAAGCGCCAGTCTGCAGCAGATCAAACAGCTCACTTGTCACTGTGAAACCGGCGTCGGGCGGATGGGACTTTTATTCATCAAACCTACACAGCACTTCTCAGACAGCACGGTTCACCGACTCCCTTGAAAAGGCTTTTGTTGTAATTCCACAGTGACGCAAATTCAGTCTTTTGTCTTTATTATAAAATAATAAAAATGTTTCTTGGTAATTGGCTTTGCGTGAGTCATGGGCGGAAGGTGAGCTGAGGTTATGGAGGACACAGACGGAAAGCTAATGCAGGTATCGCGTTGTTGGACTTTTCACGGGCTTCAATATGTTGCTCGTGTCTGTTCTGGGTCTATATGTGATAAAGGGGGCCGCTGACCCACATTACAAAAAGCATATTTCCTCACCTACCTCTCGTGGTATTTAGCCAGTTGGTTTGGGGGTTTCTTACTCAGGTTCTAAGATATCCATCTTGACTTGTTCTGAATACAAATAGAATAAAGACGACTGCCTCCAAATACTTTCTACAACAAACACATATATTAATTACAGCAGGTTCCGTGGTTATGTTTTTTTCCAAGAGTGTGTAACAGGAAAAATAAGTACATTTGTTGGTACTTTGAGTGAATTGACCTTTTAAATATCAGAGTGTGTTAAACAGTGAAATCTGCTCTCTCCTTCCTTCATGAATCACAGATTGCCCTGTATACAGTTCTTCAGCTTAGATCTGAGGAACATTTCAACTTGGATTTAACGTGCTTATGATCTGTCCAATGATCCGACAACATGACATGATTACCCATGACACATTAATGCACACGCAAAGATGCACTATGACGTTTTGCTTTGAGCAATGCCAAGCTTAATTCCCCCAGAAATCACAAGCTGAAAATCGTTCATAAAGAACACTCGACATCCAGATACTTAGCCGAACGAATGCTCAGCAGCTCGCGTCCTCATTTTGAACCCGAGTTAAATGCTGCAAGTCTTAAGTTCTTTCAACTTTGTGAAAATCGAATTTGCCGTTATTTCCAGCGCAGTGACATGAGGTGAACCGCAGCAGCGAGCTGTAAACAAACACCCGGGAGAAAGGGTTGTCGAGTACGACACCGAGATCCAGAAGCCGAAGCGAGCCGACTGAGGAAACAAGGCGGTAGCTGTTGCAGCGTGTGAATTACACCGGCAGCACATGAATATTTAAAGTGTGATCAGGAGAGACCTCCATTATGTCAGCTATCCGAGCTGTAATGTCACGGCTGATTATGAGAGCGACGGTTCATGTGTTGAGCTGACAAAATCAATCGCCTCGCGCTGCGAACGCAAACAGGAAGCTGTCAATTCATAACGCAACGACATGCCTGCTCATGTACCGCTCTGTCTCCACACACACACCAACACGCTCGTACACAGGAGGAGAGAAAACAATCGGATGAAGGGGCTTGAAAAACATATTGGGAAAATCATTTCTGAAAACCTCAGAGGTGATTTCTTTTTCTCTTTTCACCAAAGATCCAATTCACCTTAACACCATTCTGATCCGCTGATCTCAGGGGCACTGCCGCAAATGAGAATTTAAACTTGATGAATTACGGCGCCAGTCCACACCGTGTGCTCCTCTGCGCCTAAATCAATTTAAGTAACTTCTCACACACACACACACACACACAGTGAGAATGGACTTTTTTTGTTAAATGACTTCATGCGAAAGAATTATAGCCGTAAATTTGAAGCCAACACCAGCTGTTATGAAGATTTATCGGCGTACTTAATGATAATATACCGCCGCGCCTCGCCATATCTAATGCAGAGGCCAGCGCAGGTCAGCCAATGAGATTTGGGGTGTATTGTCATTTCCTCGGCCCGGTGTGAAATTAGGTTGACAGCAAAATCAACAGCTTCCGTGATCATTTCCAGGTGTCAGCTTTAAAAGGTGGGTACGTCCTTGGGGATAGTTGTTAAAAAATCATTTCCTCCACCGCTGACATAATCCGTTTGTCCGTTTGAGAGCAGTGAAACGTGACAATTCTCACTGACAAATCTTTCAGGCAACACAATTTGGAAACGTGCAAAACTTGCTATTTAATAGAATTTCCCTGTCAGGTCATTCAAAGCTACATTATATTATGTTAAGTCAACAGATCATTTTCATAATCACACAGTCAGCTGTGTTCAGTTATCATCTCAGTCAGGAGTCGTATCCGCAGGCGAACACGCGTTCACACGAGGGCAGGAACCAATCTGGAGTCCAGCAGCGCGAGGTATCTCTTGTTTTCTTTGGCATATGGGCAGCAGATTGGCTTGAGAAGGAGCCAATTTCAAATCTGAATTAAAACTCTGCCTGTATTTCCTTTGTTGCATCTGGGCCAACTTACAACTATAGGGCCGGGCGACGTGGAGACAGTAAAGATAAGATAAGATAAGATAAGATAAGATAAATAGCATGATACACTCAACCAAATACCTTGATATCGCTATTGGGACAGTATGGTAGTGTTAAATATTGCTGCTTTTACAAAAGTATGAACAGATTTTGGATGAATAATCATAAGTAATGTGGATGTAATGACTAAGTGGGTAAAGGCAAATAATACAACTAACAGTCTGGTAACATTAAATCCCTTTAATGCAGCCTTTAAAACAAGGAAAAGCCAACATTTATGCCATACCCATAATTCAACATCCAATATCTAAGACGATATTCAGCCTTATCGATATATCGCCGAGCCTCATCACTGCACTGTATTATGCACTGCAAGTGTATTTTTGGTGCATTCCATTTGTATTTTATTTAATGTATTTTACTTCATCTCAGTTTTATAACCTTTAGTGCGTATGGTTTTTGAAATGTCATTTCAATGCTTCTCTTTGCTCATGTAAAGCACTTTCATTATAATCACTCTTGTGTTTGAAGTGTGCTTTACAAATAAAGCTGGCTCGCCTGAAGCCAACTAAACTTTGTCACACGGTATTAAAGTGAGTCAGTAACAGCGTTTATGGTTGCTGTACTTCCATTGCAATCACTTGCAGTTAGTTTGGTAACATAAAAGTCGAGGTGGCATGAAAAGGTTTAGAGTTTTTGTCAATGTTGGACTCAAAAGGTGAGGTTATGGCTATTTGGTGGAAGCAATATATACCTGTACTAGTGCAGACTACATATCTAGAAACATCCTCACGTGGAACATAAAACACATGGGACAAACGTCTCTTTCACAAAAATTAATTTGCGAGCGCTGCTTGCACGAATATGACGAGATCTTTCACAAACGATTGTCGCTCCCAAATTGCAGGAACATTTGCAAGCCCTACAGGGCTGATGCACACTCGTGCATAAGCAAGAGGAAATGATCTCGTGTTTCAAATCAGAGCTCGTTGGTGTCGCAAATTTGGTGAAATGAGCCCGTGATTCTCAGGTTGCAGGCGTGTTTGAAAATCTCCTGTTGTCGGGAAAAATGTGGTATTCTAATGAACAAGTGCATTTGACATTCTTTGGTTTTGGGTCAAGACATGGTGAGATTTTGCTGAGAGAGAGAGAGAGAGAGAGAGAGAGAGAGAGAGAGAGAGAGAGAGAGAGAGAGAGAGAGAGAGAGAGAGAGAGAGAGAGAGAGAGAGAGAGAGATCCACTAATTGGAAGATCGGCGGTTCCTCCAGTCTGCACGTCAAACTGTCTTGAGACAAGATACTGAAGCCCAAAGTGGTCTCGGAGGCTGTTGCAGAGTGTGGGTGAATGAGCATTTCATTTAGGTTAGGTTCCGATGGGCAGGTGGCCCATTGCATTGCAGCCTCAGCTATTCATTCATCTCTGTCTGTCTGTCTGTCTGTCTGTCTGTGTGTGTGTTGACATGTAGCCGAGCACTTTGAGTGGTCAGAAGACTAGAAAAGCAAGTCCATTTACCAAATGACCCTACCTCCAGAGGGTCGGACTCATTCGTCCCTCTGTAGCCAACAGCCTGATGCATTTTTAAATCCTTCTTTCTACGCATAGCCAATTTATCACATTATTATCCAGCATGCTTAATTACTGCAGAAAGTCACCATGTCAGAACAAAAGCTGCTTCACTACATCCCTGGTCATGGAGAGAAAACAAACCACTGCTCCTTGTTTTTCATTTAGTTTTTCTAAATCTTTCTGTTCGGGTTTTAAAACAGAAAAAAAAATAGAATAGAAAGCGGTGCAAATTGCCCTGCTTTTTAAACTTTGTTTTGTACAGATTTAAAGAGCACATATTCTGCACGAGTTAGGGAAACATTTTTATGTTCATGATATAAATGTCATCACCTTGGAAACTCAATTACATTTAGGTTATCAAACAAATTAGATCAACAAATGTTTATCTATAATGAGAGAACGTGGGTTAGAAGCCTAGAACATATAGTTAGAAGCCAAGATGTTAATATTTTTATACATATCAATATATCGAAGAACTAGAAACAAAGTGAAAGAGCAGGGAGAACGGTTTCCTCCGCTTGACGGCCACCGGCCCACGAGCTTGTTTTGGGTGTTTGCTGCAGAGCGAGGGTCAATAAGGATTGTCCCTCACAAATGAAACGTCTTTCATTCCTTCTGTTGCCACGTCAGTGCCCTGGGCTGAGCAAACCCACTGATGTCCATCAGTGCTGCCTCTGACACAGATGATGGAGTTTAAATTGTAACGCATGTGCAGCAGATGGTGATGCGACTTTGAATCACATTCATCTCCCAATCTATATTTACTGAACAGCAGCGGAGGCCCTGAGAGAGAGAGTAAATCCCTACGCCTCCAGCCATGAACGTTCTCCAATGACCGTTTTCAACAAGGATACAAAGACCAGTATTACAGCCAATCTTGGGGCTAAACCGGAATATATTTTGTTATTTTCCAGTTGTTTATTTGTGTGGCCCTTGAAGTGGAAATTTTTCAGATTTTCAAGCGGCTTTGTATCATCGCAAATGCCGGCGGGTGAGCGAGGAGCTCTGGGCGCTGGTGAAACGGTGGGAAGCCAAACACACTTTTATTTGCACACATTACAAACAACACAAAAGCCGGTTCAAAATCGGCAAAGTTCTCCTTTTAATCGCAGGACTCCCATACACAAAAAAAAATTGAAAACAATAAATTAAAACGACGCCCTCAAACTTCAGGAGTTGAAATCAGCAAAAACAAAGTGAAAACGATTAGCAAGCTGCTCCACGGTGGGCTTTAACACCAGCACTTAAGCAGCACGCCCCTCTTATTGCTGACAAGGCGATACTGTCGAGATGCGGTCTACAGGGCGCTCCAAGTGGGCTCTAGTTGTTCAAAGAACTCGAGATTTTTCATCCTGGCACGCGCAGCAGTCATACTGAGCCACAAGCAACAGCAAGGGAGCCTAATTGAACTCTCTGTGATTCCCTCTCAAGGGCTATTCTCAGTGCTCATTATCTTACCCTTGTCCCCGTAAAGATCAGATGGCTTCGCTACGACTTTGAACCTCCCTCTCCAAGCAGGTCACTCGAGCTCCCTTTGTCCTTTCATCTCTCTCCCTTTGGCTTTTATAAATAAGCCGGTCTGCGTTTCTCTCTGGAGGCGCAGTTGCATCACCTCGGGCAGCTGCCAGCAGTGGCTCTCCTTAGAACAAAGTGGATCCAGGCAACTCGGCTCTAATCACTTTTGTCGTGCCGCGTGTGCCGACTATGCCCACAGACAGAATATATATATATGTACCTCTATATAAAATGGGAAAGGATTTCAGTGACACTATTATTTTTCTTGTCTCTACACTTGTCATTTTGACTGACTTTGCTCAACATCCTGTCACCGAGAAAGCTTTGTGCGCCTCCACGCCTGTCCATCCCACGCCGAAGGAGGCAAAGGAAGCCGAGTCTAAAAGTTAAAGCCACAGAAATACATTGTCTCGGCACAAACCGTGATCACACGATCACTGCGCTGTTGGAATCAAACATCTCCTGCGCTCTCATCCTTGCTCACACACACAAGTCTGTTTGCTTGACATCAGCAAGGGGATCTCAGCGGTGGATGCTGCCTTGCAGATGGTAGTGCGGCAAGAGTCTGAGCTAAATATCACATTTACAACTATATGTGTTTCCTGGTATATGCTCAAAACGGTTCAAAATAAGAGCTCTTCATCGGGGCTCTGGGTGGTTCCATATCCAGATGGCATTTGAACTGACATGCTGTGCTTACAAAGCAGAAAGAAAAGAAAAAAAGTGGCATTTAAAGAGAGGAAAAGGGCAACGGCTACCTCTGTGCCTCCGCATCGATCTCCCGGTGTCTCGTCCCGGACAAGCGGCGTCTTGCAGTCTTTACCCCGACGCATCAAAAGCAACACTTAGGGAGGACGTCTAGCTGGGTGTTTGTGCGTGTGAAGCATGTGACACCATTCGGTACTGGTTTCTGTTAACTATAAAGGCAATCTTTCCTGTTTGTATGGTGTATACGAAGCGACTGCTAGCTGCAGATTAGCGTAGCTTAGCACAAAGATAGGAAACAGCTAGCCTGGCTCTGGCCAAAAGGTACCGAATAGCACCTTTAAAGCTCACGAAACTCTCAGAACAAAAGCAAATACGCGTATTTCCCACAATGTGGGAACAATTTAACCAAAAGGAGTCATGTCTGCAGGCTTTTTTTTTCCACACATGAAAATGAATCCGAGACATCCAAGACAGAACACCAAGAACACCAGGTTTTACAACTATGGAAAAATAGTGTATGCTTTTCTGCCATCTGTTACTTCCTTCCTACCCAATGCCATGTAAAAACAATGAAAACCAGTCATGGGTGTGTGAAAAACCCTCGACCACTGCTACTGCGGTGGTTTGCTCTATGAAAACATTTCCGATCAGACTAACCGTGAGAGCCTGGAGCCGCTTCATGTGGTAGACCAAATACAAACACCATGAATCACTTTTGGAGCGGTCATGTTTTTGGAAGGCATGAAGCAAACTTGCCCCTGCTAAGTGTGTAGTGTGTGCCTGCGTTTAGCCGACTCACAGCGTCCTGCCACCTTGATCACAAGTGAGGCCAAACGCCGGCCGAGTTTATGTTCTCACTTGTTTCTCATTTGTCGAAAGCGTAGCCTCCTTTTAACTCCGTGACCGCGGCTGCCCTGCAAGTTGCTTCTTCAGCCGCACAGTGAAAGGCTTCCCATCTTTCTGCTGTACCACCCCCCCCCCCCTGTAAGACATCAGTACAAACCACCACCGGTCCCTGGGCTTTGAAGTTCGTTTCAAAAGGTACATCAAAAGGCTGCTGGAGTACGGATACATGGATGATACACCTCATTTAGTCACGCAGCTTTTCTGAAATTTGGCCCATCAATTGAATTGCTGCGATGGATTTAAAGGAATGTAAAGATCACTGTACACCGTTTAAAACCTGTACACTCGATACACTGAATGGTTGTCAAATAGATGTCAGAAAGCTAATTTGACAGTCTGAGAGCGTACTACTACATTTAACGCTTTCATTTTCATTAAATACTCCCACTCATGGTACGCGACGCCTCGCGCCATCTGCTGCAACCTGTCACTCACCTGTCAGCTATATCAACACTTACCTCTCTCACTCTCACTCTCACACACACACACACACACACACACAAAAGGTAATTAACTCCTCAGCTTCAGAATCCACCGACAAGACAATTAGTTTAAACATACATGGACACGCACTCCAAAGCAGGATCATGTTCTTAGGTAAGCAAATGTTTAATGGGCTGCGGGGAAGTCGGACGCTGCGTTTGTTTTCTGGGAAAGAAAAGATTTCACCGGTGTTAACACAAGTACACATGGCTGCGTTCAAGGCACCCGTGTTCATAAACACCAGCCGGCAATATACAGCTACGTGAAGACATCTGAATAGGAGACCAATAACGACGTCATCGGCTTCCGTTTTCTTCTGTGATTCATTTTTTTTGTGCCATGTTGGCAAAGACGATAGCAGCGAAAACACTGTGGCACGTATACGTTTAGAAAGTGCAATGGCCGACTTCATCAGACAGGTCTCAGTTACAGATTTCAGTGTTCATAGGGCTGGCTCAGGCTTTGCTGCGGTCCAGCCAAGCAGAATACGATACAGCGCCATGCCATCGGCGCGAGGCCGCTGCAGAAATACACCAAGTGCAACAACGCCTGTTAGAAAATAGTGTTTTCCATGAGGACACCCGTCAGAGTTTGTCGAGAGCCGGAGGCGGGAAGGAATTTGCAGGAAAAACCCCGCTTTAATATCGATAGTGTTAATTAACATCCAACTCGTAATCCATTCATATACACTTGATCTCATCTGATAAGGCTGCGGGGGTCAAACACAGACGGCTGGGATTCACTGGATTAGAGGGCTCGACCACGTAGCAAATACAGTTATCCCTCAGACACTAAAGTTAAGACTCGCGTGGCAAAGATAAGATTATATCAGCAGTTACGTTTATCCGGGAAATCAAATTGTTTTTCTCTATTCAGTCCGATCTGTGACATTGTTCAAGGGATGAAAAATAGTTACAATCATCAAGCGGCAGATGTGAACCTTTGAAATGGGATACCGATTGAAAGGGACCTTTTTCATGTTAATGCCTGGTTTAACCTACTAGCTCTTCAAATATTAGATACTAAGATCACCCTCTACTAGCTGGCAAGCACAGTGATTCACCCCCCCCCAAAAAAAACAACATATGCATTTCACTCAAGCTTTATCCAATATTCACCACATCTTCTGAAAGCGTCCTTCAAGATAAAATGACTCGGTGTGGTTCCCAAAACTGCTGTGTTGACTTGTGCGGGAAGTTGAAATGAACTGAATGAAACAAAAGAAAATACATGTCCCTGCACTGTACTTTGATCCGATTTAAATAAAGGCCACCCTCAACAAAAACAGCCTGTAATCATTTTGTCTTTGAATCTTAACTGGGAATACCCACGGGACTCTGGTGCAGGTCTGACAGAGCTGCAGCCAAAAGTCATTTTCTCATTTTCTTGTTCTCTGTAAGCCAGTGAGGCCCCCCCCCCCCCCCCCGAACAGAGTGACAATGAGAATCAAGAGAACTGAATGCTAGATTTAATCATCATTTAACACAGAAAGACTTTGAGTCAAAGTCGTATTTGAAAGTACCCTAAGAGTTTATCAGCAGTTTTTAAAAGAAATGGCTGCCAGCTTTTGAAACGCTTAATCTGCTTTCTTCATAAAGACTTTCACTAATGCAAATTTAAATAAATAAATAAAAATGGGCACAGTCGTTCATCAACACTTCCCTCTCAGAGAAAACACCATGGCAGCCTGCCATGCCTCTGCTGAATCAGTACATCGATGGCCACAACCGGAGTGGAAGTGCATGGGGTTGGGTTGGGTTGGGGGGGCAGCAGAAAGAAACATCACGCCCTCCTCTCTCCAGAGGCATGCCCTGCTACTCCCCCCCCCCCTCTCAGATGCGTGGCTCACCTTGACATTTCCAGCTAATAACACAGGCTGAGGGCTGTGGGTTCCTCGTGGCTTTGTACGTGTGCGTGCCATTTCTGTGATTGAACTAATAACTGAATCTTAGATGTAATTGTGCAGGTCGGCTCTGGATTGCTGCCCTAGAACTCTCAGCAGAATGACTTTGTGTCTCCAGTGTCTCCAGATTTTTTTAAACTTCCCTTTTTTTTTTTTCTTGGATAGTCTGCCGGATGCTTACATTCAGTAATTCCGATTCTGTATACATGTGGTTTTAATTGCCCGTGATGGAGTCCGCCACTCCTAATTACATTTTGATGTGCGAAACGACGCGTGCATGTACTTCAACGTTGCTGTGCGTAAACCATCGATAGAAGCCTCCCTGTTTATAGATTGCTCTAAAGACAGAATTGAGTTTCGGCTGACGGAAACCGCTGCGTCTTCACATTAAAGCAGTTTAACTGGTGGTTGATATTGAGATGCATCCACAGGAACCACTGTATTTGTTACACATGTAACCACTCCCTGCTATCATTGAAATATGTTAACGAAACAAGACCATTTTTATTTTCGGCACTTTTGGGAAGCAGATCATTTGCAATTATTGCGAGGAAGGAGTCGTAGTGTTAGATGAAGAGCTGCAGCTGACAGACACCTTCAAAACATCATCAGTGTAAACAACTCATTTTACTACGCCATGCTGTTTCGTTGATTAAATCGTAAATGATGTTTGACATTTTGTCTCATTTGCTTTTCCTGCCAAGATTTATATCAGAACATCAATTCCCCTCTAACATCTGTACAGTAAACGTGTAGCTACAGCCAGCAGCGGGTTAGCTTAGCTTAGCTGGCTCTGTCCACCTAGTAGCACCTCTAAAAGGTACTCCGACACACAAAGCGAGTTCATTAGTGAGCTTAAGTAGATGCTGGTTGGCGAATGATGTAATCTTTGGACAGAGCCAGATTAGTTATTTCACTCTTTTTTCAGTCTTAATGCTAAGCTAACTGTATCCTGGCTCCAAAGAAAGATAAGTTTATTCTCCAAAAGTTTAACTTTTCCTTTATTATTTGATGCTAGGGTTAGGAATGTTTAGAAAGAGTTAGCTAGATGTAAAGAAAATTATCCAACCTAAAAACCCAGCTCAGTGTTGCCAACTCTTTTTCAATGAAAGTAGCAGCACTAGCTGCAAAAGTTGCTAAAACTAGCGAGAAAGTCCCTTCAGGCCTCCCTCCAAAGCCACTCCCCCATAATTATCATTATGAACATAAGCAACGAACATGGCTATTGTTGGTACTCAATTCCAACAAATATAACAAAAAAATGTTTTACCAACCTTAGCTTTACGGTCTACCTTTGTTCTAATAGAAATTACGCGTCAACTTTGAATTTGCAATCATTAATTCTGCATTTCAAGGCATTAACAAGCCGGTTTGTAAAACCATATCGGTCATTATTCGACAATGCACTCGCCCTATCCCCGAGCACTAAGTGCTTTTTTATTTCCTCTATACATTTGTACTGTAAAACACAGCAGCTATTTCAGTGTTTTCTCATTTGCTCTCTCTCTCCTGGGGTTATTCTCCACGGAGCGCATGACGCCTGTAAATGTGTCATCTGAACAGCAGGAGATAACTGCTGTGCTTTCTTGGTTTTCAAGCCTCTGAAGCCTACCTTTGATTTTCCTCTGCTCTCAGCTTTGCATTGATACCATCTGGCAGCAATAGAGAGCCAGTGAGCTGGGGGGGGGGGGGAAGAGAGGAGGGGCGGAGAATCATTGAGCACCTCCGCTGTCTGATTAATCATCCTAATCAGCGATGAGGGGATAGAAGTCCATTAACCTGTTCGGAAACGCCGCAGAAGGCCACGTTTCTGGGGGCGGGGGGGGGCACCAAGCAGAGCACAACCCACAGATGGGGGGGGGGGGGCCTAAAAAAACGGAGGCAAAGTCAGGAGCGGAACATCTGTGCTGATGATGGGATGAGGAGAGCAGAGAAAATATGGATTCATCTCTCCTCCTCTGCAGCACACACTCGGCCCTCCCACCATCCCAAGATTGAGGAATCTGCCTCCGAGGGGTCATCTTTGTCTACAAAACACGGAAACGAGTATAATTCCATGCTTGGCTGACATGTGGACCAACATCACCGAAATAGCAGCCGAGGTGGCCGGCGTTTCTATTGAAATCATAATGAGCTGTGAGATTACAGAGGCCGCACGCAATTGTGGTTTCTAGTATTTCTCTTGTCAGACGCTTGATTTCTCTTCTATAGCCCGAGGCATCGAGCACAATGGCACCAATATTTCCATTACACAGGCATCGTAATTACTTCCTGTATGCATCTGCAAATGAAAATATTGCATTTTGTCCTTTCCTGCTTTTGTTTCTTTGTTGGGTAGTTTTTTGTAGTTGTGTTTATATTACATCCCTCAAGGGTTGCAATTGAGGTTCAGGTAAATTTGACTAAAAGGCCATCATTTGATGATGCTCTCGTTCAGGCGTAATGAACAATAATGTAAGAAAGTATGCCTCACTGTGTGGGAGTGGCTGGGATCATTCTCTTATCAGGCTTGACAAACATTGCATTCCTAACTTTGCAAAACAAAATATAACTTGTGAATACATTTACTGAATTGTTATCCATTTGGTAAAACATTAAAATTCATGTGAAAACCTTTTAAAAAGGCAGAAACAAATTGGCCAAACTTACACAGGAATTCAAATTCCGTACATAAACATAGAATTGAATGGATCGTCCCAATTGTCACTGTTTTCCGAGAAAGCTGTTTGAGTCAATATTTCCCCCAATGTCTGATATCGGTGATTCCCAATAAAAATGGTTTTCTTTTTGTGAAAACTTCGTGTGAAGGGAAATGTCACGGCTCTCAAACTGCTGTTATTGATTATCTTGAATAAATAAAAATACTTGATGTGAGCATTACTCTTCCTCAAAGCTACAGCCTGAACAGCACATGGAAGCAGCACTGCTGAGTTTACAGTGTAGAGGGGACTTTGCCTTCAGACTGATATGGATCTCTTTCATGGGGGATATATGCTGGAGATTCAATAATAAAATACTGGCAGAAAGAAGCTAATCCAACTTTAAAACATCTCTCTGGAGTCACTAAATGTGGATTTAACCATAAAAAATAGATAGTCTCTTAAAGCAAAAACCCAGCTTCAAACACAAAGCCAGTGGTATCCTTGAAATATTAGAGCTCAATTTTTGTGGTTCAATTTGTCTCACAGCCAGAAACCCACCGTGTCTTAAAGCCTTAAAGCAATAAAACTCATCCAGTGGAAATAACCGGGGGATTTCCTCCAGTTCTTTTCATTGGTATCAAGGTTCATCTAGCCACTCTGCCCTTAGCGCTGTTGTTTCCACCTTTGGGAGAAGTGATTTTTTTTTTTTGTGTTCATAGATCCAAATTGGGGAGAGGAAGGTTACATACTGTAAATGCACCAGCCTCCTCCTGACCAATAGTCTGTGGGGACACAAACTCTAATATTGAAGGCAGCCTCTCCCTCCGTCTGTCTCTTTGCTCCGGTAGTGTCCGTGTGTGGGTGCAGCAACATGCACACAGGCTGAAAACCTCCACAGATGACGGATCTCTCAGGAGGGATGAGCAATTTTGAAAATAAACCACAACAGCTGAGTTACTGAGCGTGGAACGGCCTTTGCCCAACTGTAGTTACAGTCGCCTCTTTTGCATTTATGAATAAGTTTGGTTCATTTCCCTGATTTGGATATTTTAACTGTGTGTACAGACTAAAGGCAAAGGGATGTGAACACATACAAAGTCCACACCCAACACTTCAACGTGACCTACCTGATCAGATAGTGATCGGAAGATATAGATATATATATATATATATAGATATATATATATATATATATATATATATATATATGGAGGTCAAAGAAGTGGCTGTGAAACAGTTGATAAACACATTTAATTTCCTATTAATTAAAATAAATGAAACAAAAGTTGAATAGCTGCTACCAAAGCACCGCATAATTCTGTGATAAACACATTTTTGTATATACTTTTTCAGAATAAAAGTCTCCCGTTATGTTGTTTAAAAGCTCTTATTTTGAAACAGCAACATCAGGAATTGTTGGATTTTTAATAGCAGTAACGTAACACAACTCAGACACTGGGTCTTTGCTGGGCTCCAAAACAAACATGTACTCCATGCTCAGTCTGAACACACTAGAAAAACAGAGATGTCTGTCATTGTTTCAAAAAAAAAAAAAAAAACTGCCAAAGAAATTCTTAGTCAACTAACAATAGTTGCTCCAAAAATAATGACACAAAAGCACCACTCCATATCTTGTGTTTATCAGCTACGTGTTCATAAGTTTCTTGAAAACAAGTCATGCAGCATGAGAAAAGCATAAAAAACGAATCGACGAAAGACATCTTAATCGACTAAGGCCAACACCACCAATTAGTCAAATGTAGACTAAGAGCCCCAGATGCGTCTAGCACCATTTGTGTTCATTTTGCCAAGTCAGCTTGAATGGAAACAGCTGTCATATGTGAAGATATCGGAGTCATACTGTCAGAGAACCATAGAAATAACATGTGAAACGTAAGTAGCCTGTATGCCGAGGAATTATGAATCTGTATCCAGTTTTCTAGGGGTTTTTTAGGTTACAGACTAAATGTACGCAGTAAACTCATTTAGGTAATAACCGCAATAACTCGTGTTGTAATTTAACCAAACTACATCGTCGGGGGTTACAGACACAGTTGGGGTTAATGGCCGAGTTATTGTTTATTCATCCCTGTGGGGAAATTTGTCCTCTTGCATTTCACCCGTCCTTACTATTTAGGAGCAATGTGCAGCCACAGTGCAGCACCAAGGGAGCAACTCTACCTCTGAGGAAAGCGTTGTGGTCAAGGGCAACTTGGGTAGTATTTGTAATACCTTAAGTGGTATGCAGGTCTTTTGATTTGGAAAGAAACAGAAAACAGAGACATGCAAAAAGTGCAGGGCTACGATTTGAAAGCGGGGTCTTTTAGATCTGATTTAGATATACATTTTCCATTTCCATCAGTACACTGAAGCACCTTATTTAATTTAATACCCAGATATGAGTGGGCCTGAGTTTGTATTGAGTTTGCCTTGCTTGGTATTTGTATCTAGCTATTTGGTTTTGCATTCAGAGTTTTCCCATAGCTGTGCAAGTGAGATGCGATCAACCGGCTCTGTAAGCAAACTTTCCACTTCTGTTCTTTTGATCAGAAACAAAACATCTCACAACACAAACAGTCTTCATATCGGTGCAGATGAATAGAGGCTTCAGTGACTCATTTACACTGCTATGAATAGAACACCCTGCCTGTGAACCTATACCGCCGCACTGATCTGTGTACTCGATGTAACACAAATATGTATTAATTAGAGGGCGTAAAGATCCTTCTGGTCAATGCTCCTGTGTAGACGAATCACTTTGACCAGCAAAAGCTATTGAGAAATGCCACGGCTCTATTACACAGAGTTCTTATCTTGCCTCTGCAGATCTGAGGAGTCCCAGATTACTGGATCGGCTCTGTCCAAGCAGTGACCTCCCTTGAGGCTGTGCAGGATACTTCCATCTGAAATGAAACTTTAATTTTAGGCAACATTTTTTCCCACTTTTCCAGGACTTTCAATTAAAAATGGATTAAATATATTTAAATAAATAAAAAAAACAAGAAAAAAAATCTAAAAACACATTTTGAACAGTTTATGTCATATTGTCCCTTGTATTAACTCCCTACTCGTGTTCCACAAAGCACACAGCAAACATAACATACCAAACAGAGGGAGCACTTAAAGGCAGCCCAACAGCACTAACATAACAAAAACCTGTCACTAAGCCAACACGGTCAATACATCACTCAGTGCCCTGGTTCAACCCCGATATGATGCTGGCCAGGGATTCTGGGCTCGGGCGAAAGGGGGCCGGACACTGGATCCGTTATTTATCACCATAACCGTAAAACATGGAGGCAGGCCAGGGAGAAAAAGGGAGGAGGGAGGGTGGGAGCAGTCATGTTAGGAAGAAGCCCATACCTCCATTGGAGTGATTGATGGGGATGAGGAATCGGTCCTGTCATGGTGCAATTACACCAGTCGGACAGGATGCGTTTGAAGGACATAGCAGGAGAGTGCAGACTGGGAGGATGAAGTGATTCATGCTGAAGGAGAGCACAGCAAAACAAATGATGTTCCGGTCTTGACCTTGTTACGGTGACACGATATCATCTCTCTTGTTAATTTTAAATGATTCCCTGCCCGGGAGCTTTTTTTTTTTTTCCCCTTTTGTTTTTAATACTGCAGTTTTGTTCATTAAATCTCGTCAAAATTGTTATGACCTCATGTCTCACTGCTGGAAGGTTGAAGTCTTTCAGCTTAGCCCTTTTTGCTCCTATTTGCTTCTCCTTGGCAAGTCATCAGCTGGTGTGTGTGTGTAGCTCCAATCTATTTTCAAGCTTTGGTTGAATGTATGAGGATGATTGTGCATGCATGCTAACACACGTGCGTTGGTTTCAATATTCTCAGCAATCAACAATTGGTGGCAGTAACTAGGGATGTTCCCAACGACTAATGTCCACGTTTTAGCAGAAGTTTAAACCTAGACTAGTCGACTTGTCTAAAAGTAAGAGAACAGAAAACAGTCAACATTGAGCACAATTAAATTACTTTTTTATATATATGGTTAACGATTGTCCAAATAAATATTGCATATATAAGAGCCATTTGAAATAGTTAATCACATTTTTCAATAACCAACGCTTATCTTAAATGCCGCTGAAATCAATTCCTCATTGTCCCCTCGGATTTATAGCACACCACTGTTGGTCGCTAGCTTTAGCCTGTAGCGCACATGCTAGTCGGCTATAATAAAAACGTTTATCCGACTCGTATTTCTGGTGCCAGCTAGCGAGCTAGTTGTCGACTAACCTTGGACCTCCCTAGCAGTAATGTTATCAAGCATAGCAGTGCATCAGCAAAAGCGGCGAAGAAGACTTCTAAACGTGAAAACTGCAGGACTTTAAATAAATATCATCTTAGCAAATGTTTTATGTGGAGAGAAATGAGCTCAACATGTCCTCCAGGATACACACAATGCATAAACCTTCTGTTGTTTCCAATAAAAACTCCACAGTGCACCTTTAATATCACCAACATGTCACTTTACGTCAAAACACTTTATGCTAACGGCTCCATGCTAACGTGCTCCCAATGACAATGTTAACATGCTGATCTTTAGAAAGTATGTTTACCAGGTTAACCATCTTAGTTTAGCGCGTTAGCATGCTAACATTTTCTATGGAGGAAACTTAACAAAGGACACAAAGGACAAAATCCAACAAAAGGAAAATGGCTTCATCCACATCTTTCCTCAATCGCCTCTTGTCTTGGAAAGCTTTTAATCCGAGGCGATGCTAATGTGTATGCTAGTTTGAGCTCAGAGATGGAGAACAGCCTCCATGAAATCTAATGTAAAAGCTTTCAAAATGTGATTCGGTCGTGTCGAGTCAGACATTTTTTTTTTTTTTTTTTTTACACGAGTTGGCAAAAAAGAAAAAGTTGCATTAAATATAATCTCATACTTTCATTACTTAGCCAGACGTTTCTAACTTTCCCAAAACTGCATTGTCTCACTGTTGATCCCATCAGCAGTGTCCAAAAGGTACAGCCGACCCTGCTGACGGGAAGAGCCCAGTCAGCACTTCTGTGTGGATAACAGAGTTGCAAGTGACTTCGAGAGTGATTTGGGGAATTGGTGGTGGATTTATAATATCCTGTCGAGCCTTCAAGTCCGCTCAATACTCGTCGTTTCTTTCTCGTCTTTTCTTTGTTGCCCTCGTCTTCGCTTCCATGCGACGCACATCTATCAATTCCCTCTCCTCCAGCATTTCTTCTCCTCTGCGGGAACCATTCGTCTAAATAAGCCGTTCTGGTGCGACTCAGTTGGACTCAATCTAGTCACACTTATCTATGTCAACGGAAACATGTCAAATGGTAAATTAATGAATATTGATCTTAATAAAGATCCACGCCCCTGCTTCAATTAGCTTTGAAAGCGATGAGATTTTTCACAGCACATTAACATCTGTCACTGGTGTCACATCAGTGACATTGCAGAGGATTATTTAAATTGGCCGACGGGAAGGCATTCATTTGATCAAGCACTGAGTTTATGATACGAGAGATCTATTGCCTTCTTTAGAGACAACATCTCCAACATCATCAGACACAAAGAGATGCTACGTTGCTGCCTGATGGGCAAAGCTGTAATCAAATTTAGAAAATCTGGATTAGAGATGCTTATGCCTTATCTTGAGTGGCACAACCCTTCAGTGACCTCGTGTCTGGAAAAGGTCTTTAAATGTGCATTAGTTAGACTATTAAGCCAGATAATGATCTTGCAGATAGCAGCAGGGGCCACAATCGTAAGCACAAATGTAACACTGACATCAACCGCTCCTGCAATTGTGCAAACAGTTAATAATGTTCTTCTGTTGAAGCAAAATTTCTTTTAAGTTGCTTTTTAGTCAATTTTAATGTAGTTTTGGTCGACAGAACTAAATCATATTGAGCCCCACCAGCACGAAGAGAGCCTCCTGAAAGCAATTCATGTCAGCTCACCTCTTCATAGAAATATATTGCCTGGGTTGCCAGTGTGTTGCCAGTTGTATTGTTGCGTCTCGTCCAATTTTCAGTGGCACTGAACATGAATTCAGTCCTTGAATGTATTTTTCCAATCCCGGAACCAAGACTGTCAGCCGACACATAATGCTGCTGAAAATTCAAGATGCTGATTGTTAGCGAAAAAAGGTTACGCAGCTAAATCAACTCGCGAAGAAGAGTCTGAAGAATCTTTGTGGTAGGATACAGTTTTAGTAATTGGGGAGATAAAATGCATGATTCTACTAGATAAAATATGAATATTTAATAATGAATAATCATTTTTGTCAATTCTTTTGTTTGTTTCATTTTTCGCTTCAAGATCACCAACACATATTTTTTACAGTTGATTTTATTGTTGTCGTATCTCATCCATAAGGTAGATATTGTACAGTATGCAGGATTCATGCTAAACCTTCCTCAACATTAGAAGTCCCAGTGCAGCAGGAACAGTGATTTGCTTAATGCTTTCGACAGCTCCTGGAATAAGACACAGAATATTGTGTTATTGAACATCTGTACACATCACGCAGTGTATTAACGTAAATGAAGATTCAGTCGTCATGGGGAAATGAGGATTAATTGGTCAAATCTAAAAGTTAGAATGGATTTCATTATGTTTTTAGCTAAAAATGTCATTTTGGAAACAATGTCTTTTTTCACACGTTATCACCTTATAAATCCAAGCGAGAACTTCCCCCGAATTGTGATCTCAGCCGAGCATGGAATGGGCCAACACGTCGCTTGTGTTAATTATTTTATGACAGCAGTCTGCCGTTATTTCTCTGCCGCGTGCCTCAATAGATTCGGGCGTTAATATGCGACGCTCTTTTAACTTTCATTATTAACCTCTGGGCTGCAGTGTGTGGATGGCCCACAACAAAGAAAAGAAACCCCATCATCCACGTTGAGCCTCGGTGAGAAAATTGAACAGTGAGTTTCGGAAATGAAAAGAGCAGTTTGATAAGAGAAATCACAGAGAATGATTATTTTTTTTCATATCCCTTATTGTGATCCACCTCTGTGAAAGGCCGCGGGAGTCTGTTTTCATAGAGTGGTCTAATCCAGGCTCTCCATGCTGTCAGGTCCACTGCCTCTCATTGTGTCCCTGGCCTGTGTTATTATCTACAGCAGAACCACATCACCTCATAGTGACGAGTAGAATACATTTTTTTGCCGTGATCTGTGCTGTTGAGCGTGACTATGAGCTACTGTGAATGAGTTCACCCCCAAAAAGTCCGCAGAGGGCTGCAATGACATGTATAACCTTTCCTGTGTCTCCTCCAGCAGCCAGTGATGATGTATTTCCCTCCGGGTTCCCAAAATGAAAGGGCCTCGGCCAACTTAGAAACCGTCGGTGTGTACACTTTGAGCTATACGCCTTCACCCTGACATTCTGCTGAACGCTGTCGAATGAATAGACGCCACATTTGTTCTATGGTTTTACGACTATTGATTTTGATTCAATTAGCTGTAATAGCTAGCATGCTATCAGTCTCCCCTCTCAGGTAAAGTTGTCCTTGTTTGTGTATAATTTGTATTTTAAGCTGTCGGTTTCTTTATAACACTTAACTTGTAAAGGACACTTGTGCTGTTTTATTCCGCCAAGGAAGTGGAAACAAGCAAGCTGGACTTACTCAGACCTGCCAACGCTAGACAAATATTTCGTGTAACATTTCAGCGACAAAATGGCGCCAGATGCAAATCAATGCTTTTTGCACAATGAATTAGAGCAGCAGTCAAACTGACACAAAAGTGAGGCATGCACCGATATGAACATGCTTGATTACAAACGCAGATTGTTGAGAAAAATATCGGCAGATGCAAATACTGATAGTGACGTTTGTCTTTCACGTGCTTATAACAAACTAATTATCGTGCCGGCATCGTCAGTTGGAAGCAAAAATAAACTGTCCCTGCAGAAAACTAAATACAACTTAGATTACAAATTATATATAAACTGACGTGTCTTGTTTTTGGCGATTTCCAATTTGACAAAATAAGTACAAGCAACAAGGATTTATATTCTGATTTCTTAGCAAAAACAAATGTAATTTCAGTAACTCGAAATAGACAGTGTGAGGCCGCGTGTAATGACGCTCCCGACAGGTGTGAAACTCCACAAGTGAAGGTTGCTTAATGTTGTGAATGTCAACGAGAAAAACAAAACCATCGCCGTCAATCATTATTTGGGAGAAATTCAAAACACTATCTTTTCCTCATCTTACTGCTCACACACACACACACACACACACACACACACACACACACACACACACACACACACACACACACACACACACACACACACACACACACACACACACACACACACACACGTCACCATATCAACCTCGTTACGCAGCCCGAGCTCACAATGGGCTCGGCGCATCGACGGCAGCCAAAACATCACTCTGCAATCAGCTCCATCGCAGCGCAAGCCCCCCTTATCAGGCGGCATGCACTCAGATCCACCTTATGAATGAACAAACCCAGACGCCGACTGTCACTTTTAATTTGATCGGGCAAACAGTGAATAAATGGGGGCTCGCTGGGAGCTAAGACTATTCTGGAATAGAGGAGCATGAGAAAAACCCTCATGCAAAGTGTAACATGAATTATGCCTCCGCCCCTTAAAGGCAGTCATTAGGGCACTTAATCATAAAATATTGCTCCGTGGATACCCAAGTCCTGCTGCACTAGAGCAAAATCTGCTCCCTCCCACGCTTCATCGCAGAGCTTGCATTTTTCACAGTATCGGACCTACTTAAAGGACAACGTCCCCATTTTTTTTACCCTCATCAGGTCATTTGTCATCCGTGAATAATTCCTAGAATCTCTCCTCTGCACACTTATGAATTATTTAAATTTAAAGTGTGAATTTTGTCGCAGATTACATAATGGAGTTGGGCTTGTCAGTGTCTGAAAAACCATCACATCTCATTCCATCTCTCCAACATTGTGCCACGCCAAGCTCCATTGTGTGTAGTGCAGAGGGGCAGCGTGCTGGTACGATGCAGCATCCCTTCAAGGAAGTCAAAGGGATTTCAAATGGCCTTTTCATCAAAAAGGGACCAAAAACGCTCCGTTGTCCCTTTTAAACTCCCACAGCACAAGAGCTCGGATTGTGTCAAGAGCTGCAGCACCTTTTGAGTTCAAAGTGACGTTGCGTAACCTACTTTTCTCCCTGACGGTGGAAAACATCATCTCTTCTCCCTCGATGTATGTATAATATCTCTGAGACACAATCAGCTTAAGTGAAGAGAAGCGATGCTCTGGCAATGCATTTCATCATAGTTTCGGAAACTTTTGACACATCAATTGTTCCTACCAATTAACGGCCATCACGGAAGTTGCACTTTACACCTAGTTGTCAGGATGTGATGTGTATACGCCTGTGAACGCATTTGTGAAATCCTTTAAACTGTCAGATGCGTCTGCAATAGGAGTTCAGTTCAAATCTCCACATGATCCACAAAATGCAGAACGATACAACACATAATAAATGTGCCGTGTGGATCATATTTCCGACTACAATTCCCGTTTTGGAGGTACTTTTCTTCCACAAAATGGTGTATTTTCACACCTCCATGCGCACACACAGACGCCTCCATCTATCTCGGTAATCGTTGAGACTTCCTGCTTCCTGTTATGGTTGCCGCTGTGCCTCAATGGTTGAATTCAGATTCTGTGATTGTTAATTAAAACGCATTCTCTCTTGTGAGAGGAGCGCCATGTTTAGCTGCACAGTCATCGTTGCAGTGCGGTGGTGGATTGATCATATCAAAGCAACTTCCTGTGCACTCCGCTCCAGGAACTTCCTGATTGCTAATACAGTTTGGAGAGCGGCACAAATGCTGGAGCACAGATGAGTGTTTGCCTTTGTCGCCTTGCAGCTGCTTCTTCTTTTGCTCAGAGGAAGATGTTTGGTGGAGATACTGAACATTTTTCTGGCACACATATTCCTGCTCACATTTCAGCCTGAGAAAATATTGCCGTATGATTGAAATGTCTATTACGGAAATTATTTAGCTGCTCCAGGTCGCATTTTAGAACAATATACTTCTTATCGGGGTAAATCATACAGTGGGGAGTTTTTCTTTTCATCCAAATGAAATTCACAAGTCAAATACAAAGCATTCCTCCACAAATTGCCGGTAGGAGTCAAACCCTCCCATCGAGAGACGACGGGCTCTTTATCTTTGCCTTTTGTAGCCTTTGATCGCAGCTCAGTCAGTCTGGCAAACAGCATTTTGTTGTCAGTTCATTATCATCGTGAAACATGACATGCAACATGCTTTAATATCTAAAAATAAAATGCTCCATACCCATTCCTATATCTGCATGTGGGCGTAAACGGTGTGAGTGACATCTCCAATTAGCTCTCAGATGCTGTGTTGGTCTCATTTGCATGAAGGTATCTTATGAGTTGCCTTTTGTATGCAGACAGTTTCAACACAAAGCTAATAATCTTGACATTTATGGCATTTTTTTGTCATTACTACAATAATTGTCTGTTTTTTGTTCTTTCGTCAAATAGTCTGTTGGCACAACCGAGTATTTTTGGTGATACAGCGTCCATAAAATGTCACCATGAGTCTACAACACAGTCTATATCTTCACCAGTCGTTAAAACAAAAATCGAGTTTCGCCACACACACACACACACACACACACACACGACAACTAGAACTCATGTTTCGCGCAAAATCTTATATTTATACATAAAATGAAAGACTTTGCGAGCTGATAGATAGATAGATAGATAGATAGATAGATAGATAGATAGATAGATAGATAGATAGATAGATAGATAGATAGATAGATAGATAGATAGATAGATCAATCAAGACGAGCTGCGGCGTTAATGCAGTGACTCTATTTCGGTTGAAAACGGGGTGAATGAATCTGCAGGCTTCAGCCTGGCGGGACTCCAAAATGTTGGGATTAATTGCCGCAGTGAGGGTGATTCAGCACCTGCACACGACTCAGCTACAGTTTTAGCACGCACCTGTCGTATGCAAGGATTTGCTATCAGGCACAAAATACCGTGTTAACCTGGTTTCATACGAGCCACATTCATGAGAAAGTTCCTGACTCGGTTTCTGGCATTTCAGCTAGAATCAACTATTTCCTGATTGTGAAGTAGTGGTGATAACAAGGTTAGACCTAACTGTGTTGACTTTACTTACAAAGCAGCAAATATGTCCCAATTCGGCGACATGTTGACTGAAGTTTGATCATTTTATGAACAGATGCACACCAATGATTTTCCCCACTGAAAAGCGTGCATCCTCCAGCCAAGCTCTAATGCAGCATAAGGCCACCTCCACAACCCCGTCACGACACATTCTGACGGATTTATTAAAGATAGAAATGACTAAAAACCAGACACACACGTACAAAAGTATCTAATTTCCTTCTGCCTGTAAAAGTCACACTGGGCAACATATCATCCAAGGTTTTTGAGTAGGATGTGTTCAGATGCCGAGATGCAACGACTTCTCCGGCTTCGTGCACTTTTGATGGTCCATGCGAGAGGGCAGGGCAACAAAATCTCCACAGTAAGCAACAAGAACCCACTTCCGTGCCCCTCCTTCCGCAGAGTGTGCAGGGCGACACCAAAACACCCCACGGGTAAGAAAATAACCTGGGAGCCGTGGATGAAAATGCCACTTATGCAGCGCAAGAGCCCCATGCAGTGTCATGAAAATAGAGCCCTCGGTAAGATGCTTTCAAACATGCTCCCAGGATGAATACAAGTCAGAGCTGGCTATGGTGAGTTGGAGAAAAACAAAAATTTGATGAACAAGATGCAGTTTTAAAAAGAAAAACATTGTTTTATAGATAGATTTACAGCGTCACAGTGCAGGTGTAGTACAACAGGACATGTTGTATTTGAGAAATGCATTTCTGTGGAACAGGCAGAAACAGAAAGAGGTTTCCTGGCTCCCTTAACTTCCAATTCAGCCTCGTCTTAGTTTTCACTCTTTCCATCCTGTGTAATGCTCGCGCTGGGTCACTCACTGCAGGCCACTCAATCACGCCTTTACTCGGCGTGATCTCCATGACGAATAGATGTGTTCCCGCCCGAGCTCCTTCTTAAACAAATGAATGTGTTCTCTGCAGTATCCCATCAGACCGGACTTGTTAGTTTTTTTTTGCTGAACCGAGTAAACCGCCTCGCGGTTTGTCACTGCATAGGATTACTGTACATCTCACTCCTCTGGCGTTAGGGATTTTTCAGGAAGACAGATTGATGCATCAGTTGCCCATTCTCTGCACTGCAAATAAGCTGCTTCTATGCCTAGTCTGCCTGGGGCACTTGTTTTTAGGAGATGAACCACACACCTAAGCGCCGTTCCTGTTAAATTTGTTATCTTGCCATTTTATTTCCCTAATGTTACACGGACAGAAAAAACACCTGAGTTTGTGAGAGGCTGCAGTGCTGTTGATAGCACAGTTTTAAAACTACTTCCTGCTTTGCTTGATTCTAAACATAGGGCATCTTAACATGTGAATAAACAACCTGTGCTGTAGTTTCTCTGGTGAGGACAATCTTAATATTTTCGTTCTATAACAAATAGGTTTTTGATACACTAAGAAACCATATGAAGATAAGAGTTTAATTTGATTCAAGCCTAACTATAGCTTTATATATCAAGTAGAACACTGTCTGTTTATATGAGAATAAACCACAAGGTACAGTGAGAAGGACACCATTTCCTAATTAACTCTAAATGAAGTACGAAACTATTAGTCAAAGGTGTTTATCAGCATTACGTATGTTCTATTCTACGTTTTCTCGATGCACCTGCAATATCAAAGAGGTCTCCTCCAAAGCTATGAGAAACTGCCATAGTGGAACTTATAAACTAGACTGCATCATTGCCTTTTCATGTATCAAATAGACCTTGAAATTGTATTTCCAGCGGGATATGTTATTGATAATATAGAGCCTTTGATTGTGTTGAGGTGGGGAAAGGAGGAGACCGGCTTAATGTAGTAAAAACAATCTCCATCATTGGGTCCTCTCAAGCTGTTCCTAAAAGGCCCATCTGTGTTGCAGCAGTACAAACACCGGGCCAATTGCAGGGGGGAGTCGAGGGAGTGCGCCGTCCCACTTGTTAGCAGAATGACCAAAATGCATCCGCCTTGTTAACCTGCCGTCCCCTCTCCGTCCCCTAGAAGCAGAGAGAGTGTCGGGGCAGAGGGGTTGTTCAGTTGAACGTCTAGTCCGCCTGATGCATTGATCCTTTATCTGACGGAGGTTTGTGCGAGGTTACATTCTATGGCCTCGACCACGACTCTGAAATATCAGTATAGCCGAAGGGCGTGTGTGCATATAGCGTTTCTCCTCTGGCAGAAAAGCGCTGGCAGGGCTTTATGAAAGAGCACTCCCGCTGCGCATGCTTTTGTTTCTAAGACAATATCTTCACAACATATCACCACTCTAACCGCCATTGTATATTAGACAAGCATCGCCCCTTTGCTTTTTTATTGTCTATTTGGGCTTCTGGGGATGGGACAATATAGGATGATGTCACAGACTGCTGTGAAAAACACTCACAATAAGTTGAACGAGGGGAATTTATTTTATCGGGACAATCGTGAAAATCCTGTAATGAGCGAGTTGAAAAAGCTGTTGAAGAACAGAGCCTGATTCAAAAATATAATGATGAACATTATCAAGGAAGGAAGAACGGACTCGCAACATATTGCTATTTTTTAATAAGTGAATAAGTCATCTATTATTTATGCAGGGGAACCTTATGATTTATGATTACCTTGTTTGAAATATTTTGTTTGCTTTTCATCCAAAAAGTTGCGTGTCCTATTTGTGATGCAATAATTTATTTATGATACAGTTTTAAGTATATTCCAATGACTATCGGGATAATATCATGAATCGCAAGTATTTTGGCGAGGATAATCGTGGGAATAAAATGTTCATATTGTCCCACACCGACTACTGTCCATTTGTTTGACATTGTTTTTGCATCACGAGCAACGACCGCCTGAAAATGAGCGACGGTGACGACGCCATTACTGCAAAGTTCAAAGATATTTAACTAGGAGCTCTCAGAGGTGGCGCTAACCGATAAATCTAATTTCCATCACTACTGCATTATGAACATTCCCGATAAACACATTGAAAAAGACTGACTGAAAGGCTATAAACACAACAACAAAAATCATTTTATATCGGGATGGCCATGGGGCTAAAGAGCGTAGTATTAATCATCACGCCGCAGCCTCTCCCCTGCTCTGTGTCGAAGCTGTGGAGGAGCTCCATACATACATACATACATACATACATACATACATACATACACACACACACACACACACATATCCATACAAATGCAATGAAGTATAAACAGCAGATCAGAGAGGCTGCCTTAGACAGTGAAGTGAATCCGTCTGACCCTGCCGTGTATTGATAAATCCATGGCGCTGTCCTTGGTGCTGAATTAGCAGACGGATTTGCGATTAGGACAAAATTAACAAATCAACTAATGACCACAAAGGTGTCACAAGTTTATTCTGGAAGAGCCGGGGATGTTCTTATCTGGGATGTGTGTACAGAGGGGCAGTTACCAACACAAAAACCTGACTGGATACAGTTGGACGACTGCACCAAGGTGTTGGCTCCTGCTAGGGCTAAATGCAGGTGTTGTGTTAAAAATAAAACTACAGGCATATCAATGCATTAGGGAACAATGAATCAGTGACATCAAAGCATGTGGTTTCCATTAGAGGTCTAATCCAAACCCCAGTTGACAGAATTGAGGATTTTAGCAGCGCTAGCTGGATGGCGATGCCGGATAGTCGGTCCAACGCTTTCATATTTCTGGACTGAAATCTATCAACACCATTGAATGGATTCCTATCCAGTTATGATAGACTTTGGTGACCACCGTATTTTTTCTCTAGTGCTACCACTTAACATTTTTGGTCTTGCCAGATGATGAGATCCTCTCAATGTGGCAAATTAAAGCATGTAGAGTTCAGCTTTTGAGGAACTTTGACCCACAAATTGACCAATAGCAAGCCATCTTCACAGTCCAAAAAGGAGGACGCTAACATAGCTTATTGCTGTGTTGCACAATTCGGTTGTATTTAACCTCCTTTGTTTGTTTTCCCTCTTCAATAATGTTGAATTGAACAAAATGGTGTGCAATGGTGGACAAAACGCCAGGAGGACGTAAACAGAAAGAAGCCCCGGGAGCTATTGTGACTACTGAGTGCTAGTGAGTTAGCCCGCTAGCTAAAGCAGTCAACTAGCCCTGCCAGGAGCCACCGCATTACCAAGCTTACAGACAAGACTATCACTTGTGACCGCCACCTTCGTCTTTTTTTAAATCACCTGTTTTTACACATATTCCATCTTGAATCCATACATAAAAAACGCTCATCTGTGGTGACAAAATGGCATATTGATTGACAGGAAATGAGATTGTGGCGTCACAGGATTTTCTAAATATTGCCAACATGTTTTTAATTCCTTGCAGTCAACACACAGCCTCTGCATACAGCAGCCGTCCTGCCACCGCTCTACAGAAAGACAAATAGATACGGCATCAAAAGCACCATGGTGTGACTGCCTTGACGTACCAGTGATTGCAGAGGAGTTGCAGGCACTCTTGCGATTGTATTGGAGAAGAGACGGTTTGTATTTGAAGGGAAAACAAGCTAATCTCCCAATTGTTGCCAGATGTATCCGTGTTTGCCAATTATCTTATTAAGTCAAAATCAAATAATGTGATATGAGCAGAACCGTGCCAACAACTACGATGATAAATGATCAAAATAACATGAAACTAAGCACTGGAGGCATACATTTTACTGTGTTAAAGGGGCAAGTAAAGTGTATCTGTGAAACATTATCGTCAAGCTAATCTTTGTGCTATTAAGCTCCATGTCCACTCCAGTTTTAATAGAAACCTCTTGGCATCAAAAGCAGCAGAGCAGGTGATGAATTGAGACGTCAAAGAGCCCAGCATTAGGTGAGTGTTTTGTTGATGCCTGGCAGCTTCAAGTAAAATAGCCATCGTTTAATAAATGACTTGATCTTTTTTTTTTTTTTTTTTTGCTGGCAGTGATCTGTCTGGCTCTTGGCGTCTACCTCTCCATCCGATAATGAGGTGCCTCCAATCTCGCCCGAGGGCTTTTTCTTTTTTAGCTGCTCTGCCAAATTTGCACTTCTGAACAACTTTTAATTATACTCTGTGGTATGAAAGAATTGGCAGGGCGGTTTGACAGTTAACAGCCATGTGCTTTGGCCCACATTTCTGCGATTATGTCCTTCATCTATATTCATTGTATGCATGTTAAGGTACACCATTGTTTAAAGACGCGTGTTTGACATTGTTAAAACAGGCGGATGCCGCTAATCTAGCTCTCATTTCCAAAGTATTGGCTGCTTATTAACTGAACATCAGTGGAGTCAATGACGAATAGCATATCAATAGAAAAAGAATGACTGATGATAGTCATTAAAGCTTCATGACAGGCTTTGTCATTAGATTTCTCCTATTGATTTTAGAGAGGTCGCTGAATATTAATTATGCCAAAGAAAACCTGATGATTAAATCATATACGGCCAAGCATAATAAAATTTGAATTTTAAGTATGTCAGGGAGATTAAATGCGGCACAGCAACTGGTGCAGAACACCCAGTGTCAAGACTCAAGAAGATATAGATATTAATGATATGGATAACCTTTCATGGTGAAGATATTGTGTGGTGAAATAGCTTTCATATGCCCTCAATTATGTCCACACTGCCCAGTCGTCACGAACAACTCGGCTGCCTTTCGGTCACATGGTGTTTTGCTGTTGAGCGCGCACTCACTGCCCATATGGCGGGTGATAGACGTTTGAGCGCGAACACCGCCTTCATAAACCCACGGATCATAAAACTTAAGATCCCCCCCCCCCCTAAAACGTGGCTGTGATTTAATTAAGACGGAAAAAAACTGCAGTCCGCCTCGGCACAAAGGGACATTGCTGCTGACTCCAGCGATTCCAGACCGTTTTACCGCACTAGCACAACATCGTTGTTTGTTGTTAAAGTCTGTAATTGTTTTTAACATTCGGGGGGGGGGGGGGGGGGGGGGATGGTAGGCTGAGTGGGTGTTGTTGATGCCGATGGTTAAACTGCGTCCTCTGAAATAACTTAGCAGCCTGGCTGCCATCATGCTCCGAATAATGAAAGCAAAAAGGCGATTTAAATTTGATGGTTAATCAATGATGGAGTGTTTACAGGAGCAACTGTGTACAGCACAACAAGGGAATAGTGATTATGGAAAATTGTTGTGTAAGAGGGAGTACAATGTGTTGTTTTTTTCATTTCTACAATGATATAATTAATTGTAAGACATTATTTTACATCCACCGTGGGTGATTGAGACAGCGTGTTAAAGCTGAACCGACTTGTTTTATTCTTCTCATTCATTCATTTGTTACACATAAGAGAACTGAAGCGTTATTTTTAAGCCACCATGTATTCAGAGTGTCCTCCACAGCTGAAAGTCTGGGAGGGGTCAGCCTGCCCAGAAGAGCTGCCCATCCGGGACACCATCATCATCCAACAGAATTAATGGAGCGTTTTAACGTTTGGCTAAATGTTGTTTCAGAGAGTGACATTTGGTTGTAGCCTGACAGAGATAAAACGATCAAATCTAAGGTTATTGAATATTTAATCAGATACACGTTTCATACACTGGCAATTTCAGTCTAACCATCTTCTTCTACCTGTGCGGACACGCCCACGCTGTCCTCTTATCCGACTCGGTATGCAGAACTATATCCAACGGTGGGAAGCGTCCTCCCTCCTCAGAGATCAACCGGGACGCTTCCATCCCTCTATTCTTGCCTCCTGCCGCGTCGCCGCCTCTTTATCTTTCCCCCGCAGCCACCCAGACAAGGCGATGGGCTGCGTCTGTTGACAAACGCTGCACTTGTTGCAGATAACAGAAACATGTAAACAGGAAGCCAGTGGGCCAGCCTGATGAATGTTTGAAATACTTAACATTCATTCGCCGTGTCATCGTATAGCGTGGATCCAGTCAACAGCAGCAGCCAAAGATTTCACACAAACGCGGCCGGATCGCAACAGTTTTCCCCCCCAACACCATCACAGGCTTAACGATGAGAAATAGCAAATGTGACAAGTTCGATTGTCAATTACTCGTTTGAGATGCATTCTAGTCAGACGCTGAATGACTGCAGCTGAAGATGCAACAGGGATTTCAACACATTCATCACACAGAAGGCAGACTTCGATGTTTATCTGATCCGTGATTAGTTTCGTTTCTCTGTGTGGGTGAGGGGGTGATAGACACAATTTAAAAAAATCAAGTAGTTTCTGGATCGAGGATTCCTCTTCCTTATTACCTCCAACGGATTACAGTGATCTGGTGAACATAAAAATCTGACATCTCTATTACATCTCCAACCACCTTGGAAGTCGGTGTAATTGATTTTAACTTGTCCGCATGCGTCCGGGATGTCAGTCACAGCAGTGGAAATGTTAATAAGCTCTTTGCTATTCCAAGAGAAAATCCCCTCGGTAGCCTTTACATCTCGTACAGATGTGTTGCTTTGTGTCTTGGTCACCAGGCAACACCGTGGCATGTCATTAAAAGGAAAAAGGGTAGCTGCGGTAGAAAAAATCGTCTGCCATTCACTGTTTGCATGAGATGGGAGACAGCGGCACCGCTACAGTTAAGAGCTTGCGAGCACATTGTATTGTTGATGCGAGACCGTGATTGTTGGTATATTACAGGAAGAATGACAGCCGTGCACATTAACCTTCATTAGTGGGTTTAAGGGGGCTAGTCGATTTAAATGGAGTAATTACTGGTGACACCGCGATGATTAACGGTAATGAATGTTACTAATGTGTGGCATCTGTCAAATGCATTTTAGGATCCGAGCAACCTTTCCTCTCCCGACTCTGACCGCCTCAACGACGAGTACACCTGAGTTTGCTACCTTGTCGCCAAGAAATGACATTTATGTATCTCGGCAGCGGATATGTTTTGAGAGACACATAATACCAACTGAATTAGTGCTTATTAGCCATAGCAGGCAGCTTTTTCTGCAAAACAAATCTCTAAAAACAACTGTAAAAAATGATTGCAGGTTTTAATATTGAACCGAAACCAGAAAGTGTCTCCAACTTGCGTACACACAACAAAAATAATAAAAAAAACTATGAGGGTAGAGAACTCGATGCTCATCGGGGCAGCTCTGTGGGGAATTTGGTGGCACGTTTCCTGCAACAAGCTCTTCTGGTCTCTAGCTGCTGTGAAAATGAATGAAGCTGCCTTCAAGTGCGCTGCAAATGTCAATATCATAAAAATGCTTTGACGAAACAACAATAAATGTGAAATATAGTCTACTCGCGCTCCATTGTGGGGTTGAACTTCACAACATGACGTCACACTAATGGGTCATTTAAGTGCAAATGGCTGCATGGCTTACCATGAAGGTAATTTCTGGGAAAGAGTTGGAATCTCATCATGCACAGTCAGCACATTATTATGTTTTTCCAGTTAGCCTTTTTTTCCCAACCCTGCCGTCTCTGGAGATTTGTTTTTATCTTCGTTTCATTCTCAACCGATCTCGAACTCTGCACCCGCTGCGGAGGGAACGACGTTAATGTCACATCGTATTCAGATATGCAAGCAAAAGAGGCGCGTGAATGCATTTTCCCAGTGATGCAATAGCGATGAAACAATCGCCAGCCGCGGCAGTGGTGGGTGGTTTGACAGTTATGTCCATATTGACGTATGGCGCCATTAAGAACAGAAGCTCTACTCTGCCCGAAGAGGCATGACAACAGTATCGCCACAGATCTGACAGGAGCACATCTCTCCAGCGTCATCTCTGACCTCTATATCTCTTAGCTCGAGATAGATGCATTTTTATGCCTGGCTTCAGGCTCTAATAGTCCATTGATTCATTCGCAATATGGCCCACAGTCAGCGAGGTCTCTGATTATTTATTTTTTCTTCTCGAAAACACTCTCTCTTCCCCCCCGCTCTCTCTCATCTGTCTTATTAAAATGTAATGGCAAACAAAACCCTAGTCTCCCTCTAATCTGATGGCGAAGACAAAAACAATTCTAAGGGATTCGTGGCGGCTTATAACCCGTGGCTTCACACGGAGGAAACACTCGGAGGTCTAAGATGAGATAGACCTCCAAATCAATCACTGCCGCCAGAGGATTCCTCGCATTAATGCCGGTGCTGATTGACTGACCTCAAATCTTCTCAGAGGCTGTCAAACAGAGCCATCTTTGACCACCTGCGTCGGCAGTGCAGCCGTTATGCCCGACTGATGTGAAGTTAGTGTGAAATGCAAGGTTGCCTACAGTAAAAAGAAGGTTCTTTGGGGTTATAATAACACAGAAGATATCATTTACCGAGCATTAATTGTGGTGTGGACACACTTCTGTGGAATATGTGACCATTTAAATGCCTATTTTAGATCCCTGTTAGAGAAACCAGCAGCCTCTGAACCCATCATATGGAATCATTTTCTACAAAAGGTTATTTTGGCATTTTTGTGGAATGTTATACCCGACTGGCTGATCTGAAACAAATTGATTTTTCAAGACTTTACTTGTGCAGCTGGCAGTGAAGTTTGGCCCCTCTGCATTCTGGGAGGGAGATAGCTGACCACGTTGTTTGGGGGCGGTGCCCCGGCAGTCCTGCAATGACAGATGAGGGAACCTGTGTCCTTAAGGCCCATCTATCGCTGTGGCAGCTCACAGGAGGGTGGAAAAAAAATAAAAAGTTAACTTAATTGAACGCTTTAATTCTGCAGACAGGAAAGGTTAGAATAGATGTGGCAGCGCCGGCTTCAACGCCTGCCCTTTATATAGAGTCAGCAGAGATGCAATGAGGAGAGGAATCTCATCATTTAGCTTCACGGGCACTAGCTGCTGTGGAGGGAAAGCAAAGTCAATATTTGGAAAAATGGGGTCATTGATTGATGATTATTGCATTTTGTTAATTAAGTATTTATTGGTTTTTTTTCCCCTTTACAAAAGTCTTAAATGCATGGCTGCTTTGCACAACGTTCCTCCGTCTCTTTATAGATCAGTTACTTATTCAACAAAAGTTGAAGCTACAATTAATCTGATACCATAGAAAATAAAATACTCCCAAAAACGTTATTTCTTCCACAAAAATAGGAAATTGTGAACTAGAGATCAGAGTCCATGCCAGTCTTGTAGCGTGCTGCTGTATAGGAGGTATAATGTTGATCAAGTTCACCATTGGTTTGCATGTCAGGATGCTAACGGCTGCTAATTAGCGCTAAACACAAAGTACAGCAGACGCTGAACAGACTAAATGTACTTCTGACCTGATAATGCCCCGAGACTCTAGAGAGTAAGCCCTGAGAAGGTAATCAAAGTCATCGTCTGGAGCTGGTTTTTCAAAATGATCCGACAGGATTGGACTAAATCTTGATCTGATTATTGAGCATTTTAAAGCAGAGCCCAATATTCCTGATCCGGGACATTTGGTAATGAAGTCCAACCCTTAATCCGGATTAAAGGTTTAATGCAGAAATCTGAATCATTTTGATGAAAATTCAGGATCATTTGTATCCCACCTTAGAGGTGGATTGGACTTAGACTTCAAGAATCAGGGAATCACCAAAGTCAGCAGGACACATCCTCTGGGAAGCACGAATGTCTGTATACGAGTCTGCTAATCCATTGTGTAGATGTATGTATGTATGTATGTATATATATATATATATATATATATCTGAAACGTTAAACTGTATCAGAATCCGTTTATTGCCATTGTATGTTGAACAGACAAGGAATTTGACATGACGGGAGGTGCGCAACAACAAACAATGCAAAGTAGAAACAAATTAAATTTACAGAAAATATAAGATAAAGTAAAATGTAAATAAAGTGAAATAGAAGATAAAGTGAAATATAAAATAAAGTGAAGTCGAGTGCACAAGCGGCCAGATAACAGGACTATAAACCAGTGAGATGTAGGTGTAGTGTGAAAGTGTCGAGTGTGATAGAAGGGATGTGCGGGGGAGTGACCGGTGGGACTTTGTCCTGGGGATGACAGTCAGTGGGTCCCGGGCTCTGTTAATGAGCCCGACTGCCGACGGGAAGAAACTGTTCATGTGTCGTGAGGTCTTGGTCCTGATGGACCTCAGCCTCCTACCAGATGGAAGGGGCACAAACTGTTTATGTCCAGGGTGAGAGGAGTCAGCTACAATCCTTCTTGCTCGCTTCAGGGTTCTTGAAGAGAACAAGTCCTGGAGGGACGGCAGATTGCAGCCACTCACCCTCTCAGCAGAGTGAATGATGCGCTGCAGTCTGCCCTTGTCCTTGGCTGTGGCTGCAGCGTACCAGACCGTGATGGAGGAGCAGAGGATGGACTCGATGATGGCTGTGTAGAAATGCACCAGCATTGTCTTTGGCAGGTTGAATTTCTTCAGCTGCCTCAGGAGGTACATCCTCTGCTGAGCCTTCTTGGTGATAGAGCTGATGTTGAGCTCCCACTTGAGGTCCTGGGATATGATGGAGCCCAGGAAGCGGAAGGACTCCACCACGTCGACGGGGGAGTCACACAGGGTGATGGGGCAGGTGGGGCTGCGTTCTTCCTGAAATCCACAACCATCTTCTTCTTTAGAGCGTTGAGCTCCAGGTTGTTCAACCTGCACCAGGTCACCAGATGGTCAGTCTCCCACCTGTAGGCGGACTCATTCCCACTAGAGATTACTCCAATGAGGGTGGTGTCATCCGCGAAATTCAGGAGCTTGACGGACTGGTGACTGGAGAGTCCAGATGCTGGAGGATGAAGTGAAGGGCCATGTTGACTGCGTCATCCACAGATCTGTTGGCTCTGTAAGCGAACTGCAGGGGGTCCAGGAGTGGGTCGGTGAGGGTTTTTAAGTGGGACAGGACAAGGCGCTCAAAGGACTTCATGACCACAGAGGTTAGGGCGACGGGCCTGTAGTCACTAAGTCCTGTGATCCTTGGTTTTTTTAGGGACAGGGATGATGGTGGAGACCTTGAAGCATGCTGGAACGTGACAAGTCTCCAGGGAGGTGTTGAAAATGTCTGTAAACAACGGAGACAGCTGGTCAGCACAGTACTTCAGGGTGGAGGGGGAGATAAAGTCTGGGCCGGCTGCTTTGCGGGGGTTCTGTTTTTTAAAAAGCCTGTTTACATCTCTCTGGAATGGGTGGTACAGAGGCATGGGCCCCTGCTGAGCTGGAGGAGGGGGGGCTGGTGGACTGGTGATGGCTGATGGGGCTGAGGGGGATGGAGTCAGGACCGTCCCATTGTTTTTCAAAGCGGCAGCTTGGCAGTAGGCGACACTAAACACCGTCGGACCATTTTTCTCCAAAACACGACTGCTGTGTTGTTGACATCGCTGCTTGGTGAATAACAGGTTCCCTATTACACGACAACCAACACATTTGTTTTCCAAAACGTAGACTTCATGGGAGGGGGAGTTTGATGCCAACCGTGACAGCCACACACAGTAATAATTCCAGCCTGCACACGAGGCAAATAAACAAAAATAGATCAAGATTTCTACAAAGTCACAGCTGATGTTTTTGAAATGCAGATGGTTGCGAATGGCAACGTGGCGACGGGTGCTGCAGTAAAAAGCCCTTTGAGGGTTTACGTCTCATCCAAGAGCTGTTATTGCTGATTATTTTATAATTGTTAAGCAGTCACAGGAAATTGTGGTTTTTTTTTCTTCCTTTTCGTCTTTTAATTTAATATTGACACGTTTAAATATAATGTAGACATCACGCCCTGTGACACCCTTCACTGCCCACTTCTAAAGACCTGTTCAGCATAATCCGCTCACAATCACTGCTTAGTATAAACCCTGTCCAACGGACCGGACGCAACGCTTTACTGGATGATACTTAGCAGTGTCCACACAAAGGACAGGGCCAAAGTAATGGATGTATTCCAGTAGGCCATGCATCCAGGGCTTTGTGCGAGTGTTCTGCTGTGCAGGACCCCTGTGAGGAGAAAGGTTAATTGCCGTCCCTGTGAACCAGTCAGAGATGGTTAAGTTGGCCTGACACGCCCACGGCAGACTCTTCCCCCGAGGCTAGGTCTGAATTAGAAGAGAGAAAAAACAACAATAAAGAGCTGTGGGATGAGACGTTGCACACGTTTACCCTTCATGCCGAGGCTGCTCACTTGTCTCCTTCTATATACATGAAGTAAGACAAGGTCAACAATGTTTTAAATCACAGAGGTACACCGCCCTGAAGACATGTGACCATTTAACACAACATCCTGCATGAGAGGAGATTTCCATTCATGAGAACACATGAACTTAAACACAATCTCCCCCCCCCCCCCCCCAACCACCTCGACAGAAATGTGATCCCCTTGACGTCGCCTGCCTCAGCCATAAATTGCACATGGCCTGTTGTGCCTCTAGCAGGAGTTATAGTTGTCAAAATGCTTATTAAAAAAACAAAAAAACAAGGTTGTCTGTTGGTTGGAAAGTGGAAACGAATGGCAGACTCCTGTGTTTTGGTGCCATGTTTTATTGGTTCATTCATCCACCCCAACTTAATCTGTACATTTATTTTGTCACTCTAACGTGACACGACTTCCTTCTTTTGTCACTTCAATGTCAAGGTTAAACTAAATGACCTGCTCTGCTTGAGAGGACCCTCAACGTCCTGTAAGCAAGTACAGAAAAAAAGATCAAGATAAGCAGCAGCGCCCTCGTTAACACAGTTAGTTAAGTACGGGTTTTATGTGCAGGAATGATACAGCATGTACATCATTCTCAGCATACCAGGCTCCACTTAGAGGCCCTACTGTGTGTCACAGGACAAATAAACTGGCATCCATCTCAAGATTTTGTCGGCTTATACATCTGATTGTTATGTAACAAAATCTATGGACACAAGAGCAGAATTTATATATATATATATATATATATATATATATATATATATATATATATATATATATATATATATATATATATATATATATATATATATATATATATATATATATCCTGCGGTCTAAAGCTGAAAGTAGCTTTAGTTTTTTTATTATCAGTCTGGCTGCCAGCGGCAGGAATTACTGCTCTCCCTCCGAGGCATGCTGCCCAAGGCAAATTAGGTCCCCGGGACAGTGTTATGGAACACAACAGACTCAATGCGTCCATCCCTGTAGACGTCTACCGTACTCCATACCCAAATTGCAATAGTGCAGCCACAGCAAGAGATGGACCTGTTGCCAAAGCCAGTGCAGAGCGCTTACATGACACCTCAGTGTTTTATAAACAAAAGTAAAAAGTAGGAACAGGAAGAAGCACATTCACCTGGGGCTGACTGGGACACCACCTTCCCAGCAGACGCTGCACTGCCAGTGGCATTTTCCCTTCCTAATCAATTCTTCTTCCTCTCATGTGGCCAGAAGCAGGTTAATACTCCTCTGGGTTCCCCGAGTGTGTGTTTTTTGAATGTAGAACGGAGGCTTTAACACGGTGGATAATTTATAGTGTACAGTGAAAAAAAAGAAAATAGGGCAGTAAATTTAAAGGACAACGTAGTCGGCCATTTATCAAAAGGTACAGCCGACTTCTCTGCCAGACTTTCCATTAATGTTCGCCTGAAGCGCAGTCCTGTCGAGGAGCTCGTCGGGTATTAAGCCTTAAAATTGTTTAGGTTTTGGAGCCGTGCTGAGGGTTATAATTACTAAGGCATCATCTCCACAGGAGGCAGATGGGAAATAAGTGAAGGTTAAACGGGTTTCCACATGTCTGCGCTTCAGCTAAAGAGGATCAAGACCAAAATAACCCGAATATGAAGATGATTTTAGATAAAGTTATTCTACGTGCTCAAATACTAATCACTTGCCAACATTGCTGAGTGAATGCCAATCACCCTATGTAACAAAGACACTCTGGTGCTTTGTTATGGAAATATCAGTGCCTTTTCTTTTGGGATCGTTTCTCTCTGCACCTCTGTTTTACATAATCCACCAGCTAATTCCTGGCATCGGGGTTTAGGCGGTCCCTTCCACTGAAAGGAGACCACTTACTGTAATGACATCATGTGCAGACATAATCTAAAACACCGAGCGCAGCACAGCCCTAATATAAACAATCTGGATGGAAATAAAACCTCAAATAGTTCTCAGCTGCAATAAAAGCCGTGTTGTTCCCAGTGTTTGCATTGGTTAGAACGCTCCGTATCAAAGAACTTACCGTCACATTATGTCAAAGTTATCCCCTGAAAAAAAGAATATGAAAGCTTTTGCTTCCAGAATTAATTTGTTTGCAGTCGTGGATTATAACTTCGGATGACTGAACTTTTCAGCGGTGAATGCTAATGACATAAACACATTAAAGCCTCTGGATCCTTGGCTTGAAATAGTCAATAAATATACAATAGCAAAGTCAAGCATACAGAAAAATCTGACTGAAATATAGACGATTAGAAAGCTTGTTGAAACAGCTGATTCGGCTGCTCAAACCATTTAAACCACGTACACTTTGACTGATATCGATTTCTTTTCCAGGTGAGATGTTGATTAGAAAGAATAATCGACGAACAAACTATACCACCTGCAGTATGCCGCTCATCGTTTCAGCATTTTCCATTCCCTGACATGGAATGATTAGCACCAGCTTTTGTTATATCTGCAGAGATTTGCATTTTTATTGATCTATACCTCCCAGACTACGTTGTGTGCGTTTACTTTAGGCACTAGAGATGCACCGATTGCAGATTAATTCGACCTCCTCGGTAAATCAGCGGATTGGACCAGGTCGGAAAAGGCGGCAATTGAGAGACGTTTTGAACACTCACGCACAAAGAACAGCAGCGTAACTTTATTGATTACTTGAAAAGGAAAAAGTTGACGAGTTTATAACTAGTTTTTTTATACTTGTGCTGGTTAAATGTCCCACGACATTTGCTGCAGTTACTGAAAGCAGCCGCTCTAATCAAAAGTCAATAGTTGGAGAAAACACATCAATGCAATCCATATTTTGAAAAGCAACACAGCCTACAGGGACTAGTGGAGGGGGAGTGACACGTCCATGCGAGTGCGGTTCTCTAAATCGGGGAACATAATGAATTTGGGTGGGTGGCGAGTGGAAGACTTATTTGTGCACGCAGATTCACATGGCCTTAGCAACAAACCTTAAATCTCTGATATGCATATTTGAGCCCAAATTACATAATTAACAGCCAATACTGGATTTGCCCTCCCACGGGCTAAATCTCCAAATATTGTTGCTTCATTTGAATCATCTATAGATCTAGAATCATCTAGAGACCCACATGGCAGTTGGTGGATATGAAGTCACAGGAAACGCTGACACTCACAAACTTGTTAACACAAATCTGTGGTGTGAATTATAGTCGCTTTTATTTTTTTAAAGCAACGCGGAATAATGTTAACATGATACATTATAAAGTTGAACTGCGATACACTACATGATTATTAGGAAGAAACAAATGGGACCCCTAGTTCAGCCGAGACATTACTTTGTTGCTACAAATGGTAATCACATGCAGTTGTACTTGGCTGTGTTAATCTGTTCTCAGTATGTTAAAGAAACCCGCGTGTGCAAACATGACAGACTGGCTCTGAGCAGTCTAAAGAAATGCATATAACCTTATTATAATGAGTATAGCGCACACAGGCCTAATGTTGGTGATATTGCATGAATGTAGACTGAAATAGTATGAGTTCATGAATACTAATGCATGTGGAGAAGTGTATAGCTTAGACGCAGTGGTGGATATTTTACAATTACACTTTATGACCACATATAACATCTAGGCTGCCAGGACTACTGCATAGATTTATGTAGAAGAAGCAATATGGTAAATTCTGAAAACTCACCAGAATCAGATTCAGGAGGCGACATGTGAGGAAACTCCCTCTGTGCACTTAAGAAAAAAGGCCACTCTCTTGACAGGAGCCCAGACATGCACCACTGTTAAAACGGGGTCCCTTTAGGGCCAACCATTGTCTTGCAAATACACTTTCATGAAGGAGTGTGTGTTTAAGTCCATGCACTTTGTCACTGATGTGAAATGGAAAGACACTTTCCGTCCCTTCACTTTGGCCTCACATGACCGTGGAGAGTTACAGTTTACAGCAGAAGGATGGAATGAAAGGAGCAGTTTACCGTCCACATTATAGTCCCGCTGGAGTCCTGCGCTGTCACATGACATTCACCAATAGATAGTCAGTGTTTTCTGGGAGTCATTGCGATGTCAATTCCGGATTAGTAAAATACCTTTTAAAGAGTTTAACTAGCAGCGTGGATCTAATGATTAGGTCTTCAGGTCTGTTGGTCTATCACGTTGATCTTTTGATCAGAAGGTTGGTGGTTCGATCCCCGGCGAGACACTGAACCCCACGTTGCTCCCCAGGCGCTTCACAGCAGCCCATTGCTCCTATGGAAGAACCTTGATTACAAGTAAAAATCCTTCATGCAAGTAAAATTACAAGTATTAGCATCAAAATATACTTAAAGTACCAAAATGTATGCATTATGCAGAATTGCCCATTTCAGAATAATATATATTATATGACTAGAATATAATTAATGACGCATTGATGTTCTGTGTGCATCCTCAATGTCCATTTATTTAATTACATATTTAAATCATAATATAAGAGAATAGTTTTTCTTCAATAAAATGCCTTAAATAATCAAATTGAGCTTTTTTTCTTTTTATCCAGTTGATAAATAAAAGTAATAGAGATAAATGAACTATCAAAATTGACTTTAGTTGCAGCCCTCGAGCTAATTAGCAAATGTTAGCACGCTAAACTAAGATGGAGAACATGGTCCATGTTAAACCTGCTAAACATCAGCATGTTAGCAGTTGTTAGCATGTTAGCATGTTGACGTCTAACAGGGCTTCTGTGGCTGTGACTGGTTTGTACATATTAAACCTGTATTCGTTTTTTTTAAACTGTTTTTGGACGCCGTGATTCAGTAAACGATCATTTACATAACCTTTTAAAATGCAAGCGCTCCGTTTGTGTGTGTAATTTCACTCTAAAAGGGAATTCTTAATTGTCTTAGTTGCTCTTCTCTCCACTCTCCTTGGCATAAAGTCGCAATTCCTACGAGCGTTTGGCATGAATGTGAAGTACTCCGATGTTCCCTGTGGTATCCTGACACTGAGCATTGTGACTATTACGCAAACTAACAGTGGGAGAGCAACCAAAGTGAAGCCTCAAGAACATGAGGCTTTGCGTCACTACAACTTTGAATTATAGCCTCTCGCTACAGTTCTGTCAGCTCCACTTTGAAGTAGAGAAGCCTCTGGTTTGCATCACATACCAGTTCAGACTTAATTGTAAGGACCCGAACAAAAACCACAACGCATTTCTGAGACACTTTTATGTGCGAGCTGGCATTTCCGGTGAACCAAACAGGATGAAAAGAATGTGTCTGGTACAACGGTTAACTAATTCAACTTTAATGGGAATAGTATTTGCTGCAAACAACAGGGCTGGGTGAAAAAGATAAAAGAACGGCTGCTGCAGACACATCACTCATCTAGTGCACAGTGATTCCTCTCACTGAGTAATAAGATACTCACTCATTTGCACATTTGATGCTGATGTTGTGTTTGTTTACGGTAATGAGCACTTGTAATTGGATTTTAATTCATTACGCAAGAAATGGGCGATTGGTGGAAAAGATTTTTGCTGTGTTTGTGTCAGTGGAGGCATCAATCTTCATGTCGGGGGGGTTTCTCGCGCTGAAAGGTGTCTCTGGTTTCCAGCGTGGCGCCCCGAACTAATGTGATTCCGGCAAACGCAACACCTCCTTAAAGAGCTGTTTAGGGTTTGTCTGTGGCTCAGTTCAATCAAATTAAATTGTCCGGCTCTCACTTTAAGTATCTCCCACTTTGCGCTGCAATTCATGCATCATTTGTATGTGCGAGGAATCCTCTCCGCCGCCCCAAATCGATGTAGCCACACGGCTTCCAGCGGCGGTTAGATGAATATCTCTCACTCCTCCCCTCCGCCGCCGCACCGCTGGAGAGTTTCAGCAACATCAGTGGAGGACGACCAGGAGAGGCGCATTGTGCCGTGCAAATTAAAACCATTGTCTGCGGCTCCTCTCGTCGCAAAAGAAAATTGTATTTGGACGTACTGGCACAATCTAGACTGAGATAACCAACGTGAGTTGCCAGTTATGTTGAGAACACTTGGTACGGTCTGACATTTGAGAGAACGGAGTGGGTTCTCATTTGAATTATGTGATCGGCATTTTAAAAGAAATGAACAGAGAATTTAAAGTCTGACAGTGCAGCCACAGTTTGTTCTGCCTTTATTTATTCAGATCGGACCAATGAAAGTTTTCAAAAGGAATAGTTTGATCATTTTGAAAGGGCATTTATTCAATTTATAGTCGAGAGTTAGATGAGAAGATACCACTCTCACAACATGAAGCTGGGGCCAGTCGTTGGTTAGCTTAGCATAAAGGATGATATTAAATACAGTGACCTATGCTCACTGTACTTCCTCTTGGTTGCGTAATCGGTATAAAACCAAAGTGTACAAATGCCAAGTTGTGGTTTTACAGGAGTTGTCTTTTATATTACTGAGCCAGCAGCAGTTACCAGTCTTTGTTCTTGGCTAACCGGCTGCAGGCTTCATATTGAACACACGTGTACGACAGAGGGATCAATCTGCTGATCAGACGCATTTCTCAAAACATCAAACCATTGCTGTAAGAAGAATATCTTGCTGCACAGATTAGAAAACCTTGCACTACTCATAATATCTAGACTAGAACCCATTTCTTTAGTCAGAGCTATTTTTAATAGCATCATTTTTTTCAGAACTAGTTTTTGTTCCCCCACTCAGTCTTTCCTTGATAACGGATACATGGATGATGGATTGGTAAAAGCTTTTCTACGAGTGTATTCTGAGTCAGAATTGATAGTAAACGAGTTTCTTTAGTATCCTTTGTCAGGTTTCCTGGCATTTTAACCTCTTCTTGTGATCATTTTCTGGACATTTCTGTTTAAAAAGGAAAACCCAAAAACAGCGCCTGAATAATCTTCAGATGTATAAACACCAGTCGCCTGCAGCGACGGCAAATTTGTGCCTGAAACATTCGGAGTGCTGCATGACAAGACGTCAATATCTAATGAATACACGTTGCTGCAATCATCGCCTGGACGGCTACAGCTGACACAATAATTTGATTTAAAGTACACGGTTATTGAATGCTTACTGATTGCACAGCTTTGTTGATTTCTCTTTACTATACATGTGCATTTAGGGTCATGACTTAAAAGCAGAATACTCCAATCAGACGATGTACTTCAATCCTTTAATGTTTAAGTATCAGAGAAAAAAGATCTTTGTTCTGGCTTGAAAAGAAAGTCGATATTCCAGCGCAGGTTGAATTTTCCTCAAAGCACGCGTGTCGGGGCTAAAATGCAGCAGTGTACCCCTTTAACACACCTCTAGAATCTTGTTTCCATGTGGGAATCAGCTTATTTAGAAAACCTCACGTAGATCAGAGCTCCTGAAGGCTTTCACACACACACAAAAGATATGCAATGCTTTTGCCGCCTTCCCCCCCCCCCCCCCCAGAGAACACAATGGTCGGAACTCCCATCCTCTTAACAAGAGTGAGCCGAGGCTTCCGAGTGCAATATCAAAAACCGGCAGCTCGCACTCCCCGGCTCGGGTTGCCATGGCGATAACGGTGGAATCTACAGCCTCTCCTGTCGCCGCGTCGTTCATTCCGGTTATTTTAGCGCGCGAGGTAGAGCTCGTCGGCGATGAGCTGCAGAGACGGAATTAAATTCTAATGACGAAAGTGTTCACTCACTACATTCAGCGTGATTGAAAGATACAGAGAGTGTGTGTGGGGGGGGGGGGGGGGGGGGTGATCCATCAATCACCTTCATATCTTCTCATTATGCCCCATGCCACAGTCATTGCAAGCACAAAACCCCACACCGTATTACCTCAAACAGTTACGGTTGCTACTGGAAGTATTGAGAAAATGTTGAAATTACTTTACGTATATTGGGAACAAAATCATTGACCCCATTAGAAGTCCTGCACCGTACCATCGACACACTTTCCTTCAGCACAGACCGTGAAAATAACATCAGCAGGACGGAGGGTACCGGATGTTTATGATCTCCAGAGTCCTTTTTCTAAAACAGACACCCTGTTCCATGTTGTCATGAGGATATATACACAGTGCTTTCCATTCATTGATTTATTTGTGGCTCCACAATATCAACATCGACCGCCACATATTGATTTTCTCTTTTTTTTTTTTTTGGCAGATGCTATTAGAGCCCAGGTGTCAGAAGCCAACAATATTATTTGCACCCGGGTGGAACAGCCGATGTGGCCATTTACACCCAGGTGTGTGTAGCGTGGCCGAGACAAGCACCCAGGTATCCGTAGCAACGCTATGATCACCCACATTAGATACTGTATGTGTATATGTAGCCTGCTGGAGGATACGCATGTTTTTCCTAAACGTAACTAAGCAGTTTTCTTGCATATATAACCAAACTGTTATTGACAACGGAAAACAAACGGTCAACTTAGTGTAAAAATATGTTCCTCCCAGGATTCATACTCCCGTCTCCTGGGTCCCTGAGTTTGACCCATACATCCACCACAACCTATTCCCTACACATACTTTGTTGCTCTATACAGAACTACTACAACAACTATTACTACTTGAATCAAAGCCTCACGACTAGCTAACTATTGCTAAATGAAGTAGCATGAACTCAACCTGGCCGAGTGTAAATAGTGGGATAATAACTGCCATATGACTATTCTCACCCGGGTGTAAATTGGCATTTTGTTTCTTCCTTTTTAAACTTAATTTTATTGTAGAGCTGCTCACAGCGCATCGATCCGCATGCTAAGTTCTTGTGTCTTGCTCGCCACCCGCTGAATAAAGTGAGGGGGGGGGGGGGGGGGGCCCAAAGTTTGCATCAACTTCAGCCCAGGCTCAATTAAAGTGGGCTGACCTTTAAGGTGTCTCACTCAATTAAGTATGTACTGAAGATTTGATTGCTTAATTTGACTACATCAACACTGATTGGACGTGCAAATAAAAAAGGTGGTGAATTGTCCCTTTGACATTTAAACTGCATGTTCTTCTCAGCACTATACGGTTCCTATGCATGGGAGGAAGAGCCCCAAACAGTATGCTCGGAGAACAAGGAATGCTCATAAATGTTCAATCAGCAAACACAAAAGTTAAATAAAAAAATAAATCCAGCTGCACGGGAGATGTATGGTGGGTCTGCACATTGTTCTACTTAGCCTCAAGTCTTTGCCCCAAGCAGCAGCGGAGGAAGTATTAATATTCTGTACTTGAGTTAAAGTCGTAAAAATACTGCATTTTATACTGAAAGTAGTCGACAAATACCTGTCTGAGAACATTGTCTACACTTTCCCTATCATTTGTATATTTATTTATTTAGAAGTATAAAAAGGCATGTTCAAGTCAAATCTAAATAACTGAAATGTGTACTTGTGTATGGTACTTCAGTAAATGTACTGTCCACCACTGAGATGCTTGGAAAATAAACAAGTGCACGACGTCAACAAGACAGGTATGGTGCACATTTCACAGTGACACGCTCTAATAGGGATCAGTCACAGTGCACATTTCAACATTTGTTTATGTAAAGCAAGAGGAAAATACAGTAACAAATCCAAAATGTGCTACCAATAAATTCTTCACATGTCATAGTCTTTATTAATAAAATCACCTTTTCTCAGCCAAGAACCCTTTCTGTGACGCTCTTGCCATCGAAGAGTACTCTTCTCTCTCTCTCCTTTCAAAAGACCTTACGGATGATTCAAATACAAGCCGAGTGCAAACCTCAGTCGATACTCAGACAGTCAGCTGTTGGTACAGCACTGCGATTAGCAGCAATCCAGAAATTACAGAAGTGGACTGTTGTCATTTACGGAAAGCCACAACAAATTCTGAGAGGTAATTCCATAAAAGAGATAGTACTCCATTACTGATATCATGGATCAAAGGCAATGAATAAATTATTAATGTATGACCCGTATCTTCGGAGACTGCACTCTCACAATGGCCAGCGAGGAGGCTTGAAGATCAAGCACGCTTGGCTCCCTGGGCGCTCTTGAATCATCAGGCCTGATAAAGACCTGCATTGGGCCTCATTGGAATTTTAAAACCGCCAAGCGCCACAACCATAAACAAGGACTGTGCTACTTTTAGAAGGTGGCAGTGGAGACATAGCATGAGCCATGACTCCAGGGTCCACCACTAACGGGCCACCAGTCCCGATTCTCCTCAATGATCTTCAACCGGCGCTCCCAGTTGGGAGGCAGCGAAAGAGCATTTCCCTCCGTGAAGCGTCACAATACTCCATCACAGCATTCTTACTTCAAAAGTTGGGCGCTAGCATGTAGAATATGAATGCTTGACAGAAAAACAAAAATAAAACGCTGCACTTTTGATACAAGGTGTAACATTGTGATAGCAAAGAGAGGCGAACAAAGATACGGCAAAACGTGACAATCTCCATACGCAGCTGCCACCTTGACTGTGTGGGATTAATGAGAAATAAATAAATAAAGTCGGATGTTTCGCTTGCAGCCTCACCCCAAGGGACGTTATCAGTGCGACAGGCCTGGCTTCATGTCGCTCTGAAATGTCAGACACCGGTGCCGTGGTCCATTCTTCATGATTCGAGACACCAATCAGGTTTGCACAGTACCTGCCAACTTCATACTCTTCCTCCGGAAAAAAAAACCAAAAACGCATAATGGGCGGAGAGCGGATCGCTGCTTGCGGAGGATAAAAGGAGATGGAGTGCAAGTTTTCGGAGCAGACATGAATATCGGGGAAATTGCCACCATCTCGGTGCAAAGAGGGGGCAGATGCAAAGGCTAGCGCTGTCACATGCTTCTTCTGGTCTGCCTCCTCTGTCTGACATGATCTACTTTCACAGCCAGTTCTTTGTGGTTGGAGTGTATAAACAGATACAATGATGCTAAGTGTGTGGCACGCATTCGTGCCATCGTCGGTGACGAGGGCCGTCATAAATTGACTGAAACTAGCGGATGAAACATGGGGTTTTCCGAGAGCTTTAATCATTCTATTTTGTCAAGATTGAGGCGCATCCCGTCTCTCTTCCTCCTGCCGGCTCCATGGCTCGCCTCTAATTCAGGCCCATCGAAGGAAGTGCTCTCGGTTGCTATTTCCGACATGCTAAGCAGAGAGGCCGTGGCAGCAAGCCTCTCTGGTTGAGAACCAGTTGGAGGAAATGTTCTCAAGAGTGTCGTCAAAGAGGAGGAATGACCAATTGGAGCCTTAAATCTTAAATTGCTGGGATGACATGTCCTTCGCTCACACCCACATGATAACCTATATGCTCCCGGAGGATGTGCAGAGTGGTGAGAGTGTCAAACCCAGGTGGCAAGGTGACCTAGTGATCAAATGTATAAATCAGGAAACTTAAAAAAAAGGAGCCCTGCTAGCAAAGTTTAAAGATTGGCACCTTCCTTGACTCCCAAATTGTTGTTTTAATAAAAGGGGGTAACACTAGTTATTAAAGTTGTTTAAGAGGTTCTCACGATTTAGTATCACCCTTCCATAAATATGGGGGACTGACAAGAGCCAGGATTAAAAGAAGAATGTTTAAAATTGATGCAGAGGCAGAGATATCCTGACTTTGAGTCCCTAGTTTGGACTTCGTAAAATGCTGGATAGCCTACTTTACTCATGTAATTCAGACTGGTGACTGGTTAAAGGAATAGTTGGACATTTTGGGAAATACACAGATTTGCGTTCGTGCCGAGAGTTAAGAAGATCGATACCACCCTTACATAGGATGAACATGAAGCTACCGCCAGCAGTCAGTTAGCTTAGCTTAGCACAAAGACTGGAAGCAGGGGGAAACAGCTAGCCTTGCTCTTTCTGCCTTTAGCAGCTCTAAAGCTCACGAATCAACACGTTACATCGTCTCTGTTTAATCCCGTCACGGTGTTTGCTGGTGGTTCTGTGCCGTGCTTGAATCGGGCCCATGCAGTCGCCTCCTTGGGTCTCCATTGCTTTGGTAGATTGAAGAAAACCAGCCATTAAACTGACTTCTTCTTCAATCCCCCTCATCTTTCAAACTACACAGCCGCCGGTTTATCATTTGAGAAAACAAACAAAACACTTCAATCATTCAGCTTGAAGAAGTGAGACCCACCCTGCTGAAGTGCTCTTCAGCAAGGCATTCAATTCCCTGGTAGGTCCAGGGCTGCTGTTATGTAGTTGACCATCATCTCAGCTCTCCCTGGAGGACAAAGCGTCTGACTTTCTCTGCAACAACGAGTTCATCTGACAAGGCGTATCCAGCTCAACTGACTCAGCTGTTTGAAAAGCAGCGTTACCCATCGGGACGTTTATCCTTACTGATGTCAGGATGCTGCGTGTGCAAGATTGACGTTCAGATATTCTTACATTTCCCTGTTATTATGCGAGACAACGCCACATCTCGTTCCAAGCTAACCGCTCAGGAGAAATATATATATATTTAGATAAAGCAAGCGATGTCTGGAGCTTTGAACATTCGATATAAATAAACCGGATATTTTTGGAGGCCCTTCTCCTCACATCATCCTTTCAGGTTGCCCTCAAACAGGAAATGCTTGTGAAAGTCAAAAGGTACGCGATGACAGAAGTACAAGGTGCGATGTTCAATGTGAACGCCGGCAAATGTCAGACGTTTGTTTGGGAGGGAAGCAGCGGAACATCAGTGCTCCTCCGCTGCAGTATTTCTGTGCCGGTACTGAGGGAGCACCGCGGTACTACTGGGATCAAATGAAGCCCCCTGTTCTTTTGGCGTGCATCGAGAACAGCGCATTAGTGACACTTTGTGATCACACACACACACACACACACCTGGGATGCAAAAGACATGAGAGTCCTTGACGCTCTCGCCAACTTTTTCTTTCCCCCCCTCAAGTCTATTTTCTACATGAGGAGCCATTTCAAGTGTTTATCCCCGAAACAAAAGACAAAGTTTGAATCGTGTTGATTGTCTGGAATAAAATGCATAAGTCTGCCACGACAGCGCTGCTATTTTATCTTTTAGAAGTTACATTCTCAGCTGCGGTGAGTCATATCTGGTCATTGAAGCTGTAATCTTGATCAAGTTTCAAACCATCGTTACGGTCTTTTAATTGGCTTCAAAGGTGCTCAGTGGTCTTCGTAACGTCATATAAAGGTTTAATACCGACATGCTTGTTTACATACCGTCAATTAGAGGCTAAGAATAAGAAATGCACGACTTCTCACTGGATCACTGATCATCCCAAGAGACAATTGTTCAAATTACCAGCGACTCTGAAGAAACGTGGGAGTCTTCTCTCTGGTGCATAACCTTATGTATCTGCAAACAGTACTTTTCTGCAGATAACATTTCCCTTCTGGAAAATATGTAAATGTGTGCATTTAAAAGCACCAACAAAAACAACCTGAGACCTCGCATGTCATCTGCCTACGGTGTGTGTGTGTGTGTTTCAAGTTCTGCCTCCGTGCTGAAGGCCTATCAGCAGATATCCTCGCGCAGTAGGCAAGCCTGGACACAGCCGACATTTCAAACGCCGCGTTTGCTGTGAATGCGGCACGCTGCAATAAACAGGGGAAGGTAAATACTTTCCCAGCGCAAAAAAAAAAAAAAACATCTGTAAAAAGCTATTGTTTTCCTTCTTCCGGCTCACTCTGAACTTGCTCGTTATTATTTGCTGCCTGAACGCGGCCGTCATCGTGTCCTCAGGCACAGAAACCGCAACTCAGCCTCTAATATACACTACAGTTGACCAGCTGGCCGCAAGACTGTTAAACTCACTTCTTTGGCCAAATAAGCCTGTGCTTCACTCTAATCCGCCTGGCCCTTGTGAGAGTGTGTGTGTGTGTGTGTGTGTGTGTGTGTGTGTGTGTGTGTGTGTGTGTGTGTGTGTGTGTGTGTGTGTGTGTGTTCCTTGGCCTGAAAACCCGGCATGTTATCATTTCTCCTCAGACTGCTGACTAGCTCTGCCGTCCAACTGGAGCGGGGGATCCCTGGGCCCTGCAGTGCTCTGAGTAATGCCACTAATGAGCACGAGGAGGCCCGGTAGCAGGGATCAATGTTCTCAGCTGTGACTCGGAGAACCGGTTGCCCCGGCCTGCCTCCCCTGCATGCACCACCGCCCTGCTGACACCAGCACTGCTGCGGCCGTCTGGGTGTAGATGTTCCTATAATCACCCGTTATCTCTCTCAAACCCCGCACCTGAGCCGCTGATACTGTGAACCACTGTACAAGTGCTGCAGCGGCTTTCACACGGTGCCTTCTTCACTCTGCTGCCATTGTGCCCGGAACATATTCTGGCACATTTAGTACGACGACTATCTTGTAATGGATTTTATTGGCGATGTTGATTTTACCGTCTGCTCACTGCGAGCCCTCTTTTGTATTATGGCAGTGCTCTGCTCATTCTCTTGCTGCCACACTGCTCAGCCGGAAGCTACACTGTCACTTGCTGCTACTGCTGCTGCTGCTGCTGTTCATAAAGCACTTAAAAAGGCTCGCCGCCACCCCCAGCATCCACCTATAGGCTCTGGGTCTACCTTACCCTCGAGGGAGTTATTAATGTCACTCCCCACTCCCTGCCGTCTTGAGCTGTGGGGTCTTTTCTGGTGGAGGGTGAGCCTAGACTTTAAATATCCACTGTACATATCCGACTGAGTGTTCAGAGCTTTATGAACCTGCTTTATAACAGCACAGATACATGACCGACCCGTGATCAAGTGACACTGACACGGCATTGGCCAATTACGGTTACACAGCTGGATGTGGTAGAAAAAGGCTCTGCTGTTTGAGGGAATTCTCAAGAAATACTAGGATTGTGCCGATAGTACATTCAATTCTAGTTAAAGCAACAATACAACATAAGAGGAGGTTAGAGTGATGGAGGAAGCTGAAGAAGTGCAATCAGTCTGTAGTATATAATGTCCGCACTGTAGACCTACGGGACTGATTGGAATGTTCAGAATGTTTGTCAGAGCATAGTTGTAAAACAAACTAAAAATCACTTTAAAGCTGCTAGTTTGAGTAGAAAGAGTAAGTCGTTAAAACCAAAGATTAAAAAAAAAAAAAAAAAAAAAACAGCGAAAAGCTAAGGGGAATATTCCAGAAGATAATTAACATCATTTTCTACCGCTGAAATCTTTTTCTGATGTCCTTATTGTGTCTTCTCTGACAAGCTGCATACAAAAAAACAACATGCTCGGCAACATTCATTTAATATTCCAGCATCCAAATTCTCCTCATGGTTGTTTGCGAGTGATGTCTTCAAAAAATCAAATAATGCATTAAATATGAAAACTTCAGTTTCATCAGTTCATTCCGACTGACACACTCGCCTTCATGTGAAAGAAAAACGTGGAAATAATGACCTTGGAGTACACGCGGTTCATACAGCTTTCCTCATAGTTGCATCATTTGCTGTCCAAAAGTATTTCCCACAAAACAAATATCCGCCCGTGAACACAGTTAGAAACCATAAAAACAAACTAAAAATCTGTCGCACCACGATGTAAAAACAGCCACTTGCATCAGGACCAATTTCAGAACGGATTAAGGATCTTTAAGTGCCTCTCTGGAAAAAAAAACTGATTGCGATTCCGCTGTGCAACTATATACTGCTGAGTCATCGAGCAGTTCAAGCGGCTCACAGAAGTGGGTGGATGTGCGCTCCACGAGTGGACTCTCGCATTGGAGAGAACAAGAGAGCGAAGCTTGAAACACTTCACAACAGCCATTTAATGTTGTGCTTTAACTTTTCATGGACTGCGTTGGCCAGATGTGTCGCTCAGAGGACGGAGAGAGATCATTAGAATTACAAGATCTGAATTAGGGCTGGGACATTTTGTTGACTTAATGCATGAAAAAACTACCAACAAGAAACAATAGAGTCATGGACACTGCAATGCCACATGAATGAATTCAACAGCAGTAGACACATCACTGAGGGAGACAACAAATATGAATCCAGCAGAAGCTACACCCACAAACACGTCAAAGCGAGAGAGCCGGCACAGTGTTTACACACCCGGTTCCACTATGAGCACATTAGCATTCAGTATTTGAGCTTGACCCAGCATGCACCTGTTGTTCGTGAAACACCGTGGGCGTGTTTGATGCGGGTCACTTAGAGAACTCGCAGGGCAACGCATTAAATCGGTAATTAACGCTGCAGTCACATGGAACCAGGCAGCCGGTGAGCGGTAGACTGTGGACGGCACCTTCTGGACGGCACGGGGAGAAATGAATGGTTTGGTAAGATTAGCACATTGTCACAAAAACAATGAAAAACAAACTAATGCAAAATCAGGGCGAAGCATCCAAATGTTAGACGTAAAACTTTTTTTTAGCCAGCTTCCCCAGATTCATATCTAGCAGCAGTTTAAAGGATTGAAAGATACAAAATGGGATTTGGACATCAGCTCAGAAACAATATGCATCTAGAAAGCGACCTCCACTGTGGTAAACAGCCATGTTAGTTGACATTTCCCCATCCATTGATTCAACCTTTTCGGGGTGCTTTGGTCTGACCTACACGGGGGGGGGGGGGGGGGGGGGGGGGGGGGGCTCCACAGGGAGGCACAACACCACAGAGCCTCGCACAAAGCGGCCTGCTATCGATCAGCCCTCGCCTAGAAATAAAGCCGGGGCCTGGAAATGACAGAGAGGCAAGCAAGCAGAAAGCCCTCGTCTGCTAATCAATGGCGACCTAGAAATGTTACGTCCTGAATCGATACGTAATGCTTTTCCCCCCATGACCTAATGATCTTTTGGCCGCGTCTGCCTCCGACACTCTTGAGGAGTGTGGGGACAAAATATCAGGTGGAAAATAAGTGTAATTTTTGCTTATGGGTTTTCAGGTATTTGTTGGTAAGTTGCTTGTTATTTTTTTTCGCCGTTGAACACAAATGAGTTTCGGGATTCACGCTCGACATACCGGCGAGGGCTGTTGACGTCACACAGTCAGACACTTCTGCTGTTTATCGACTGTCCGTTCACATCCATCATTCTCCGACCACGCGGATGAGTTTGTGTCCTTGCGACCGTCCGAACCACAGCTTTAGACTTCTTTCTGAGCTCCATAACGAATTCCAGGCAAAGTAAAAACTTACTGGGCACCGAGTCCGATGAAGAGTTTTGGTGTGTGTGCTAACTGGTGTTTTTTTCTTTATCTGCTCTTCAATAACTCTCTTTTTACGTTCCATTATTCCCCGATTCTCCCCCATCTCTTTCTCTCTCCCTGCATCTCGCAGCAGGAGCCCAGCTCGCTCACGGCTATTCGCTATCTCGCCCATATTTCTCTCCGGTGAATATTATATCTTGCCTTTCAAGTATCCTTTTCATACTGAAAGAGAGGGCCCGTGTCCCGCAGTGGTTTTACTCGCACTCTCTGCAGAGAAACGTCTCCGCTTGAGACGGAGTGGCAATCTGTTTGCACATTTCAGGAGAGCATTTGATCAGAGAATGCAGATCAGGATTATGGATTTCCATCAACAGGGGGGGCTCATGAAAAAGGCATGAAGTCAAACTGTGGTCATCTGGCATGGAGCCACAGATGACAAGCTTAAATTTAAATGCTGTGAATATTTCCTGTGGCCTTTGTGGCTTTATAGATAGACCACTATGGGGGAAAAACCCATTATTTCCTCCTCTGTTTCCTTCCCTCTGTTTCCCTCTCCCTCCCTCTCTGCGTCGTTGCCCAGAGTGACAGTGATTTAAGCTGTCAGACATTTCAAAGGCCCAAAATTCTCGACTTAGTGGCTCACATTTAGGATCGGCGGCTCCCACTTGTTTGCATTTGACCAACTTATAGCCTCGGGTTGCGTTTCCTCAATGCATGATGGGAATAGTCCAATCCATTTTTTTGTTTGTTTTTTTTGCAGATAGCAAAAAGGTGAAATGGAAAAAGAGCGATTGAGGAATATGCTAACGTCAGTGATTATGGAATAATGGATAAAAGGGAAAGGAAGGGGACAGCATCAGAAGAGCAATCTATAGCGTATTCATGGGGTCATATTTAAATCAATATATGCGTTTATTCCTAAATGTTTTATTCAACAGGCACAGTCTCTACGGAAGAGAGAATAAGCAATAACTTGCATTTGCAATGCTTCGGCTGGTGCATTAATTCGGTTTGACACCACCCTGTGCATGTGTGCATGTGTGCGTTTGTGCGAGTGCATGGTCATCCCACCATGAATACATGCTGCGATTGACAGGGCATCAGTATTGTGAGGGAGTAAATGTCACATACCTCGGGCTTCTGATCGATCATAAGTGCTCATCAAGATCATATGAGGCTTCCCAGGACTTCAGCATACATTAGGAATACCCATCAAGCTTTGAATTACACCTCGCCAGCATGACCTCTGAAGGGAAGAGAGACACGAAGAGAGGAAGCGGAAGAGTCAGAAACCGAGACGGCAGCAGTGACTGTGACATAAATAAGATTTGGGTTAAAAAAAACAAAAAAAAAAAGAGAGATTTGAGCCATAAATCATTTAGTTCCTACCACTCCAAGAACTGATAAATTACCCATTCAGCGTTGTGTGCTGTGGCGAGCCAAGGCACCAGATCTGGGTTGGGATTCAGCCGAGACCAAATCTGGGTTAGCGAGTGATTTAAAAATGCTGAAACCACTGGAAATGGGCCTTTGATAGAATCCCGTGTTCAGCACATACTGCAGGGAGACTGGGATACACACCGGCTTGCTATAAACCGAGAAGTCGGACTGAAATTGGTCCTAAAATGTGTCTTTTAGGTTTATTTACTCCGTGCAGCGGCATGATACTCTGCAGCTTAAGACTTACTTGATCAGTTACCGGTGTGTTTTGTTGACACTGGCCTTATACATCTCCCACACCCTTCAATGCTATGTGTAAAAGTGAACCAAATGCATGCAAAAGTTGACAATTAACCCTTCCTTTTGCCACAAACCATCGTAAAGCATCGTTATCGTTCATAACCAAATATGGAAATAATTTCATAATTTTTGTTTGTAACATGGACTACAAATATAGGGAAATAAATATTACACAGTATTCTAAATCTCCAATTGCACAACTCTAAATAGACTTATTTAGGACAGTTAAAAAATAGTTTGCACCGACCACAGATCCAGTGTATGGAGATCCAGTGTATCCAATAAGCAATTGACATACAATTTAGAGATGATAAAACAATGATACAGGATTATATTGTATGCCTTTAGAGCTGTTGGGGTCTCCAGAACACAAATACGAAATTAGCATTAAAATAAGAGTGCGTTTAATGGCTAATGTTACACAGAAATATATAAACTAAGTCCTAAGAAACCGACTGTAACCAGTGGTAAAGATTCAGAGCCTCTAACGTCGCTTGAGTAAAAGTAACGTTAACAGTAAGTAACGCAATACCACAACATAAGAAATACTCTCAGTGGCGGGTTTTTTTGTAATTGCAATATGACAATTATTCTGTCTGTATCTATAATAGTTTAGTTATTGTGGATTTTTTTACTGATTTAATATTCTTTACTGTTGTAATACTTATTTACAATACTTGTCTCTTGTTTGCACTATCCACTACGCTGCTGTAGTCCTGTAAATGTCCCCACTGTGGGACTAATAAAGGATTATCTTAGTTTAACACAGGTGGTCATCACACTGGGCACATACCTGTGTACATCCGGGTAACGCTGAGCTTTGCTCAAGCCCAATTTCACGGCGTTGTTCCGCTGCGTTCGCGTTACGTAATCCTCTCAGAGAGGCGCATGATATCCTGAACGCCTGTTCTTCAACCAGGTTCCATCTCCACCGAATACCAGGCACGGGAAACCGGTAGAAGCTCTTCACTGACCGGTTAACCGTCTGCAGTAACTAACCCTCTAAAATACTCGTTTTCGCTTCCAACTACGCGCAAGCAGCCAATCACATTACAGCTGTGCAACGCGCTGCCGTGGCGCCTCGCGTTGCGGAAGCTGCAATTATAAACCCCTATTTTAAAACTATCACATCCAGCCACTGATTTTTATGTTTTATGCATTAGTCCAGAAATATATTAGTCTCTAAAACCACACTTTTTTTTCCTCCTGCCAGCAGGTGGCAGCACTTCCCGCAAATGACCCATTGCCTCTAAAAAAGTATTTACTTGTCAGTCAAATGTACTTGAGTATCCGAAGTAGGAGTAGTTGCAGAATGGCCCTTTTCAGTGTCGTTAGATATGGTTCAATTATTGGATTATTATAATTATGGATGCATTTACTTGTAGGCCTAAAGATAATGTTATGTTACAGGCTAGCTGGTAGAATAGAGCTGATTTAAATTTTGAATGTACTTATAGTTTACCCTATAATAATGTGTTTTATAAGCTGCTTATGTGTTGTTTTATTCAGCAACTAGTAGCTATATGCTGCCAAAATGAATAAATAATATATAGTGTAAAGGACACGAAAGTGGAAAATTAGGTAATGTACCTCAAAGTTGTGTTTAAGCTTCATTTAACCACCACATAAAATATATATGAAGAGCAACACTGCAGCTCCTTTTTTTCAGAACAAATGTACATTTTCTGATGCATTAATGTATGACTCTGATTAGAATATATATATCATCCAGTCTGTCATGAGAATGGAGGTCTTGTCACATCCTCTCCTGCAGCGCATCGTAATTGCTGAAGCTGTGAAAATCAGCAGCGGCTCCATGGACAGCCTAAGATTACAGTTGATATCTGCTAAAAACCTGCTGCTTGACTTGACACAAATCCAAACTCTGGGCAGTTCTGTGACTGCAATGGACACTGAAGTCATCGCGGCACCCCCCCCCCCCCCCGGGGGGGGAGGCCAACGCACTCCCGATGGTTCCCGGGCACAGTGTGTGGAACCAGGCTCGACTGGCGATGACAGATGGGCGCTGAGATAGCAGAGGCCTGCCCTCCCCTCAGACAGTGTGGTGACAGCAAAGAGCCACCTATAAAGCACAGGGGAGAAGAGGGGGGAGGAGAAGGGGGAGGGACGTGTGGACAGAATGATATGTAGGCGATACAGTGCTTGGCAACAGGCTTATGAATCACCCAGGGGTATCAGTCACATAATTCACGCTCTGTCTGAGAGACACTGCCAGAGCAGAGGCCTGTCATGACATCCAAATTGGGGCCATTTGCAAGTTTGACCCCGTTTCACCACCTTTTTCAATTTTATCAAGTCTGACTCAATGTTGACAAATGTTTCACCGTACAGCGACTTGCAAAAATCAAATGTGGAAAGAACGTCTCTAAATCTCCCAGTCAAAGCCATGCCCGAGCTTCAAAGCACCCGCAGGGAAATCATACTGCGAGGTGATTATATCGGAGAAATACGCATGTTGTTCAATGGAGATACATATAGGGATGGACACAATACCAGAGCAGGCAGTTCGCTATTAGCATAGCTAGTGGATGGATGAATGGATGTTATTGATATTTATACTTGCCATTATTGATATTTTGCTCTCTTTACTTTTTTGTACCGCAATAGCTGCACAACAATTTCTTCAGGATAAATAAAGGCCTATCTTACCTGACCTTATCTTACCTTATCTTATCTTATCTTACCTTATCTTATCTTATCTTACCTTATCTTAATTTATCTTATCTTGTCTTGTCTTCCTATATCTTATCTTGACCTATCTTGACTTATCTTATCTTGACTTATTTTATCTTATCTTATCTTACCTTATCTTAATTTATCTTATCTTGTCTTGTCTTATCTTATCTTGACCTATCTTGACTTATCTTATCTTGACTTATTTTATCTTGTACAGGACTGCTACATCTGTGGACCATCGGTGGATCTTTATGAAACAAAACAGAGAATGTTTACCACAGACACAGTATACATACTCCCAAAAAGCATGCATTTTACACCACTTTTTTAATTTTACGAAGAAATGAACTGCCTAAATGATGTCGCACTTTGCTATATGGCGCATATTTCTACTTTTGTAACGCATGATTTAAGTAAAAAGCAAGTTTGTTTTGTTGTAATTGGGTAAATTCTTAATTTTGGGATGACTCCTATCGTCGTAGTCCACACATGCCAAAGAACTACAATACCCTTGAGTGTGATCTTGTGTTCTGGAATTTAAATATGCCAAAGTGTTCTCGCATTATGTCTGTGGCAACATTTATGAAGAAATAAAAAGAAAATACTCAAGTTTAGTTCCAGTCCCTCTGTACTTTTGTGGATTTATTTTGTTACAATCTTCGAAAAGCTTCCAAAGCTGCTTATTGCGCTGAGTTGCTGCTACTTCCTGGTTATAATATGAAAATGATTTAATGGACATAATTGCTTTGTGAACACGTTCCCTGTGGCTGCCCCTGTTGTGTCAAATAAATACAGAAAGTTGTCAGCATGAATATGAAATGAAATATGCGATCCGTTCTTCATCGCAGACTGAGCATGGACATCCTTTGGGTGCTTTTTGGGGGTTTAATAAAAGTGTCCACTGGCTCTGAGGAAACATGCTTTAAGATGAATAAAGGCAAAAAGAGGAAGTGCGGTGGATCCTAACTGCAGCTTTTCCGCGTTCCAAAGTGTCAGCATATTCACAGCGCTAACTCTATCAGTGTGTTTTATTGCTACAGAAGCTAGAACAGGCCGGTGATGGCTTATCATTACACCCCCCTCTGAATGATTTCACAGCTCATAGATTCATTTGGTCCAGTGAATGATGGCGCGGTATGTGCAGTGGTGCCAATAAAATTCCTGCTGAGGCGCACAATCCAATATTAGTGAAGTGGATACAGAAGTCACACACGCTATACAGCAACCTCCCCCGTATATATATGAGTGTGTTTGTGTGAGATGTGAACTGAGAGGGAGGGAGAGAGCGCAGCATCCTGCTATGATCACACAAGTGTCACGGCACGACAGTCGCCAATGACTCATTATTCACATAACAAGCTAACGTGGAGGCCCTCTGATCATCTGCTGTTGAGGATTTCAGTGGGAGGTCAGGGAGCGCTTGTTAGCCGAGACAACAACACTTCATTACCACAGAGACCACAGCCCAGACACTCGCGAGTCTGACACTGGGGGGAAGCAGTCATCCTGTTTATCCAATCGCAGGCCGACTGATGTCAGAATGTTCTAAATGTAAGAGCAGCAGACAGACTGAAGGGGACATCGTGTAGTTGAGGAAATGGCGGGCAGTTTACCGGGGCTGCTGCTTCTAGTCCCTCTCCCTCATCGACACTTCCTCAGTTTTTTTTTCGACAAGGCGGTGTCTCAAACCAGACGAATGCTCGACTGGCTTGTTCGTCTTTGTCGTCTGAGTTACGAGGAGCTAGTTTCTCAGCTCGGGAGCTCTGCGGAAACATCAAACATCTCCATCACTCAGCAGCTCGCTAAGCAGCCAACAATTCTCATGAGAAAGGGGTCCACTCGCAGATATCCGTCCCTGACTCTGCAGTTTATCTCTTAGCATATAAGCATCTTTCAGCTGTTTGACTTGGGTTGTTTCAGCTCACAGCTTCACTGTTTTGGTCGAGGCTCAACGCCATCATAGCGCCACAGCTCGACACTCTCTCCCCAGCACCAGACAGCAACCAGACAAAGTGTGGTGACGAGCATGGTGGAGCATTTAACAGGTGGATTTAGAGCAAAGCAGAGCGAACAGGAGAGTGAACGTGTGGGTTCCATTCGTCGTGTGGCCAGAAACACGGCTCCAAACGCTCGGGGGTTAGATATATCAACTTATGAAAGGTGATCATTTGTCGGTGTTGTATCTGACAGCGAAATTGAAACTGCACTCTTTTGCTCTTTACTCTTTAATAACTGTCAGTTAAAAGGAAACGTCTTTTGGTTGACAGGCCCCAGAGTTTTGGATACTACTCACTACACTTATATGTGGTGACTTCAACTTCTTTCACTACAATTCAGCTGACACTTCTACTCCTTTCACTGCGTACACATCAACTCATTTTTCTATATTCTTCCGTTTCTTACATTTTAATTAACACCATTCCTACAGCTCATTCTGCAGCAGTTGCTCCTTTGTTTGCAGCTTTTCAAGCAAAAAAAACCATGCAGAAGTCACTGCATTGCCTTCAGTTTGTATTCATGTATTGACAAATTGTTGATCAATTATTCATAAAGGCTTTACAATTCAGTGAATGCATTTATAAAACATGCCACGATTAAGTGAAGGATATCGGGTCGGTGCGTGCACACTGGTAGTTTCACTTGGTTCGCCTTTGAATCTGTCGTCAGGGCATCAGGTTCACGCTGTATTTGTTAACAAGCTTCAGAAATAGCAACGTGGAAGTAGCAAGTTCAGTTAAAAGGTGCAGAGAGAAACTTGTAACGTGGCAAAAGATTATTTCTTCATGAAGCAGAATCAAATCTAAATTAATGATCTTGTAAAAATATATATGTAAGCTGTACAGTATATTCATCATACAATCATAACCAATTTAGCTCCTTATTTTCTTCATACTAAGTCATATAATGTTGAAAAAACCTGTCCAGAATAAAGCACAACAATGCTGAAGCTGGTGTTTTGCTCAAACATACAGTGCTTCAGCTGGAGGAGTGATACTCGTGCACATGAGTAGCTGATCCCGGGTCGTCCAGTGGAAGGTTGTCTCTGCTCAGTTGGTCACCCGGCTGCCGAAAGTAACCGCTGCCACCAGAGTAGAATAAACACCGGCTTCTTCAAATGTCTGCTCTTTAAGATGCAATCAGAAAGTGTCAAATCAGAGAAACGCTTTGATCCTCTCCAGATTCAGACGGCAATTTTAATAACTATTATTCACATGCAAAAAGACGGTGTCTCTCCTGCATGCTAATAGGCAAACGAATGGCAACTTTTCAGATTCATTCTGATATCAGACGACGTTGATAGAAGTGAAAAGTGAGACGTGTGGGGGGGGGGGGGGGGGGGGGCATCATTGTTTGGCGCCGCTGTCAATCACACTATCAGCCATCCTCATCAGCTGGTCGTGTCTGTCCAATCGCACACTGTTAGCGTATCACTTTGCTGCTGCCTCCTTTTCTATAAGATTCTCTCTCTGTCTTCAGTACGTTCATGCTGCTGTTAAGATTGATAGGTTGTTTCCGCATGAGTAACGGGAAGCTGTGTGTGTGTGTGTGTGTGTGTTTCAGTCACAAGAGATAGTACGTTTTAAAACATTGGGGTTTTTCCAGTATAAAGTGGACGTGGCATCTACCATAAACCAAGGAGGTGGTTGCACCCATGTGAATAAGGATGTTAAGGTGCTGTCTGATACCTGCACAGACCATGAAAATGGACATTTTCCATCGACACTATAGAGTCAAACCATAAAACATGGCAGATATGTTTCTACAGAAATAGATATTTTTAAGATAAGCACAACCAGGATTAAAAAGTAAATGAAGAAATTGACTATTCTCTAAGAAGTTCTCCTGCCTCAAGTTCTGAAACAATAATCAGCATGCTGTCATATTAATATGTGATGCATTGTATTGAATCTATGTCAGCTGATTTTCATGAGTATCCAACCCAAATGTGATGCAGGAAAAAACTGAACAGCACAAATATAGCCTCGTATCCTTCAGCTGCATTTGACGGAGCTGGGGGGGAGAATATCTTAGCAAAACAATGTGCAACTTACAAAGAAAGATAAATGGACAAAGCAATGGAGCAGGAGCATCGGCAACACAGAGATGTGCAGCTATACTCATATTTAAGGTCGGCCGATAAAATACTTCCCAGATAGTTTTGTTACAAAGTAGAATGCAACCTGTCTGTATCTTTGATGACTGCTGATATAACATGTGCATTTCTTTTTTGTTTTTTTTGTGTGCAGGCGTCTGTTTCTCTTCCTGTCCCATGCTGCTGTCAGGACAAGCTGATTGATACAAAGTAGCGCAGCAGAGGACTCTCTGCCTGCCTGTTCTCTGCGCGTGACAAATGTAGCCTCTAAGTGGCTGTGGCAGGCTGTGATCCTGCAGGACCCTTCATGTTTCGTGTGAGCGTTGGATTTTTTTCATTAACTCCAGGTACACCGTCCCATCCTAACCCCCCCCCCCCCCCCCCCCCCCCCCCCCCCCCCCACACCCCCTCTCCGTCTGTCATCGTTGGCCAGAGTTGCACAGTTCTTCTCTCTCTCTGTGAGCAACGCTCTCGCTTTCCGCTCTGTTTAAACCAAGTCCAGATAGGCGGAAACGCATGACAGACAATCTCTGCCCTACTTGCAGCAGCTACACCACATGGCACGCACATCATACAGAGAGCGAGAGAGAGAGAGAGAGAGAGAGAGAGAGAGAGAGATGGAGAGAGAGAGATGGAGAGAGAGAGAGCGAGATGGAGAGAGATGGAGAGAGAGAGAGAGAGAGAGAGAGAGAGAGAGAGAGAGAGAGATGGAGAGAGAGAGATGGAGAGAGAGAGAGCGAGATGGAGAGAGATGGAGAGAGAGAGAGAGAGAGAGAGATGGAGAGAGAGAGAGAGAGAGATGGAGCGAGAGCGAGAGAGAGATGGAGAGAGAGAGAGCGAGATGGAGAGAGATGGAGAGAGAGAGAGAGAGAGATGGAGCGAGAGAGAGAGAGAGAGAGAGAGAGAGAGAGAGAGAGAGAGAGAGAGAGAGAGAGAGAGAGTCACGGAGATGTGAAGCCACAGAAGACAACCCACTTTGGGGAAAAGCAGGGCTGAGGGCCAGTTCTGAATCCGCCTCTGGCTGTCCTTGACGAACCTCCGGGCCAGACCCTCCTGGGTGGTCTGAGCAGCGCGGAGAAGATTTATCTTGGATGCTTGACAACTTCTGCACCACTCATCCGGGCCGCTCGTGTCCCCACAGAGAGCACATGTCACACCGCCTTAAAAGCACCGCCGCTTGACAATGACATTGTGTGGGGTTGTTTTTCCTCGCTGTTCACTTTATTTTGGAGCAGCTGTGAGGGCTTTTGAGGAAGTTCAGTTTGAGTTTTTACATTTGTTTGCAGCTGTGATCAAAGTTAGAGATATTCCGGTTGAAACTTTGCAGGCTACTGTTTGTTGGTTTGGCTCATTTGCTGTTTTATCACATTCAAAAATGGCAATACAAACACAACTCACAGTTTCATTATGAAGATGCAATAGCTACACTTATACTGATGTTGACTTAAATAAATACTTCACCCCAAAATGACAGGACATCCATATGACTTGCGTACAATAGAATAACCTGGAAAAGATCATGCAGGAATTTAGGGGAATGACAAAAATGGACAATACAGTGTTTGTTTGACTTTATCACTATAAAGTATCCTATTATCACAAAAACAGTTATGTGTATCAATACCAGAAGTACATTTGTTTTTGCACAAAATATATGGGGCTTTGGCAGTATGATATTTCTGATTAAACAAGTAAAATAAATATGAACAAATTAACTTTATCTGGCCCTTCTTGCTCTACTAAAAATCAATCACTGTACTCACAGATCACTCCTTAATGCTGCTATGGGTAGAAAAGGTTGTAGAGCAGGATAAAAAGCTACGTGGGTTGTGGAGACGTACAGGTACGTGAATTAGCATTAAGCAGTGCATTATTGACTTTACTTAAATCAAAATATGGTCAATTTATCAGGACAACCTGTCAAGAAGGAGCATGTAGTGGATGCTCGTCTCTGTTAACCGTTGGCTGAACTTGTGCCTTTTTTTTTTAGTTGCAGCAGATGAAAACAGGAAATTACATTTAGCCGTCTTTGTGAATGTTTTATTGTTTTCATTCATCAAAAATCCTCTTTAGGTTATTTTATTCTTGAGTGAAGCCGTGTCGCCGACAGAAGGGAACCAGTTGCGTTTTTAAATGTTTTTCCACTTGTTTGCACTTTTTAGTGTAGCCCAATGCGATGGTAATAATTCAGTGCAATAACCAGGAAGACTATGACCAAGAAGATTTATATCTTATATATTAACAGAAAGCCCAGAGGAGTGTTTGGTCCCTACAAACAATAATAATAGGCTTCCAGCCTCAATTATTGCTTGTTTTTAAATGTGGTGCTGCTCTATCTATCAATAAGAATGCATTTTAAATGATTATTTTGCACTTCTGGGTAATTTTAAGCCAAATAACTGCTCACAATTATGTTTTCCTAATTATGATTATTCCATGATTACATTACAGAGCTCCCTTGCCACAGCCAACCCAACACGGTCTCCGGGCTATTGAGGAAGTGAGGTGACAGTGTCACTGAAAGCAATTAAAAAGCCATCAGAGGGAGCTGAAAAGAAAACACTTCCTATTAGATTGCAAAGTTAACCACTGGCCTGAGCCCAATGTGGCCACGGGAGCACCAAGATGTTATTGCTCTCTGCAGGCGCTGTGCTGTTATTCCTCTGTGGTGGTGTTGGATACTAAAGTGGGCTCAGTAATGACCACCGCCGGTCCAAAGAACAGCCCATCAGGAGCGGTCGTCTCCAATCAACTTGTCATTGTTCACATGAACTCTCAAAGGCGTCTGGTCAATTTTGATTGTATTATTTTTCTCCGGCGTGGGGAAGTAGGGGGGAATGCAGAAGGAGACGCAAGGTGGGATTGTCGCTTCAAAGATAAAATACAATTACACTGTAAAACATCAAGCATATAAGTCACATGACGCTTCCATGTACGTTCTCTGTGGTCAAGTACAGAACGTCAAATACCCTGACATACAGACTCAGAGTAGAGCATGCCACTCTAGGGATAGGTACCTACTGCTGAACAACAGTAGCATGCCACTCGAGGGATAGGTACCAACCGCTGAACAACAGTAGCATGCCACTCTAGGGATAAGTACCTACCGCTGAACAACAGTAGCATGCCACTCTAGGGATAAGTACCTACCGCAGAACAACAGTAGCATGCCACTCTAGGGATAAGTACCTACCGCAGAACAACAGTATCATACCACTCCAGGGATAAGTACCTACCGCTGAACAACAGTAGCATGCCACTCTAGGGATAAGTATCTACCGCTGAACAACAGTAGCATGCCACTCCAGGGATAAGTACCTACCGCTGAACAACAGTAGCATGCCACTCTAGGGATAAGTACCTACCGCTGAACAACAGTAGCATGCCACTCTAGGGATAAGTACCTACCGCAGAACAACAGTAGCATGCCACTCTAGGGATAAGTACCTACCGCAGAACAACAGTATCATACCACTCCAGGGATAAGTACCTACCGCTGAACAACAGTAGCATGCCACTCTAGGGATAAGTATCTACCGCTGAACAACAGTAGCATGCCACTCCAGGGATAAGTACCTACCGCTGAACAACAGTAGCATGCCACTCTAGGGATAAGTACCTACCGCTGAACAACAGTAGCATGCCACTCTAGGGATAAGTACCTACCGCTGAACAACAGTAGCATGCCACTCGAGGGATAGGTACCAACCGCTGAACAACAGTAGCATGCCACTCTAGGGATAAGTACCTACCGCTGAACAACAGTAGTATGCCACTCTAGGGATAAGTACCTACCGCTGAACAACAGTAGCATGCCACTCTAGGGATAAGTACCCACCGCTGAACAACAGTAGCATGCCACTCTGGGGATAAGTACCTACCGCTGAACAACAGTAGCATGCCACTCTAGGGATAAGTACCTACTGCTGAACAACAGTGGCATGCCACTCTAGGGATAAGTACCCACCGCTGAACAACAGTAGCATGCCACTCTAGGGATAAGTACCTACCGCTGAACAACAGTAGCATACCATTGGCCACGATCTCGGGGCGACTCTGGTCTGAGGTTATCCTCATGAGTTCAGTTAAGCCGATCATCATTAAAGATTTTATGATTTTATTTGTTTTCTTCTAAACATGCAGTACAAACTTGAATCACTTAATATTTTAGCTTATTTTGTTAAACTTTGCCATGGTGTGGCTCCTTTTTTGTTCATGACCCCATGAGCGGGGTCATAACAAGACCTATTAGATGAATTCATGATGAACAATGAAATTATTTGACTTTTTTTGGGAAATACACAACTTCCTTGCCAAGAGGTGAGAAGATGAATGCCGTTCATATCTCATGTCTATTTAATATGACACTACAGCTAGGAGACAGTTAGCCTAGCTTAGCTTTGTGTAAAGACAGAGGGAAGCAAACAGCCTGGCCACTGACCAGCACCTCTGAAGATCACTGATTAACACGTTATTTTTGCATTTCACTAAAACTCAAGTGTAAAGACTGTAAGTTATGGTGCCAAATGTGCCAACATGGCAAAACATTTCTTTAATTCTCTGTGTACACAGTATAATAAGTAGAGCTATTTCATGTTTTGAATATCAATATGTCAGCATCCCACATTGGATTGAATCCGTGTTTTGTTTTGTTCTTTTCTTGTTTTGTGAATATTTGTTCAAGTTACTTATATGTTGAGCAGAGGATTAAACTGGAACAAATCATGTACAAACAAAAGATCAGAGGACTGAGGCCAAAACACCGCAGTTGATGTGAAAGATAAAAGGATAATATCAGGCACCAAATGGGCAATGAATTATTTAATACACCAGAGTGGGTCCAAACCCTAATTAAACCTAAAACATCATACCCTTTTAGCAACATGTATATTAATTAGAGAAGCCCATTAATATTTGAAGACCACCACTCCCCACAACAAGCCAATCTTGAATCTTTGTTTGTGGTTCTGTGCTGTGCTCTGACACAGGTACAGTACTTACAGCGTATCATATTCAGTATAATCTCCATAAACAGACAGCCCTGCCCTCTGCTTGTGGCCCCACCAATTCAAAATGGCATGGCCCTGAAAGGATTATCGTGCAAAAGCTCTTAACTTAAATAAATCCCACGTTCTTCTTCGCGCTCTGCTCCACATATTTCCAGAGATATACAGACTGTTTCCCGAGCTTTTCCGTACAGACAGTGTGCTGCCTGGGCGGCAAAAAGGTCCTCACGTCAACAGTGTTGGTGTGTTAGAAGAAGTGTGTATCGGTGTACATAAGTGTTGTTACTGTGCCATCATTAACAGCCAGCTGGCTACAGTCACCATGAGGGGGTTTGGGAGTAAGCTCTGGACCCAGCAGGCCAGTCACGTAACGTCCCTGAACATCTGGGTAAAGGGACTAAGGCTCAGATTAAACACACACACACAAATTGACGGACCTGTTGTCTTCCTTGATTGTGAAAGCTGATTTTTTTTTTAGCTCTTTGGGTAATCAGGTTGGAGCATGGAAAAAGGCCCCTGTCAAAAAGGTGCGAGTGACGGCGTCAGCATGTCACCTCCTCCAGGAGCAGTTACGTCACCCTGACCCCCCCCGAGGGGACAGGTCCCTTCAGTGAATGATGACAGCCCAGGCAACATCATTAGGCAGCTGCTGTGTGGCAGCGGCTCCTCGGCAGAGTGATAAGCAGAAAGACTCCAGCGGGAAATGCTTACGGTGCACTTAAGGTGACAGAGATAATGCGGGCCATGCACTTGTTATTCTCTGCAGAGCTGCGCATCATTTGTACGCTTCGGCTATAAATAAAGATTTGTCACAAACCGAGATATGGAGTCCGGATGAGCCGCAGTCGACTTGAATTGTAGGATTTCGAATTGACCGTTTACTAAACCTCTCACAGGGACGGTGGTTGTCCAATCATGGCTGAGCAGCCGGAAATAGGCCTGACTGGTAGGGGGGGGGGGGTTTAAGGTCAACACTATTGATTGTAAAAAAGGCAGCTAATCGACTATATATGGGAGAGAAATGTCACAGTTTATGTGAATGCATTATGAAAACTTGAATATATTTTAATTACCACTAAAATCATTTTCATGAGACTTAATCAAATGCATGTTTAAACATGCATTTGACACAAGGTAGCTAACGAGGTGAACATGTGTTTTAAAATGACTCCAATGCACCGGTCAATGCTACTTTGGTAGCTTTTTATCCTGCATAATAATCAAACAGAAATTATAATTGAAACTGTGATAAAAAAAATTGTATACATTAGTTATTTTTATGATTTTCCTACAGAAATACTCAACTATAAATATTCCATTGCGTTCCAGAAACAGGGTGTTTGACTCCGCCATGTTGTCGTTTATCTTCTTCACCGTCCTGCTGTGTGTGTTTCTTTGATGACTTTTGATGCAGACGCTGCAGCGGCTTTAACGGGCATCTTCATGCAGCACACAGTCATTTTCACACAACCCCCGAAGAAACATTTTCCAAAATGTCAGGTCCAAACGACGGCAAACAAGCGCCATCAATCGGCTGACAGGCTGACAAGCGGCTATTAAACCCGGTTTGAACCGTCGGTGTGAAGTCGCATCCACCAAAAATAGTCTTGACGGGAAATTATCTACGTGCCGATGCCGATGGTGGAAACGAGAGAGAAGTTCAGCGACGTCTCAAAAGGGCACATTTGCAGACATTGTTTGCGTAATTAGGCGTTGAGGTATTTGTGGCGGCAAACAGATGGACTTTGGCAGCTGTGGCCATCTATCAGCCGCAAAGCAAAAAACACTGCTTTTCTAACAGGAGTGGGTTGGTTTCTATGGTGAGGAGAGCTAATCAGCCATTGAGTGACACAAACCGAGCTCAGAAATAGCCCTAAAATACGGGCTTAACGCATTAACTGAAATAGCCATCAATCTCTTCTACCTCGGCAACGCACGGCCCCCCGACGCCATTAAGCACCTCCCGTGAGTCACGATCTCTAGCTCGCCTTAATATGCCATTTCAGCACGAGAGACGTCAGAACGAGCAGAGTGTAATTGCCCTTGTCTAGTGCGCAAGACTGTTGGTTCTCCAGAAGAAGAAGAGACGGGAGGCCTCCTTCATTTGCCACGAGATGAGACTCGTTCTCAGAATATATGGCGAGGTAATTGAGCGATGAATTACTTTTTGCATCAGCACCACTCGATGACACCGATTCTGATGTAGCCTAGTAATACATTATCTCCCCCTTTGCGGTAATTTATCCCCAAAATGACATCCAATGGAAAATGAACATCCCCCTCCTTTATCAGACCCGAAAAAACAACCCTATCAAGTTTCCCAGAAGCGACTTATTCCCTCTCAAACTGTGCGAGGGTCAGTTCTTCACAGACTACAGCGTGACTTTGTGCTTTTTCCCATTATGTAAAGTCACGTCTCCGAGTTTTGACGTTTAAGCGCCGGCGTTCCCTAAAGAGAAGAAATAAATGAGTTTCACATCACGCAACGCAATCAGTCGCAGTTAGACCTGGATCTCCCAAAATCTGATTAGATCTGCTGTAATTGAGTTGACACCTCTACCTCGAATTATACTGTCGAGAGATTTAAAAAAAAAAAAAAAAAAAACACACATTCATATGTGAGATAATTGGAGATAGATGGAGAAATAGATGTCAGGCAGGAAATACGTCAGATGGACAAAAGATGCCAGACAGGAAGAAAAAAACAGACAATCTTTATTTCACTCTTTCAAACCTGTAATAAAGTGTGACAATATCAATTCAAACCCAAAGGAGGAAGTTTGGCAGAGAATGGCAGGGACCGGAAGGCAAGGCGAGGGCATGGTTTCCTTTAGTGCAGATTCACAGTAACGACGCAGATGTCCTCTGTATATTAAAAACAGCAGGTGTGCTTCGGCCGAGCAGCCGAAGTCGATCACGGTACAAGATTTACTGAGCCGCAAAAGCACGATGAAATGAAGAATAACGAATCTTATATCACTGTTACACTTGCTAAGAGTGTGGAGGAGGAGGATCACCTTTACACAATAGCATCAACTGCTCAAAACATTCGTTACTATTTCAAAGCATCCACCGAGCAGATCAGCAGTTCGTTGAGTTGTCGTTACGTGAGGCGCGATCAAGTCAAAGTGAGGATGCGGACGCAGGACTGAGACTTCTTCGCAAGGTCAGGGATGAACTCAATGCTCATTCATCACCATGTGTTGAAGTTCCCTCGAGAGAAAGCCTGTTACAGAAGCCGTCGTTGCTCATTTCAAACTTTTAATTAGTCGCCAGCTCTGTACGTTAAATATGCAGGAATGTTTCGGATGAATAATGTAAAACAAATGCAGAGCGAATAATAATAATCCAGTGCACCACTCTAAAAGGAATAGTTTGCCATTCAGGGAAGTGTGCTCACTAGTTTTGTCGCCGGGACTTGGAGGAGAGGCTTGCATGGTGAATATGAAACTAGGGTCAGCAGCCGATTAGCTTAGCTTAGCATAAAGACTGGACGCGAGGGGAAATGGCTAGCATGGCTCTGTCAAAGGCCAAGAAAACTGCATACCAGCCGCTCTAAAGCTCTCTAATGAACAGGTTATATCTTGTTTGTTTAATCCATAAAGGAATGAGTAAAAAACAAACACGTTGTGGGTTTTAATGGGAGTTATGTGCCAAACGAAATCCTGGTCGGGTGCAGGGACCTTCTGGAGTCTTCACCGTGAGGTTTCCAGGAAACCAGAGAAGACTTCCTGGAAGTTACTTCAGTTTGTGTACAGATAACACGAGAGAGATTTTACAGCTTTAGAAGTGCTGGCAGGCGGTTGTTACTATCAGAACCAGGCTAGCGGTTTCCATTCTTTGTGCTAAGCTAACAAGCTGCTGGCACTGGCTTCATATTTTCCCCTTCAGACATCAGTAACAACTTTCTCATGCAACGCTTTGCAAGAAAGTAAACAAGCGCATTTCCTAAATTCTCAGTTTTGAGTTTCCAACATGATTTATACTTTTATCTACCAATCATCACATAGTTCATTATTTGTGTTTTTGTTTGTAATCGTCCCACTGGTGACACGGCTGAATTGGAGAAAAAAAAAAAAAAGGTGTGATTTCATCTCCGTGCACCAATTAGCACGAAACATACGACAGCTGCGGAGAAATGTGCTTTTGTTTCCATGGATATGTCTCTGTATACTACAGCTTTATCTTTATTTTCTCCTTCTTTAGTCACAAACGTGTAACAAAGATAATGAAACATGTTCTCAGGTGCTTTACCTCGCTGCCAGAAAGGCCCCAAATCCAACCAGGAGCACTCCACTGAGCATCTCATAAAAAGCGTATTACACTGGGAGGAGCAGATTTTAGAAACACTTGTTTATTATATGTAACAGACTGGCCACTTCAACCCAAGAGGAAGCCACAACCCCTACCAGATTTCAGCTATGGCATTGAGGAAAACCAACAATAGTGCATTACTGCAGAAAAAGAAGGGATGAAAGCAAGTAGCAGGAAGACGGGCTTTATATTTTGTGCGCTCAGTGTATCGGGATTTAAACTTCAACCTGCCGACTGAATTCAATATGGCAACGAGTGATGGAAGACGGATTGAAATATGGAAAGAGACGGAGCCCGTCTATCTGAAGAATATGACTTGTTAAAAGCTGCAGGGACTACTGATGCGTGTTATGGATGTCTGCTATACAGGTACAACCCATCTATATGAAGGATTTCAGCAGGTTGGCCATGTTGGACAACAAAAAAGCACATTTGCCATATCCCAGAATCAGACACACCGATACCCATTAACTCATGAATGGATACTAAGAAATAAGTAAGAAATGCGCGACTGTCTCTGCACTTTGCACCCCTACAACGAGAAGAAGAAGAAATATGTTCAGGCAATAACATACAATAGATAAAGCACGATTGATTTATGGCAGATTTTCCTTCTTGGGCACTTCCTTTGCTTTCTACACGCCAATTAAGCTTTAACTTTGGGTTTGGGGTAGAGGTGGACAATGTCGATGTATTCATGTCAGTTTGAAGGCAGGTTTTTACTAATTCTACAATATCATATTAAACTGGAAACAAACTGAAAAAACTAGATTGGGATATAACAAAAAAATAAGCATTTTAGTTCCAAAGCAAGGAGAGAAAGCGTCACAAGGAACAAACCACTGGTTGGTCGAATCTTAATAAATAAGGTTTGTTTGGTTCACAGCCTCTATCTCTGGAGCATTACGCGTTTACACGCCGTCACTAAAAGGCTGTTCGCTTGAAACAATTCGATGCTTCGCTGAGCGGCCGACCTTTAACACAGAACTCAGAGGTGGGAGAGCGGTCTGCGCTAGAGGGGCTTTGAGGGGGAGTGATATGAAAGACAAAGAAGCAGAATAGTAACACATTGATAAGTCTTTGAGTTTCATGTCACCGCATTTGACTCGGCCCATCATCCTCTATCCGGCGGGAGCACCTGCGTTAATCGGTTTTCTTCTCTTCGGGATCCTTCTCTCCGACGTCGTCTTCCTCGTCCTCCTCCTCATCCTCCTCCTCCTCTTCGGGGCCCTCCAGCTCATTGCCGCGCTGCCTCTCCTCCTCCTCCTCGTCTTCCTCCTCGTCAGTCAGGCCCTCCCTCTTGAGCGCGTCCAAGTCCTCCGACCCGTCGTCAGACTCGGCTGTGCAGATGCCGTAGCACATCAGGCTAATCACGCCCAGCGGTAGGCCGAACAGGAAGCAGCCCAGCAGCGGAGAGCTGCGGAACACCGACTGATGTGGGAGAGGAGACGACGAGAGACGAGAGGAAGACACAGAAGGGGGAAGTGTGAGGGGAGGACATGGAGACAAAAGAAAAGAGGTGTGAATTGACTGTACGCACACAAGTAAAAAGCCTTTCCATCTACAAATGTTACCATCACTCAGAATCTCTTCCTCGTTCGTGTCTTATTCAAGTCTGGATCACAAAGCGGGTCGCGTCAGGGTGCTAATTAGTTTGGGATAATTTGCTAAATTGCTCGGTGGTAATCAAGTGAATGAGAAGCGATAAGGGGCCGGAAGGCGGATCGTTCTATGGGAAGAGTTGCACTTATAACCAAACCCAACGCTGATGTCACAGTGTGTCAACAAAACAAAACAACCCGCCCCCCCCAACCCCTGGAACAGAAATCGGCTAACATGGAAACCAGCTGCCATGCGTGGTCTGCTGTGTGCAACGCTTGATGGGGACTTGAAACGGCAAAAAGGACGACGGTACCAGTGTCGAGAAAGCTGGAACGATCGCGGTTCAACAGGGGCCCCAAGCTCATTTTTTTGCCCCCGGGCCCCCAAATGGGTTAATCCGGCCCTGACCTTAAGTCTTAACGTCAGACATTAAAGAAACTGATAAAATGTTTATGGTTTAACTCTCTCAATGCTTCCACAATATGTCACAGCCCAGCTGTGGCGAGGGCGTCCGTCTGTTTAGTGTTTACTACAGTAAACTGCCATTACAGCGGCCATTAGGGAGCGACGACTCAAAATCCTACTTAGAGATCCAGGAATATTGGTGTGAAGAACTGCCAACATGCTTTTATGTTTTCAGCAGAGATACTGCATTTTTATTCATTCATATATTCATTCATTAGCATTACACCATTAAGCTGCGCGTGTGCGCGTGCGTGTTTAGAAGGCAGGTCACAAATCATTTGCAGAAACCCGGCCAGGCTTTAATATTTTAGTACTAAATTGATGTCATGTAATTGCCGGATGTCTGTGTTATGTTATACTGGTTGTGTTTCTGTCTCGTAACGTGCCGTCTTGTTTGCTCTGGTTTTGTTTTACACTGATGACCAGATGGCAGAGTTTCACCCTTTTATCTGCAACACACTGGGTTTCTTGTACTTCCACATTGTGCCGATTAAACCGATATAAAGAAATCTCAAACTTCAAACACAGGGAAAAGGTCCACCTTTATACACAAGTCTGTCTGAAGATGTTTTCTGTCTTCCTCGCCGATAACAGGCTCACCTCCCATGACTACACGCTCACACAGGTGCTGTTGCTACACGTGTGCAAAGGTACCAAGCACCCGCATCCCGGTACGTTTTTCTCCGAGTGAATTACAGCGACATCTTGTTGCAATGCTTCGGTAACAGAAACTCTTCTCCATTTAATTTACTACCTGTAGATTCTACATTCATTAGAACTTGGTGACAGTCTGCACATTTTGGCGTATGGACTTGTCCGGGCATGAATCCCTAAAGATCAATAAAGAGAACAGTAACTGCTCATTCACATCCATGCCCCGAACCGGCACATAACATTTCTGTGACACGTACCACTCCACTCCTGTGGAACACCGTCCCCGCGGCAACAACACTGCCCGGGTCACTGCAGGACAACCTCCTTCTTTAAATGATCCCAGTGACAAATGAGTCATTTGGCCTGAATATAGCGGGCGACATGGGAGACAATGTACCTGGGAGGGAGTATTCGGTCACAACTTCTGTCAGCCGCTGAGCTGAGAAGGAGAGAAACATTCACGCGCCCTTCAGTCATTGCCACAGGAAGAGGGATGGTAATTGCCGTGTGATGCTCGACGAGGTGGCGATGGGTATGCTATGCTAACACAGCAGGCTGTGAGTCATTGGGCCCGATGCGGCTGCTCCCTCACGCTTCCCGTCAGCCGTGCATTTAGATGGAGGCTCTCCGGGGGCGAGGGGACGCCTGCTGCCTGTCTGCTCTGGATCATACCGTGTCACTGTCAGCAGGACTGTTCATGGGGATGCATGCAGCTCGCCAAATTTAGGGAAGCGAGGAGAGAATAGCTTTCCTCTTTACAGGTGTGAGACACATGTGGATTCTCACTTTTGTGCAGAGGAACAATTAGAATCCTTCACTTTTCGCTCTTCTCTTTCAGCCCAAAGAAAGATGTTTTTATTATTCACCTTTTCAACCAGGTTTTATTCTTCCTCTGGTTCAAACTGTCAAACCAGAGCCGACAGCGTAAATGTTGAAAACCTTCAATAAACTGATTTTTACAAGCCTTTCTTCGTACATTGAGCTTAGCTTCCATATAATCTATGATTTCCCCTTTAAGGACATTGTTACGGGCAGTGTCGAGCTTTACCCGCAGTTACAGTACAACTGGAGAATCACCGCACAGCTGGATTTACATTCCTAGCACACCCGTGGTAAAATAAACACCAGCTCGCCCCAACTACTTCGGGTCAGGACCTCTCTCTCCCTCTCCCTCTCTCTCTCTCTCTCTCTCTCTCTCTCTCTCTCTCTCTCTGCGCGTCTTGTTTCTCTGGATGTTGTCTTCCCTCCCACGGGGAGAGAGAGAGCAGGGCACTCCAGCATTTGTTTTACAGTGTTGCCGAACTTGCCGCATTATGCATGTACAGTACTTCCCATGGATTGGAGAAAACAGTGAAGGTGAGGCGCGGCGTGAAGCATATCAACGAGCACGAGGGGTTCAGCGGTATCACAATAAAGAACGAGGTGGGAAGAGGTATACAAGTACGGTGACAAAATGGACCCTAAAGTTGGACTAATCAACATTTCGATATGAACACTGGACAAAGGATTATGGGTCATCATCCACACAAACCCACGTAGAATAATCCCGAGTCAGCCGTTTCTCTGAGGTCGCCGGAGCGTTTAAGCGTCTTTAAGGTCATTTTACTGCTTCGGTTCCCTCATCTCATCAGAAACGCAACTCCGTGTCTTTGCCGATGTTGCTACACGTCGGCCTACGAGTTTGCTCATCTTTATCACTATTATTACTGTATTTTACAGTTTGTTGTGCTGCTCCCAAGTGGACATACAGCTCTATTAATGGAGGTTAACTAAACTAAAGCACCATAGTTGTTACAAAATAACCTCATAAACTAAAACTAAATCTATCAGACATGTGTGGGCTTTTGGAGCAACGAAATTTTGGTCAAAGACATTTTTTGGGGGCATTTTTTAGTGAAAGTCATGACGGCGATATCCTGCAAAATAACGTGTATTCAACTATTTTTGCGACTTCATTATTGCTGAATGGTTTGAACATTTTAAACTTCAACAACGTGCTCGAGAAATGTTCTCCGACCGTCCACATGCAGCAGCCTGGAACCAACTCTCACAACTTACCATGATGGTGGATCTGGCATCAAAGGCCACGCGTTTGATCCTCTGAATGAAGCCATCGCCTCCTTGCGCCTGCAGGGAGACAGATGAATTGATGGAGACAGATGAGCCACTGTGCCTCGTCGACACCAAAACTTTCTCAAAGTACTCGCGCAGAATTATCGAAATCTCAGGCATCCTCACACGGTGCATCCCAGACATTTAAAATAGTCTTTAATTAAACGCTTCCTTGCACAAAATCAGCCGATGTGCCCGACTCCAGTTTGTTCTCTGTCCAGCCGCTCTACTCCGTCTGAGCTCATTTGTTAGCGACAGCACCTGGGCAGCCAATGGGCGATCTGTCACGGCTCTAATCCATCAGGATGGCCAATTAGTGAGCTGTGACTGAGCAGGACTGAAGGTGGGCACGGGAGGACTGCTGTGAAAGCAGCTGTTGTACAGACGTATGCCGATGCTGTGTGAGGTCTGTACTTTAGTTCGAAGTTTTAACATTACGTGTACTTTTTAAAAGCATGTTGTTGGGGTTGTTCTTTCTTAAATGCAAACGATAGAGGACTGAGACAGTGAAGCCAGCCTCTGTACCACAAGAGCAGTGAGTGGGGAGATACTTAAAACAGGGTTTTTTAGCAATTCCCTTAAAAATCTGCTCGAGAGATGCCTGCCAGCTCCGCCCTCCTCCATTCAAGCGTCGTGCGAGGCTAAACACGGCGTCTGTGAACCTTAACGTTCAGACTCAGATTCTGGTCACAATACCCCCAAGAAAGGATGAAACGAACAGTAACTATTGTTACCTTTTTGCGCCATCTTCGTTATCCTAAATTGAGTTCAAAGCACTTCACACACATCTTTCTGTGTATTTTCTACATGAAGCGTGAACCAGCCTCATGGCAGACATTACTAGCATGACGTGGAGATGTTGAAGCTGTAACCGGGGTTTGTTTTGGTGGTTTGTTCTGCCAAGAAAAAATAAATAAATAGCTCAGACCTTCCTCGGAAAAGAGAGGACAGGACCTCTGGCTGTTTGGCTTATGGTTTCATACATCTGGTGACTTACAGTGCAGCACAGAGGAAAGCGATGACATTTCTTTTCCAGATTAGTGTGTACACCACAATACAGAATCCTGTAGTAATCTCCGTGTTTGACTGAGGAAAGAATTATTGTAGATAATCCATCCGGGGAGGAGAGCAATATGAAATCTAAACATGCAAAATGAGATTGCAAAAATACCTCATCTGCTGAAAATATTTTCCTGGGAGGACTTAAAATGCGAGGCAACGTGGTTGATTAATGAGGACTACTGGTGTGATTACAACGGTACAACACCAGGGGAAGGGACACGCCGAGCTGAATGCATGAAAAGAAAGGAAGAGAGGGAGGGAGGGAGGAGGAGGAGAAGAGTTGGACCTGTGCAGAACCGTTCAAAACACCGTCGATGAACTGGACCAGCTGCTCCATGGTCTCAGTCGGCTCACTGGGCAGGAAGTACTGCTCGTTGGATGTGTTGAGGATGATAACGGAGGGCACCGTCACCTCGCTGAGAGAAACAGGAAAACACAGCTTTTAATCTCCTTAACCTCGGCACCTTGGACTGCCATTACCAGAGTGCATCATTAGACGGGAACACGTTGTGCTTTCTTTAAGAACAAACCAACACGGAGAACACAACAGAGAGATAAACAAACCCTTTGTACTTAGAGCAACAGAACTTTCCCCACGGCCATCATTTTTTAAGGATTTCCTTCTCTTTTTTACTCGGAGGAAGAAGCAGATGCAGCCTGGCTCATTTCAGAGTGCCACTTCTTCCATCATTTATGCATACAGTGTGCAACTCTGGGGCTTTATGGGTCTGTGCCGGTCACAGTTAAAGAGACCTTCACAAATTACAGCTGACAAGTGAATCGCAGGGAGGCCAGAGGAGAGCAACTCTGCATCCACTGCTGAGAGAGACACACACACGGAACGTATACAAAGAAGCCTCGTCTCACGGAGACAGAGAAACGCTCTCCGGCCCGCGTGCGTCGACAAACCAGCGGAGGAATTACAGAACTGCGTGAGGTAACGAACAAGGTCACACAAACAGGCAATCCCTCTTTCACATGTCTCACACACACACACACACACACACACACACACACACACACACACACACACTGCAGTGTTTCTCAACCCGGCAACAAATTGCACACACACACACACACATCCATCACTGTCCCAATCCACCACCCAGAGGAGATCAGGAGGACACACACACACCTCACTACTCTGTCCAGCTGAGATCTGCAATCACATGAGTGCGCACACACACACACACACTACGAGTGTGTAGTCCATCTGACAACCAGCCTACTCCAACAGATGGCACCCATTTAAAATAAATATGGATTAGCCTATTCACCTCTGTGAGTGGAGACTACTGGGGGTTTGCCGCCCATAATTAAGGGCCACACTGTACTCTATAGAATTAGAGCTGGCACAAAACACACATTTAAGACGTTTCCCCTTCCGCTGCCAAAAGCGGCTGCCATACTGTATAATTAGGGGTAATTATTCGTGATTACAGAGGAAGTTCATCCAGGTCCGTCTGGATTATTAAAAAGGGACAATCCGACATTTTAGGAAATACAATTACTTCTTGAATACCGTTAGATGAGAAAGACCGACACCACCGCAGTCATACATGTGCTTCACGTGTATCTGTGCTTTTTTCTTCTTTTGTTTAAAGAACAGTTCAACATTTGGGGAAATACGCTGATAATTAATACCACTCTCGTGTCTGTGCGTTCACCATGAAGCTTAGCGTTAGCGTGTGTTAGCATAAGGTCTGGATGTTTTCTGCTGAGTGCAATGACAACTCCCAAGGTGTCTTACAACAGTTCATTGGTTCATGTGTTCACCTCCACACTGATGCATGAAACGCACACGCTTGACAGCTTTTGATGGCAACGCTCTTTAGATTGGATGCACCTTCAATTTGTGGTTTCGGGGGAAGTTAAATTGGGGAGCAATGTTCTGGAGAACACACCGTTACACTGCTGTAAGCCAACTGTGTGGCTTCAGCTCCATTTGTGTGGTACCGATCTTCTTATCCAACTATGCAAAAAAACTAATTGTTGGAACTAGTCTATAAAAGGAATAAATAAATAAAGTAAAAGGTGAAAACTGGATTTTAAAAACACCATTTGCATGTTTTTTTTTACTCACTAAGTGGGACTCAGGCTCATTATCAGCACTTCATTAATTCCTCTTCTGCAAGTTCTCTTTTCACTTTCCAAATTCTTGGGTTTTAATTATAGCAAGAGGACGGTTATAATGATTAACAGAGTGTCCAGGAAACACGCACGGGGGACATACAAACTAGATGACAAACAATCTGCCCCTTAAAAAGAAAAGGTTTCCACACAAGCAATCTTTAGCAGACACATCTAATGGCTGGTTTGTGAGGTAACAATCTTCTGAATCATTCACCTTCTATGATTACAAATATTCCCTTCACACACACACACACACGTTCCTGTTACCTCACAACTCTTACGTTTTCCACAGCCCACCATGCATTCCATATAAGGCAGGGATTCCCAAAGTGTGGTGCGCGAGAGGAAAAGTGTAATGGCGTCTGATGGTGTAATAATATTAAATATAAAAAAAAAATGTAATTTTAATTTAAAAAGTGGGATTTTTCACAAAATAAAAACATGAATTATAAAATTTCCCTTCGCCCCGAGCCTTTCCAAGCCGACCTAGAGCCGGTCGCGGCGCACCGCCACGGGGGAAATGCGCCCGGCCGGGGCCAGCCGAACGGGGGAGAGGTCCCGCGAGGGGATCCACACACTTGGATTGGCAACGCAGATTCCCCAAAGCCACAGTGCGTGTGCAGTGAGGTTCTGGCTAACAGTCTGAAGCTCTTATTGACGTCGCCACCTGAACACCAAGCATGCCAGTGCAAGTCAAAAGCCCCTTACATATTTTAATATCTAAATTGGAGGAGTTACAAAACAGCCCAAAACAACTGCAGTCTCATTCATGTGTTGGTCTATAAATGACGCACTGCGGGCTTCATATCTGGTCAGTTACCGCACACAATCCCCGAAGACGTGAGCTTGCCAGCTGCCAGAGAGATGGTGGAATGTATGATTGGGGAGAAAGAAGAAAGAAAGTTGGACATGATCCCGGCGTCCAACAACACTTTGTCGCGCCGCATCGATGCTTTGTCCGAAGACATCCTGGCTACATTAGTCGGTCATTAATTGTAAATGAAATGTGATAATCTGCCTCTGAGCCTGTGCGTGTGTGCTCGCATCCGTGTTGCTCTTTAAAAGTGACGCCTTGTGTAACTGAAAGTTATTGAAACGTTGTTGCAGTGTTTCAGGGCGTTTTCACACCTTCAGTTTGTTTGCTTTGTTCTGATTCAGGGATTAATATGATACAATGTTGCAGTTGCCCCTTTGTTCGGTTTGTGTTCACACTGCAACATTTAACAGCGGACTAAATCTTGTAAACAAACGCCACGCGCGAGCAAACTGTTCTCTCATTGGTCCGATTTTTATGCGGCTCTGTTGCTTTTTTTTTTTTTTTTTTATTAAGGGGGGGTGCGCGAACCCGGTCGGGATGTAGAAGGGGGTGCGCGGCCTAAAAAGTTTGGGAACCGCTGATATAACGGGTTAGCGATAATCCCATGTTTAAACAGAAGAGACATCCTCGGGTTTAGAGTGGTGCTCATGGTGTGTGTGTGTGTGTGTGTGTGTGTGTGAGAGAGAGAGTTTGGTGGATGCAGGGGCAGCCTTACGCCAGACAGACCGCTGCCAGAACACAGTAATCGCTGCGATGACAGAAAGAGGGATAAAAAGCCATCAGATTTATTTCCACGGGTTTCCTAGGGGAGAGAATTAGTGGACAGTGACAGGCCAGGATTTCATTCCTCAAAGGAGGGCAATTAATCCCGCGCTGCGGCAGCCAAATTCAGTCCGGCAAATACATATTGTATCTACACATATAAAATTAGGAGGGCTAATCACCTCTTTCATCCTTAAATATAAACACTGCCCGTCTAATTTTAGCCTGCTGTTTGAACGCCGTCACATGTTCCAAGACGACTTCTACTGTACTCACTGACGCACTCCTAATTACGCCAGACTTAGGAGACCATGTCTGCTGTAATCTCCCTCGCACAAACAATAATGTGCTCAAATTAAAACAACATCCCGCAGCGTTCTCGTACGCTCAGGGATTCTCACACAAAACACGCACAACACTACACAAAGACAGACATAATTAGACACTGTACGTTGTTAAGATATAAAAACAAGACGCGCCAACTGCTGCAGCCCTGCTGGCCTGGAACACTATAGCGCAGCTCTGTCTAATTAAAAGTGTGTGGGTTGTCAAGTTGCGGGGTCTCTCATAGCCCGACGCACCAACAGTCGGCGTCGGCGCGGAGCTCCTGCAGCGGGGCTGGCTGTGTCATTAGCGCTGCTCTTCGACGCGCTATTAAAAACACATGACCATTACAGACCTAATCCAGGCACAGCCTTATCCGTGCATACGATCCCGCCCCATGTGCAAGCAGATTTGCGGGGTCTTGTGTGCTTTTTCAATTGCTTGTGTGCTTAATAGTGTGGGAGGGGAGGGTTACAATTACAATAGTACAAGTGCACTGAAAACAAAAAAAAGATATGCCCGTCTGTGTAATTGAATTCCCCACAAGAGCATCTTTAATGGCAGAGGCTGACAATTACATGTCAGTCCAGACCTGGATAAGTAGCTGACAGAAGGTAATTATGATGGGGGCGAAGAGAGAAGGACATGACGAGAGAAGGGAGAGGATTCGAGGCACTCACCCCATAATGAGGCTGTTAATGTAGTCGTTCCCATCCATGTGTCCAAACTGGAAGTCTCTGGAGAGGCAAGACAAATCAGCGTCATGATAACGTGCATCAAGAAGAACACACAGTAGAGCAAAACAAGCACTTTCTCTCCCGGCCCAGTGGACTGCATGGAACTGGGACGCCGACTTTCCTGCACAGTTATGGGAAGACATTGAATGGAATTGTACGTTCTGTTATGGAAAAGTGGTATTTTTTGTCACTGCAGAAAGAAAAAAAAAAACAAATTCCCAGAAGCTCCGTCCTGCATGTCTCCCGTTTCCCCACCACAGAAAAGACTCAGGTGATTTATCTAAACGATAAGGCAGGAGACGGAATTCAATTTGTATCTCATTGTGCCGCACTATGTCTGAGCAGAGTGTATTGTGGGTAGAATTGGGGGGGGGGGGCGAGAGAGCCAGTGACTTCCACTGAATGACAGATTATGGGGGCCTCAACATATATATTATATTCATTCCGAGTCACAGCGACATATTGCGCGGTTGTCCCCTGGGTGCCACGCAATACTGCTCCTGCTTATATAGACGACACGATTATGAAGAGACTGAACTACATGATAAATCCTGCGGATGCAATATAAAAATCAGTCTGCGCTAGTGACAATACTGGGACAAACTGGGAATAAAGCTCGTCAAAAAGTCAGTTTGTAGCTTCTGCCCTGACGGCTGCAGCAGGGAGTTCTGGATCCGACTTCACTGGGAAAAAGGATCTACAAGTGCAAGACTTTGTGTCATTCATTCTTTGTCTATAATTTAAACATTTACAAATCTGTTTCCCCAGGTATGTCATCATCTTCCCACTGCCACATCTTGGCCAGACTGCTGAGCAGACCGGCCCAGAGGGGTGAGCAAACTAACAGACACGTGCATGCGTTGGAGGAGGCGCGGAGAAAGAATGCACAACAGCTACTTTCTCGTAAACACTTTCAGATTTCTCCATAAGTCTGAGATTTTGTCCGTTTACTTTAAATGTTCCCTCTGGAATCGCTCAAGTGTCGAAACTATAACAACTGAAGCCGATATTTATTGGCGTTATCTGCCATGTCATGGGGGGGGGGGGGGGGCGGAGTGTTTTCTGAAGCCAGATTCCCACAGAATTAACACACCAGGGAAAGTGTGTGTGTGTGGGGGTGAACGGCGTTCAAGCCATTGCCAAATTATAGAAGGTGGTTCATAACACACAAGAACGTTCTCCAGGAAAACCGTGTCACCCGCATCACCAGGAGGCCTTGGGCTCCCGCAGATAGATTTCTGATGCCTTTGTGGACAGGAATTAATTACTGAACAACCGATGAACATAAAAAGGAGCATGTTGTTGGAAATATATGAAATACTGTGGTGGATACGCAAAGAAAATAAATCCACCACATATGCATTCTAGACACTGGGGACATTTAGATGATCCGTCAGCTTTATTTCTTGTTAAATGAGCTTGCGTTACCGTGCGTCTCTTGTAAAAGATGTTCTTATACTCATCTTAATTTATTTATTTTGGCCACTTGGTGCAGCACAGCAAGCTGTGAATGCAATATCAACCTTGTGTAGTTCGGCTCCGTTTTTAGCCCTCAAATGTAGCTGCTCTACAGGATGTTCAGCTAGTTCACCAGCTAACTAGCATACAGTGGCTTTATGGGAGCTGTTCTGCTGCGTCTGGAAGCAGCGGGCGGTGGGAGTGTGCACAAAACATTAAAGTTGCAGACCACAAAACAACAGCAATATTGCATATTGTCTGTTGGTGGCGAGAGAGAGGGATCCTTCCTCAACCCTTGTTCCACTTATTCCCCTTAAAGGTATTTTTTGAGGGGGGAGTGTACTGTATTTATGATATTGGGATATGAATACATTGGTTAATGCATCTTTAAGATGTCCTGAAAAGTTAAGTATGTTGCTCAACATCTAATTGCCTCTAAGCAGGGCACAGCCTGTGAAACCTACGAGTCCAGGTCCATTTAAGGACAGAAAGTCAAAGGTTTCAGTTGGTGAACAAGGCTTCTTGTCTGGTCTTGTTGCACCAACCGTCTGCAGCAACCGGCACATAAAAGCCAAGATAATAATGACGGGTGCTCCTCCATCAGTCACCTCCGATCTGCTGACTATGCGCTGCCGCCGCCCACCACCGGGGGCGTCACTCGAGCTCCTGACTTGTAACTACAAGTACCGTTTAGGTATGTCAGAACACTGCAGGCAGCTCTGATCTCAGCGGGGTTTCTCAAATGCAAGTCTTCAAAAAAAAAAAAAAAAACCCAGCACAGAGGAGCGTGGCGGATAGTAGTCCACTTGATGATAGGGATCTGTGTAATTCAAATCAGTCCTAATGGGAACGCCTGGAGAGGGAAACACTTTGATCACGGCGGTTTGAGATGCACCTCTTCAATCAAAAGCAGAGATCTGTCGGATGAAGCAACGTGGTCAATGATGAGGAACTCAAGCGCAACATAATGATGAAAATGTGATTTTTTTTTAAATTTATTTCTTTAATCCTTTTGAGGAAATCCTGTCGCCTGGCGCTCTGCTGGGAGTGATCAGAGATGAGGGTCAGCTACAGACCTGCAACATTAGAGGCGATCTGAATTGGAGCCACTTCAGTTGAGCGCGTGCTTTAGCCTGGGTCCTTCAGCTGAAGGGTGACCTACTGCACTCACTGAAGCGTGCACACATGCAGCTGCTGTGTCAGGAGCCCGATGGTAAACCTCAGAGTGTCCGTGTTCTTACCGTCCGCAAACAGCCAAAATAACTCCAACGCGGTTGTGAGATTATACATTTCAGGTGCATTTCCTCCTTGTATTGGATGCCTTGTGTAATGAGTTCCCCTCCGGGAGGAGAACAGGTCGAACAAGGCGCCACGCAACACAAAGATCCCATCTCCGGTTGTTATTGCACAAGAGAAACCAGAAGAATTATGCATTTATACCAACCGAGCTGAGTTTCTGACTGACAGCTGAGTAGAACGCCTATATTTGGAAGCTGACATTTCGCATAATTACCTTTCTACCGAACCTCAATGAAAACACGCGCGCCCCGACAAAGGCATGGACTAGCTTGTGAATAGACGGGCGGCACTCCCCAGCGAGGGCGACCATCCTCGAATAAATGTATAAATTGGATATTCATCCTTGACCTCATCGTGTCTTACCTGTTAAAATGTTCTCTGTATTCCTTCGCCACCCTCTGAATCAAGGTCTTTAATCTAAAAGCAAATGAGAAGAGAGGGAAACACCACATGAGTCGAAGTCTAACCCTTTTTCTTCTTCTTTTTCAGACCGATGCCTGTAATTTGTGGAGCGATGCAAACAACAACAGCGAGCCGTATCTTTATTTGAAAGCCGTGCACTTGAACACAACCACGGTGGAACCATGTGTGGGAGTCGTTTATACAGAGCCATGCTTTTTAATTTCAGAGTTCTTTGTACCTGCCACTCTCCTCTGTGGGGTCCTTCTCATCGATGACTGCAATCGCTACCAATTTGCCTGAGGTGGCAGACAGGGATTACAAATCACAATCACAAAAAAAAAGAAAGGGTGAGAAGACAATGGCAGGCAGATAAGAGGCTGTGGAGACGAATCACCTCTCAGCCGTGGAAAAGAAAGAGCGGCACCGAGAGCGCTTTATTCATTCATCACTCAAACATTAAGCCAGCTTAGGCTTCCTACTTGGTCACTTTTCTGGTAAAAGATATTTTCGGTGCAATTCAAAACACGACAAATAGGGTCTACTTGGAAAAATACATTTTTGTTACACAACTCAAAAGGTCCGTCATTCAGAGGTGTATCAGTTTGAGGCCGTGTTGCTTGGATGAGAGTACCAGGCTGCCCCCTGGTGGTCACTGGCGGTGCTTTTCATGTCAAGCTTTCGTGTGAAGGCAGTGGACGGTCATGAAAATGAATATTTCACATGCAGAGTGTGGAAATGGAAGTTAAGCTGCAGAAACTATTTTTGTGTTGAAGGGCCAGTCCTACTGTATATGAGAATATTTGCACTTCATCCACGTGCACTATTAAACATTCCCAAAATGACAGAGTTCTGTGGCTGTCGGAGGAAAGACAGGAATGCAGTGAACAATAGTTTATGAACGGTTTACTTCTACAATGCTTCTTCACGTCAATACAACCTGCAAAAAAGTGCATAATTACCTATTTGAAGCACCTAACGAGGTGCATTGCTGAATCATACATTTGCATATTGATGAAAGAAATAGATTTAGTGAAATGTTGCGAAACTACGGGACCTCTACGCCAAATGTTTAACAAAAAAAAAAAGCACCATTTTCAGGTGAAGAAGTCTTATTCTGATGCAAAGATCTGTTCATTGACCAGTGTGAAGCACAACATGGAGGGTAGAGTGCAATAAAATATTCTGTCTCTAAAATCAATGAATAATGATGATCTATATAATCCTTTTAAACCTCTCTTTGTGGTAATAATGACGTTAAAATGCTGATAAACACGAATAAATACTCATAGGTTGTCACATGAGATGACGTCTATGAGGAAACCTTTTCATTACGTTAATAATAAAAGGGCCACGGGCTTAGGTTTCTGGTTGTTCTGGTAAACGCTTAAAGAAAGAGCTATCGGCACTCACAAACGTCACTGTGGAGCGATGTAATCAAATTCCAAAGATTTCCCATCCATCAACTCGCGCGCATCATATTTCTTCAGATCTGCTGAAGCATATTTATAGACTGGACTACGTCCTTTACCCAGCCGAGTTGACCATTTGTGAGGCTAAACATGCAGAAAGTTTCATGTTCGTGTGCAAAATCTTGAGAAAATTCACACCAAAAGCTGCAGTTTTCATTGGTCGTTGGTGCGATTGTGACATTATTTCACGGTGCAATAGTCAGCAGTGAAAGTTTTGCCGTGGGGTTGTTTGCATTGATGATCCTCTGAGCACCAGTCCCTGTGAACCCGTCAAATAGATTTATCCTCGCCTCTGCCTGTCCCTTAAGTTTCGCCCCGTAAATAGAACTAAATTACAGCTCGAGAGTATTCATTGATTTTGGTCACACTGGTATTTAAACACAGACACGTGGACGTGCGAGGGATGAGGCTTTTAGAGCGTTGAAACGTCGCCCCGCCGCCACACAATCAGCCCGAGGGCATGAAACTCGACACTTGATTGAAAAGCCTTTAGAGACGAGGCTGGAAAATTCTATACCGTTTTCACGAATATGACTTCGATCTATACTCTATTTATGTTTGTTGTTGCGGCGGACTGAAGCTGCAGACTGTGCCGTCTTAAAGCAGTCACATCGGGTTCATCCAGTTACGGTGCTTTAGAGACTTTTTCTGTATTCAGAACTAAAAACTACAAATTTGGTAGAAATGGGTTAGAAGGTGCAATGAGGAAGATCTGGCCACATGCTCCTAACAAATAAGGGGCATCATTTCACCTCCATTACTGGGTCCAGCCGCTCAAAGTAGCACCGCTATCTAGTCTCATAGTTCACTTTGCTGTGCAGTCGGTTTATTGGATTAAATCCAGAGGGAGACAGGGAAATAAGCCACACCTTCTTCACCGGAGGAGAGCGTGCGGCGGCTCGGGGAGACGGACAGCCAGTCAGCAGCAACTCAAATTCAGTCAGCACAAACCCTCACGGCGGGCTGGTGGAGCGCAGAGTTAGCCGGTCTGGCCCCGGTGTTGGGATTTGCACGAGCTGAATTCGAGCTAACTGCTACTGAAGGTCCGTCTCCTGGATCATGCGTCCATCTCCTCCCGGCAAAGCATCCTACCGGCGGCGGGGAAGACGAAACAAAAACACTTTTCTCGTTTCTTTGGATTTAATCCTACACAGACCCGGTAGCTTCAACGTGATTGACAAGCCCTCAGGGTTGCCCTGTTTCTTTGAGCAAAATATGTCAGAATGGACGCTGCAGTTACTCACTATCGTCTTCCGGGGCTAGCTGGTTAGCATGCTCATTTCTGGTATCTCAATACATAGACGTCTTTGACACTGTAACCTCTTCAAATTCACGCCAAATCTCACACGTTGCACCTTTAAAAACCGACCACAAAAAAACAGTCCAACTGCACATAAAGAGGTGAAACACTGCATCTAGATGAGAAGCACAGCTTTCTCTGCACAGAGCATCAACTTACTGCCGTTTAACAGAGTTTGACTTCCACTCTGGGGCTTAAATGTCCTCAGAGAGAGAAAGTGGGTGGAGTAGAGCAACGTGGGCTAAATCTAGATGGAAGTGTCAGACTCTCATCACAGCCCCCCCACACACACACACCATTAACACTAATATTTATACAAGGAACTTTTGACAAGAGCAACTCCAACATGTTTGCTTTTTAATTATAAAGTCCTCATGTGGTTGATTGGATATTTGGGCGGTGGGAAGCTCAATATTAGGGGATTTAGTGTGAAATAGCATTAAAGAGGCAGGCCGAGCAAAGCGGAGTGCTGATGCACTTCAAATTATATATGATGGTAATCATTCTGTAATTTAAAAATGTTGACTATAGACTACGGCTCCGTAATCATTAAGAGCATGAAATGGCACAAAAAATATACACTTAAATTATTATTGACAAATCACCATTTATAGGGTTTCAAAATAAAATAGAGCTCAAACAATAAGTGGAAAATGAATCAGAGACGATGTTATGTGATAATTAAGACATTTGAGGACCCTAAATTAAGCTAGACCTGCATAATATGATATATATACACATATGTATGCTGATGGGAGTACAAATAATGTTGTGCATACGCCACCTGTTTCTCCGAGCTCATAGAGTGTAAAGCCATCAATCTGGAGGTATCCTTGGAAGCGCTCCTTGTTCACCCACGATGACAAACTAGCATCTGCGTACTCTGCAACACAAAGAGACAGAATCTCCTTTCAGAGGCAGAGGGACAAAAATCGACATTCAGCACACAACCAGTCTATATTAAAAGCAAAGCACAACAGCGTATTGATGCCTGGATTGTAAGAAGATCACAGTGTTTACCACTCGTGTGCCCTCGAGGGAATAGAGAGCGGGACACGAGCCGAGCTTTCAAAGACAGAGGTTAGCGAGACAATGATCACAAACGGTTATGACAGCCGGCTGCCTCTGGGTTAAGTAGTCAGGGAGGCTATTGTGGGTCTGACAGCCGATGGACTGCGAGTCAGAGCTAGTGGATCAATCAGCCCGAGAATCGATCCAGTAGTCAACAATCAAATGCATCAGTTTGGTTGCTAAGACACGAATTACGTTCAGCCCGATAAGCATTCATTTCGTACTTAGTCAGTTGTAAAGATATTCAAAAAAAATATTCATTCAAATATTCATTCAAAATAGATGCTGGTTTTTTTTCTGGGACGCTGGCTCAACTAACCTCATTTCGCAGCTATTTTGCCTTTCTGTCTTAAAAAAAACAAAAACATTTGGTTTGTAAATGAATCTCCGCGCGTACATACATTTATTTTCAGGGCAGATTTTTACACATTTCGAGCGAATGAATAATTCAACAGATGCATTAGGGGGGGAGAAAAAAGAAAGAAAGAAATGAAGTGCAACAAATGAAAAATAAATAAAGTGAAGTAAAATAAAGGATTGCTTGCTGAATGTGAACCACATGTTGTTTCTACCCTAACATCTGGAAGGCAACATGCAAACAGGAACCGGAGTCTGTCCCCCGAGGGCTTGAATAGGGTGTAGCGAGGCTGCTACAGCACTGCTTTCTCCGGCTGGGCGAGGCTACAGGATGCTCATAATTGATGTCAAATGTAGCCGGGACCTCATTACGACGTGTTCATAAGTTATCACGACCCCTCTGCTACCGGTACAGTAATTACAGCAACGCTGATGACTTCTTAAGCTGCTCCCCAAACGAGCTCAGTACAGAACATGACAACCTAAAACCTGAACACCCCCCACCCCCCCCCCGAGGTCGTAGAATGTACTAGATTCAAAATGACCTTATTGCAATGCAATCCAGTCCTCACTGCTGCTGTGCAAAGGCAGAGTTGTTGTTAAAGGCTGCTGAGTCAGTCAATCTGGTAGACATTCCAGAGAGTTCTTTCCACAGATGTTCAGGCTTTATAGACAGCATGCAGCTGCCCGACTCTCTTCTCCCAGATGCAAGAAAGAGAGAGCGAGCGAGCGAGCGAGCTAGCTAGCTGAAGGCCCCATGCTGGGACCGACTGAACCTGCTTCACCTTGAAACAAATTAGAGCTGCTCTCTTCACGGGCGCCCACCTCACAATCACCCTACGGGAGCCTGTCAGCCCAGAGTTCACACAGCTGGAGACGGGAGAGAAAGATGAGGGGGAGGAGAGACAACAACAGACAAGGGTGGAGTGAGGATGATCCAGTGTCAGAGCTTCGAGCGCTGGGAGGAGGCAGCTCTGACATCAAAGATGGAGGTTAATGGTACGGAGGACCTCCAAGACGATGCAAATAGTGCAGAAACAGTTTAAGACACTTCAGCGTTGGCCGCCTGGTACCGACCAAGGTGGAAGACCAAAATTAGAACCAACAAAGGACACACCTGGTTTGTGATGCAGTAAAGATGTTACATGTGTGGAAAATATGGCTAACGCTTCCTCCACACCGACCTTACCGTCTTTGCCAACTCAAATAACCAATGAAGTCAATTCTCTCCATGTGTGCCGTGACCAAACGTCACATAACATCAGTGTGCGATTACCTTTTTAGGTAATCACAGTCATGGACTGTTAAGCCGCCTGTCAGTCAAGTGCTGCCGATAAACAGATGCAAAATAGTGCCACCTCACAGCTGGCTGTGTCATGTCCATGCGCATACAAGGAGAGGCCACAGCACTGACACAGATTAACAGAGAGCCTGATGCTGAGCCTTACATAATGTGTGTTGAAGGGGAAATTCACCACCTTTTTATGTGGGTGTCCAGCCAGTGCTGATGGAAATAGTGTGGCTTTATTGACCAAGAAAGCTGATTTCTCCCGTTGTGGACCAAGATGCACTGCATTAGAACGGCAAGTTCACTACGCCTGATAAATAAACTCACAGAAATGTCAATGAAGAAAATACTCTTTAACCTAAAACAGAAAAAATACAACCTTCTGAATTAAAGTGTCTTAACAAGCACGTCTTGTTTAGTCTTTCCACAGTTCCACCTTTCAGCAAATCGATCGGCATTGGTCGAAATAAGTCCTGAATTCACAAACTATACATTCCATCCAGCAGAAGGGTTTTGTTCCGGAGGGTCCCCGTCGGCCATATTCTCCCAGCAGCAGCATCCTCGAGTGGCCTCTCCTCGGTTGAATATCCGAGTCAGCCAAAATACTGTAAAATCGTCTAGAACATCCTCTGCCCCCATATTTCGCGATGCGATTTTGGCTGACGTAACACAAGAGAAGAGAACGAGGGTGTTTCTGAGCGGCTTTGCGGCAAATTACGTCACTGGAAGGAGGAAGAACTACAGATTTGCTCCCCAAAGACAACGGGAACATGGGCAAGACCTACATCTACATCCCTAACTCAGACCGATAGAGATATGGTGGAAAATATGCACGTTCTCTCTTTTAACACTCAAAAACATCTTTGAAAAAACATCTCTGGCGAGTGCAAGCAGCATGCTGTGCAGACTAACATACATCCTACTTATATCTTTCTGTTGTCTTCTTACAGCGCCAGCATGTAGCGCATGCACACACACACACACACACACAATGATCAAAACCATATGGCCCTTGAAGCAAAACAACAGCGCAGACCTGTACAGCAGCATGAAACTAAGGGTTTGAGTTATTAAATATGTATGAGCTGGAGCCGCCGCGCTGTACTATATTCTAACAGCGCTCTTCAAAAAGGATGCTGCTGCTTGTGATGCGCACTAAACCAATCAAAGCTCAACTAAATGTCAAATATAATTTCGCACAAAGCGAGAGGCCGCGTTTGGACAGCGTGACGCCGCTTCGATGACATCCATTGTTTAGAAACACAACGAGTCAGCCCTGCACAATAAGAACAGCAAACGTGCTCCGAATGTCTCAATAGCAGATTGAATCTGAATCACAACACAAATACAAAAACAAGGGGGAGATGATGAAAGTTGCTTTTAAGCCTCCGTAAGCTGGTGGATTTACAACACAGCCAATAAATAATGTGTTATTCATCCAAACACTTTCATTGATATCATAGCCTGCCATAAAACACTGTCACTGGGTGGCTATGCAAAAGTTTAGCCAAATACCATTAGATAAAAAAACACTTCCTGCATAAGGCGCCTCATCCAACATCGGACCGGTCCTCTGAGAAACGCAGCACAGCTGGAAAGAAAAGCAGATGCTGAGGACTACAGACGGTTAAAGTGGGATCAGGAAAACTATTTCCGTAATGCAGAGCGGGGCCGTCATCGTAGGTGAGTGCTTAATGAGCTGTGCTCTCATTACCCTTCATCCATATTCAGCTACAATAACCAGCGTCTTTCTTTAACAATTCCTAGACCCTTAAAAAGGAGGAATCCGCCATGTGAGGAAGGACACGCGACGCTCCCCTTCTCAGTCCTTGACGGGCTTTAATGCGCCGTCGCCATGGCAATGCCAGACATCGGCCGCATCCTCCGTATCAAGGTCCTGGAGGACTCTGCCGAGGGTGGCGTTTTCGTCATCAACGTGTGCTGCGGCGAGCCTCTCCTGCTGCAGTTCTGGCGCGGGAAGCCCCCGTTCCGTAACGGCCAGGTGGAGCAGACGGACGTGAGCTGGCGGGCGGCGGCGGAGGTGGACTTCGTCCTCCGGGCGCTGCACCGCGCACCCGGTCTGCCCAACGGCCACTACTGGGGCCCGTTTGTGTTGACGCTGTGCCTCGACGCCCTTCCCTTCCGGTTCCGCCTGCCGCCTCGGGCCCACAGCGCCAGCAGATTACAAGACATCATGGGGGAACGTGGTGAACTCAGGTTGTTGCGGTGAGAAGCTTCGAATTGGGCAACAGAACAATAGACCTAAACCTCTTATGTCAGAGAGACTTGAGTCAACTCTTGGCTTTAAATGACTGTATACACTGTGCCAGCTCTGCACTCATTTCTTCGGCCTTAACTGTGGTCTCTCACGCCCATCCACCCCGACCCGCTATGTACGTCCGCCCCAAAAGACAAACCACCACAACATCGCTGGCCTCGCCGCGCACACAATAGTGGGCAGAGCCCCGGGTGCTTTATGATGGGCCAGGCACACCATAACTCAATGTGGTGAGGAAGATGAAAGGACAGCAGCAGAGACCGGAAAACTAGAGGAGCGAGAGAAAACAAGGACGGCAGCGAAGGAAAGAGGAGACGAGGAGCAGTGCACAGCGAGCGCCCTACTGGCCCTTTAAACGGCAACGTAGATGAAGACGCGGTAACACAATACTCACCATCATAGGTAAAGTAGGCCCCATCCTTAAAGACTACAACCGCAGGAAGCTCTGGCAAAGTTACCGACTGTTGGGAACACAAAAACATATTTAAGTCAAAACCAAGTTCCATGAATCATTCTTACTGGATGGTTGTTGGTGCACCTGCAAAATGTGGGACAAGACTGTTGGCAGCAGAGCTTTGCGGCAAACTGTGAAACTTGTAGTGTTTTGCATAATGCAAACACAGCATGCAGGCCCGGTATCTGGATATCAGTTGAGAGTGGCTACGCTAAAAGAATTCATTATTTACAATTTAGAGAAAAGGTACGGACAGATATTTCCTGGTTGCACAATACTCAAGAGTATCAATAACATACGATGACAAAAAATATGGGACTGTCTTCAAATGATAAGCGTTTTTCTGAAATTCAAAGGGAGGCAAATTCAAAGCGTTACCTCTGGAAAGACTTCCTCTGAAGCCGAGAAGAAATAAGTGTAGACGATGAGCTCGGCGGCTACGTCGTTGTACTTCTCCTGCAACGGCAAACGAGTCTCTCAGCGCGCACACAATAGCTTTCAATATATCGGTGTTTAAACAGATGCAACTCAGGTCACTACAAAGTCCTACACAGAACATCTTTGTTAAAATGTGTTACAACAGCAGCAGTGTGTCTCCTGCAGTCAATACGCAGGTTTACCATAGCAGCTCTGAAGAAGCTTGAATAAAAAAATTCATGTCTTTGTGTCACAAAAGGTGCTTACTTTGAGGGGGGACTCCCCGCCGACGTACACAAAAAGCACATTGTGTCGTTTCATCATGTGCTCGAACATCTGCTTGCTGGGAAGCGCCCTGACGGCCGGTCTGGAGGGGGAAACAAAACCCGCGCAGATTAGGTCATGTAAATGAGTGAAATTCATTCAGCACAAAGATGGCACACTAATGCAATAACTGATGGAGAGGTGCCAACAGTTCTGGTCTTGATTCGCGTGCTGGTGGCTCCACCCAGTGGAGACTCAGCACCTCGCAGCCCTGCAGTGACAGCCAAGCTTTTGATCTGCCCACTCTGTCACGGATCAAGCTTGATTTCCCTCAAGGAGGAGGAAATCTGTCAGGCACAGTTGATACAGCGGCTTAAACTGGAGCGTCGGAGGGGGAAACCCATTGAGCTATGAAACAAACACGGGCTGCATTGATCAGCTTGCTCGGGTGGTTCTTATTAGCGCAGCTGTGGAATGAGGAAGTTCTACTTCATTATCAGTTTGGCGTCCTTTGTTTTTGAAGCGGTGGTCGGAGGCTTACCCTGCCACCCTGTTGGCAAACTCGACGATGTCATCTTTTGTCCTCGGTCCTTTGTAGTTATAGGCAAGATCCCCCTTTAACCTGAGGAGGCGGGACAGACACCAAACAGAGCGTGAGAGGCTGACAATTCAAACGTACCATTCCTTATCTCTGCGTTAGTCATCCGCTGCCGGGTGAAGACATTCATGTGAAAATAAAATGAAAAATGGAAAAACAGTTCCGCGACATTGAACTTTGCATTCAGGATATCGAGTTTCGTCTGAAAAAACCTCAGTCGGTGAGAAAAAGAGAATATGAAATAATATAAAAAGAGATACAGTCGAGGCAAAGCTCGGTCAGCGGACAGAAAATCAATCAGCAACTACTTTGACGTTCAATGAATCGCTTTTGCTGTCTGATAAAGCAAAGATGGGAAATATTCGCTGGTTCAAGCTTCTCCAATGTCAACTTTTGCTGCTTTTCTACATTCTAGCGGTCGCTTTCTTCGGTACACCGTTTTTATACTGGGCAGGTATTACACTGCACCCAGGTATTAGACGGCACCCAGAACAGGCGGACTTCTTTGTGGCATTGATTCAACAGGAAGCTGGAATCCATTGATTTGTCGGATGCACAGAATCGACCACCACATCCCAACAGATGCTCTGCTGAGTTAAATGCTCACAATAGAGAAACTGATTAACTTCATTGTAAACAGAATATCTCTGGGAATTAGAGACCGGGGCCTCTCGAAACCTGTCAGCAGCATTGTCAACATTCTTCTGTGGCGGCGGGGTTTTGTCGTATCATTAGTCAATTTCTGCACTTAGGTCAACTGCAGGGTTGTTTTTTTCAACTGCACTAAATAAATAAACTGACTACTCAGCAGTTGCATTAATTAATAAAGAGTAAAAGAAATCGATAATGAAAAGAGTCCATTAGTAGCGGCCGTACTTGAGCCCATTAAAGACAGCAGCTGTCTCTGGACGTATCTGAGCGCGGCAACGACGAGCCGTCTATTTCAAGGTGAGCTGATGAAACAAATCCATCAGGAAACGCTTATTCATCACAAAAAAATTCAACTTCATCTAAATCCTCTCGCCTCCAATGAAAAACAAAAACAAACAACTGGCCCTCATTGAGTTCCAGCCAGAGAGAGCTGCTGGAGCGCCTCCAAGCAGCAGAATGCATTAAGGATTGCATCAGCCCACAGGGAGAGGGGGGGGGGGGGGCTGAACTCTAAATCTAGTCTCCCTCCGCACCGGGGGAGACTTCTCGTGTTCTTCGACGGATGTTTCATCACTCGCCTGGTTTGATGTTATGAACCCTGCCGTGTTATCCTGTGGCGGTTCCTCCCAAATGAGCTTGATGAAACTAAATGGGGAGCCCATTACGGCGGCGAGCAGTTAAACGAGTCCGTATCGAATGCACGGAGGATCGCTCGTCTCAAGTCAACACCAGTTGTGCCGTGGAGCAGCTGGCGTCGACCCAAATTCATCCATTTTATATACGAGAAATATATATATATTTCACGAGAAATGAAAATGAGGAATCAGTTGATGTCGTTCACAAGTGGCTGCAGCACCAAACATTGATTTATCAATCAATGAATCAAAAGATAAACTGATATATGCCTGAGAAAAGTAAAAATAAGAGTCAAATTTAAATGACTGGAGATGATTTTAAACGGTTTATCGCACAATAAATGTATAATTAACTTAAGTGCCGAAGCTAATACAATTTTAGCTCAAGAAGGTGTGAAGGTGTGTGTGTCACTTAGTTGTGCCTTAAGGAAGCAGCAACAACACCTTGTTCCCTCGTGAATAACTCGTCTAACGGCATCTCAACAGGCCAAACCTCAGGGGAAAGACGACAACATTGTCTGATAATAATAATACAAACTAAAGTAAAGAGGCTTTATATAATAAAGCAGAACACCAAATTACAGCCTCAAAACTGACAGTAAAGTTGAATCAATGCTGCTCTGACACAAGCTTAATAAATGCTTAAGACTAGTGTTATCTGCAGATACAGTCTGTTGAGCTTATTATCAGTCTGTGTCAGGACCCCGTAGGTCCGTACTAAATTCAATAAGCCTTTTAATCTCATATGGATTTCTTTAGGCCTTTTCAAAGCTGCACTGAGTGGCTAAGAAAATTACAGCAACTTGGAAAAAAACAAAAAGTGTGCACGGTGTTTGATTCATGATCACACAAAGTTTTGTGGTGTATAAAGCTCGTTTTTCTGTCACTTACAGTTTTATCGTGGGGTAACCACGAACACCGAACTCTGACGACATTCCTGCAACATACAAAACAAATATAGCATCTCAGACGAAAGAAAGACATCAGAGAACCATCATTGTCTTCAGAGGTTTGAAGTATCCTGGGATTAAAATACTGAGGATTCAAGGAGTAGTTTGACATTTTCGGATATTTCCTTCTTGCCGATAATTAGATGAGAAAATAGACGGCACTCTCACGTCGCTACAGAAAACATGAAGCCAGGCTAAGCTAAGCTGTTATCTGTAGCATAATATTTAACAGACCTAAAGCTCATCCAACTCTCCACTACAATCTAATAAACATGTTTCCCTAAACTGTTGAACTATTCCTTTAAAATCCCCGCGGATTAAAACAAAAGGTAACAGTCTGTCAATCAATGAATTAAATGTGCCCGTGGATTACTCCGAAAACTAATTTAATGGAGGATTACTGTCATTTTAATCTTTCACTGTATGATTATTGTGGCATAACAATGTCACAATAAAACAAAAGCCATCTTTAATATTGTCTATGGTGCTTTTAATGAGACCTGAAAGCCTTTCGCATACAGGGCTTCTCACCGTGTTGTTGAACAACAGTCAATTAGTTTGGTCCATCTCCGTCTCCAGCACATGCAGTAACCACCTGGGGACGACCCGGCCGCAAGGGAAGCCCCTAAAGTGCTCCGTCGTTTACTCACCAGAGTACGCGGTGGCATCCATCTTTCCCACGCGGACCGGCGACCCGGAGCTCTTCAGCTCCACTCCCACGTCGTGCCATACTGGCTCCAGTTTCTTACAGTAGCCGCACCACGGCGCATAGAACTGAAGAAGAAGAAAAAAAAACAGGAGAAGGAAGCTTCAGATCACGTGCAGCATATTGTAAAAACATTATGTTTATTCAAAATATAACCTCATCTGTAAAGGGAATAACCAAATCTCTATTCTACATTCTTTTAGAATCTCACACACACAGTTTTGTATATTACCGTCCTGAATTTTGAGTGTGTTTGCACTATTTTACTTTGGAGGACTTTGTGATATTGTGTATGACCTCCGGAATGGATTCTTCAACACTGGATCCTTAAAGAATGGGAGCAGCAGTCGGGATGATTTAAATGCACGGCTGCCAATTAGGACCCAGATAAAAGGCTATTGTTTGACCACTTGAAGGCAGCGGATGTGAGCGCAGGTTGATCCATCCAGCCGGGAGCCATTCTTCAGTGATGTTTCGCCTCTTTAATACCGGAACATCTTCTGGCGGTGTCCTTTCTTGGGAGCCAGAGCTCCCTCGTTCTGCCTCCCCCCAGGTCTATGTGAGCCTTCCTCTGCTTAGGAACGTCTGGGTGGATGTTCCAGTGTAGCCCTCTGCCACCAACTTCCACTGGACAGGTGAACGCCCTCCACTCCCTCTCATCTCACTGACTTCAGCTGGCGATCGAGGTCAGCTCTCGTGTTCCAGTGGCCTCTGGGTGACAGAACCACACCCTCATGCTGCTGCTCTGAGCCTCACCCCCCCCCCCATTCTGCCTGACAAAGTCGGATCAGCCACTCTGCCGTTTCCAGCCTGCATGCCTCCAGGATATTTGCCTAGCTTACGCAGGGCCTCGACGTGACCCCATCCGTACTGGCCCATCCTAAATGCTGCCCTGCAGACAGAGAGGCTGTGCTGCACGCTCGGGTTCTGGGAGTTGCAGAGTTGGCAGGTCCCCTCTGAACCGTACCAGAGGTGCAGGTTAGGGGGGACCGGGAAGTTAATCGCTCCCAAACAGCGCCATGTTGGAAGTACATCGAAGAAGGCCCAGCTATTTACAGTTAGTTGTAATACTGACATACCCCCTTTTAAGTTGATACGATGAACTTGTTATGAAACAGTTAATTTTTTGCAGTGGTGTTTCTGGCCACCTGACAAATGTAAGTCCATTATTCAGTCATTCCAATTTGAGCTCCGTTTTTGGTCTCTACCAACTGCTGAGGGAAATATCCGACTCTTTAAGAGCTAAACGCTCCACTAAACTCACCAGCTCGCTAACTGTGTCTGTCTGCCGTTGGGTGCTGCGCGTGTACTGTAAAGTGGGTTTATTGTTTAGCATTTTTTGCTGCCAACAGCCGGACGACTTCTGCTGGTAACAAGACTGACAACAGCTGTGAGACTAAACCATGTCGTTAATGTGCCATAAAGCCAAAAGCAAAACAAAAGAGCTGCACAGTTGGCGAATAATTCTCTGTGAGTTGATCACTGGAAATGAGACTGTGTACATTTTATTCTTTGCAATTATAAAAACACTGATTAGTGGAGCTTACAGTATGTAACTGGCAGTAATTCAGGTCAAATACTCCCCCAAACAAACTCTTTTCTAGTGGATTTGGACAATTTAGTATTTTAGACAAGGACTCACTGCTGCAGCCCGGACGTGGAGTGAAAGCAGCTTTGGGTGCTCAAGCTTGGTTTGCTTGTATGGACCCAGACTGATATAAACCCATCCGAGCCCCCTGGCTTTGCACCGCATGCATGACTTGTGATTCTCTAATCACAAACGCATAGGACAGTCTGCACAACCCCTCCGGCCCCCCCGCCCTCCTACAGCCCATCCCGACCACTTCCGCAAGGGGTGATCCGGACAGTGGCGTGCTGGATGTGAATTAAAGCATAGCTGAATGGACCCAGACTGTTGTGTGTGTGTGTGTGTGACTCACATCAACCAGCCAGACATCGTTCACTCTGGTGTCTTTAAATCTGTCAAAAAAGAAGAATGAATGACAGTTAGATAAAGTTATTCATATGCAAAATACTGAGGGACTGCCACCACACGATGCGCGTTATGCAAAATACTGAGGAACTGCCACCACACGATGCGTGTTATATGTTAAGACATTAACAATAGTTACTGTTCAAGTTATGTCGATATTAGAGTTATTATTTGTAAAAAAAAAAAAAAGCTGCACAAAAAGAGACAAATAAGAGGATCTCACAAAAACAAAGGAAAATGCACAAGCCAAACTTGAGAGAGGAAGTAAGCACTGAACTGAACTCAGATTTTTTTGGTATACTCGGAAGTTGCACGAGCACGTTATAATGCCACAGCAGCAGGAAGGTGACATATTGAAGCAGGGGTGCATCACTTACGTGTCATCTAAATCTTCAACAAATGCAAGCACGGCCGACGCCAGGAAAGCCGCTACAACTGTAACAGTGAAAACAGAAGAGTACAGGTTAGCTTAACGCGAACAAGAGCTTTCTACAGTCCGCATATTTCCCCTGAAACCTCATGACTGGAGAGCATCACCAGCTAATGCTCGTCCCAGAGCTAACTGAGCATCAATATTTCCCTTCAGTTTCGACAACAAGCAGCTCTACGGGTCGTTTTAACAGCTGCTGTGATAGCGTTTAGTGTAGCTCTAAACGTACATTAATTAAAAATAGAGGGAACGTACCGCCACAAATCAGGGAAGCTTTCACTTCTGCCATCGCTTCGAGTGGAAACAGCAATCAGGAAATACAGCGGCTAAAGCCAGCCAGTCTGCGCATGCGCGTGGGTTACTCCGACTCCCAGCGGCTTCTTCTTCTTCTGGTTTTACGACTCACGGCTGCATTTAGAAATTATTTTAAAATATAAATTTTAAAAAACTATAACTGGTGCCTGATTTTTTGTATTTTTAAAATACTATCAGTGCATTTGATTTGACTTTGGAAGTAAAACAATAAAAAAATATGCCACCATAACAATTTCTGCATTTATTCATGAATATCGATACTCACCACAAGGTGGCGCTCTAAGATAATTAACAAGGGCAACAGGCCAAACTTCCACTGCTTGTATTCTTTACATACTTTAAAATATGTGCTACATAGCTATGCTCCAGTCCTGCGTTCAAAATGATAATCAGCAACATGTGCTGTAGGTATGAAAAGTAGTCTACTCAACATTAATATAGCCAGATGTTTTGTCGTGTTAGTAATCATATTTGTTCTGTTGGTAAACTCATTATTTGATTACTTATGCACATTAGCAACAATTTAATTTAGTTGTCGCCAAGGATGTACTTTCCCTTTTATCTTACAGATAAATGTGGTGGAATAAGACGCACAATACCTCCCTCTGAAATGTAGAGAAGAAGAAGTAATGTCTGGCTATAAAATAGAAAATACTCACAGAAAGTGCAGGAACCTTGAAATTGTACTCAAATGCAGTATTGAGTAAATGTACTAGCTGCTAGTAAATGTATTTCCATCACAGTTTCCACACAAAACACCAGATGAACATTTATTTTATTGGAAACATATTTGTTTTGCTTTGAGAATAATAATTTGTATCTAATACTGTCTGAATAGCTTTAAAAATATCAAACATGTTACCACATGAACTACATTTTCAAAAGGTTATAACTCATATTATCATCATTCAAGCCTTTTGATATACGTACACACACAAAGAAATCTCACATCGCACATAAAAAAGTTACAAGTCCTAAAATGGTTAGCTTCACAGAGTGTGGCAGAAGTTTACAAAATAAATAAAATCTTTTGTGTAATATTATTTCCATATTATCTGTCACACTGAATCCTCTAATCGCTGGCATGATGAGTGTCATTTTAGTCATAACATCGCAGAGACTGCAGAATATGTATTATGTGTTACTCCAGCCTGCAAAGAGTCCTAAAATAGACAGAGGTCTTAGTAGACATTTGAAATATGAACTAATCCAGCATTTAATAAACATGAATTCTCTGAAAAAGAGAAAAAGTTCTCATTGGTATGCAAATTTAAATACAAAATTCGAGTTTCCTTCTATTGAACCATATTGATCACTACCACTACGTATGCTGGGACTTTTCCCAACTGTAACTTTTATATCCTTGGTTTCTAGCCGTCATTCTTGGAGAAAAGAGAAAAACAAAAAAGAAGCGTGAAATAGTTTCACACCGTGAGAAAGAGCCGTTCTTTCTCGTGGGGTGAATGGTGATCATGACTGTGTTACTAAACAGACTCATGCGGAGGATGGTCCTGTTGAAGCCCCGTGTGCCAAGTTTGTTCGGGTCCAATGCCTTTTGTATTTGGAGGGGGGGGGGCAGGAAAGTGGACGCATGCTGTGAGCCCACATTGTAAGGCCACAATGACTTCTGATTGACAAAACTGTTAAAAACAATGAATACAGTTAACCCTACACAAATATACATGTTGTATATATACATGATGTTATCCTCCGATGAGTTCCACGGTTTAAACAAGGCACTGAGAGAAGTGAGAGTAACCCAGAAAACCTTCAAAAGGCAGGACTTTTAATCAAGTGTTTGATTATTTCCCACACTTGTTTTTTCCTATTGAAAGTTTTAGTACAGCAAGATCGTTTGTCTTCCTATGAGATAAAGAGTGGACTTGTTCCCGCGTCGCAGGCCGAGCTGCAGACTCCCACGTTCAGTAAGACTCCAGTCGGCTGTCTGACTGAACCCACAGGCGACCCACACATCTTACCGAACGGGTCAGATGTCACCTCAGTTGACCCATAAAACAAAGCTTTCTTTCCCCTAGTTCATCACTCTTCACATGGCAACAACAGTGAGAAAATCCAGTTGTCCACATAACGGCAAGAATGTTTCCCCGCTCTATTATAGCAAATTATTTTTCTTCATAAACATAAAATAAGCAACGTTACACAAGCTACATTACAAACACATATTATAATTTATAATTCAGACAAAACCTAATAAACAATATCACAGACATCCAAAAAGGCAGCATCAAGTTTTCACTTTGGAAAGTTGTGGCAAAATGATGTCTTAATGTGTATTTTCTGTAATTTGACAAGAACCAAGTAAAACACACGCACATACGGTATGTTTAGTCTATTAGCATAAAAAGCTTAATTATTTTCGCATATTTTTATGCCACAGTTTTAAGCTGGTATTTTACAAATAAAAAAAAGTTCTGGTGAAAATCGCACCGTAAACAAACATCATACGCAAAGCTTCGTGACAGCTTCCTGTATTCCCGCAGGAATAAAACACCAGAGTGGCGACACCGTGGACAAAGAAACGGTTTAGATGAGAAGACGACCGGCGGATGTTCCTCCTGGCAAACCGGAGAATGAATTGCTGGTTGATTCTGCTGTGTTTTTCAGTAACTGTGAAAGGTCCGAGACTGTAAATGTGACTCCAAGTTCAGGTTGATGTGTGGCCCTTTCCCCTCTTTGATGAATTCTTCTGAAACCTCTCCAGCTGTTTGCATCTGCTCCGGGGCTGAAAGGGGCTTCACCGTTGCTGCCACAGGTTGCGTGGAATACATAAAAGCCCTCTGCAGCCGACATACAGACAATCCTCTCAAGTTTCTTCTTCGCACACTCTTGGAAGGCTCTGAATGAGGCACACTGGTGACGTCGCTTAAAGTGGCAAAAAAAGTGGCGCTGCAGTCTTTCCGATATTTACCAGGACGAGCAGCATTTACTTGGAGCAGCTATGTGCAGCGTTGCATAGCCAGGTTCCCTTTAAGAGTACGTGTTCCTCTGTGGCAGCATCAGATGTCCATCAACAGGCATCACTCGTTCATTCCAGGATGTCAGTTTCAAATGGGACCAGGTGGTAGTAGGAAAGGTTGGTGACATACGCTTCCGTTTCCTCCTCACACAGGTCTGCTTCCATTGGCAGGAACTCGGTTCCATCCTCATACCTGGCAACAAAATGAAAGACACATTACTCCAAGGACAGGATGGAACCTTTGGTCTAGAAACAGGGATCAAAAGCGTTGATTAAAACCCCCGTGTAATGGTCTACATCAATCCATAGAGACTCCATTTGCTTGTACAAGTAAGAAGAAGTAGTCGATTTAAGAGTTCTGTAAAGTGTTGTTTTATGTGAAGAAATGTGTTCCTCTTTTGTTTCCTTCCCACACCCAGGGAAGGAAGAGGTGCACAGACACACTTCCTGTTGGGGGGGGGGGGGGTCCTGTGGTTGGGTCACATTGCAAGGACTTCCCCACTCACCAAAACACTCAAGAGCAAACGTGGAAATGCTGATATTTGTGGGAACATAAGCAGTTTATTTGTTCATCTTGCAGATGGATTGACCAAAAAGAAAGAAATATTGAGGCGTGGTGTTAACACTCACGTATGTTCCACAGAGTCAGTGGAGGAGGGTCTCTCCTTTTCTTCGGGGAGACTGTGATCAAATACGATGGTCTCTGTGTTGGCCAGACAGAATCCATTTGACCGCATGATTTCTGAAAAGGCCCAGAGTGCCGGTTAAGTCATCACGACGAGCAACGGTGGCTCCATTTATTTCTTTTTTGTATACTAGATACACATACCGGATATTTTGTATGGACTCTGGAAGCACGGCTGGATTCTGTGGACTTTGTCGTTCCTCAGCACCTGGTCCAGTGGCGACCGCTCAAAGAAAGTCAACATCACCTCCGACCTGGAATACTGCGGAGTCGGGATTGTTAGCGATCTAGTTTCCAAACATCATGAAACATCCGCTGCACAATGGACATGCTCATAAAGTACAGACAGAAGATATCATTTGATGGGGCAACAGGTAGAGACAGACCTTGCACGGCATGTTGATGGCGTTCTTCAGTAGCCGCTCCACCTCGTTCAACTTCTCCTCAATATCGCTGGCCTCTTTGATTTTTACCAGCCCTGAAACATACATGTGAACATCAAATGTCATTCAACACACCGACTCTGCAATTAATCCCGTCTTCGTGAAGCCTGTAACCTTTAGGATTTGGTGATGTGTCAACTGTAAGGTCGTTGTTTTTTATCTCTCATGTTTTTTTTTTACAACCCCTGAACTTTTCACAATACAATACAACAGCATCAATAACTACAGCCTGAAGAATAAGATACAAATATCAACGAATCTCAAGTAAAGAGTCTGAATCTAAACTATTTCTGTGCCCGTGCGATATAAGAAGGGCAGCTGCTTTGACCTTTATGCCACCAGACTGTTGTCTGTCCAAACAAAAAGCCAGACGGCTCTGATTTTATCCCTGCGGTCTTGAAAAAGGTTGCTCCAAATGCAAGTGAAACGGTATTGGTCTGATTAGTACAGTAACCTTTTTATGAACAATGATCCCTGATATGAACCCAAAGTAGGAGGAGGGGGAAAAAAAACAGACTTCTTATCATTGTCTTTGGAACAAGAACACAGTGAGACGCTGTAAAACTGTAATTGCCAACATTTGTAAGGCAGTAGTAATAACAGAGGGAAGAAATAGAGAGGAAAGCGCCACAATGACACGTTAATCCTGCGTAACACTAGGAAGGCAATTTAAGAAGCAGTGGGAGTGTAAAATCAGCACTTTTAGCAGCACAGGGGCTGCCGCCCGTGTGAGCGAGCGGTCGTCATTCACTGCCGCGCTGACAAAGGGATGTGGTGGGGAGAATAATGATGAAGACGGCAGCCACACTGATGAGTCTCTGTCTGATGCAAGCGGTGCAGACAAAACCTAGTCACACAGCGGTTACTGTTACATGGAAGTACCGAGTAAGAGAGCCCGAAGCAACGCAGTCACAGCCTCATCCATTTATAATGGCCAGCGGCGATGACGTCATACCCAGGGGGACGCGAGGAGTGATTGGGCAGTTTAATCATCGCCAGGAAGCGACTGAGACTCCCACCCGGTCTGAACCTCATACCGCCTCTGGATCATGTTTGATTAAAGTCCCTTTTTGCGGTTTGTCCTGTAGATGTGACAGATATTACAAGTTTAAAAGGTTTATACTGACATATTGTGTTGTTCTGGCAGGTGGTTTTTTTTCTGATGCTTGAGAGCTTATTGCCAAATATATGGAGGACACTTTCTTTTTCAAGTTTGCTCACACAATCTGCATTTGCATATAAATATAGATAGTCATGTAAATAAAAAATAATGAAATATTTAATGTTGTAAGCATATTTAAAGCAGGCCTACAGTGTGGTTCCGCCTTTACAACGGTGGGAGAAACTTACCAGAAGTTAAAACTAAACAATTCTCAACAGAGAATATTAGAATATTGCAAAACGGTTGATTCTCATGGTCGATTCGGAGCATTAACAGCAGTGAAGGTCTGAAGCGGAAACAAAGCTGATGAACTTCACCACAGAAACTACACCCATGTCGTGTTAGCTGTTATCCTCGTCAACACATTAGTTACGTTTATGTTCTGCCATGTAGGACTCTAACGTTATGAATCCACTGCTCATTATGTATTATTAGGTGCAGGCACACAGGGTGCACATGGAAACAGGGTGGGGTCAGGAAGAATGTACCGTGGCATCATCAGAGGGTGTGAGGGACCCCCTTAAAATGCTGCTTCTCCTCCATGACATACGAACAGTTTGGTCATGGAGGAGAGGGCTCAAACATGCTGCATAAGACTGAGGACGTCTCTTTTCAGAGTTCAGAGGTCGCCATGTTTTTCTTTTTAAGGATGCATGACTCAGACATTTTAATTCATTAAAAACTGCTGTAATGCATTAAAACAAAACAAACTAGCAGACTGTGTGGAGTACTGAGCTATAGCACTGAGCCTGCTTTGATGTACAGAAGAGAAGTATGCGTGGTAATGTTTTGCAACAGCTCGGTGATGGTTGCGCAAGATTTAATCGCGAATAACCACAGTGGCTCTGATGTGCGTTGCTGTAATTTGAAGATGCACGCCTCCCCTCAATAGAGACATCGGATTCAACGCATATACCTGCTGCCATCAGAAGCATAAGAGGGGACGTTAATGTGCTGTGTTTACTCTGCATGCATCACTACAATAAACATAATCCCATTCTGTGCGGTTAGACGTGTTGAAGATGAAGGTAAAACACTGAATAAAGGGGGTTTCATGGAGAGGTCTAGCTGGCTCGCATCCATCAAATGAAGTGTATGAAAAGGCAGAAAACGTGGGTGAGCAGTGCTGACTTGGAGCGAGCAGGAGGGCGACACATAACGCCATCAATCTTGACACCAAAATTGCTGTGTGCCACTTAAGTGACACCACTCCCGCTGCACCTCTCCTCCCACTGTAAATCAACCGAAAGTACCAAACAGCCACTAACAAAAAAAAACAGCACATTTTGTCTCCAAACACTGAAATATATTGTGTTGTGTGGCTGAAATAACACAGTAGAAGTAGATGCACAAGAGGAACTGTTGCAAGTCATCCTCAAAGACATTATCTGAAGAGTCATCGTGGTAAGCATCAGCTGTTTCACAGCTATCTCCTGCATGGATCAGATAAGCACATGTCGGCAGCCTGCTTCATCACCTCACCACTAACTCTGCTCAGTTTTGTCATGGAGGTATTTCTGGACGCCTCAGTCAACAAGCAGACGACGTCCAAACTCAGTGAACTTCCATTTTCCATGAGAGTGTCCGGCTACGCGCATTTTGTTTTCCCCTTGTTTCCGGTCTTTATGCTATGCTAAGCTAAGCTAAGCTAACCAGCTGCTGGTTGTAGCTCCTATCTAACAGGCATACATGTGAGCGATATCGATTTTCTCATCTAACCTTAAACAAGTGAGCGGATGAGTTCATTTCCCAAGATGTCAAACTATTCCTTGAATGCTGGCACTAATTCACAAAACCACACGCACACACCTGTCAGCCAATCAGAGACGAGAGTTTTCAGTGCCCATAATATAACATAATATAACACCCTTCAGGTTGTAAGTTCTATAAATGTTATGTAATCTATTCCATAAATCTGTCATGAGGGAAGGAGTAATGTGATGTCCAGTGACCCTCCTTTGTTAATGTGGGAATTAGCGCTGTAATAACCAGATGATGATGATTCGTCAGTGTCCAAGAAACACACTGTTAAGTATTTCTTAAGTAGGTAGTAGTGAATGAGAGTAAGAGGGAGTGATTTCGGACACAGCTTGTGTCCGAATTCCTCGGTGGAATCCGTCTCACATGGAATGTGAGCAATGGCTTCCTGTCTGTGTTCACCCGGGGGTCACATGTAAGGTAAAGGGGCCTTCAGAGGGCCACCAGAGGGACTAAATGTGGGAAGTCCCCTCCTCCCTCTCGCTCTCCCTCTCTCTCATCATCGTGACATCCGTCTGGAAGCTCTGCACGCCTTCCTTGTTGCTTAGACGCAGCACAGAAACAGAAAAACACCGGCGGAGCCAGAAACTGGAGCGAAGCGGAATGAGAAAGGCCAGAGCCGCACTTTTTCAAAGAGACTTTCAATCTAAGTGGCGATTAGAGGGGATGCAAATGAAATATTGAACAGAGGTAGGAATTAAATAAAGGCCATCAGGAGAATGTTATTAACCCTGTGGCTGGGTATCCATCGCATAAATGGTCAAAGCAGCTCGAGTTGATAAAGTAACACTGAGGTCTCCTTCAGTGCTGGATCTCATCCATTCATCATATGAAGGCTGACACAGACAGTAAAAAAAAAGAAGTGAAAAGTGAGTCATGAGATCCAAAATGCCTCTTCCCAAAATGCACTGCAGACTGCGCCGGCAGCAGCGGAGCAGCGAGCTGTCAACAAGCTCGTCGGCTATTTCAGGCCAGGAAGCGAAGCTTTTCAGTCACCACTGAGGGGATGTTTCCAAAACATTCGTATAGGCTCAGTGGGGTACAGAGACAAAAGGGAAGTGGCAAGGAACAGGAACAAGTCGGGAGCTTTGCCAAACTTGTTGGCAGTGTCAAAGGTCCAAACCCTGAGGGCAATGGGTTTAGGACATGGCAAAACACTGCCCTCTACAAAGCCCTGCAGCTTTGCCATTCAACCTGTAAATCAAGTTATTGTTCATGGAAACAGAATGTATCTCTCCGTTCATTGCTGTCTTGTCAATTGTTTTTTCGGGGACAGAATGAAGAATTGTCATCTCACAGCTGGTTATATCTCAGCTCTGGTCTTTTCGCTGCAGAGTTTAGAGTTCCCCCATGTGTTGTTTGGGCTCACTCCCACACCGCTAGATATTAGGGACACATATGGGACACATCTGTCATCGCCTTTGATTAAAGCAGATCCTGAGCACCAGACAATACCCCCCCCCCCCCCCCCCCCCCCCCCTAAAGAGTTATGGTGCGTCAGATGCAGAGAGCAAATTCCACATGGAAGTCAGCGTTGGTAGTTCTCTCCAGTGGGGAATCCAACTTTTAGGCCACAATAATGTGCATTTGTGTTGCAGCAAAGAAGAGAAGGATTTCAGTGATGATCAACAGAAACTTAATCTAAAAGTGAATTCACTAGCTTAGGGCCCCACCTCGGCCGGCGACTTGGTGGTCGGAGTGCTTAGGGACGGTTGGTGGAGGGTAGCCTAGGTGCAGCGGTTTGGGGAAAGGCTAGGTTGAGGGTCCACTGCGGCTCCCGGGCCTTGCAGACCCCCCCCCGATCCATCTGGGACAGTGGTGACTGGAGGAAGATGCCTTCGGGGAGTGGGTTTTTTTTTTTTTTTTTTCTTTTAAAAGAGGGAGGGAAGGTGGGGTGCGAAAGGCGTGGCAGGCCGAGCTATGGTGGCCGTGGGTATTTGTAGGGTGTGGCCGGAAGTGGCCCCGTGGAGGTGTGGCCCTGCTCCTGAAATTCAGCTAAGGTTTTATCTCCAATAATAGATATCATCATGAAACTTCCGCAGTTGATAACTTACATTGAAACAACTTTTTATTTTTTGTATGGAAAGTTTCTGAAATGTGTCGTCTAAATATGCAAATGAGGATTATCCAATGCAAACTTTGAATAACTTTATTTATAGAGTACTTTTCAAAACAGATGTTTTAAAAAAATTACTTTTGCTTAATGTATGACAAATCTGCAGATGCAAATAGACAACAAGTATAAAATAAACACCTAAATGTGTTTGGATGTTTTCTTCACTAGTCTGAAAGAACAAATGTTACGGAATTGATCAGTGCATAAAAAACTAATTAAATTTTTTGTCTTGCCTTTATTAAGTCCTTTATCAAGCAAATATGTGGCATTTAGTTCCTCCTTCTCAATGGTTTGTTGCAGCCCAATTATATATAGTAGCCTAGTGCAGAAGAAGAGAAAGTTGAGGGGCCCCCAGCCACCTCCTGCCCATGGCCCCATAATCTGCAGCTACGCCCTTGATCCGAATTCAACCCTGAAAATGTATAATAATAGAAACAATATTTGTGACACTGTCACTGTATTAAATACTCTACCATCACCTTCCTGTCGTATAACTGTCACATTCCCATCAGACCCACCTTCCATCAGCGGAGACTTGGACAGCTCTCTCCTGTCCTCGGGAAAGGACTCCACCAGTCTCTTAAACAGCCGCCCGAGATCTGCGTAACTCCGATGCAAGTATAAAATGTTCCTGTCGGACCACTCCGTCCGGATCTCGAAGAACTCCTCTTCCTCTCCCCGCTGGCTGATGATGAGTCTCCGGATCCCGTTGACCCAGCAGTCCCGGACAAACATGTTGACCAGCGACGTGCCTTCAAACACGGCCGATGCCATTCCTCAGACGTCAGTCCAGCATGCTGGGGCGGGCCGGCGGACAGCAGCGCGAGCGGGCTGAGCGAGTCGGAGGATTTGAAAATAAGAAGAAGAAGAAAAAAGAAAAGATCTGGAAGGAAAGACAACTTCAGTAACTTTTCGGTCTGGAAGCAGCTGCGAGTACGCACGAGCAGGATGAGGATTTGCTCAGCCCATCACACGGCGTCATCTCAAACGTGGCATGATCTGAAAAAAAACAAAAAAAAAAGCAGACTTTAGAGTCATAGATACCGCCCCTGCAACAATTGATTTGCCCATCGATCCGACAAAATGTTTACTTTTCTGTCATCTGTGGCATGACGTCGACGAGATCCAAAATAACAAGTCCAAAGAGCTCTGAACGTATAAAGTGCTGCTCCCCCCTCCAGTGCGCATTTACTTTCCTAAAATCCAGAGCATGTCACTTCACACCGTCTGGATGAGCTTTTCTTTCAGCAGAGTTTCCTCCCCTCTCCTTCCTCCCTCCCTCCTTCCTCCCTCCCTCCTTCCGTCCTCCCTCCTTGACAACAGGGTATTATTATGCAAAGAATGCAAAGGGCTGCAAAGACTAAACTGTCCATCGGAGAAATAGCTTATGTTTGCCCTTTTTCTTTATTCAAACAACTCTGATTACCTCTGGATGTGATGCCATGTTGCCACGTCGCTCCTTAAATCTGGATACTTAATCTGAAAATGAGTTGTTTGGAAATAATAACCACAGAAAAAAGTGGGGAGCATTAACATTTGCCTGTGCAAGCGTCTCCATTTCTGACCTCACATAACTCACGTCTCCACTAAATACCAGTATTTTAGCCAATATTTAGCCACAGCAAAAAAAAAAAAAAGATGCACTTCAGCACATGTCGTCTGTCAGTGAGACTAAAGGATCAGATCGTCTCTGCATTGCATGACACACTAATGTTTCACCAGCAAAAGAGCTTCACAGGAGGTCATGGCTGAGTCAAGTAATGGTGATTCAGCTGTAATGAACTACTGCAAATGGTTCTGGTAAAAGCAATTCATAGTACAGGAAGTAGCATGCTCACTGCACGTAAAAGCAAGCTGTAGAACACTGGGCAGACACACACATGCACACAGAGCTGTGCAGAAACCCGAGTATTGTGCTGTTGAGATTGGAGAAAGCAATCCTGCTGTAATGTGCACATTACATTTTACGAGACGGAGCAGGTGGCTGCTGCAAAGCTCTGCATTCGTGCCCGTTTTCAGCTCGCAATTGCACCTTTGTGAGTGTTGCAGTCTCGCTATATTGCAAATGTTACGACTCCAAACACGGCGACGCAGCCAGTCGGGGAAATATAAAGTGTGAATTTGCCGGACTTAAAAACGGTGCAAAGAGTCCTCCTTTCACGTGTGGCAGTTTCATATTCGGCCTGTTCGGTTCCTGGTTGTGTCGTAGAGAGCTGGCGTATTGCATGGTGATGCTGCCAAAGCGTCTGCTTTCAGAAGATGTTACAAGATAGAAAATAGGGAAATATAGATGAAAAAAGGAACTATTGTGAAGAGTGAGGGACTACTGCTTCTCCGAAAGTTCCACCTCGTCATATTCCATTTTGCACTTGACCTTTCATGTTATTTCCCTGTACTATTCTGTGTTATTGTCTAGGAAAGTAAAGCCCCTTCTGACACTGTTTTATGTAGGCTATAGTGGAAACAGATTTGTAGTCGTGATCATAATTTCCTAATAAGCAGCATCTTTAAATGCATCTTTCCTCATACTGGTGACAGATTGAATGAACTACTTCTTGCTTTATGAGAACAATGTCTGAAGTAACATGCTTGACGAATACCAAACATAATTTTGGTAGTTTTGTGAGAGTATTGAATATTGAATATTGAAAGGGAAACAAAGAACGCCATGGAGCGTGATCAGCCATCTCAGTGTTTGTTTGCAGAACAGAATATCACAGAGAGCTCGTGTCCGCTGTGTGCACAGTAACCTGTATCATTACGGCAGAAATGACAGAGTGGGAAGAAGATGACTGTGATGCACTGTGATCATGAAATAGCTGTTGTTGAATTGTCGTACAGCGAGATGAGGTGTGAGATGCAGCTTTGTATAAACCTTAGAGACAGAGGTGAATCATACTGAACAGCAACCAAACCCCAGACGTCACCGTTCCTCTGCTATGGCCGGCTTTCACTGGAACAAAAGCAGAGACGTTTAGAGATAGAGAGCGAGGTTCGAGGTTTGGGGTTTTGATTACGCTTCTGTGAGTGAGTTCAACCTCAGTGGACCGCGCCGAAGAACCACGATTTTCTGAGTAACATCGGACTGACTTCCAGAGAGAGAATCAAACTGTGAGGAGAGATCTATACAGCCAGTAAGCCTCGTTGATGCTCCAAAATGATAAATCTGTTGGCCTTCGTCTGCCAACTTTAGATTAGGTCCAAATGAACTTCTTTGCCATTCAGCTCTCCCAAACGGCAGGTGTTATTGAACAAAAGAGATGTGTGTTTTACGTTACGTTGCAAAAGTCGAACTTAAAGTAAATGAAGCCGAGCTAACTGCTCCGTGAGGCAGCATTTTGAGCAAAATGCTAACATCATCAGCATGCTAATATGCTTACAATGGCAATGTAGCAAGTATAATGTTTAGCATCTTAGTTTGGTGTGCTAACATTTCTGTTTCGGACGAAACACAAATTAGTATTCGTTTCTTTAGTTTATTATTTGGTTATAACCAAAATGCTGGACAAATCAAAATTTTGACGTGATGATGAAGCTCGATTGAAAGTCAGAGGAACACCAAACACACTCAGATTCATCCTCTGTGCACCATGAACGTCTGAACCAAATGTCATGGCAATCCATCTGATAGTTATTGAGATATTTCACTGAAAAATAAATGTGGTGGTGCGAAATGAAAAGTCAAGGGATCAACACAGTCATTAGGGTTCATCCTCTGGGGACCATGAATGTCTGTATTCATAGCAATCCATACAATAGCTGTTAAGATACTAAACAGACAAACAGCCCATCCCTAACTTTAAAGTGTTAGAAAACATGGAAGCACGTCCTTCTGTGAAATAATCTCTTTCTTACTGACACTAGTTGACTTTTTCCAGGTATGGAGATGCTTTCTCAAGCTCGAATGATTACAGAATGATTGTACTACACAGAAAAACCGCCTCAGTAGTATCAGAAAACCCCTTCTCTCCCTGTGTAATAATATCTGTCTGTTTTGAACCGGGCTTCAATCTGTGGTTTGCCCACATTTACAGAGTCAGCACATTCTGTCTCAATACCTCATTCCAGTATAATTCCTCAGAAAGAGTAAGCCTTAAATGGAGAAATAGACTTTTGCCCACTCAACCCATAAAGGCCTTTTCGTGCAGAATTTTCAAAGACATTTGTCTCTCGTTGCAACAGAGCCGAGGCCAAAACCCTGTGGGGGAGAAAAGCGAGAGAGAGGAATCGTTGAGGGTTGGTTTGTTTGACGAGAGGCTGGCGTGTCACCAGATAGAGGACAGTTTGTTCGTGTGATAGAGGGACAGGAAAAAACGCTCCAAATTGAGGAGCCAGTCTGCAGTTTTAATGGACTACTTTAGGATTAGCAACTGGGTTTAGGTTTGAAATAATGATTTAGCTTAAAAGGATTAATTCAGGATTAAGAACTTTTTTTTAGTTTTCAACACTAAAGACCTAAAAAAAAGTTTCACATTTTGGAAAAAATATTCACATTTGATTTTTTTGCTGACGAGAAGACTGATGCCACTCTCACATCTGTCCATCAAGTACGAATCGGGAGTCAGGACGCAGTTAGCTTAGCTTAGCATAAAGAATGGAAACGGGGGGAAAGCGAGCCTGGCTCTACGCAAAGGTTAAACAAATTAAAAAAAAGAATCTGCCAGAAGATGCAGCCGCTTATGTGCATGTTAATTCATTTCTAAAAAGAAAGTAACGAGAAGAAACCTTGAAGGAAAAGCTAACGAAAAAACTTTTAGCTTGTAACTTGGGTGGTGGACCAACAACATACAAAGGCTGGGCCTTGATTATCGCCCGAGTAAAATGTTACACCCATGTTTATATGCAGTTGAGAGAAGGGAAATGAGAGCTGCTACAGCTCCTGTTTACTAATATGCCACTCCCTCAATGCCGTCTGCCACGCCCTAGACCTACAGTCATGGTGTTAACACAGATGTGTCCAATTAAGCGCCAAATGATGCCCCAAATTTAAAGAACTTCTGTAGATTTCTACATGAAAATCACCTGTGAACAGAGAAATGACCGTCAGTTTCAAAGTCATTCCGCCCCAGTTGCTCCTGCAAACCCTCGTCCCTTCCCTCGAAGCAAACATAAATTTCGAACTCTGACAAGGCCGTATGCTTCGGCCGTGCTCACAAGCCTGCTTCTCTGCCCTTGTAAATCCTACGCCAGACCCCGGTTCTTTTAGAAAATCAAACAGCAGAGGCTCGTAAAGCAAGACTGTTCAGAAAGGAAGAGAAAAGGGAGAGAAACATAAAGATGGACACATCTGTCAGTGAACAAAGAACATCTGCGTTGATGGAAACAGGCGTTCCCTTTTCATTGACAAGCATTGGGAGTTGTGGCAGAGCTTTGCTCTGAGGAAGTCATTCTGGAGCCATAACTCTGTCCTCGTCCACAGCAGCAGACAAAACCCAATGACGAGTGCAGGAGCTGGGGTGAAAGTGGGTTAGCGAACCGCCTGAGTGTTTTTAACAGGCTGTATAATGGACTGAGGTTGTCTTCACTGAGCATCTGCTGGACCTCGTGTTTTATGGCCTCATCCTTATTGTGTCTCCAGCGAAGCTTGGAGAGCAGAGGCCCTAAAAGTCAAGGCACACCGAACGTCTGCCTGCTTTATTTCCCTTCTATGGAGATCCAAGTTCCAGCAACAAAAGTCATGAATCACATCTTTATGTGCGTTTGTTTTCTCTCTTGTTCCAGCACCTTGGTAATGCTCGATGATGCTGCTCGATGTAAATGAACTGCACCATTACACCATGTGGAAATAGTCTGTGCATCGATTTATTCAAGTTCCCTAACTATCCGTTTACAGGACACACGGGATCTCCATTTTCTATTTAAAAGAGTTTGAATGCTTGAATGCTTGACCACACACACAATGAGTTTGTAAAGAAAGTTTCCCCAATGGACTGCTAAAGTTACAGGAGGACTTAAAGAACATTGACATTTGGGGGTTAAATACAGTAATCTCAGCGTAAAGTGTGCAGACACACAACTAATTATGTGCCTCGCAGCAGTTTTGCAAAATAATTAGATTTCTTATACAGGGACACGAATTGTTCATATGTTTTGGGACTACATTACGTTAAAAATGACGGTTCGGTTTAGGCAACCACAAACACCGCTGTGTCTGATGGCGCAGTTGAAAGTCTGGTATTTGTTGGAACATCTTCCGCCCAACATAAGCAGTCATTTTTGGATATTAAAAACTACGTCACTTGCTCCAACTGTTGCTTCGTCACATGATGCATATAAGGTTGTATTATGTGTCCACCACGAAAAAGGATCCTAATTTACTTTGGCATTATTTTCATCCCGAGCTAAAAAAAAAAAAAGTGAAACACGAATACATTTCGTGATTATTTCACAACCCACCATGATACTGGGCTGTTATTTCTTGATCGGGAAAAGTGACTAGCTGGTTCCTCCAGTGTCAATGCTAAGCTAGCCGTCTCTTGGCTCCAACTTCATACTTTCGGGACAAACATAAGAGATCAATCTTCAAGTAAGTGACTGAGGATATTTGCCAAAAAGTTGAACTATTCTTTCCGGATTTATGACCCTTGGAAAAGTTCTGGGTCAAACAGAAACTTAATTACAGACACAAGGCAGGTTTCAAAAAGGCTCGGCCTTCCAAGTAGAGCAAACAAATCCAGACAAGCAAAGGCCAAAAAAAAACTGAAAACAAGGCAAAGTCCAGAAACAGACCGCTTACACTTGTGAATTATTGGAAAGCAACGAGCACAGGGGTTGAACAAAGACAATCCAGCAGCAGAACAGGGAGCATATAAACAAAAGACTAATGGCAACACCAGAGGCAGCTGAGTAATCGAGGACAGGCGTGAATAATCACACCATGTCCTCAGTCATGTTATTCGATGTATCTGTTGTCCAGTTAACACGGTGAAAACATTCAGCAAGACGGATTAAGAAAAGAAGGAAAAAGCATATATTGCACAGACAAAAGTGCCCAAGCTTCATTTTAACAAACTGGTCACAACATAATAAATCGTAAACTGAATAAATCATAAACTGTATGACACAAAGTCAGACAGTGTCTTCAGCAGCACACACCATTAACCACTGTACAGGTCCATGATTTACTGGACATACTGGGACAGAGGTCTCAGCTAATGGAATAATGGCTCCATGACCGACACTTTAATCTGCGGTGAGACCTCCAGCTTGCAACTTTACCATAAATCTGAGATACACTGTTAGCGCCCAGGCTGTGAGCTACACCCTGTTCGATTTTTTTATATAAATTGCTTTATAATGGGAAACTAAATCAAAGGAAATATCATTTTTTTAAACTTTTTTTTTAGTCGAGCCTACACAAAGTAAGATGTCATTAAAACACTTAATGATAATGGTAACACCTGCAGGACTATCATCTGCCAGAAGCACGTGTCCCATCTGCCTGGATGTCAACATTAATGCTGTTCTAGCGACACGCCTCCATTACTTTCACTGTGAATAAGCAACCACAGGTGCCTCACAATAACACGATTTACTGCTTCATATAACACTGTCAAGTGAGGATAATAACCATCCCCTGAACGCACTCGCAACCTTGAATGCCACGTGAGTTCACCGAGCTGTGTTAGAAACAACTGCTCAGTTTTGATATCTCATTCTGATCAGATCTGATTGTGTCTTTAAAACGAGGCAAAAACACCAAATCAGATGTGGCGTTTGATATTTTATACGCTTTCCGGGTAACTATCACATGGTGTGGTTTCCCTTCTGAGAATGATTAACATATTTGATGACGGATTTTGCATGTGTACGTCTCAGCAGGTCTGATGAGTATCGTGAGGCCGAGGCTGCAATCACACTCATATGCCAGAAGTGGAACTTGCATATCTCATTGTGAGTGCAGAGCGGATTCAAATGTATCTTGCATACAAACAACAAACGTCCGTAGCAAAGTATTGGGTTTCTACTCTTGTCAGGCTGGTTTTGTCCAGAATGGAAAACTGAACTTCATCTTTAAAATATGAGATTGTGCACAGTCCATACAATAAATACCTTCAAATATATTCTCCTGTAGAAGATCAAATGAAAGAGAACATTTAAATCAAGCACTCATGTAACATTTGTTTTTATCATATGGGGCACAGTGAGGAGCACAACCCCCTCATGCAGCCCATGATGCACAATGGGCTCTTAAAAAACCCTAATTGACTTCCAGGGCCATCCTGTGGTACGAGAAAACTAAGCAAATTCCCAGAATCCGCCCTTTGCTGTTTTTCCTCTGTGTCTCAAAGGCTGCGCCCGGGGCTCCTGGTGCAATAGTTCAGTATTTAACACTCTAAAAGTCTGTATGCTTGCAGATAAACTCCATGAAAACTCGAACAAAATCTGAACACTGTTCAGGTAATGTGTCATTTTAGATAGATTGAGATTAAAATCTCATTCAAGGAAATGTGTGACTGCATTTTTTTCCCCAGTCCAACATATCCAACTCATTTTTAGAAACCCCAAAACTTAATAGAGGCAAGATACTGGAATCAATAGGAAAAAACAATAGACAGAAAAAAATATATACTTATTAATCCCTTATTTTGGCTGAAGCGTATCCTGTTGGCTAACTCATTAATAAATATATGTCAATTCATGTCAGCTGTCAGCAGTGGTGGAATATTATGAGAACATTTACTCAAGTGTTGTACTTAAGTACACTTTTTTAGGGTATTTTCTTGTGTATTTCTATTTTATGCTACTTCATACTTCTTCTCCACAATATTCTGGTGGGGAATATTGTACTTGTTTACTCCAGTTCAATTATTCGACAGATTTAGTTACTTTCCATTGTGGTATCACCACTGGATACTTCTTCCACAGCTGGCCGTCAGCTTCTTTATTAAAGCCTCCTGTTGGGTGTTCATGTCCTGTAAAGTTACACAAGCACACACCCTGGTGGACAAAAGACGAAACTTAGTCCACCAATCCGGATTGCAGTTCCACGCCAGCCCAACAGAGGGAACATGGGTATTTTGGTGCCATTACAATCTTGTGTTCAAAATATTTGAAGAAGAAGACGAAGGCACCTCAGCTGAGGAAAATGGCCGACGTTGAGATGGACATCGCGTCCACAAGAATGAATAATGGCAACGAACACGTGTAAGTCATTTAATTAAAAATAAGATGTCCTTGTTAGTCAAGTATGAAGGCTTTCCCCGTCCGAAATTAAAAGGGAAATGTTCTGTAAGTTACAGATGCGGAGTAACAGCAGCAGCTTCACGTTGTTACCGGGGCTAACGTTAGCTAAATTTCTTAGCAACGGCTGGCTAATGTTCTTCGCCAACTTGCTAATGCTCTTTAGCTCAACTAGCATCAAGTTGAGCAAAGGAGTAGACGTGTACATCATCAGAATTGTTGTATAATAACCTCCATAATATGGAGCTGTCCGATCACATAGTCTAAGCACTCGTATTTTGGTCGCACGCACCGATCCTGTAGCGCAAGCTAGCATAGCTACGAGCTAATATAGCTACAAGCTAACGCTACCCGAGGATGAAGCTCGCTAGCTCCAAGTTTGCTAAGAACAGTTAGCGTTAGCGTAGTCGAGCTAATGGAGGAAAATCGTCTTGGCGGTCGTGCTCAGGGGAGAAACGAGTGCATGGTGACAAATAAGTGTTGTTACGACACTAAACAGCAGATGTATCTCACTGAAAGTTGGGGCCATAATGGCCCCAATGTTAGCGTTGCTGTTCAGCTTTAGCTACAGATTATAGCTAAATTCAGCACATTACGTAACCACGGTGTACCAATGAATGCTGGAAGAGAGCAGTCCTCGATGGTGTAATTTAGGCAATATAAAAAACACATTTTATATGTTTGTGTTGTATTTAAAGTGGCCTCTCTAATGAGTATTGTAAGGTAAAAAGTCACCATAGTACCAAAAGATTCAATTTTTTTTTTATGACAACAAAAAGTATGAACACTCTTGCTCATGGTTGCAAGTGATGGAGGAGAGACAATAAAATAAAGCTTCCAGGGATTATTGTCATCAGTTAATGCACTGGTTATTTTGTCAAATAAGTGATCTGGTTATTTTGTCAAATAAGTGATTAAGTTATAAAGAAACTGCATTATTGTGGACCGGGTATGTCACGGCTGATACCTGATCAGATTAATACGATTTGCATTAGACCAGCCAGGGTTTTCTACAACACTGTTGTCAATTACTCCCATCGATCAACACATCCTGACTGGTCCTTTACTGTGTAATAGTGTGTGCTCAATATTTAAGATTGTAACTCTTTTTAAAACAGGAAGCAGGATCTGGAGAGCCACGTAAGAAGTGGAAATGAGGACAGCGGAGACGTGTCGGAGGAAGAAGAGGGGGAGGAGGAAGAGGAAGAGGTAGGGGTGGACATCAGCAAGACCTAAATATCTTCAGTGGTATGATGCCATGATTCTGATATGAACTTTCTACCTTCGTTTGATTTCACTGAAACAGTCTAAATTTAGTTTGTCTCAAACCGTAGTGCTTCATGTCTGCACTGTGATGGTAGTCTGCTCAATTTAACAAAAAACTAATTTAATATTCACGTTTCATCTTGTCATATAATATACCATATAAAGAGAAGAGAATAGACATCTATACATTGAAATAATCTTAGACCTGAATGAGCTGTCAAGCTGAAATGTTGTCTGGTCCTAGCAGGTGGAGGCTAATGGTGAGAAGACAGAAGATGGGCCCAAACATCACAGCAGCAGCGGTAAACACAAGAGGAAAAAACACAAGCATCGCAGTAAGCACAAAAAACACAAGCATGCCTCTGACGAGGACAAGGACCGCAAACGCAAGCATCGCCACAAACACAGGAAACACAAACGCAAAGAGGTCGTGTCTCCCTCTGCTGCCGCCCTCTTTGCCTCCTCCGGCCACAAAAAAGTTGAGTCCTCTCCCTCCTCTGGAAATCCAAGTCTGGACGACCGGGCCCTGCTGGAGGATCTGGAGAAGCGGAGGGCCATGATCAAAGCTGAGCTGGACAGCCAGTTGATGGAGGGCAAGGTCCAGTCGGGAATGGGCCTCATCCTCCAGGGTTATAACTCTGGATCTGAAGAGGATGCAGAAGGTCGGATCAGAAATGGAGAACAGCGTCAAAGGGGCAGCTTGGGTAAACCCATATCACCCAGAGGGGGGAAAGGAGGGAAATCTAGACGGGACTCAACAGAGGGTAAGTCCAGCTCCAAGCGTCGCAGTCGGAGTAAGTCGGCGGAGAGGCTGGGACAGGCCAAGGAGTCTAAGCAGGACAAGGTGACCAAAACCACCAAGGACACAGCCGTTAAAGACAGAGGCCGCGGCAGAAGCCGGTCGAAAGACAGAAAGCATTCGGACAGCATGGATAGGTCCAAGGAGGGAGCCGGGAAGTCCAACTCCCCCACCACCACCTGGAGAGGAGAGCAGAAAGGCGGCCGTGCTGATAAACGTTCCTCCCCGCAGCGGGACGACAGACCAAACCAGGAGAGAGCGGCCCGGCGGTCCAGATCACCTGGACGAGAACGACCAGGTCGCTCAGATGCCGAGAAACGGCCCGCCAAGTCCCCGTCCAAGGACGCGTCGTCGGGGAAGGAGAACCGCTCCCCTCACAGACGAGGGCCTCACAGCCCCATGAGGAAACGCAGCCCTTCCCCTCGTCACAGAGACGTCCACCACCCCCCGGCTACTGCCGTGGACAGGACATCGAAACCGAGCTACTCTCCGTCCAAAACAAGGTCTCCCCCCAGGAGACCCCGCAGCCGCTCCCCAGACCCCAGGAGGAGGGATGCTGACAGGCAGGACTCGCCGATGAGGTTGGTGATCAAAGTTCATTCATGAATGCGTTAGATGATTTAGAATGTCCACTTCAGCTTGCGTGTCCGCTCCTGATGTTTCTACAGGAAGCGCCTCCGGCCAGATGCAGGGCCGGGCAGAGACTGGTCACGCGAGAACAGCCCCAGAATGGCCGCTCGCCGCAGGATGAGTCGCTCGCCTTTAAGACGGAGGTCACCGATGTCACCACGGCGGCGCTCCCGGTCTTCCCCCCGCAGACGGAGCCGGTCTCCATTGGGACACAGGTGATGGCACTTTAAACACAACTCACTAGAGGATGTTTCTCTGAGTTGTATTTGGTCTGGCATTTGTACATTTGTCTTGACTTAAATTCCATGTTAGCTTCCCTCTCTGCAACTGGAGTATGCAGTATTGTGTCGAGACGTTTTCATGTTGAATGATTACCGAGGTAATAAACTATCCCCTCGACATCCATGCCTTGTAGGTCTGGAGAGAGAGACCGGTACGGAAGACTCCGACAGTACCGACGCTCAATGTCCCGCGACCGGGGGAGGAGAAGAAGACGCAGCAGAGACGAGGACAAGTTTAAGGGCAGCCTCTCAGAGGGGATGAAAGTCGACAAGGAATCCTCGGGGGAAGAAGTGTGAGTAGAAGAAGTCAGCCTTTATGTTTCCCTGAAGGTCATACTTAAGAGGAAAACAATACACATCTACTACACACTGTTGTTTAATTATTAACCCAATTATAGGCCCATTGGCCCTGATAATAACAGGAAAGTGCATTTTGTGTTTTGCAGGTTGGAGGACTTTGATGGAGAGGAGGTAGATGAAGAAGCTCTCATCGAACAGCGCCGGCAGCAACGTTTGGCCATCGTCCAGGTCTGTTTACGTCTGTGCTGATCCCCACCTGGGTATTATTAGTCACTATGTCCATGGCTGAGCATGTTTTGAGTTTGTATTCTCACGGTCGCTCACTTCCTGCCACAGAAATACAAGCCCGTGAGCGACGACACTAACATGGGGTCGGAGCCCAGCAGCCCCCAGAGCAGCACACGCAGCCGCTCGCCCTCACCCGACGACATCCTGGAGCGAGTCGCCGCAGACGTCAAGGAGTACGAACGCGAGAACCTCAACACCTTTGAGGCCAGCATCAAAGCCAAGCACAACCTCATCGCCCAGGAGAAAGACGGTAATGTCTTGGTCAGAATGATCCAAATCTGTCGGCACACGAGGCCAACTGAATGTACGCGGTCAGGCGTGCGCGCGCCGTAGTTAACGGGTGTCGACGTGCAATTATTTCCTCTATAACTATTAGCGGAGGCTTGGGGAATATCTCCGATATATGCCGGCGGAATAGTTCATATTTATGTGTAAGTTTCGGCGCTTCCTCCTCGTTCCTCTCACTGTAACCACATCTTAGTGACGATGGAATAAGTTGAGCACAGAAGCAGCTCCGTATAAGCGGTCTGTGGCTGAATGTGGCCGTCTTGTCCCAGGTAACTACAGCTCCACTTAAACCTCTGAAATGTAGAAAAGAGAAGTGGCTCAGCTTCATACTGAAGACCACAATCTTACGTGATCATGGAGATCAGAACCTGAACAGCTAAAAGCTCTGACCGGGACAGTGATTACTGAGAATAGTGTCTTTTTATTTTCCTGTCTTTATAGGAAGCAAAGTGGCTTCTGTTTTTTCATCCCCAGTACAATCATGGTCCGTTAACAGCCGATACGGAGGAAGTCCAAATTGCACTCTAAAAGTGCTTTACTTTGCGCTTCCCTGCAGTTCTTGTGGCCGATGTCACACTGTGATGACGCTGACCGACCAAAGAGTGGCGGTCTATACGGAACTAAAATAGCTTTCGGTGGCTTGACTTGTGTGAGAAATGCAGAGTTGGTTTTAATGTTGTTTCTTTCTATCATGTGTTCATTCAGTTGCTGGCTTGTAACCCAAAGCCTGAGTGTCTCTGCCACCTGCAGCATGTTTTGATCTCTGCAGAGTATGTGAATCAAACACGTTCCAGCTCTTCTGTTTTACAACATGGTGGATGATTAGAAGCTGTAACTTTGTCTTGTTTTATTCTTGTTTGTTTGTTTCAGGAGCCAACCCAAAGAAGCCTTCAGCCCCCGACATGTTTACGGAGTCAGACGACATGTTCGCCGCTGACTTTGATGTGAGTGTCTTCTGTCGGGAATCAGGAGAATAAGATGATGAGAGGAAACCCCTTTTTAAGAGTTTCAGCAGCCGTTGTGAGCCACTGACCTCATATCTGTGTTGTTTCTGCAGAATGCCCGGATGAGAGCAGCGGGTGTAGGGAAGGACTTCAAGGAGAACCCCAACCTCAGGGACAACTGGACCGATGCTGAGGGCTACTACCGTAAGGGCTGCCTCCCAAATCCCTTTCTTTTCTCCGACAGCTGTAGTCCGGAGGCAAACCTGTGAGGTGGACTGTAACAAGTATCTCTTGTTATCTAGGGGTGAACATCGGGGAGACACTCGACAAGCGCTATGATGTTTATGGCTACACGGGCCACGGTGTCTTCAGCAACGTGATCAGAGCCAGGGACACCGCCAGGGCCGGCCAGGAGGTGGCAGTCAAGATCATCCGCAACAACGAGCTCATGTGAGTCAGACCTGTTTTTTTTTTTTTTCCTCCATGAATTTCAAAAATGTATATCCAAACAATTCAACCCTCCTGATTGAATTTGTATTGATGAACTACATGATTTTTTGGGGGGTCAACAGGCAGAAGACCGGATTGAAAGAGTTAGAATTCCTCAAGAAGCTGAATGACGCCGATCCCGATGACAAGTTCCACTGCCTTCGCCTCTTCAGGCACTTCTACCACAAGCAGCATCTTTGTCTGGTATTTGAGCCTCTCAGGTACTGAAAGGGAAACCCTCCTCCTCGCCTCTCGTCGTTCGAGCCCCACTGCAGCATTTATGCGACGGCCTCGCTCCCTACTTACCTCCTGTATTCTCCTCCGTAGCATGAATCTGCGGGAGGTCCTGAAGAAGTACGGTAAAGACGTCGGGCTCCACATCAAGGCGGTGCGTTCCTACAGTCAGCAGCTGTTCTTGGCCCTGAAGCTGCTGAAACGGTGCAACATACTCCACGCTGACATCAAGCCCGACAACATCCTGGTACGGTCTAAATACCCCGTCTAAAGATCAAGCTTAGAAGGATGATCTTGTGTGTACTGATGTTTTGTCCTTTTCAAAAAGGTGAATGAGTCAAAGACTATTCTGAAGCTTTGTGACTTTGGTTCTGCGTCCCACGTCGCTGACAACGACATCACACCGTACCTGGTCAGCAGGTTCTACAGAGCTCCAGAGATCAGTGAGTGGCATCGTTTGTATGAACCGACCATTGATCAGTAGCGATTCAAACTGGACCTCGCTCACCGTTTCTTTCCGTCCCAGTCATAGGGAAGCCGTACGACTATGGGATCGACATGTGGTCCGTTGGCAGCACTTTATACGAGCTCTACACTGGCAAAATCCTGTTTCCCGGATCCTCTAACAATCAGATGATCAAGCTAGCGATGGACCTCAAGGGCAAGATGCCCAACAAGGTAAAGTTGCATCATTATCATTTCAGATATTGTTTCCCTCTCCGAGATGAGTTGTGTTGCTGTTCCATGCGGTGCTCTGGAAGTTACGGCTGATGCAATATTCTGGATGTCTTTCCTCAGATGATCCGTAAAGGCCTCTTCAAAGACCAGCACTTCGATCAGAATTTGAACTTCCTGTACATTGAAGTAGACAAAGTGACAGAAAGGGTAAGGTGCTCCTACTTTCTGAAATTAATGAAATGTTCTGTTTGTTGGCTGGTCAGGTATTTGATAGATATTGAGAATATTCTGGTCATTGCTTCAACAGGAGAAGGTGACGCTGATGAGCACCATCAACCCCACCAAAGACCTGCTGATAGACATGATCGGAGGCCAGCGGCTGCCCGAGGACCAGAGGAAGAAGGTGATGATGCTGAAGGACCTGCTGGATGGCACCCTGATGCTGGACCCAGCCAAACGCATCAGCATTAACCAGGCTCTGCAGCACCCCTTTATCCAGGAAAAGATCTGAGCCCCTGAACGCCTCACACTCTCAGAGCAGACACAGAACAACCACTAAAGCAGCTCTGACCGGACCTGACCCCCTGAAGCAGCCAACCCACAGACAGGACTTTTATTTTTCTCCCTCGACTTTATTTTGTTTATGGATTCCTACTTGTTTTATTGTAAATAGCTCATTGAAATGGTAGCCATTCTTTAAGACATTGATTTTGCGATTCATCATTGTAACCCCCCTGCAAATGCAGTTATGGACTTTTTATTTTTTTTAATTTAATAACTGCCATTGGAGTGACAGATGTTTAAAAGAAAAATATAATTCCTGTAAATACTGTATGTCAATCACAGTAAGCATCTCAAGCAGCAGGCAGTTGAGTCTCGTCGTAGTTGCAGAAGACTGAAGTACATCGGTTCTTTCTTTTCTTTAACCACAATTGTCATTGTGGGGCGATGCATGCTTTTGAATGTGCACCCTTTGTGCTCTAGATTTCTGTGGTGCAGAACTGTGTAAATGCTCTGTGTCCCCCCCCCCCCCCCCCCCCCCCATTTCTAACCATGTCTTCAGGCCTTGAGGTCTGAATTGAAGGAATAGATGCATCTTATGTACTCCTTGAAACCAGATATTTCTTTGTCATTGTTTTCGGTTGCTGGACATTTCCATGTTTTTTACCTTCCTCCCCCTCCAGCACTCTGGCTCCGCGGTCCTGGCTCTTAAGGCTCTCACATTCAAGTGCCTCCTGTATGAGCCTAGTGTGTTCCACCACCCAACGATGTGGGCCCGTTGAAAGCCACACCTGTAACCCTCCTCTCCCATTGTTGTATATAGTCCATAGTTACTGTCATTTCATGTGTGGTTAATTATTGTTGTTTTTTTCCATTAAGTGGTCAAAAAGAATTTGTGATTTCAATAAAGAATAGTTGTGGAAACGCTGCTGAAAGAGAACCTTCAGTATAAGAACACTTTTTAGTAATAAAATGTTTCCTATTGTATACCGACACCCCTTTCTTCATTTGATCCCCAACACATGCTGAATGACGTAATGTCCCGTACATCCTGTTCATCAATAACTCTTCATATGAAATCAAGTGTTTTATCGGAAGCGAAGCCGTCACGGAACTGAATGTTCCAAAAAAAAATAGCCTTTTTTTGATCCTTGTACCCAACTAAGTGCATCCTGAAGATGGTGAAAGAGTGAGCGGAGACGTTGCTGCTCCCTCAGAGCACTGGGAGTAGAAGTCGGTCCATCTTGTGACCATTACAGCGCTAATGCTCCATCTCCGCAGTGGAAAGTCTTAACGGTGTCGCATGATGGCACTTGCGTTGAGCTGCTGAAAAGCATAATGGGAGACTCACTTAGGAAAGTTTTTGGGGGGAATGATGTGAGAGCTCTCTGGCTGCACTGAAAGGACTTCTGATGGGAGCTGATGGGCTGCCGGCCTGTAAATACACGTGGGCTACAGAGGGCCGTGTCAATGAGCAGGGAATCTAACGTACAGAGACGAGGGCCTTTAATGCGAACGTGTAACCAAACGACTGTATAATCATGCTATTAAATTCATGAGCACATTCACACATTGCACAGCTCCCGTCGGACGATGCAGTTGTAGTTTCTGGTGATGGTCAGAAGAGGGCATCTGAAGTTCTAGATATTCAACATGACTGAAGTCACTGATGGTGACTGGCTTTGGAACTTTTTATTATTTATGAAAATCTGAAAAGTTAAACCATTTGATACAATTAAATTGCACAACAGGGTTTATTTGAATGTGGGTTGATAAAGTCAGTTTTATAGTAATATAAGAAATGTGTGCATAATTACTGAAGTATCTTTTCTCTATAGAAACAAAAACTAACAAACTATTATGACTCATCTGTTATTAAAACCAGTATCAAGAAGAAAAGAGACTTAAAATAAAATGTATTTTTAATTTCTTTTCTCATTTTTATTAAAACCATACAAACATTTGTAGTCCGTTATAAAAGAGCAAAGCGGCTCTTCTGGCGGAGGGGCCGTGCTGGGCACTTGAAGCTCCGCTCTGAGCCAGATGTGTCTGGCCTCTGCCCCGGGGCCTGGGAATCCCTGCTTTCAAAGTCAATTCTTTATCGGCCCCAGGATGCTCCCCCATTTCCTCTGCTAAACCTACAGAAAGAGTACTGTATTTACACATTATATATAAAAGAGCACAATAAATGTGAAAACTTAAAAACAAAATCAAAGAAAAGTAGAATGCATTTCGCAAATCTTAACTTTTCTGATAGTCAGACTTTTCTTATATAAATGTTTTCTGTCATTTTTATCTTTTTTTTTTCAGGTCTCACAAGACACTTTACATGTTCTTTTTTTGTCATAATTCACAATGGAAGATTGGCAGTGATCTTTCTCTTTACCGACAGGCAGATACGTATAAGGCACAAACCTCAATGTGATTTCCTTCTTTCAAAGGAAATGATTTCTACTTCTTTGAAGAAAAAAACAAACATAAAAAAATAATGCACAGCTACAAACCAAAGTACCAAAGAACAATCAAACAATTTGTACCTCATTGCTTTGACGCTGAATAAAAGGTAAACTACTCAATATTCTGTGTTCAGTCACATCAGACTGCAAGGCAATGCTAACACTGTTGACAAAGTCACTGCGATACTCGACGGCAGTACACATTCTGACTTTAAGAGCTTTGGAGAAAACAATACAGATGATTTCCTATAAAACGAAGCACGTCACTTTACAGCATTTATCATAATGAAGAGGGAGATTCATGTGCTGCGGACCGCCGTCGGTCGCTAAAACGTGAAGTACTCATATCTACTTATGTAAGCGTACATTAAGCACCAAACGGGACCTTTGATTCATCGAGGAGGAAATGTCCATTTCTCATATCGGCTCCAAACAACCGTGCAATCCGTCAATAATCAGATTATCACAAACAGAACATAAAAAAAACACTGTTATATACACTTGTGAGTACCTTTCCAGAGCAACTAAATCAAGATATCAAGGAGACGACTATCGTCGGCGCCTCGAGGACTCGGGTGTGTTCGATACCGTACCGCAGTTAACTCTGGACTAAAACACCACTTGGTAAAACTTGGTAGAAGCACTGAAACATTTACAGATTCACAAAAATAACGTACAAACAAAATGACAACAAATGTAAATACACCACTTATTAAAAACCTATGATATATAAAGTTATCATCAGGGCCTGTTAAATCGATGACCCGCCTGCTGTTACAAGTATGGGCATGTACCTGTGGGATGAGAAGGGGAGATACTTGGCACACGGGCTGGTCTATGTACTCATATAGACAGTGTTCATGTTTAACCTCGAATACATGCATCTTTACCGACAGTGCGTACAGCAAAAACAGCGACAATACACAGAATACTGCTTTAAAGAAGTGAACGTTTGCTCACCGTCACACAGAAATACAAACAGAAGAGCTTCCAAAAATAGCCTACATTCCAGAAAAGGAACACAACTATTTATCTTTACATCATTTGGACACATCCCCATTTCTGTGTGGGATGAGATTTTTACAAAATAAAATGGGTTTGGCAACTGCCGATTCCACAATACTTTTAAGTACATCATAAAGTTCTCATAATTGCCACTTTGGTCTTAAATCTTCACATACACCAGAGTTTTTCTCTTCCTTCGTTTTCCATTTTGTCCTAAGGGAGGAGAAAGCAGAGAGAGAGAGAGAGAGAGAGAGAGAGCGCAGCTACTGAATGATAGCAAGGAACTTGGTCTCCTCGGCCAGTGTGGTGAGGAGAGAGCTCATGTCCCCGATCGCCATGTTGTTTAAGCCGGGGGCCACGCTGTGGAAGGCCGCGGATGCTCGAGGGGTGGTGAGGCGCGACGAGGTCCTGGACAGACCCTGGAAGATGGAGGGACTCAACACACCTGAGACCAGGCTACCCTGGTCATAGCCATCCTCCAGCATGGCGCCAAAGTCCAGACTCACCCCCTCGTCTAATACACCAGGCGCATTGCCCTCCATCGTGCTGGTCACCTGGTCTGCACCAGGGGAGAGAAGGGCGGCCGAGTTCCCGCTGCCACCGCCAACAACTTGGCCCACAGACTCGGCCATGGAGTTGAGCAAGCACTCGTCCTCCAGGACAGGGAACGAGGAGGCCTTGCAATCCAATGGTTCGTAAGAGAGGCAGTCACCAAAGCCCTGCTCCAAGTACCCATGGTCTGGGGCCTCCAGTTTCAGCCCCGATACCTGATGTGCAAGGGAGCAGTGGTCCCCGCTTCTCTGCAGCTGTTGCTGCTGGTTGAGAGTAGCCTGGATCTCACCGGAGTTCTCTGGATTGAGGTACTGCTGGGTCCTGACCAAGTTCCTGTAACCGTCGGGCGGGCGAGGGACATGGACCTGCCGATTGTGATGAAGAGCAGTTCCCTGGGAGAGGCCGGGGAGGACGTCCAAAGAGGCCCTGCTTAGGATTAGGTTGTTCCCGATCTGGCAAGAGGTGTTACTGTTGTGGTTCTGCTGGAAGTGGCTCTGTTTCGGAGGTCCCTGCTGAGGAGGCCCATTGCTAATCTGTGCGAAGTTAGGCCTTCCGAAGGTGTTTGTAGAGTTGTTCCCTCTCATCTCCATGCAGGAGTTGGGCGGTGTCTCGAGCTTCACCGCGGGGTTTACACAACAAGCACTTTGGGACTGATTGGCCTGGGCACAACTGTTCTGGAAATCAAGGGGCACTTGCTGCTGAACCACCATGTTTCCAAACCTGCCAAAAGGCGCAGATACAGGTCCGTGTTCAGCGCCCGACCACCTTCCACACTGTGTTTGGTGGATTTGTTCCCTCTGAGGGGACCTGTCAGCACTCCCGGAGCTCACTTCATTCCACTGGATGGGAAGCTTACTGGGGCTCGTCCTCTCTGCTGCCGGCTGCGGCTGGAGGCCGTGGGACCCAGCGAAGCCCATATTCAACCCTGACGTCTGGATCTGTTCCATCTCCTCCATCGGTGGATGGGAGGTGTCCCTTTGGCTAGTAGCTATTTGGTCCTCAATGTGCATGTAGGAGCCACCGTCCACCTGCTCCTGGGAGTGGAGATACTGCACCAGGTCATCTGGGAGCATATCCTCATCCCCGAGCAACAGGCCAGGCTCGTCCTCCATGGCCAGGGCTTCTAAGGCCGCGTGTTCTGCGATGCTCGGAGTGTACGGCGAGTGCTGCAGGCCTCTCTGCAGGTTGCCCTCAGAGCGCGTGTAGTTCTGTAGGCTAAAGCTGCGAGTTTCAGGTGTAGAATGATGAGACAGAGGTGGAAGAGGGTGGAGGTTGTTAAGGCTGTTGAAGCGTTGTACTGGGGGCAGACTGCTAATATCACGAGGCTGCGTCCGCACGGGGTCACTGGCCCTCCGGTTCCCATTCAGTGGTCCCTCGCCGGGATAGAGGACCCTCCTCCTGTAACCTGCATGTCCCGTGTACCCGTTGGTGTACCCGTTGGTGCCATCACCGCAGCACTGTGGCCTGACTAGAGGCGGCAAAGGCTGGTTGCTACCACCCTCATCCATCATGGCCATGCGAGTCTTCAAGCTCATGCGCTCCATGTTGGGAAGAGGCGTGGGAGGTGGGCCGCCAGTTGCTGCTGCATACTTGGCTTTCAGGTGGTAGTGCTGCGCTGGGGTTAAAGTGAGCATCCCCCGTGACCCCCCTCCTCCTCCCACACCTACTCCTCCTACACCCCCACAGCCCCCACCTGAGAGTATTCCTCCACCCCCTCCTCCTGTCCCACCTCCGTAATGGCTTGCCTCGCTGGACCGGCGCGAGGCATCGGTGGAGATGGGGTCGTAAGAGTCGGTGGAGCTGAGGTTGTGGTTGCGGCGGTGGTGGGCGGCTGCCATCGTGCCCTCGCTCTGGGAAGCCTGGCTGGAGCGCCGACTGGAGAAGCAGGGGGAGATGCCGGAGGAGCGCCGACTGCTGCTCAGGTAGGCTGAACTGGTGGCGCTACCGCTGCTGTCACGCCGGTCCCGGAGCAAATTGAGCACTGTTAGCTCGATGCTGCCCAGCTCAGCATGAGCAGGCGGCTGAGGAGCAGACACCCCCCACTGCCTGCCCGGACAGGATCCTGGGGAGAAACACAGACAGGGAATGAATAACGTTTGGACAGTAAACAAGGCCGATTACAGGAGGATGAAAGAGAATGAGCCAAATACGTGTAAGTGGGGGAGAGATCCCTCAAACAGATGCTACCAGAGACAACAGGCAGCATTTGACCATGAAACCCTGTTACATGCTATTCTCTCTGATATGATATACGGCTTGATATGGTTCTGATACCATTTCCCAGCGGAACAGTACATTTTAAGCATCTGTTTTGCCTGAATGCTTCAGCCAAAACGGGCCAAGATGGAATTCAGGATAATATATTTCTCAAAGCCTGATTTGAACACACATTGGTGGTGATGTTTATGTTCTGTGCACAGCTGCTGCTTTACTGTGAAAGATGGCCACACAAGCTCAACCACGTGGGGGAAATAAAGATACGACACGCTTTTGTGAATTTGTGGGGGATGTAGACTTTGGTAAAACTTTTTAAGAGCGTTCAGAAAAAGGTTCTCAAACCCACTTAGACATCACAGTCAATAACCTATAAACAAGATGAAAGTTAAGATAAGGCTTACCCTTCCCCAGGATGCTGGGTAGTGTGGAACCTTTCGGGGGCGGTGTAGGGGACAGGGGCCCCAGCCTGGGCAGCGCTCCATTCACCTGCTTCAGCCTCTCCATCTTGATGTGCTCCATCCAGCGCACGGGGCGGCCAACACTCCGCCTCGCCTGCAGGGTCAGCATGGCCGCGGTCGCCGTGGAGACTGTGGAGTCCATGATGGGGGCCCGCTCACCCACACACTCCTCCTCCACCTCCTCTTCGTTGTCCTCTTTCTCCTCGTCCTCCTCCAGCCCCTCCCCTGGCGAGCGTCCGGCGCTCACAGCAAGCTGGACTCCACTGCAGGGATAGGTGCTGACGGGGGACTGGTCACTGCTGCATGTAGACTGACCGCCAGGGCTTGGCTGAGACGTCTGGCAGACACAGGCCGGGGAAGAAGAAAACACGGAAGATTATCAAGTTTATTTCAGGAAGCACAAGGGAAGGTAGACAGTGTCACAAACAAATGATACAATGTAATCTTTTGAAGGATGTGTTCCCTATGACATTAGACAATGATCACAACAAGTTATGAAAGACAAGTCACGTGTTCATATAATCATCTTGCGTAATCACGGCAGTTTGAGCCGGTTGCACAAACCACAGAACCAACTGCAGCAAGTTTTGCACATTATTGGGGCATGAGTAATGCCCCCCCCCCCCTGTGAGCCGGGCCGGACAGACACGCTCAAAAGAGAGAAAAGAGGAATCATGTTTGGGTTGTTTTCAGAGGATAGGCAGATAGGATAAAAGGCCTCTTGTGTCACCAGCTAGAGCATCATTAAGTTGTTTACTGAATTTTAGGAACTATGTTACGCTGAGGAATAATGGAATTACTTTTTCTGGCATTGAGTATTCGCCCTGTTTACTGTTGCATGAAGTTGGCTGCACAGCGGAGCCCTGGGCAGTATCAGGCGTACTTTCAGTGCCCTCACAGCTCTGCCCAAAGGCCTGGGCAGTGCTCAGAAAGACAAACGCGTTCCCTTCGGGAAACACCATTGGCACTCTTCAAAGCGATGTGAAATGAGTAGAATACTCTTTTCTTTTTTATGACTGTGTGGGATGAAGGATGAGAGCAAATCTGCCGTGTTTTGGGTGACAGTCGAGCGGTTGTGATGGCATGAGAAAAGACGATTACACTATGAGCGAGACGGGAAACAGTGAGACTCAGAAAGAATATTTTACAAATGCAATGTGAAGGGATACCTATCTCACCTGATTACCCACTGTCCTTAGAAAGGGAAGGAGAGAAATGCCGAAGCATTGGATAGAAAGAGAAAGTTTACTCATTAGAGGAAGTCAGTGTTAAATGGGCATGCCCCCAATTCAATGTTAAATCCCACAGGAACGTTAATACTAGGCATTTAAACTAGCTATATTAAAGTAAAGGAATTAGTTGTAAAAGTATATAAAAGAAGAATCATAGTCGGCCTTAAATAAAGTCTTACCATAGGCTTCTCTGTCTTGATGGACTTGACCTGCAGACGTTCGTCCTGCTTTGAGGTAGCATGGTTGTACTCCCTTTGGTCCGTGTACCCACCCAGGGGCAGCTGCCCTGGAGACCGGCCCTGGCTGTTGCCCCCATGCTCCCGTTGGGGCGGAGGACGCGGGTAATCTCCGCGCTGTTTCTTGGTGACGTGCGCCTCCGGCCCGTGCACCGTCTTCACGTGCTTGCGTAAGGAGCTGGGGTCCGTGTAGCGTTTGGTGCAGCCTGGGATTTTACACACGTAGGGTTTCTAAGAATGAAGGGAGATAAAGAAACCCGTTGCTTGTAAACACCACATTCAAGCAGCAAAGTGGGAGGAGCATCGTCGTCTGGAATCAGGTTTTTGTCAGTACCTCGTTCGAGTGTGTGCGGTTCTGATGTTTCGCCCGGTCGGAGGCATTGGAAAAGGCCTTGTTGCAGCCTTCGTGCTCACACACATACGGTTTCTCTCCGGTGTGCGAGCGTAAGTGAGTCTTCAGGTTTTCCAGACGGGAGTAGGCCTTGGCACAGCCCTCAAACTGCAGGACGACAGAGAAGAGGACGTCACTCGTGCAGTCTGAATCTCCTGTTAGCAGCTTACATGTAAAACAGCTTTTCATCTGAGCAAATAGCTCAGTTTCCTTACTGTGCACTTGTGGGGTTTTTCCCCAGTATGTCTGCGCATGTGGACCACCAGCATGTATTGCGCCTTGAAGGGCTTCTGCTCTCGAGAACATTCCTCCCAGCGACACACAAACTCCTTCTTCTCCCCGTGGATGTGGTCATTGTTGATGTGCTAGAAGAGAAGACAAAGGCACTTGATTTGTTGTTCAGCGTGAGGATTTGTTTTGAAATATAACATTCCCTTTCCTGTTTTCCATTTCTTTTCACGTATATATTTTCCCAATTGAATTTCTCTCTTAACTCTTTCCTTCTTTCTCTGCCTCACTCTGTTGCCTCGTGAGCCTCGGTGTCCGATCAGAACAGGATTTTTGAAATAAAACCCTGTCACTTCGCATCACATTGGGCCCTCGCCCCCTCCATGACAAGCGCTGACAGTTGTGCTGCCGTGGCAACTTCCAATCTGAGGCTTAGGAAGGAGGGGAGGCGGGCGGGAGGGAGGGAGGGAGGGAGGGAGGTGAGGAGACGGGGCGAGAAATCTAAAGTTCAGTCGTGGCATCTGAAATGCGAGGGCTTTACAACTCCAGCCAAGCATTTCTTTTTTCTGTGAGCACCACCTTTCTCCTGCTCCATCCCCTCCTCTCTTCTTCTTCTTCTTCTTCTTCTTCTTCTTCTTCTTCTTTCCTCACTAAACTATCTCGTAAAGCAGTAGTGGTGGTAGATGTTACAGAGGAATGAAGGAGGTGAAGGTGGAAAAAAAAAAAGTCATGCAGACCCTCTGGGGACAAAGTCAACATCTGGCTGTCTTTCATAGACAATACTGTCGTGGCCTCTGAAGTGCCTTTCAGGGAGCAATTTCAACCCAGGGAGACAGACGCAATATCCTGACCAGTAGAAACCGGTATTATTACATTCCTGAGCAGCGGAGAAGAGTCTTTTTACCTCGGGGTTGAATGAAGAGGGACGGGATGGAAACGGGAGAGAGATAAATAGAGACTTGACTTTGAATGCTCTTAAATGTCTGGGGAGAACATGCTTTCTTTGAGCTCTTCCTCGCAAGATTGTTGAGCTATAAAACACGCAGCGCCAAAGCAAATAAAGCATTCAGGGACAGTTCCCCCTCCGGGCATGACACGGCTCTGACAATGGCATCTTTGTGCCTTCCCTGCACCCTGCCCTCTGGCCAGATCATGACCCCACATATAACCATAACCGTGACATCTACCAGAAAGCGCCCCATTTTTTTTTTTATTCTTCCTTCAAGACATTTTGACCCGAAGTCTGCCACTGCACTCATTTCCCAGTGGTACTAAAGGGGGAGTATCGACAAATGAGTCAGCGCAGTAACAGCAGGGTGCGACAGCAAAAGCACAGAGTAAAATTGACGTTAATATATCCGCACCAGGACCTCCATTATTCTCGCTTGACATTTTCTTAATTCTAAAGTGACAAAACAAGACTAATTCCACGGGAAATGATTGGGGACTGGATGACCACGGACGTTAGTGAAGTTTCCCCAAGATTGATCGGCTCCCCACCTCGGTCCGAGCCTCAGAAAACACTGACTCGTCCTCTCTTTTTCTTCCTCCATGTGAGGGAATCCCTGTGGCAAGCAATCGGTCTGCCGCGAGCAGCGTTCAATATCCCCCGGCTGAGAGCGATGGGAGAGCGCCGCGGTGTCGGATCACGCAAGGGGTGGCTGGCACAACACGAGCGCATGCACGCACTTGCACACACAGATGGATGCACACTCGCACCCTGTTTGTGCAGATGGAGGAGGTCGTTGACGGGTGTGATGCATGAGCCTCTGAGCTGACAGAGAGGGGGACAGACAGCGCGGGGAGAGGGGCCGCCGGAGGAACCTAATGGCATGATCTAATGGCAATTCTTATTGAATCAATAATCTCCATGCTGAGCAGACAGGCCCCGTTGGCCGGCTAAATCGACAAACAGGTGCTGATAGCGGCGGCGCGGCAGGTTATTCATCTTCCCCCTGCCAGCTTATCGGCCAACAACTGTAAAAACGCCACCAAGATGGATTTAGGAGGGCGTCGCACGACAGGGAGCGCCGGGGACACGGACACAGGGGACACTGAAGCCTGTGACGTATGAGAGGTGCACACACACACACACACACACACACACACACACGCACACACACACACACACACATATACATGCAGGTTCAGGCACTGTTTTCTTGGTCTGACTCTGGACTCATCAAGGCAAAAACATCCATAAATATAAATAAATCACACAAACACTTGTTTTTATGTCTTCTAAAAAATGAAATCCTCCGATTTAAAATCATTTTTGTCCCTCTATGCTCAAACCCATCTCGACACACATTACTGTAAGAGACAGAATCCTATCTTTTTTTCCTCCCCCATTTCCCAGCGCTTGCCCACTTCAGTATCCGTCTCCATGTCTCCTTATCGAACTCTCTCTGGGACACAGCCCTCATGCATTAGAATGCAAGCGTGCATGAAAAGAGGGCCTGTTTACAAGGCAATTTCACTAAGCTGTGGGACCCGCAACACCGTTTAGCTTTATCAAACACCGCCTAATAAATCATATGCTCTTTTGTGATGTCAGTTGCTGAAGTGCTTTGTGTAAAGAGAGGGAGGAAAAAAAAAGAGCATGAAAAAAGGCAAAGAAGGGAGGGAAGGAGGAGGGAGGAAGTGAAAAAAGGGGGAAAGAATTGAGTGAGCGAAGGTAGGAGGGAGGATGAGAGTGAGTGAGCGAGCGAGCAGGGGGCAGGGAGCTAGAATTGGCATGTGTAATTCAGCACAGTCTTTTCATCTTAGAGTAAGATACTCTTGACAGATAAGGGGCCTAATCCTTCTCCTGATCAAGAAAAATCTGCATTTTACCAATTAAAAGCCTGCGCCAGCAGCCAGAGAGAGGGGGGGGGGGGCGGGCTTCAGACTGCGCCCGCGTTTATCTCCCTTTAACACCGGGGAGGCACACAGCGGCCCGCTCAACTATAGGAGAGCCATCGAAGAACAAGGACATCACAGCGCCACCTGGGTAGACGACCTGGAACCATATGGTAAGACTGTGGAGGGTGGGAACGACCTGATGAGCAGTGAGAACACACACACACACACACACATACACAGACCACCAACCCCATCAGACACCCCCCTAATGGACTAAACCAGCCTGGGAGATCAGTCTGTGAGCAGGCCTTCAATGACAAGACAGAACCTGAACTCTCACGTTGGTTCAGCAGCTGAAGAAGAAGATGAAGAATTGCAAATTATGCTATTTTATTAATACATGTGGTGAAAAAACAACCAACTTAATACAGATTCAAATTTATTTTTTTTGTTTATTCAACGACCGCAACAAATACTGCAAGAGCACAACATGGCTTCCATGAATTCTACCATCACACCTGTACAGGGGGACTGCCAGTGCAGAGCTCCCGTTTAGATTTCTCCACAGCGCAGTATCAGTCATACATCAATGAGAAAATAAAAGCTTGTTGAGCAAGGCCATATTAGGCAGTTATGGGAGTGTGGGGTTGGCATCTCCAGCGACAAAGAGGAAAAAAACGAGTGAACAAAGCCCACTTCAAGAGAGACATTAAAGAAGCCACCAGGCCTTATCTTTAAAAGTACTGCCTTCAAGGGGGACAGAGGGGAGGGAGAGAAAATGAAAGAGAAAATGAGAGAGGGAGAGGTTTATGCCCAAAAAAGGGGAAGCAAAAGAACGTGGAGCTGAGTGGAGAGGTACAGAGAGTTGTAATAAATGAAATAAATACGGCAAACTAGAATTGACACCCGCCTGGCTTTTGCTGACTGGGTAGGCCAGATAAGTGAGCTAAATTGCACAGATCTGATGTTTATCTTATCGGCTGCACCGAGGGCGCTTAAACGCAGACGACGAAAGGAACGCCGTGGCAACGTCACGGTGAGAGCACGCTTGAGAGTGTCAAAAATACGCACGAAGAGCGCGGCAGGAGTGCTTTTGAACGGGGCGGAAAGCGATGAGGGTGGCGTGAAGGCTTAATTCTAGAATGAGGCCAACCACAAAGGGGAAGGGATATTTGAATCAGTGCAGCTGTTACTTTTGATACTTCCAAAAACATGTTTTTGCATGACGCAGACTGTCAACACAGCAGTCCCACATTCTCATCATTGAATATGAATCTGTGTGTAAACTTTGTGCAAAAAAAAAAGTTGCTGGTTAAATTGGAGACTTTTTTTTTTTGCTCATCGTGTATTTTTCCCCAAAGCCATTTCAGAAGACAAGTACAAGGGGGAAGGGACGCTCCATTGTTTGGTTATATGGAAATCCCCCCCCCAAACCCCTCCCAGTGTGTGGGGAGAGCCACTGTGGTCCAAATACTGTACTTATCCTATTACTGAGGGGGGGGGGGTGCGGAGAGATAAGAGCATTTGCTCGTCCGCTCTGCTGAATTAGAGGGCACGGATTCTGTAGGCGAAGACTTTTATTGGCATCTCTCTGCATATCTGCATGTGCATGGAAAATGAGAAATAAAATGCAATATCGAGAAAGTCAAATGGCAGGAAAAGAAAAATAAAAACGATTCTCGAGATGGGGGGGAAGAAAACAAAATGTAAAACTAATAAGGGTTTTGTTGGTGTCTGATAGTGAGTGCGGCTTGGCAGGGTTCGGCTGGATAGTACATGAGGAGGGATGAGAGGACATTGTTTTGCTCAGACGGCCACCTGGTGTGTCTACAGTAGGGGGAGGATGCGAGCGAGCTTTTCCTCTATTAAGAAGCCGTCCTCCCCTTCCTTAACTCATCCCGCCCCCTGAAACAGGGGCAAGAAGTTGTCAAGATTCTCAACCTTTGAGTCGAGCCCTTCAAACACGGGAGGCAGCCCATTCCGCGCTGAGGATATCAATTATAGATAGGGGTTACCACCGCGGCGGAGGATTGCAATGTCAAGACGGCAAATAGACAGCTGTGGAGAGCTGAGGATCTTTCTATCAGATGTGTGCTGATGTGTGTTTCATGTGTGTGTGTGTGGATACACTCCGGCGTCTCTTGTTCATGGCATCATATTGGTGTATTTCCACCACTTCTCCAACTTCAGCGTGCTCTCTCAGTCGGCCGACATGTGAGCGGTTCACAGGCCGCGGAGTGAGCAGCAGAGCTAATAGCGTCAGTGTAAGTAGAGGCGCGACCACAATGTCATTAATATTTCGCTTTAACAGCGAGTGAGGCATCCATCTCCCGGGCTGTGTGAGAGTTCTGATAACGGACAGGAGGCCGGTCCGGTGTTGTACACAAAGCTCACGTCCCGTCTCTGGGAGGCTTAAGCCGCCAAAATCAGTTAGCGGCTGTTCGGCTGCGAGATGTGCTCTCCGGCTTCTGAGCCCATTACCACCGTCCCTGGATCCAATCAGGAATCCGGCAGCGGTATCAGTCGACGCCTGCAGCTCTGACTCCGCTGCAGCTCTGCTGCCGTGCAGACACGCAGACGGGGGTCGTGGCCTGATAGGAGGCATTGTGCGGAAAGCACAGCTGCGGTTGATGTTGCAAGCATCTACTGAGCTCGAGGAGAGAAACACTGAGCGCTCTCGCAGCATACGAACGAAGAGGCCTTGGAGTTTTGGTGTGTGTGTGTTTTTTTGGAGCTGCACCGGGAAAGCAATGTAAGTCTTCACCCATCTTACAATTCGACACACCCTGTTGTGTCTCCTTGTTTCCCTACAAGAAACTCTGGTGCTGGAGAACAACTGGAGTCAAGTGTGAACACTTCTCTGCCCACAGGACGTGAGAAAGTGAACTGTGAAACATCTGCTAAACAGCAGCAAGCAAGCACTTGATTCAAAGCGGGTTTCTTTTGTGTTCCGAACCCTAACTGTTCATATCAATTCACAGTATTTCTGGATATTGAAATTGTATATTCGGAGTTGTACAGAAAAGCTTTATTATGTAGACAATGAAGCGTTGTTGCTGGACCCGTTTCTTTTTTTAAATGTGTGATACTCACATGTACTAGCTGCTCCTGCGTGTCAAACTCGCGGCAACAGTTCTCCCAGTGGCAGTTTGTCTCATAAACCAACTCCGGCTCCTGCTTGCTCTCATCCTTGTCCCCTTCCTCTTTCACCAGGGTCATCCCATCCGGATGGTCCTGAGGAACAACAGCAGGAAAAGTTCCCGTTCAACAACCGAGCACATGACGTGAAACAGTGTGAATAAATGAACTTAATGCCAACGTAAAAAAAAAGAAAAGAAAAATGAATAATACTAGGTAATGGAATGGAAAAAATTATAATATACGAAAGAAAAAATTTAAATAATAAAAAAACATATATATAAAGTATATAGATATACAAAAAGAAAAAGAAAAACTACAGGATCTGCCTCCCTCTGCCCAACATCAATCTTTTCAGTAATTTTTGACGGCCCTGCTGGTTTACATCTAAGGCACAGCCATGAATGATTTGGTCACAGGTCTCAGTGCTTCTGTGAATCCGGCCTTGTTTGGCTGCCGGCGAGGAAAAAGTGTGCAGAGCGGAAATGTAGCGCTGAAAGCGCCGCTCTGTATTTGGGGGGGGGGGTTTTGTTATACGACCGGGACCGGGGCGAGCGTTTGAGGAACCTAACCCCCTTTTCCTGCTGTAGGTTGCTCTATTAGCCCAGACATATTTCACTGTCACAGTTAGCAGGCCGAGTGGAGCGGCGGGGTGGTGAGGGGGCAAAAACAGGAGAGTCGGGGCTCCTCAGGCTGAATGTGCTGCCGCCTGCATATCGACTCTAATAAGGTTTTTCCTGCAGATGCAAACACTTGCTGTTATCACATTTCTCTTTTCCAGCCACTTAAAATTTTGATTAAACAAAAGCAAAAACAATTTCCTCCTCGTCCCCCCAAAGATCAATGAATTGTTTTGCTTTCGGAAACAGCGACTGATAAGAGCAGGGTGGGAAGCAGCAAGAAACAGCCAGATGCAGGTAAATAAATACACTCTGTGGCTGGTAAGCTTGTCTATTGTTGCGTCCCCCTTTGGCATGTGACCAGTCATGTTGTGGGCGTCCTATTCTCGTGCAGAAATCTAAAAAAAATCTAAAACCCGGCTGGTGAATTCTGGGATCTACCAACCAGTGATAGCTGACGGATATGTTTCAATAATGCTGCTGAATGATCCTCACCTGGACGCTCACTGCGCCTGGACTCGGCAACGCTTCCTCTGGTTTCATTTTGGAGCGCTTGTGGTGCATCGGGTCTCCCGTGCTGCTCACTGCAGATTCACTTGTTGGTTTGATCTGTGGAAACGGGAAGTATTTCATCATTTCGAGCTCTCCTATATAGATGATTTAATGTCATGCTACTTATTTTTCTTACGTTATCCTCGATAAAATCATCAAAAATGCATGTGATGTCAATGAATCATTGACTTAATCAAGCAGAAAAAACAACTGCGGTTAAACCATAATGATTTCCGTATCAGTCCCAGACTGTGCAAATGAAAAACTATGCAATTCACTGAATCACATTAGCTGCTCTAATCACGGCAATTAAAACAAACTCATGGACCAATTCAATGAACCATTTACTGAAGCAATGGATGACCCGGCTTTGGCCCGGGCTTAAATGCACCCTTGGGGGGAATCTTGTTGCAACCAGGAGTAAAAGAATTAACAAGTTTTTGTAAATGTGAACTCCCTTAATGTTGCTGTTTTTCACAGGACTCTCAGAGTTGTAGTGATTATTTCTGTCTCTTAAACATGTAACTATCTTCGCAGAAACAAATGAGATTCGGCCCCAAAGCAATATTCTGTTCATTCAGGAGAAGGAAAAGGCAATTTTGGTGAGCCCAATTTGAATGAGGCCTCATTCGCGATGACAGCAAATGCGAGGGATGGGGAAACAGCGGGGAGGACGGGTAATAAACATTGAATATTTACTTCAAACGCGGGCCCGCACATATAGAGTAAGGGTTGGGGATGGAGAGAAAAAGCCCCTTCGGATCCATCCATCCATGTCAATATTCCCTCTCTATATCCTTGTTCTCTCTCTAGTGATTAATGGAGTCAGCAGTGGGAGTCTATGCTAACAAGCCCCTTGTTGTTTGCTGCAGGCACGCTCAGTGCCGAGCTCGGCAGTCTAAAATCAAGAGACAACACAAGTAGGAGGAAAGTCCCTGGAGATGAGCTTGGGGGGGGGCTGCCTGTACCACGTTAGCTCGCTGCGATTCTCCGAGACGTGGCTGGCATGCGACGCCGCCATCTATTACCTGTGATGATGAATCGCACAGGCGCCCGCCGCCGCTCTCACCTGTGAGGAGTCGTTGGAGAGGGCTGCGCGCTCGCTGGCGCTCAGCCCGGAGGGGGGGATGCCAGGCATGGGCCTCTGGGTGGCGTAGGCCGGCGACGGGTGGATGAGTGGCGGGCTGTGGCCAAAGGCAGAGCCCACGAGGCCCTGCTGACGGCCGATCAGCTGCTGGTGCACGTGCAAAGCCACCGGGGTTGGAGGGTAGGCGAAGCTTAACGCTGGGCTGGACAGAGCAGGAAGGCAAAAATAATCAAAAGATTAAACTTCACGAAAACATCAGTTGCAAAGGCAAAAAAAAGGGGGAGAGACAGTGAATAAATGGATTGTTCTGGATAGCTTCTCCTCCCTGAGGACAATCTGACAGGAGACGGTGTGGTAATGCTGGAACCACGGGCCCTGCCGGCAAATCCCTGCCAATGAATGTTCAGCTTGTTTAGCGCACAGTGAATTATCATGTAAGGCAGTATGTCATTCTTCCACTGGGCAAACGATACAGATGATAAACAAATCTGGAGTGTGTCGTATGGCCATGTAAATAAAGCTAAATCAGTTCCCTGTCCCCCTCAACCTGAGCAAACTTTGTTTATCTTAAAAAAAAAGCCACCACAGCTCCTCCGGGGTCTGCGTAACCACAGGTGAACCGCCAGATAAACACGGCTCCGTGTGGCTCGACAGCAGCGGCAGCCATTCATCCTGCGCCTTGACGCCTCCGCTCGCGCCACGGCCCCATATGTCTGCTGATCTTATTACGAGCCGAGTGGAAATCAATGGGCCGAGACACATTTGGGGGCCCGTACGCTTGTCATATCACTCATCAGTCTGTTGGCTCTGGCTATTTGGGTCCTGTCACCGGGACAGTGGCCGAGCCTGCAAGCGTGATTGATCAGGCTCCGCTTACAGATCGCTGATCAATGGCTGTGGGTGGGGCCATGGATCTTCCCCCCCCCCTTTCTCTTCTTCCTTTTCTTTTGCTTCCCTGTGCTCGCCTCTGGTGATGTATGTGATGTTTCCATGAGGTGAACCGGATGACTGACACGAGCCGCCGGGGAGGCAGGCTGACTGGCTGGCTGGGAGATCGTCACCCACACGGGGGTTTGACACGGACGCTTCCTTTCTCTCGCACAGGGTCTATTGTAACTACAGTAATATCATGGTGCCTAAATACGGATCAATGATATTCGAAAAATGATTTACAACATCATTTCCCCCGCGGAGAGGCTGCTGTTTGCTCCATCGTTGGCACATTTGAGTCCCTGAATGACCACCTTGAGAGAGACACAGTCAATCAAAGCTCCGGAAAGACATCCTGACAGCAGAAGTTAGTGCATAAAAGCTCCAGAGAAACTGAATCCTACATTTCCCAAAATGCAACTTGCAAAGAAAATTTCAATGCACTTCTCTACCTCCTAAAAGTCACTTCTTTCCAACCACACACTTCCAGTTTGTAACGCAGGCTTTCTGTTAAATTTACATCCCAAGCCCAATCCCAGATAAATAATAATAATAACAACCTTTGAGAAATATTCATGCGGGACATTTTGCAAATCACAGTCTGATGGCTACCTGATGGCTCCAGCGGAGAGGTGGCCGTAGGATCCGCTGGTGGAGGAGCTGGAGCGAGAGTTGTTGAGCATGGTGACCAGGGAGTTGGGTGAGTTTCGGATCATGGTCTGCAGGTCAAAGCTGTGCTCGGAGAGGGGCGAGATGGGCAGCGGGCGCTTCCTGCTGGGCCTCGATGGCAGCCTCGGGCTCGAGAAACGGGAGTCTGCGTGACGAGGAGAGAGGAGGAGATCGGGAGTAAGGTACTGGAAGAGAACGATTGTGAAAGTGAGAGGGGTAAAAACGCTCTTTAAAACTGTAAATTCAACTTCATCTGCTCCCTCGTTTGTATGTTTTTCGTCGAAGAGCATCAGCTGAATTCATACGGATCAAAAAGGAACGTTGACGTGATTTCTGTTTGACTTCATCCAAACTCTAACCTAATCTAACCCTAACAGATGACATTTGTGTCAATCATCAGACAAAGGGCTTCTCTGAATGAGTGTTCAGCTGTCACTTGATGCACTGCTTGCATTTCATCCATGAGAAAACATGCCTTTTATGTTGGAGAAATGCTCTGACTGTGTATGGTAATATTTAATCAAGTCCAATTTGACTCGTTATTCAAACGCGTCAGTGTTGACTGGAAATACTAAAAAGGGGGTTTGAAAAGGTAAAAGGCGGAAACGGCGCCACCATTCTCTCTGCGCACACAATGAGCCACGGGTGGAGATTAAAACATGACTTTTGTTGTCTTTTCACATGGAGATGTCACAAACAAGACAGGGAAAAACAGAGGGAGACGGACGGGGGGGGGCTCTGAGGGGATGTCGCGCTTTGTGCATGAACTGACACAATGACTTTGTGACTCAAGACTCGCAAATAAAACATTTTGAGTTATTTCATAAAGGCAAACAAAACCAGCTTACGCAGCCCCGATAACCCCCGCCCCCCCCACCCCTTCATATTTACGTCCCCCACAATCCATCCATCTCCCAAACGTAAATGCTCCATCTCTCGTTTGACACATCCAACGATTACAGAACGCTCCATTCACATGGTAATCAGAATGTGTGTGTGTGTGTGTGTGTGGACGCCTCTTTGGTGGTGGCTGTGGTGGTGTTCTGGCATACATAGGCCTGAGTTTCCACTACCACGGGAAGCTGTATGGAGAGCAACGCCCCCTTTACTTTGTCACTGTATGGAAAATCTGTCTTTTTGTATGCCTTAGTGAAGAGGAGGGGGGGGGGGGGCATACGTATATTCACATACAAATCCCTGAGCGCACACAATTGCTAAACACAATGTAGTTTGTCATCTGACGCTCCTCGGCATTTCTGGTTTTTCACTGTTTCATTCAGCTTAAACCAAATATATAATCCTGCAAAAAAAAAACGAAAATCCTCCTTTTTCTCCTGGATTGGACAACATTTGATACACCTGACACTTTATAAACACGCCGAATTCTCCTAATTCACCACAAGTGAGGGGGGGGGGGGGGTTCTGCCGAGGAGCGGGGCCAGCGGTGCCACCACTGCAAAGCCTCATGGGAGTGGTGTTTATTAATGCACAGCCCAAATGACAAATCGGCCAACCGGGGAGACGGAGAGAGGAGCGTCCCGGCTCGTAGCGGGACTGTCCCTCTAATTTCCTCTTGATTTATGGACGGGACGGCTGGTTACGCGCCGCGTCATTAATTCTTGTGGCCAGGGAGGGTTCAGACACGCCGGATGGACGGCGTTGGAAATAAAAAAAAAACTGGTTGCAAAACTGGGGTTGAACCCTCGCCGACACATTTCGGGGCCACCTGAGAGAGAGGGACGCACGGCATCACAGGGGAGGGCTGAAGTGTGACTATAACGCCGTGCAGATTTTATTTTGCGTAACAGAAAACTTGCTTTTGGAGGAAATATGAAGATTACATGTCACGTTTAGTTTGTGGAAGCGTTTTAGTCAATTTTGCTGAACAGATGCAATTATCGGCAATCTACTTGTATTACAGCAGAAGAAGTCGAATCAATAACTACAAAGAAACGGTGTGTTTGTATCAAACAAGAGTTCCAGTGTTCAAAACGTTACTAAAAGTGAAACTATATTAAAAAGAGAAAACACCATATCAGTAGACAAAATAGCAGGGAAACTAATACAGACTTTAGCATCGGGGTCTATGAGAGCTATGGCACTAATTAGGCACATAGACAATGGCCCATTAAAGCACAAATAGGCAGGACAGGCCCATTGTTTCATTAGCACAACTCTCTCTGAAGGTAATTACACTGATGTGAAATAGACTAAAATAGCCGCAGTAACGTAGTAGCCCAGATTATCAGCCAAAGCCTCTTGATTGACTCTCTTCTTTGTACGTTTTTTTTTTTTTTTTTCTGAAATCCGACAAAGCTTTAAAGTGTTAATTTTTCCGGCGTTGGAACACACATTGTTGAAACATGATGAGTTATTACCGGCAATGATCACAAGCGTTTTGTTTTTTTTTATAAGTGAGGAGCATCGCATCTCCACTTAAATTTGGCCCTAATTGTTTTGTTTCAGTCTATTAATCTTAAAAAGTGACACAGAAGAAAGGATTCCTCCCGTGATGAATGGCGGGACATTCCAATTCCCACTTAATAGCAATTAATTTTCTGATACCCGCACAAGTTTGGCTAGTTTTAATTAGTTTGTTCTGAGGAATGGGGGAACTTCACCCCGGATTTCCGTGAAAGCGGCGCCCGCCTGACTAAATACATTCTCATCAAAGGGAGCGGGGTGAGGCTGGCTGACCTTTCAAAGATTCAGTGTGCGTTTAATTTCCTATTTACACTTTAAAATAACTCATTAGCATAAGTCCTCTGCACACAGTCCCGAGCCCGACACATGAAGACAAAAGCTCATTTAAATCATGTCAAAGTAAAGTTGCAGGTCCCTCCTCGCCGCGGTTGAGCTGCAGCTTGATCTATATATAGTATAAGAGAGGTGCATTGTGAAGGTGCATTTTAGAGGTTCAATTCCCACCGGGGCCACCCGTGCTGTAATGTGCAGGGATGCACTCGTAGCACTTAAAGGTCTAATCCCTGCAGGCGATGATGTGGTGGGTGTCCTTTCACCTGCTGGGCTGCATCTGGTTGAAAAATCCTGTTTTGATATGTTACTTAAAATTGTTGTTTGAAAATAATTTAAATTACATTTCAATGTGTAGTTAAAATAGGCGGCATTTTGAAATGCTGGGATTTAAATGCTGTTGAATTTAGTCTGGTTTGCGTATCAATGCTTCATGGAATAAATAAAAGAATTCACCAAATTCTGATCGTTGGCATCCGCTGAAAAAAAACATATCTCCAAATTTGGTGAACTTGATTTTTACATTCTTTTTTTTTTAAACTTCTGATAAAAATACATTTTTTTATATGAATTGTCACAAAGCTGAAAACAGGGCTGTATTATTGTATATATATAATATGTATTATTACTATAGCACATGAACAATTTGGAGATACATGGTTTTGACAATATGAAAAAAATGGTTTCTATGAATAAACAAAATTAAAGATATTATTATTTTTATCCAACTTGGCAAGTTTTGTGACGATCTGATATATAAACCTGCCATTATTGAGCTTTAGCTCCCATGCTCTGTAAATCTCACCTCTGATCAGCATCAGTCATGTCTTGTGTGTGATCAGCACAGACTTACTTTCCATGGCCTGCAGGTACTCCATGTGCAGGGCGGTGGCGCTGCTGACGCCGGCTGTGGACGCCACCGACGGGAGCAGGTCGGTCGCGTAAGGGCTACGGTGGCCCGCCAGCAGAGCCATCTGGTGGTAGTACTCGGCCGTGGTCAGACCTGTGTGAGGGGCTGGAGCGGGACAACGACGGGTCAGCAAAGAGGAAAACAAGAAGTGAAGGCGACGAAGATGTGGGTAGAAGGGGAGCGTTTGAAGAAGAGAGAGCAGACAAAGAACAATAAGAAGGATGAGGCAGTGAGGAGAAACACGACGAGGTTAGCACCTGCACCGCCTTACAAACAAAACCTGCGTTCATTTACATCAGATGATAATCAGCTCGGCAGAACAGTAATGAGCACATTAGCAGCACCATCAAGTTAAGCAAAACAGCTGCACAGGGAGCATCACCTGAAGTGGAGAGCCTCACTGGGGATTACCGGATGCTTGCTCAGAGATTACAGTGAGTGTGTATTAGCGTTTGATTGATGCACTCGTGCCGAGCACAGCAGAACGGATCGTCTTACAATACAATTCTTTCACAGCCTTTTCTCTTCTTCTTACTGTTTCTTGATCACTTTGAAGAGACTGTGTGTATATGTGTGTGTGTGTGTGTGTGTGTGTGTGTGGTAAGAGTATGCGGGCCGACACATCGTTTGCCAGAGATGCCGCTTGTGTGTTGTACACATCAGGGCTGCAGTCTGCAGATATGCAACCTGCTCCTCGACTGTGCTCCCGTAAACTCAACGGGAAGACAAAAGGCCTAAATCTGCCCAAAACGTATCCGCGTGCATGAAGATACAGCAAGCGATTCTGCCTCCACTTCACTTTCTCCCTGTTCTCCTCTCTCTTCCAAGTCATTCCCGTAGTTAAAGAGTGCTGTAAGTCCTTGAACCAGATCCTAAAAATAAACATCTGGTGGTGGGCTTCCTTATGCAAATATTCTAAGAAAGAGAGAGGGAACACTGTGGTTTTGGAAGTATAGAATCGGTTCAGACCTACAGAGTGCTGCGGCTCTTTTTTTTCCCCCTCATCTGAAGAAATGCAGAGGAAATAAATAAAGGAACACTGTATGAGGAGATTTCCTCTTAAGACTGGCCTGTATGCCTGCAAAATGCATCCCTGATTGGTGGAATGAATGTAAGAAAAAAAAAAAATCTAAATTAATTCGATCTGGGTATTATGTCTTCAGTGGAAGGGGGGAGTTTCTTAATTGTCTCTGCTGTTCCGCCTTAGCTTTGCTTTTGCATTCAACCATAATATGGCCCATTCAGTCTCCAACACGCAGAGAAAAGGGCTTTGCAGAATTTCTAAATCAGTAATGCTGGCATCCGAGATCGATCCTGGGGGCAGAAAAGGGGAGTGGGGTGGGGTGGGGGGTGGGGGGGGGGGCAGGCTGTCAGTGTGGCACTTGGGCAGAGATGTGCCTCAGGACTTGGTGAGCCACCGGGCGCTCCTTCAGCATTACAATAGGATCAGGGCAAGCTTACCTCTGAACCCCGTCTCACGGAGAGAAGAGAGAGGAAAAAAAAAAAAAGATGTGAAAGCAAATGTGTGGCAGCAAGAGGGTGGCACTAAATCCCACCCACTTTAAATCTCCATTAGATTCTGTTAATTAATTCATCATTATTCAAATGTACATTTTGGTTGGGAAAAAAAAATAGCAGAGTGAAGAAGGAGGCTCCCTGTAAGCGTGGTGCTATACTAACAACACAAACGCTGATGGGTTAATTAATCACTGCGTTGATTAAAGGAGTAATTAGGTGCCTCATTCGCAATTCACAGCGTTGTGAGCTGAAAGGGGATCGTGTGGTAGGTTGGAGACACTATTTTGATTTAAGGCAAGCTGAGACTGGTGCGCTTTATGTCGCGGTGATGGAAGATCGGAGTGCACAGAGCTTGAGCTTGAGTATATACTTCCTGTTGGGAGTGCAGGAGAGGAGGGGGTTGAGTGAGACTCTTGGCCTTCACTTAGACACAGCTTTTAACAGACCTGGAGGAGATGGAGTCGAGTGCGTGCCGGTGTGGAGGAAATGCCCCGGCTACCACAAGGTGAGGAGCTAAAGTGACTTTCTGCTGCCGAAGCGCCAAACGGTCGATGGCTGACGACACAAGGGTCGTAATAGATCATCAGGAACATCTCAAGACCTTTAAGGTGAATGCATAATGCTAAATAAGTTTTTTAATAAATTTACTTTTGATGGTTTGGTCATTTGCTGCAGTTTGCTGTACTGGGTTTAACCTTTGTCTGGCACAGCTTTGTTTTGCATCGTATAAAAACACTGAAAATAATATAACAAGATTGCAACCAACAATTATTTTCATTCTTGATTATTCTGTAATTATTTTTTGCAATTAAGACCTTAATGATCTAATCCATAAAATGACAATCTCAGAAAACACACATGTAGATATATGTATATTAAGAAAACCTTTTCCTTAATATATGACCTAATCAGTTCCTCTGATTTCAGCACTACTAATTACTAGAACCACATCATTCAAATGCATCCAATCATTTCACCACAAAGCACTAAGTTGCTAAAAAATAGAATTATTAGAGTGTGAGTTCTCCTTTTTAATAGTGTTTTAAAATTATTATTTGACTCTTCCTGGTGTCCATTTTAATAGATTTTCTGGTCCAAAGCCATCGTGAGAACTCATGAAACAAATGCCTGAAACACACAACACAACGCCCCCCCCCCCCCCAACCCTGAACTTGAATCCGCCCCTCCCTCGGCGTGAGCGCTGTAACTGTACGTGACCCTGCCGCTCACTGATGCATCCTCCAGAGGTCTCTGACATGACTCACAGATCAAAAGGATTAGCCTCCCTCCAACCTGCACCCCCCCCCCCTCACTCATAATACTCCCATCCACCTCCTCCCTCGCTCAGATACCATCTCAGCAACCCCTGGGTCTTAATAGAGATGGATCTAGTTGCCTCTCACCTGACCTCTTCTGATCTCAAACAGGAATTAAACTGATCCAGAGAATCGAGAGTCCCGCTAACAGCAATCAAAGCTCACTCATCAATTTTAACAATCGCTTTTAAGGGTCTGCTGAGGCTTTGGCGCCCATTTCTGCTCCGTCGGTACTTTGTATGTATGTGTGTGTGTGTGTGTGTGTGTGTGTGTGTGTGGGTCATGCTTTGTGCGTCGGTGTACGTTTCACTTTATTCACCATCTGCAGGGCTGAGGCCCCGGGTGGCCGACAGAACAGAGATGGAGGGGCTGCTGTGGAGCGAGCGGATGTAGTCCATGTATGGGTTGATGTAAGGGTGCGGAGGGTGAAAGGGCGACTCCGCCCCCACAGAGGGGTTCCTCTGGGGCGAGATCCGGATGAGGGAGATGTCGGAGAAAGCTGGACTGCCCGCCAGCCCGGGAGGCCTGCGGAGACACACAGAGAAGAAAATACACAATGAGCATGAATACATATTCTAAATGTGCGGCAAACTCGAAATAGAACTTTTCACACACATTTACTGAGGAATATTGGCGCGGTTGCGTCAACACTGATGCTTATAGGACTCATATTTGGACATTTAACAGTTTGATTGAGGCTAATTACGACAGCACGTCTGAAAGAATAGGATCTTTTGATTTGATGAAGCTATTATGTCGCCAACATTGTGTAAACAAAACATCGGTAATCCAGTTTCATTTCCCCCCCGTTCAGATTCCACGGCCGTGGGTGGACTGACAGAGGCAAGGCCAGACAAATGGACCGTGACACTATCTCTCTGCCTCCATCTGCAAGGCAGAGAGGAGAGCGCTGCATTCCAGCTGCTCCCTACGCAGACATTTCCTCAGATCAAAGGCAGCTTTCACCACTGCGTCTTAATCAGAGGGAGACGTCAGACCGAGCTCACCGCCGGCCAGCGCCAGACAAGCAACGCCACACCACTTTACTCAGATGGCTTCTAACTTGGCTTTGAGCAGAAACCGTGTACGGAATTTCACATGGCGGAGGCGATGTTGTACAAAGTCCATCAGCAGGTCGCCCACATGATGCACAATCGTTTTTCTTTAAATAGAAAACATTAAGCACCATCAACCTTTACTGTTTCTATGAGATGTGAAATAAAGTTGAGAAGAATCAAGAAAACTTCTTCGGAGCCAAGTTTGAGATTAACTAATTTCTCTCCCGTCTTATAATTGGCTGGGAGGGCAAGGGAACTTTATAATGATGGCCTTCACCACAAAGGCCTTCCCCTGAGGATGTGGAGAAATCCACATATCAGCCAGACATTAACAGGCTAAGAGATTAGACCGAATTAGCCCCTCCACTTCTCTGCGGCTCCCCAGTGGACCAGTCTACTGTGACAAAAGACCCCGGGAGAAGGAGAGGATGAGCGAAGCAAGACAAAGTTGGGGTTTAAGAAGGAGAGGTGAGGAGGGAGGGGAGAGGGTGGGAAAAGACGAGAGAAAAAGGGGGAAGAAAGAGTGCGAGACCTGGCCCGGAGTTTGTCTCGCAGTGACATTGAGCAAGGCCAGGGGAGCGGAACAGCCCAATTACGACCTCCGCCCCGTCCCCTGATCCCCTACCGGCCCCTCTGTCCCTCCACTTCACAGCCATCCTAATGAAAGAGCTCAGGTCAGGGCAAATAATGAGCACTTGAGCAGAAACAACACACACATGAGGACAGACAGACATATATATGTGTGCACACAGGCATTCACACACACGAACTGTGTCTTCTGTAATGAGCCCAGAGGGGCAATGGGATGAGTTTTTAAAAGGCTTTCACAAGGGTGTGACAACATGTCTCAGTGATGCTGAAGCAGGTGTTCTGTGCAAAAGACACTCCGAGGAGGAGACGACTTATTGTGAAAGTGTGCAAAGGTGACAGATTAAGGGATCGTCTAGGACACTGCAACACAATGCTCACGGAACTTCTTCTTTTTTTTTTTGTTTCACCTCCATTTGTTGTGTTTCTGCACGTCTAACCCGTCAGAAGATTCCCGAGAGATTGTTTTACTTCCTCCACACCGAGCACAAGTCACGCTGAGGGCAACAGGTGTGTTTATCGTGTGCCCGCACGCCAGCATCGCATGCTCGGCTTACACAGATCAACAAGACAGCTGCGGAGCGACGCTCACTTTGATGCCACATGGCTGACCATGCGTCTCACACACACACACACACGCACACACAAGTGCACATGCAGCTGAGGGGAAAACACACAAAAAAAACATGCTTTATCAATGATGACTGCAGAAAAACGTTTTAATCACATCCTGCACCTGACATTTGTATACACAAGTCAGTGGAAAAGTATGGGACAAATAAAGTCTGTGTCCCTGAAACGGCTGAGACGTTTTCAATGGAGAAACAAGACCCCAGAAGGGAAGGTAGAAAGATTTCATGACGTTTTTTTCCCCCCCCGTCTGGCCTTCCACATGCCTTTTTTGAGGAGAGCCAGACACCCACTCTGGCTGCCATGACACTGATTAACCCTGTCATGCGTCGGCTGCATCTCCCTACACTGACCCTGGCTAAATGCCTCTGCTTGGCTTGTTTTTCCAATTAACTTAGGGAGTAAGAGTAGAGGGGGGGACAAAAGAAAAAGAGAGCACACGTGTTGATTGGTAAGAAGACGGTGGCACTGGTGGAACGGGGAGTTTTCTGCCTGTTGAAGGGTAAAAGGGTGAGAGAAAGGCGTGGAGAGAGGACACGAGGGAGGGCTGCCGAGAGGGAGGAAGACAGTTAGTGCAGGAACAGTAGTCGAGGGGGAGGAGAAGGAGGGAGCGTGTGAAGATATGGACTATGAATTGGGAGGGAAAGGCGGACAGAGAGGACTTAAGAGAAAGGGAGGTAAAAAAAGAGGTCTCCGGGGGTGCAGAGCCAGGTGTGAGGGGATTTGAGTCGGACAGCAGAGAGATGGATGGTTTTTGGGGGGAGTGCGGCGTGCGTCTCGGTGCTCGTGAGAGAAAAAAGCGAGCGAGTCTCCGATCCTCGGCGCTCAGCTGCTCTCTGCAGGGCCGTGATCGTCTTAGCATCTGCCAGCGTGCATTAATCAACATGACGAAAGGAAGTAATCTGGCAGCGTGTGTGCAGGAATGTTCGCCCTGTGTGTGCGCCGGAGTAGGTGTGCGCGCCAGAGAAGTGGCGTCTTAGTTACACCTGATTTAAGATTTACATCAAAGCCGTACCGCAGGCTTGTTCCTGCCTTACCAGAGAGAGGGAAGAAACTTCTTCTCTCCTCTACTTCCCTTCGTAGCTTCATAATTCCTATTAACCCTCAAAGAAGACAAACAGGGCACAAGGAGAGACTGAGCTCCTGACATATGGAAGCCATTTCCTTTCACGTGGCCCCGCTTAAACCAGCCAGCGCCTCTTTAGGATATCACATGTTTACACGGGGCGGTCTGTCGTCTTATTGCACCGGATGAATACGCACTTGCCAAGTGTAAATACGCCCCCCAAAAGATTTTGAGGTTTCATGGGCGGGTGCGTGTTCGTGTAAACAGGCCTTGAATCTTTGTTTGGAACAAGGTTATATCAACACTAATAATTTATTTTGGGGCGAAAGCTGCAGTAGAAACACACAGTTGCGGCGGAGGTTGATGACTTCACTTCGGACAGAAGGTATCATTGTGGCGCGGCAGTCGGGCCTCGCGGTGTTGACACAGCGGTCTGCTAAAACAGGGGGCCGTGCTTTTTTTGCGAAAATACTTTTAGCTCGGGCACGAAATGGTTGCGCATGAAACGGGAATCGAAATGTGTGCTTCACAGAAGGGCATACAGGAAATTGGCGAGTCTAAATCCAATAATCCAGCGACTGTGTATGTTCATAGACCGTCGGTTTCTCATGAACAGCTGCCGGAGTGGTCCGAGGCAGAGATTAGAACAAAAGGAAAAACAGCTTGAGAAGTCACGATACTGACCCAAGCGCACCTTGAGAAACAGCTATTAATAATAATAATCACCAAGACAAGACCTCTCTATTGTCCACTTTGCAAAAGGAAGCGATAGGAATGGAAAGTTAGGCTTTCATTTTGGAAAACACTTGGAAAACAAGGTCGGTTTTCTCTGACACAAAAACAACTCACTCGCTATAAATGGGAACTTCCATTCTCTACATTTATTGGTGGAAACAATATTGTCAAGAGTCCTGTTTGTTTGACTCCACGTCTTTGTGGATTTCCCTCCTTTTCTCGGCGCATCACCTGTGTCGTATTAGTCTCGTCAGCCTTGCTCCGGTCCCGTCGTTTCAACCACCAATCAGCTTTCAGCCTGCCCTCACGTCTTCCCACCTGGGTCTTGTTTTCTGATTAGTTTCTTGAGTATTTATAGTCCTGTCTTTCCACCGTCGTCTGCATTTGGCTCCTTCATGCCCGTGCGGCTCACCGAACGTGACTAATAGTCACAAATGCGAAACATAGCACCTTTGGTAAAATAAGTCCTTTGTTGACAAAACCCTGCTGTTGCAGCCAGGTTGCTTTGTATTTAAAGGTGATTTTCATGTGTGGGAAATATACACGAAGAAGAGGTCGGACAAAAACACAACCTATGTAGACCCATCTGTCTTGACACATCACCCCTGTGGCCGCGAGGGGCTGAGTGAGTGGGAACTAAGGGTTTTGGAGGGAACTGGGATGAGTCGGGTGTCAGGTCCTCTCCTGACCGAGGCTGACAGCATCACACAGCCATTCCCCCCCCCCACCCCTCCAACCTCAGCTCCACCTCACAGAAACCCGTGCCCCCACCCAGCCACAGCACAAGGCTGCCACCGCTATGAAAGCCTAAACCAGAGAGGAGGAAGAGAGGGGCTCCTGACAGCGGAAACAGAAGCACTTTAAAGCTCGAAACCCTTTCACCGAGATCAAAGGGCCACAGGAACAGAGCCAGCTGAGACCCAAGGAGAGAGGAAAGGGAGCTGAGACAAGGGGAGAAGAGAGAAGACAGACGGACTGAGAGACAGACACAAACAGAGCAGGGCAGATATATATTCTGGGTTTCTAATGACTCAACGGGAACGTCTTCATTAAGTTCTGCCACTGAAGCCCGTTCCAATGACTTCATTTTCCACATTAGCGATGACAATAATAGCAGCAGTTAAAATACATTTTTGCTTTGGCAAGAATGAAGAAACAAAAGGTGGATATTAAAAAAACATGTTTTTCCAACCTGAGCCAACAATTTCCAACCCCCCCTTCCTTTTGAAAATACTCCAATGTGGAAACGGTGTGATGCAGATGGCAAATAAAATATGATTGCTGTGTCATAAATCCTTCAGAAACATGTTGAGAAGCCAACTTTCTGTAACCTTCAAATCTTGATTGTTAATTTTGTTTGAGTTGCGACTGGCATATTTTTTCAGTTTCTAATGTCACAATAGGCTAGAGATTTGGGTTTTAATCCTGACAGCCCAAAATTACCACTAACCGAAGTTGGCTTACTCAAGCTTTCAAGCGTATGCCATGGTCTTCATCAGCAGATGGAGTTTGTTCAGTGGTCGTGGAGCTGTAAGTGTTATCATGAACACTTTAAAGAGTAGCTAAACACCAGAGGTTTGGCTGAAGTGCGTCTGGGAATTAAACAAGTCTCTCTAGAACGTGAACAACGTATCAACATGTGCAAGGCTGTGAGGACGGCTAAGAAACACGCCCAGTCGCATGTATAGTCCTCATTTGGTCTTTTTTTCAGTGGACTTGAAATGAAGCCAGCAGCACATCTGGTGAATCAGTGTTATTGACTGATTATCTGCTGGTACAATGTGTTTTCCAAAGCTAAACTTGCATTCTCTCTAGTGGCCATCAGGGGGCGACTTCTCTGGTTGCAAAAAGAAGTCTGATTGTATTGAAGTCTATGAGAATATGACCCTTCTTCCCACTTGATTTATTACCTCAGTAAACATTGTGATCATGCGTTTATAGTCTCAATCTCTGGTTTCAAGTCTTCTTCAATACAGCATGATGTTCATTTCGTACATTTAGATCCATTTTAGAGTAAAAATAGACCATAAAGCAGCAGATGCTTTTTTTTGGTTGCAAAAATCCAAGATGGCGACCGCCAAAATCCAAGATGGCGACAGCCAAAATGCAGAACTCAATGCTTCAAAACCGCAGTCCATAAACCAATGGCGGACATCACTTGAAATATACAGTCTATGGTCGTAACCTCTTAACTCACGACTATAAATGCAGCTCGCCTAATTGCCATTATCATCTTGGCATTTCACTGCAGGCATCAAACTTTCAGATAAAACGTTTTTTTTTTTTAGATTTACAAAAACACAGAGGATGCAGTTACTATATTTGAAGCTTTCCCAGGTAAGCACCTTAACAGATCAGACGTCGCAGAGATCTAATCTGTGGAGCTGCATATTTGAAATGAACTTCAAAAAGAACCCGATGGGTATATATCCGGAACTCGTCCGTTAACAGCCTCTGCTTTTCCTCTTCCCTCCTGGCTGGGCAGAGCAGACGGCGGGCCTGGCATGGCACAGGGAGGTTGCCAGGCGTTCAGGGTAGCTATGTTCCCTCCCCCCTCCCGGAGCCGCGAGGTCTCTGTGTGACCCCCTGACATCAAAGGACCTGGGTGGGTTCAGGGAGGTGGGCTTTCTATTCACGGTCACATCAAGCAGGATCCCCTTCTCTCTGCGGGATACTTCTGGAGGCGTGCCAGACATTCCCGTACACTGCAGAGTCAGTTCACACACTGTCCAGTTGAATACCCACGACCCCCCCCCTCGGCTTCTCAGTCTCCTCCCCTCCCCCCTGTGTGTTTCGGTCACACTCGCATTGTCTACATATAAGCACACAGAACATCCCCGTGGGCACGCATCACTTCCACGCCGCTGGAGTGATAACATGTGTTCATCAACAGGAGCCAGCGAGTGTGACAAGCTCGAGTCACAACAAACGGGTCCAGGTGTCAAGAGGATCTGGTTATGACTGCTGCCTGAGTCGTGAACTCGTTCACGGCGTGTCGCACATTTAAAAAACGCTTTGTGTTTAAGATCGAGGCTCCTCGGCACTCCTTCCACTTCAACCAAGTCATGGGATTGTGTTTGTTTTTAATCAAAAACGACACATCGTCTCACCGCTCGCTCTGGTTCCAAATCACGACCGAACGCAATCAGCGTTATGAAAAGTTTACGTTTGGCTTCGCCACGCAGCAGGAGTTTCTTTTCTTTTTTTTTCTTCTTCTTCTTCTTCTTCTTCTTCCCAACCATTTTTTTTCCCACTCTGCAATTAAATGTAATTTCAGCCATCGAGATAAGAATGGCGACCAAAACGAATCAACAGAGTGTATAGCGAGGGAATGAAAACATGAAAGTGAAATTACACAAAATGAGGCTGCTTTTTTTCCTGTAAGTTCAAGGGGGCTGGGAAAAGAAACACTTTTTGTTTCTCTCTCATGCATGATTTTGCCTTTTTTATTTTACAAACAGAGCGATTGTTTTGCATCGGCCTTTCCACATTCATCTCCTCTTTTTCTTATCTTGATTGCTGCTTTCTTTTTTCAAAGTAAGTGGAATTAGCGCTGTTCTCAGTCAGTGTTTGGAGTTCCTCTGGCATGCCCCGGGCTACAGAGGAGACAGGAGAGGGGACTCCTGGGTGTTGAAGTGTTCAACTTGAGAAAACAGAGAGGAAGCACATCTATCTTCCCTTTCCCTCTCAACTAACGTCTCGATGGCCCCGATGCCTTTACACAGAAACTCATCTGACGCCTGCAGCTAAACAGGGTTCAGGGTTCCACACCCCACCGCCTCCGCTACCCCGGCAACTGCAGGTAACGAGCACGCGGGTCCGCGTGCGTGCAGCCCATCTCAGGTGAGGAAGACTGAGTGTGGCCCAGGGCTGCCCACCCTCCTCCCCCCCAATTCACCACGTCACGCTGGGCTGCTGAAATGAGCAACCGCACGGATGGGCCTGAGCAAATCACAAACAGTACACAACGCTACAAGACAGCAGAGACACACTGCTGGAGATGGTTAATCCTTCAGACAGAGATCTGAGGTGGAACAACAGAAGAAGAAGAGAAGGAGGAGGGGGAGGGAGGGAGAGCAGGAGCATCAGGTACGAGAAACAAGAATATACGTTTCTTTCTCTGCGCTGGAAATCTCCTTTTCTCAGAATGAAATCCATCACGTTTTCCTAATACATACTTCTTGTCGAGGAGGGGAAGGAGAGAAAATCGGGACAGAAGAAAGGCAAGTGCTGGTGGGAAAGTGAAAAGACACACAGCCTACTTTATTCTGGCCATTTCATCCATCTTGTTGGACTAATAAAATGTCATGTGGAGTTCCTTGATATTTAATCATGAAGGGGGCTGAGTGCGTGGCGGTGCCAAGCTTGGGCTTGATGAAGCTTTGGGAGGCTTAAACACAGACCCGTGTACATTCTGGATTTACCCAGAGGAGGATGTTTCACAAACCTGCTACATAAGTGACACAAAACTGATATGAATGGGAGGGAATTCCTAATAAGCCTGTTCTGTGGGGAAACATTTAGTTTGTCTCAGCTTTTATTCAATCCATTTTAAATAAGCAAATGTAGCAAAATCACTCACACACAGATGATTGACGTGCAACAAAAGAACATCGCTGCGGTCACCCTGCAGCTGCGTGCATGACTGCACATATTTGTGCCGACCGCCTTGTCAAAAAGAGAAAGTGAAGCATCATGGGGGACAGAGGTAGGTTTCATTTTTGGCAAACGGCATTATCAGATGAAATGGACGCCGCATCTGATAAGGGAAATAACGAAAGGGCTGAGAGAATAGAATCGCTTTATGTGATATGAATTAATTTGCATTGGTGGGGGGGGGTGTAAAAGGAGTGTGACTTAGAAGATAAACAAATGGAAAAAGGGAGGAGAGGAGGTGCAGAAGCTTTAAGGGAGGCAATGAACTCATTTCCTCTCACATTAAAAGTGTCTTTAGCTGGACTTCAGCCGGACTACGGGGCATGCGCTCATATTTTACAATGTTGCATTTAGGTTTTTTTAAATCACATATTGAAGGCTTGACTAGGAAAGATGGAGAGAGGGAGGAAAGGAAAGGGAGGGACGAAGGGAGGATGGAAAATGAGGAGAGCTGGAGAGGATTTATGACCCTGTTCCCCCGGTCTCGTTACTCGCTGTAACTGGCCCCCAGAGTGGGATCGCAGGGTCTGGAGCCCACAGCCCGGAGATCAGAGTAATGGAAATTCCACATTTCTACACTGCTACAGCATGAAGTCTGTAGGGCAAAGTAAAAGAAATTTAAAAAAAAGCAGAGAACTGACTCAGAGTCGAGAGCTAAAATTGATAATTGTGCCATTAGGTAAGGAGCAAAGTATTTCCTCTCTGAAATCAGCATTTCCTCCGACATTAATGAGGCTAGATTGTATTTGAGAAGAGAAGCGGACGTCGGGCAGCGAGGTCAGCAGCTGCGTGAGGTTGCGGAGATGATGTGAGCGCTGCGTGGGTAATATCTCTAATAGCTCCCCGCCAATGAGAGGAGGGTCTTTTACAAAGCCAATTAAGAACCGGCGCGGCCCATACAAGTGACAGCCCGCCACACCCATCGAGTAAGATCTCCCCGAAACCACTGAAGACAGCGTGTGCACTTTGCGAGTCGAATACATCATGCAGATTAAATGTTGTTGAGTGTTGCTGCACATGATATTTGGAATCAGAACTGAAAAGATGAGTTCACTAATTAAATAGACGATTGACATGAAATGAATCGGCAACTATTTGCATTAATTGTTGCAGGCATTTTTCAAGCTAAACTGCAGAACTTTGTCTGGTTCCAGCTGCTCCAATGTGAGGATTTATTACTTTTCTTATCTTTGGAAACGGACTATTTTTGCATTTTTAAAAAAGCATTATGAATACGTCACCGTGGGCTCTGGGAAAAAGTGATTTGACATTTTTCACTTTACAGTACAGACACTTTATAGGCAGAATGATTAATCTCGAAAATAACAGTCAGATTAAGTGATAATAAAATAATAATTAGGTTCAGCCCTATGTATAATGCATATTATAATTATTTAAACAATTATTTAGCAAACCATACATTATTAAATAGCTGCGATCTGAACTGTAAGAAGTTTACTATTAAAAAAAAAAGGAAAATGTATTTCATATTTACAAGAAAAATAAACGGTGGAGGATTGCAAACAAAAAGACGACAGTGAAATAAATAAACCGGCGCTGAAACACTGACGAGAAAATATTTCAAACGAGCCTGCGCTAATGTGTGTGTGCGTGTGTGAGTGCCTCCATGCTGACACACACACACACACACACACACACACACATTAGCGCAGAGCTGTTGGCACCTGCCTGTTATCTCTTCCCCTCAGACCTGGTTTTCCATTGTGCTCCATGGGAGAGCTACAAATTGAGATCTCAAACATGAAGAGGGGGCAAATGACTCGAGTAGAGAAAATCAAATCCTCCTAATGCGTTACATGTGCAAATTCACAGGCCTCGTATTAGAGATTAATGCATCCCCTCTTTTATCCAAATGTACCTTTTTTTTTTCAGACATTTATAATGGAGCCTAAAATTAAATGTAACCAAAGGACTAACAATGAACAGGAGATATATGTTGAGTGAATAATCAGATGGGATTTGCATGAGAAAAAAAAGTGTTGTGTCAGGAATCATTTGTAGATTAGAAACACTATGAATTTGCATCTTTAGTTGAGATTACTATTTGACGTCAAGATATATTAAACCATTTAGCAAGGAGCAAAAAAAAAACAATGACGGCGGCAGGAGCAGCCTCGGTGTAGGTAATCCTAGCCTGGTGAGTGGAGTTTTTGGAACATGTCTTCACAGATCTCCACGGGTAATGACTCAACCCTAAAACCTTTACAGGTCTTGTCAAATGTCTGCTGTGCCAAACTCTTTTTTCCCCCCCTCTCAACCTGCTGGATCCATCATTCTCAAAATACACAGGTGCCTTCAAAAATATCACGGTCCTGTGCAGAGGCTGAATAATAAAAAAAGAAGACGACACTGCCCATTTAGGCTTCTGAAACTGGTGTATTACAAAAAAAATAGATATACTGTAACTTCAATCTGCCCACATTTCTGCTTGGGCATTTATCTCCTTTCTCTCTAAATCCTGAAATTGCCTCAGAAGAAAAAAAAAAAAGAAAAAGGGGAGCGGTACTTTCCCCCCTCTTCGCACATTTTCACAGAGTGGTGCACAACTTTCTTTCTTCCCATCTTTTTTTTTCTTTCCCTCCAGTGAAAATTGAAGAGGCTTTATGTCAAATACGGCTAAAGCCAGCCTCTCCATATCAAACAACGCAGCGCGAAAATTACTGTGGCGATGATAAGGCTGCCAGATAGAGAGGGAGAGGAGAGCGAGGGGGGGGGGGGGGGGGACTGAAAGGAAGTGACTCTACTCAATTATACTGCAAAATTGGTATGACTGAATATTTTTCATTCAGGTGACTGATAGTATCAGTGAAACTGCAATGCAGATAAATAAAGGAGCCTTCTGTCAAGAATAAACACCATTAATCATGAAGCCAGCTACTGCGTGACCGCCTGTCCCCCCGACTTACTCCATAGAGAAAGTATTAAAGAGGGGGGAGGATGTGGGAGGGGGGGGGAGGAGGGAGGGAGTGAAACCAGTGACTGCACCAGAGAGGGGTGACCTATGAAGTCACACAGAACGGGTTTTGGACAGTTCCAGGGGAGGATGAAAAAGTGGCCTTCGCCTCTCTCCCCTGCATCTCCGGTGACGGCGGCCATATCTGGACGCAAATTATCAGATGCGATTATGAACTAATCATCAATTCTTAATGTAATTTATGGCTCCTGTTCCACATCCTCTTTTAGTCTGGACGATATTGAAATGTGAATATTAACAGCAAATCGTTAAAACAGACTGCGGTTTACATTCAAGATAAAAACAATAAAATATTATACAGTTACAAATTCCAGTGTTTGACTAAAAATGAGTACAAATTGTGTTGAAGTTGGCCTGAAACCTGAAATGAGGCCTTAATGCAAAGTCAAATCACTCCTTGATGAAGCTGCACACTTACAGAACATGTCTCCTCTAGCTTCTATAAAAGCTACAGTAGACCCTTTTGTCATTGTTTTGCATTATGTGTGTGTGTGTGTGTGTGTCTGCATTGCAATGCTCGGCCTCGTCCCATCTGGAAGGAGGTGTTGAGATAAGACCGCGGTCTTTATGCTAAGCAACACGCCGCTCCTCTGTGCCCAGATTGGGCGCTCCGACAACAGTTTATGTAAATAACAAAACAACACGGCGCACATCTTATAAAAAAAAGAAGAAGAAGAAATAAAAAAAAGCACCCTCTCTCCGCCAAAGGCAGAGGACAGCGACGGGGAAGAGCTGGTGTACGGAAACTGTGTGGAATTGGTGAGAATGCCGGGCGCCGACAGAGAATAAGGTCGGTAGGTTGACGAGGCGATTCCCAATCGTTTACATTAAATGATGCAACAGCTCACGCAGCCGTTAAGTCAATTAACTCCCTCCTGCTTCTTGGTTTCAGCGCTGAGGTTGGCGCTGCGATGACAGAGACGTGCAGCAGCAGCTCTCTCCCCCGGTGCCTCCAGAATACCTTCCAGTCAGGCCGCGGCCCGCAGCTGAATAAACACACTCCTGAATGAAATAACCACACACACACACACACACACACACACACACACACGTCACAGCCCCCACCTGCACTCTCCCTCCACACTGACAGAGCACACAGTCCATGACTTTATCCATGAGTCACACTGACAACTTCTATTTATGAACTAGATTATCGCTTTTGTTAAACACATTAAATCCTTAACGCAGTTCTGAATATAATTTCAGAACAGAAATATATATGTATATATATATATATATATCCAGTATATAAGCTATCTGGTGTTTTGGTGTATAGAAACTGGATTATAAATGTTTTTCTTTACCTCCCTGGATGAATGTAAATCCAAGTGAAACGTTTGTTCACAAGTTCAGATGCTTCCTCAAATATGTTTGTTTTCATTTTCACAAGTATTTCATTATAAATCCACAATCACAGTGAAAGACAAGTCAAAGCTCAAGGCTTTCTATTTGCCGTACAACTTTACAAACTCCTATATGGACTCTCTTATTGACTGATTCTTCCCTAAATCCACATACGATAGCTGTGCAAAAGGTTGGGAGTCAATTGCTTATCCCATAAGAATGTTTTGTTGTTTTAGTGGCCCCCATTCACAGCACGAGGGCCCGGGACTCCAGAGTGAACCCCGATGCTGATAATTGACTTGTGTCGAATACCTCTGTTTGTTCTGAGCGGTCTCCGGGTGACCGAGAGCCGGCGCTGAGCCGCATGAGAGGCCTGTTTTGTTTTGTGTACCGTGGTCAGGCAATAAAGCTGCAATGAAAGGAGCGGTCTCTTCTCTTGGCCCCCGGCCTCCCTCCCCCCCCAAAAAAAACTCCCATTAAGCCAGTCCCGCACAATGGAGGTGGCAGAGGGGACCAGAGCTCCCATGGAGAGCCTGCTCTTCACCGATCAATGTGTTTATTTAAGCAGGAAGCATCTTCTCTGGAGCACGAAGGGCTCTTAGGTTGAGACCGGAGGGTCAGACGTTTCCAGACCAGAGGCCAGCAGATGAAAACGCGCAGGAGAGACTTTTGCTGGTCCTGGATCAGAACAGGACATTCAGGTTTTGCTTAAGTTGTGAGGTTTGTGGAAACGCAGAAGCAGCGTGTTGTTCGTTGGCATTGGTTTCATTTTAAACTGGGCTTGTTGAAACTCTCCTCCATGTGAATATACGAGCTCCTCAGTAAAGCAAGCATCCACAGGAAGAGCCCCCCCCACCCCACCCCCCTCCTGACCCTGAGGCTTTAATATTGAATGGCACATTGGTGCCTTCCCCACAAGAATTCATAAACTAAACGATTAGCCTCTGTCTGTAATTGCGCTCTCCCTTGCCTAATAGGGGCGGTGAGGTAAAGAGGGAAAAAAAACAAAGGACAGTTAATTTGTGATTTCCTCTGCTCATTTGAAGGCAAATTAAGTGTCAAGCAGCTAATATGGAGCATATTTCATTTTATGAGCTTTTAATTTAATTCTACCGCCTCGTATCGCTGGAGCCCGTTAGCCGCGCTGCTAACACTCGCTCCTCGCCTGAAAAACGGGGCCCCATAAATAAACATGTTTCAATTAGGCCCTTCACAGTAATAGGATATGATTCTGTTCATTTGCCGCGTACGGATGGTGGATGTGTCATTGTGGCGGAGAGGAAACAAGCTGCTGGGCGTTCAGCGCTGTTTTTTTCTCCGGACACGGACGCCCAGTGGTGACTGGCTTGCGTGCGTGGCGGGGGGAAGCTGGCTGGATTGATGGAACTGCCGCGGGGCCAACCCAACTGTAATTACAGGCCGTAATGAGAGGCTGCATGGGGAAGTACTGCAATAATAGTCCCTGTGTACTTAGGCATATCTTTGAAAGGGCTAATAACGATTAATTCTGCTCACCGAGGAGAACTTGTCTTAAAACAATTCAATATTTCTCCATAAGCCGCCTCCTGTCCTCCATTTCCCTGAGGCGACATGCTATACGTTGACTGCCTTTATTTGCTCGGCCTGGATACAAGCAACATCACTGAGTCCAATGCATCACTTCGAAATCCTCAGTTTACTTTTTGGCTGCAGTTCTCCGGCCCCCAAAGTTTGGCCGAAACTTGCACAAAGCCGAACCTGGAAGTGTAATTAACCTGCAATTTGCCGTCAGGTGGTTGGACCCAGCTGTAATGCAACTGATGAGTGCTTCTTCTCGCTGAGGAATTCCGGTGCCGTTTTTTTTTAATCAAGCAGGCAATATTGTTGCTTCCCTGCGCAAAGACTCCAAAGTAGTTGGGATGATTTCTGCATGAAACCCACGTTAAGTTCGCAAGATAACGTGCGCGACAGCGAGTTCACAGATTTAAACATGGCTGGCCACTAAACAGCCGTCTTATAATAATGACAAATAGTTTCCCTCAGCGTGGCGAGTCGTATTAAACAGCTCTATGCTTAATGGCTTGGATAAATAGGCCACGAGTAGCATGGCAGAGCACGGCCGTTGTTCCCGCTGACAGCAAACCAAGCGCACAGATAGCGCCTGTCCGGACAGAGTGACTGAAGACACCGGCGCCGCGGAACTTCTCCCCCTTAATTCAATTCCCCGGCTCCATGTTGTCCCTCCACCCCCCCTCCTCGTCTCTTCCCTTCCCCTCCCTAACCTGTGCTCCACATCGTACCAAAGCACTCCTGACGGATAACAAGCCCGGCTGTTTGTTCAAGCCTATGTTGCCGGCGCGTGTTCGCCCCATTATCTCTGCATAAGCTAAATGCTAAATTATATTTGCCATTTTGTTTGCAGTGACACGGGGCATCAATCACCTCCCTTTTTTTTTTATTTCCTCGCCTCTCTCTCCCCCCCCCCCTTGCTGCAGCCCCTGAGCAGGAGATGAGGGGTTGAGAGGTAGGGTGGGCCGGAGGTGGGGAGGCAGAGAGGGGAAGGGGGGGGGGGCATCAAAAATTCATTACGCTTAGTGGCACATCAGCAAGGGAGAGATATGACTCCTGAGGAGGAGAAGGGGGGAGTTGATAATGATGAAGAATATCAAACATAATGCGGCCCAAGTAGCTGCCCCATCCAATTTGTCCTCGTCGCGCCGCGATCGCTTCCTCCGTGTCTGCGGGTCGGCGGAAACGAGCGCCGCAAGGACGACGAGGCATCTCCGAGTGGTACCGCTCGCCGGTCAGACGCAAGGAATACAAACGATGGAGAGGAGTAGAAGACAGGAAGATCATTTCTGCAGAGTAATTTGTGCATGAGCGTATGTAAGTGAGCGAGCCGATGGAATGCTTTGAAGTCCTCTGCTGACCTGGACATCGCCGTCAGAAGGGAAATACGAGACTACCGTAATAAGAACTTCCCCCGCTTATAAATACTTACCGCTCTCTCTTACGAGGCATGACACCATGTTTTGCTCTGCTTCATATTTGATAGGCCGCACGTGCGCGTGATTGGATGAGGCGGGCTGGTTAGCGGTGTGCGGCTCGTGTGTCAGGAGCCCATCTGTGTCTGTCAGAGACGGGTAGATGTCAGCGGAGGCTTCCTTCTCCTGACAGGGCTTGATCACTGCTCTTATGAGGATCGCACGCTCCCAGGCTCACCCCCCCCCCCTCACCCTGCTCTCATTTCCACGTCTCTGACACATGTTCATTTGCGTGTCTCTGACATGCGGATCATGTTGCTCACGTACAGGGGCCGTGGCCTTTGATCCTGAAAGGCAAAGAGAGGCGCCCAGCAGCCACGCATGAGGATGCTCCACGCCCACAGGCGGAAGGAGGTTTCGGAGCTTGATTTGTATCGCCATTAGGGGAGCGGGGAGCTCGCCAGTGATGCGTGTGATGCAGCTGAATCAAACGTGTTCTCAGGTATGATCGGCGGTGTTTTGGTGTGTGTGTGTGAGCAGTTTGAGAGACTTACACATGAAGAGGAGGCACGGGGGAAGGCTCGTAGATGTAACGTCCCTGGGTATGTCTGTCGTCGATTGGCACAGGAGGATGGAAGGTGGGGAAGAACTGCGGCGCAGCTGTATAGAGGAAGAGAAAGAGAAAAATAAATACAAGACATTTTCTTTACACTTTGCAAGAGCCCTGGTTCCTCTGAAACATGGCATCGTCATGTGTATTCCCTCCTCAGCTCATCTAAATAGCAGCTGTAATGAAAGGCAGTGGGTGATGGCTATCTTTCGGGCAGACCCGCCCAAATGAGACCTCATCAAAAGCTGCGCTGCTCCAAAATGTTCGCTGAGGAAGTATTTTGCAAATGTCTCCAGGCTGCGAGGAACTCACAATAAACAGCGATGAATAACCGTAAGAAAAGCAGCCAAATGGCATGTTCCTCACCGTGCCAAGCATAATATGGTTTCGCACAAAGGATAACGTCTAAGTACAACCGATGAAACGTACAAAAGCGAGAACAAAAACATCCTTTTTCCGTTTCAGTGTTTAGTCACAACTGCCAGAGAAGAATCGAGAGGCTTCTTTTTTGTTCTCCCTCCAGATAAAACATTGAAACATTTGCATAATGTGAGCTTCCAAGCCGTTCTCTATTTTTACCCCCGGAAATTGCCACCAGACTGAATTCTGAATCTTTACGCGCTCAACTCCCAACCTTAACTGCACTCCACGCGCCACTCTTTAAAAACTAAAGTCGGAATTTTGTGTTGGACCGTTGTTGGACAAGTTGCAACGAGCGAACTGTGAATTTTGCTGAAACGTCGTGAAACTGGAATGAGTTAAAACTTGCACGGAAAGACAGAAACGGCAAATGACTAACACGCAACACAGGGGTCCACAGAGCAACAATTCGCCTTTTCATTCGCACACTATACTCAATGCCAGAACACTTCACTTTATTGCCTGTCGACTGACACCATTGCCAAGTTGCGTATCACCACCCTGAGGCAAAGCATGTGTCAACATCTGCATACCTTCACCCAGCAAGTCTCTGAGGCTGCGAGCTATGTGTTTTTTTTTTGCTTGTAAACATTTGTCAGCGTGCGCCAAGAGGGCGGACGGCCAAACGGCGGGGTGCCCGACAGCTCTCCGAGTGTTGCTCCACGCCGAGCGCAGCAGGTGTTGATCCCCCCCCCCCCCCCAGAACCTCTCAGGTGTGCTTACCTCATCGCTAAGTCATGCTTTGTGGCTACAATCAAAAGGGGATCAGTTGGGGGTTGTTGGTAATCCTGCGCTGTTAGAATGCAAGTCTTAAAGGTGCACAAAACGAGAGTCGGAGCATCCGATCGACTGTCAACATGACGACACCTGAGCCACCGGCAAAACGGTGCTAACAGCACCAACTACAGCAAACGTGCTGACGGAGGTAACAGTGTAACCGGAGGGTAGGTGCTACACTTCTGCATGCACAAACGTGCACTAAGAGCATGCACGGCCGGCCCGGCTATGTCAACAAAGAACGGGGAAGCTGGGATAACAACACACACAGAGAGAGAGCGAGCGACTTCATTCTCTGCTCAGATAGACATTACTCCACCATATCTTTACTCAGCAAATAGTTGTTTGCTGCTATATTAATGCTCTGAATTGAGTATTGCTCTTCCATAAAGTTGGGGGACTTTAAGGGAGAAGCAGCAGATAGCCAAGATACCCCGACTTTTAGTCCCTCGTGTGGATCTCCAAGTTAAAACCGAGACACGCGGGGGATGTAACCTGAGTAACATTCTAAGACTTTGGAAAGCTCGCTCCAGAGCCAAATACAACACTATACATCTGTTTTCCCACGCTATATAGGGCTCCCCATGATAAGGAAACAGACTTTGACATGTTGGTGGAGTGTCCCTTTAATAAGGCGACAACACTGGCTCCCTACAGCGTGCGTAAAGACAGCAACATGTAGCAAAGAGGCGGACATCCCTGCAACAGTTAACCATATTTCCCTGTGTTGATGACCCAGAAAGCTGCTTTTGTTTTTTGGCCCAATCTACTGAATGTGGATCTTGAATACAATGAAGAGGGAATAACTCGTTGAGGAAGGGATCGGTTGGCTTTTCAGATGAGGAATCAACAGAAATAATGCACAAACAACTCTCCAAATTCACTTTATCCATATATTATTTACACATTGCACAATAGTGTTTGCTCGAAATGAGTCAAAAATAAAACTGAGGCAAACTTTTTGAATGTGTTTTCGTCTTGTTTTCTTAATAGCAAAGATAGAAAAAAAACTCCTCCAAGCAGCTCTGGCAAATATCTGACCGCTCAGCCTCTTGTCTGTTTGATAGTTTCCTCCCGATGACTCAGTTTTGGCTCGGGGGGATAAGGGGGGGGGGGGGGTTTATGGGATAGAGCGATGGGCTGGTGGTAGAATCTGCTTTGTTTACTCTCCGCTCCGAGGCTGTCGGCCCTTGGCTGTCAGAGTCGGAAACGAACCTTCAGGTTCACCGAGGTCCACGCGCTGTGTTCTGGCTCGCCTGGAGTAAAAGCCTCATGTTCTCTAAGCTCGCTGACCTTAGCCTCTGTCCTGTTAGGCAATGAGGGATGACTGCAGAGATTACTAACTGTGAAATCATTTTAAAGACGCCACCCCTTCACCCCCGCAACACACACCTACAATCCCACATCCGCCTCTCCTCATTGAATTACCCAGATCCCCCCTCTGTTTATGTCTCTGGAGCTCCTCACTCAGCACAGCCCTGCGCCTGGACTGGACTCCTTTTCTTTTTTCTTCTTCTTTCTTCTTGCTCCTTCATCATTCTTTCCTTCCCTCCCTCCCGCCTCTCGCCGCCGCCGCTGCCGCATGGCAAACCGTTCCGCCGAGGTTTATTTAAATCAAACTCTGAAGTTTACTTTACCACGGCCCTATCTAAATAGAGCCTGCCACCTCTTTTACGCCGGCACAGCTCTCCATTAGCGAGGCAAACAGCTCTATGTCACTGGAGGGAATGTATACAGTCGCAAAGAACAGAGGGCAGAGGAGAGAGGAGAGAGGAGGAGGGGGGGGCTCCATCCTGCAATCCATCTCCAGTATTTCCTGTAGGGACTCCTTACTGTTTACTCCGGGACTAAATTGCCCCTGCTCTTCTGGATATTCATGTTTGTTCTCGTCTCTCCAGCACAGAATACAGCTGGAGGGCGCTCAGGAAGTTGACACACGCGCCACAGTTTTTGACCTTCCCACTGCGGCCGCACACACCACAGCAGCTCCAGCATTCCTGGGGAAAAGTGTAATCACGACGGTTTTGTACCGAGGCGCATTTGGTAAACCACCACTGGCACAGCGAGAGGGGTTGAAGAGGTCATCTCAGCCGACCCAACCACCGAAAGTCACGAACAGCGCATAGATTGTAAACTTTTTTTGGAAATATAAAACGTTTTGTACAGCTCTCAATCCAGCAGCTCTTCAGAACTCTTCGCAGACATTTTAATGACTCCAGAGCAGCAGTTTTCATTTTTTGGTGTACATTTTTTCCTTTTTTATTCTTTGAGCAAAGAGATGGAAGTCATTAAGAGATGATTACAAATGGGTCTTAATGAAAGGGCAATTAGAGGCAAACTTTGACCAGGCTCATTAATTCTAATTCAACACAAACACACCGGGCTCAAGACCAAAAGCCAGCTTCCCCTTCATTAAAGAAAGGATGGTAATTGCCTTGTCCTTTATTGGACACTTGAATAATTTCAAAAGAGGGGGGAGGACAAGGGGAGGATGAAGCCTAAAGCACATCATTTGCAATATCCTTATTGGTTAATCTCCTTTCATAACCGCAGTTTTACCACAAAGGATCTTCACTGTGATGTGATACTTTAGGAGAATCTGAGCTGTCACTCACGAGTCTGATTTGGGTTTTGATAACAACACAAACAATTTCTCGTCTTCCTCTTTTGTTGTCAACTCAGCATTGTGAGTTGATTGTCTTGACTGCTGAACCTGGGCTCCTCCTCTGCTCTGGAGGGGTCACTGACTCCGCTCTAACAGAGCGCTCCTCCGCAAACACTGCACTTCTCGCCGACGCTCCGCTGCGAGAGCACAAAGAGCCAGTGACAGATTGTCATAAGCGACTAAAAGGCGGAGTGAGAAAAAGGGGCTGCTGGGGCCCCGCTCCAGAGGTTTGTGAATTGCTAATGTGGAACATATGAAGCCTGTGCCGGGGCTGCGACTGCCAGAGTTCATTATGCCACCTCTCTCCCCGCTCATGATCTCACCGCTCAGGCACGCTCGTCTGCACCGAGGCCCGCAGTCACACCATAACGCTGCAACACTTCGCAGAGCGTGCGAAGGATGCTCCAGACGAGGTCTGTTTGCGTGTTGCTCCTTTCTGGGAGTGAAAACAAGAACATGTATACGTGACTTCTTGCAAAGAACGGGACAATGCTGATCCGGGCGTATTCTGTTATTGGTGGGGGTTTTTTTCATGCTCTTTACTGGAAATGTCACCTCGAGGTCTTTGGAGTACTGGTCTCCAACTATTAAATCTAAAGACCGCTTTAAATTTGCACCAGCACACTTTGCAAATGACAATGAAATATGCATTAAAACTATTTAATATTTCACAAAGAAGCAAATGCTGTGATGTAATGTAAGGTTAAAACTCTCAGTGTTTGATTTGTCCGTTCTAAACATGGCGATGCAACATGGTGGAAACTGTGAAGAGGACCCCTGTAGATATAAAGGACTCATAAGCTCACGAAAACACAACTATTCCCAGCTTTAGGTGATGACACGCTAATAAAAACATAGTTATGAATATTATATTCCACTTCTGCTAATAGATCACCCCGAATTGCAGCACACTGGCCCTTTTCGAAAAAAACACAGGAAAAAGACATCAATCAATTCATCGTCATGAAATAAGAGCAGATGAATCGCACTTTGAGTGAGACTTCAGCTTCCAGTAAACACAGATGTGACATAACAGACGATGAGTATTCATCATGTGCTTGCACTTTGCTAAAACTACAAACGATACGAGGAGCCGGAGGAGCCCCATGCGGACTATCAGTGGAAGGAGTTTGGACGCCGGCCCTCTTGTGAAGCCGAACTCTCCCTCTGATCAATCCCTTCACACCCCGTCTCTCATCGTGTTTGCTTACACTGAGACCTCAAGCTGTTTGGACATGTAAATAACACTTTCGGAGACTGTTTAGCTAAGCTCGATGGGAGTTGCTGTTGACTTTTGGAGCGCTTTGCTTTAATTACGGGGTCCCAGATTGTTTCAGGTCTAATGGCCTAATTACCGCCGTATAAATTAGCCTAATGTTCTTGCCGTGCAGAGCCAACAGAGAACTGTATGCGATGCTTGGGCGCGAGAACAGAGAAAGCTTTTATTTTCGGCACGAAGGAGGGAGAAGAAAGCAAGCAGAGAGGTTAAATAACAGAAGAATGTTAAGTGTTGCCTTGCCAATCGCTCTGCCATTCATCATATAAACAAGGCTGGCAGATCACACTCTGCCCTTCCTCTGTAAATCAATAGATTTTCTCTCTCTCTCTCTCTCTCTCTCTTCCGCTGTGTTCTCCTCTGTTTTCGCTTTCTCTGTCTCTCTTGCTCAATCGCTCTCACACCCTTAAACACGAACCATCTCTCTGTGGGTAAAAGTAATTAACATAGAGGAAAAGAAGAAGAGGAAGCAGGGAATGAAAAAAAGAAGAGGAGAAACGTCAGCTCTGCACGATAAACAGGCTCCCGGTTCACGTATACATTCCACCGCTACTCGCTGTCGGAAGTCATTTGTTTGTCTAGACTGAACAAGTCGGCGAATGCCCATCCGTTCCCTTCATGGTTCTACACGTCTATGCATATTTGCGCTGGGACTTAATGTGCGAGCAGCTTATCTCCATCTTTGTGCCAAAGTTAACTTCAGCATCATTTTCCAGTGGTCCACTTCTGCTCGTATGCATCCACTTGACCCGCAACGATTCCCTGCCAAGCTTTATCTAAAAGTTTACAGATGTGTATCCCCTAGAATATTAGTGTCCATTCACGGGACATTTATCTGAAATAACACACAGTAAGAAGCCTTGATTTCAGCGACCAGGAAGTAGGCTGTGCTCCAAGCATTTTGCTCCCTTCCCGTCTCCATAAGTCACACAAATATCTAAATGGAGCTCCAGCATCTGCAAGACATTTAGCAAGCCGAGTCAATCTTAACAAATTGCACGCCAGCACGAGGACCCTCGCCTTGCTGCAGAGTGGAGCTAAGCACGCACACTGCTCTTCCAGGGGCCCCCCCAGCACCACCCAACCCCAGCACCATACCCCCTTTTTTTTCTTCCTTCCCCGCCTCCCTTCCTCCCCATGTATCCCAGTGTGAATCAGGGAGTGAAGGTTATTTCACGAGGCCTCTGCGGAGCGCCAATCTATCTCCTACATTTGGTGAATTCCTCCAGATTGGGATAAGCTGGGGAGCAGAACAAAGCGCTGTGCGTTGGCCCCCCCCCCCTCCCCAACCTCGCTCCAGCACCCTCTCTCTACCCTACCCCACCCTCCAGCCTCCTCTCCCCCCACCCAGCTCGGGAGAGATTTACACAGCAGTTTAGTAGCTGAAACACGGCGCTACACCTCTTTCCCCCTTCCCTCTCTTTATCTCTCACATCTGTCTATCTCCTCCTCTCCAAACAATGATACCTCTCAGAGAGAGGTTAACTCACCAGGACTCTGCTACATTTATTGTTGCTTCAGCTCCCCGCTGTGTGATTTATTCTAAGGCCGCTTTAGGGTTTGATCCTTTTTGAGATCTATATTTAGGGATTGGGGTCACCCAAAAAAAAAAATGCAATTTTTTCCACAATCTGTTTTTTGCCTGTATCATAAATGTATGATAAATTATTCGGATTTACTACAACCCCTATTTATGAGCCACGGTCGTATCAGTGACAGTGTTCATGATTGCCACAGCTGTATCAGGCTACCGCATGACAGGCTGACCCTCCATAGCCCCGTGTCACCGCTCCTCTCTGGGCCATGAAGGTGATACTGAAACTGCATGTGGCTGTGTGATAGTGACTGTGAGGCTAATACACCTGCATCATAATAACACTCGGGGCTGCTTGGGGAAACCGGACAGCTTCTCAATTTTGAATCGTGCTGAGAGGCCGCTGACCAAAGCCGCTCATTTTAATGTAATTTTCTTTACAAAAAAAATCCCCTTGCAGCCTCAAGTTGTTCTCTATTCATAATGTGTGCTGTGAATATCGGCTTGGTTAAGATTGGTAATCCATCACAGTGAGTGTTTTGTCACCTTTATTTTTATGTCAGAAGTGCGTATCATCACATGGTAATGTGGTTAATAGAAGGGGCTCGTTTTAAAAAAAAAAGTGGTGCGTTCAAGGGCATCCAGGATTTCACCGTCGGAAAATGGTCACGCATTCAAAACCTCCAGCGCTTTCCTTTTTAATATGTTTGACATTCAAATGGTATTTTCCCCCTGTACTGTAAGTCTATTCCTCTATCTTCCACTAAAACCCATCCAGGCATGAGACCAAGTCTGTGCAGGCCTCTCGAGGTACGTGGCCATTATTTGGGCTAATGGAGGAAACTGTGTGTCACGGAGCAAAGACAAAGCCCAGTGTCACCGCGATCAGACGAATGGCTGCTGGACTCTGCAGGGCCAGACAGAGCTCCATGCTTCTGGACCAATTAGGTCTTGTGAGTGCAACAACAGCTAGAACTCTCTGATTCTCTCCCTCTTTCCAATCTCGGCGCTCTTGCGTTGCAGTCACCTTCGCCTCTCTTTCACCCTCTCTCTCTCTCTCTCTCTCTCTCTCTCACTCTTGCATCGTCTTCCTAATTCTTTCCGTTAATCCTGCTCGCTGTCTCTACCTCTTTTTCTTTGCCTCGCTCATTATTCAAAGCGCATCCTCCTGATCTCTCCCCTCTGCCTCCTCGCAGCGTCCCTAAAACAAGGACAAAGTTGTAATCCATTTACTGCACCCCTGTCAACACATTACACCCAAATAATCCTAAAAGACTTACAACCATGGCCTAGGTACTATCAAGGGAAGAAGAGGCCGAATGCACAGGGGAAGGCGAGCGGGAGGAAGAGGGAAGGGAGAGGAGAACATACAAGTGTAGTGGAGGAGAGCGGCAACATACGGAGGGAACTTGTGTCACAGTGATTGGAGTCTTTGTCACGCAGGTGGCGCCCAGGGGTTCCCGCAGCCTGGGCAGAGAGACAAACTGGGGCCCGTGTAAACCTTAAAGAGGATTAACCCTGCCGGAGCGCTTTAATGAGACCTGAGAGTGCCGGGCCCCGCTGATTGAGCCGCGGCTCCCAACGGTCCGCCGGGCCCAGTGGCCCAGCAGCGCTGCTGCTGCAGCCCCGTGGCCTACAGCTGCCCACTCGCACTGAGCCACTTCAAAGCGGCAGTGTCTGGAAGGACCCAGAGACGGGGAGGAAGGGGAGGCGGGCGTGGGCATGAGGGAGGTGGAGAGAGAGTGAGTGAAGGAGAGGTGGGAGGAGGAGGGAGATGAGGGCGCCTGGATGGAGGAATCCCTTATCTCCTCCAGAGAGGATGCTGCTCTGTGGTGCGAGATTGTCTGGAGCTGCCACCTGTCCCAGGCATCTTTAAAGGCAACACTAAAGCCTGTGATGGGCCTGACCTCCTTGAGCTACCATTCTTTTATGTCTCTCTTCATTTTCTGCTTTGTTACACCCCCCCCTCCTTCTTCTCCACTCTCTCTGGCTCTTCTCTCTTTTTCCTACCCCTCTGTCTCACTTCTACCCTCAGACTCCTTTCTCTTTTTCTCCAGCGATATCTTACGTTTTCACCAGGCTGCTAGAAACATTTTAATTACACTGTGTTCATCAGCCTCCTCTCCGTGTAGAACAATATATACCCGCGACCCTCCAGAGACCGGAGCAGGATACGGGCTGTTGGCTGAAGGGATGAGGGCGCTTATCTTTGGCCACGATGTGAGAGGAATGCAAATACAAAAAAAAAAAGGAGCGATGAGATTTGGATACACGGGAAGCAAACATGAAGAAAGGCATGAAAGAACTCTCCCGTAGCACACAGAGGTGATTATCCTACTGGAGACCATACCGGGTAACTTGAGGAGCGAAAGCCCTCATGAGCTTTCCGTCTTGTTGTTTTTTTAAGTATCGTGCTTAATGTTATTGTTGCCCGTGGCGTTCGCTGCAGTGGATTCTCCTTTTGGGTGGACAAGATGCAGCAACTCTTTATTTTAAGCCTTCACAACATCAGGAAAGTGCTATTGTTGCTGCTCGCCTCTGTGACTCCACTGACTAACCAATCTCATTTGAAAGGAAGTAAAACACACTGACAGATGTTGAGACGACGATACCAAGAAATGCTGAGTATTCCTCTTTGAACATCTTAAGTTCTCTGGAAATTCTTCTTAATTCTTCTCAGCCCCTTCACATTTAATCTCGTCATTGTTAATAAGAACCGCCATCATTCGGAGATATGCATCGGCTTTGTGGCGAGAGCACCACATGACCCTAAGATGGTTTTGTTTTTTTTTCGCGGCACTTCAAACTCTGCTTAACCCCCCTTAAATCATCATGTGCTACAAAGGGCCACATGCATGTGAGAATATGGCCTATCTTACAGCATGAGATGCCTCTAATAAGCTGTATAAAAGGGGATCATCTGATTATCCCTGGTGCGCTGGACCAAGGGGCCACAGCAGAGTGCACAGCCCATGTTGTCCTTTCTTGATGAAAGGAGGTGGGTAGAAGGGATCCCTCTCCGTTGCCTGCAGTGTGCCTCGGGCTTCTCTGTGCCGGCACACCGCTGGGGGACTACATCGTGCCACCGCGCTCTAAAAGCCAATATTGAAACAATCACAAAGACAAACACTTACCCTTGAAACAGGCGCGTGTCTTCTCACCCCAGGCTCGCCTCTGTACTCCCCAGTTCTTTTCGGGGGGGGGTGTTTGAACCTGTATCCCAGCCAGCACTTGTCATGTTTAAACCAACAAGAGGCCATAAAGTTTGCTCTTTCACTGCAATCTCAGAAGAGTGCTCTGTTGTAACTTTTGTGTAACACACACACACATTTTATAATTGCTCTTTTTTTTGTTTTTTTTACTCTCTTTGCCGCTCCTGGTCTTTCAAGACATATGGAAAGGTCCAGTCCATATGAAGTGAAAGAGCGAGCGCTGTAATTAAGTGCGGAGCGCGGAGAGGCCATTGTTGTGCGGATCACGTTCAGTTTGGTGACAGCTAGCTCACTCAGTTCAGTGGTCAGCTGCATTTTGATATCGAGGCAGACAGACTGACGCCGGGGCAACGGCTCGCGTGCTACGGCCCAGTCGGCCTGAGATCAGCCTTGCACAGCAGTTTAGAGTTTAACCCCTGTGACTGGACACCCACCCCCCCCCCACCATCCACATCATAAAACCCCGGGACTGGTTTGGCGCTATGGCTCAGTGTTCCCGCTAGCTTTCCCAGGACACAGGGCCAGTATGATCCAGGTGGCAGTCACCTTCTGCCGGGCTCAGAGAGCAGGGTTACAGTGATGCATGTGAAGGAATCCTTCAGCCAGGAGATCCATACCTCCACTGCCTGTAGCTTAGCATGGTTTCTGAGATCAGTGAAGGACAGCAAAGGCTTTGGTGTGGGGATTAGGCCCTGGCAGCACAGATCTGGGTTAGATTTTGTTTAAGGAGCTAACCCAAAGACTATCGGGCTGATGGGCAGCCATCAAAGCCTGGAGGCACACTTAATGGGTTGTGTCTACAATCATTCACTGTATCACAGATACAGTGCAGCCGCAAAACTTATGTCACTTCTGCGCCAATATACTTAAGCATTGTCTCTAAAGCTCGGCAAATTTACTTTCCTCCCGTTGCCTTCGTTTCAATAAGCATTCTGAGGGCAGTTTTTAACATTTGCAAGAAAGCCGTTGGAAAAAGGCTGCGCTTTAAGTCCCTCCACGGATGTGTGTCGCCTGACAAAGAAGGGCAAGTGTTTAAGAAAGAAGCACTTTAAAGAAGACGATCCCCTTCGGAGGACGCAGAGATGCTCTGCCAGCAAGTGGGCTCACTGTTGCTGCAGGACCGCTGACCGGCTAATCAGCGCACAATGTAAACAGATGTCGGCGCCGCGCATCCCATTCACACTTCTACACAATTAAGATCTTAAAAAAAAAAAAAAAAAAAAAGAGACTTCTCCCTCATTAATCCGCATCTCGATCCTTTCTTCTTATCCCACAGCAAAGCCCCGTGTATTAGTGTTGTGGTAAGAAGGATGTGTGGACTCTTATCCAGTGTTTGCCCAAGAAAAGCGGCTAAGGCTCAGGCATCACCACAATTAGCTAATGCTAACAATAGGGGCCATGTTTCCTTAGCGCCTCTTCCTTTCTGCACTGAAGTGGGTGTAACAACCAGAGTAAACACAGTCTTAGGCCGCGGACGTGAGAGGAGTGGGAGATCACAAGTCTGGCTGAATAGCAGAGATTTAGCAGAGCAGGGGCCCCGGGAAGATAAACCCCTTTTGCTCTCTTCTCGTTGTTTCCGACTCCTACGCCTCCCAGAGCTTCGCCCACCACGCTAACGACCCAGCGACCAGGTGTGGGGAAGCTCCAGGTGCCGTCGCATTTAGGCACATTAAGCACTGACACACACCAGCGCTAAGAGTAATCGGATTTACCTGGCTGTCTGCTGCGTGGCGTGGCGCACTATGCAAGCACAGCACAAAGGCTTAGGGCCCCCTCTCCATCACAAACACACACACACAGATGCAGACACCTGGGATGAATTTAGGAGGTGACAAAGCCCTCATGGAGAGGGACTACCGCTGGTGGAGTAAGGGCTGTGTGTGTGTGTGTGTGTGTGTGTGTGTGTGTGTGTGTGTGTGCTCACATGCGTATGGAACCAGACACCCGAACAGGAGCCGGTGGCTTTTTACACCTTGTGGCGCAGGAGTGGCGACAGACACTACAGGCTTCTGGTTCAAAGCCGCTACGGGAGGGAGGGAGGGGGAAGTGGAGGTTTTTAGGGGAACCCTTTGGTTCTGCTGACCCTCAGACCGCTGGAGCTCATGGGGATTGAGCTCTGGTGCTGGGTTCAATCAGACAGAACGGGACCGCCGCCTTTAGGCACACCCCATGTCCTTAACACCTGGGGCCACGAGGAGGTGTTTCACACAGCAATGTCCTCATCTCAGATCATAAGTCTTCCTGAGCAGAGTCCGGATCAGAGAATTGACATCAATGAAAAACACGAGAAGCCTTTTGGACTTTGTGTTATTTTCTTCTTTGTTGGTGTTATTTCTCCTTAAAGCAAATCAAGTCTTAACTGTTTTTTGTTTGGGTTTCGTTAGGGCTGCAACTAACAATTATCTTTTTGATTATTCTGACAACAATTTTTCAATTAATTTATCAATAACTTTGTCTATGAAATGGTTATAAAAAATCAAAAGCCTCAAACGACGTCTTGAGGCTGCTTGTTTTGTGTGACCAATAACTGAAAACCTTAAGATATTCAATTCACAATGATATCAAAAAGGGAAAAGCAGCAAATTATCGCATATTAAGAAGCTGCAACTTGCAAATGTTTGGCATTTTTTGCTAAATAAAATAAAACGATTGCAGATAAGTTGATCGACTTTTCATCCCAGCACGAACACTTCCTACTTTTACATTCAAATGTGGAAGAATCAGTGCAGAAGGAGGATCCAATCTGTGTTCATCATGCCTGCAGCTTCTCAGCGAGCATCGCTGTGCTCTGCTCCACTCTGCCGCGTATGATTGCAAGTCGTCCAGCCTCTTCAGCCCCAATGCACAAAGAAAGCCTCTTGAAGCTCCACGGCCCTTTTGACTTTTCCTGCTGCTTTTGAACTCTCCATTTCAGACTGTGACTTTTCCGCATGACCCCAAGCCTCAGAGTGACCCCCCTCGCTCCCCCACTCCTACCCCGAGGCTTCAGTGGTCTGGAACCTCCAGAGCTCCTTCACACATACCCACACACACACACACACACACACACACACAAAATGAAAAGTGGCAGTGTTGCTGAGTTAGGTCAGGATGTAATGGGCAGTAATGTTCTGCCCTCGAGGGCTCTGTCCACAGCACTGGTTTTGAGTAACCTTTCCCTTAAAGAGGCACCTTGGTGACTCCCAAGCACCCAAGCACGAGGGAGCAGTAGCTAATGAACTGGCTGAATAAATAGAGTTACAAGATACTGTTGGGGTCTAATGGACTTTTCATTACTGCCACTGGATTAAAATCGCTCTGTCCCACTCTGTCTGCCCCAATTCAGAACCAATTTAACCAAACTAAACAAGCTATCACATCAAATCCTTGTCTGCAGGCTAAGTCCTGGCTACAGTGGCCGCTGAATTAACCTCCTAATCAGCCTCTTACTCCCCAATCATCTATCTCCGGTTCTCTCTTTCCACATACACACACGCAGCTTCGCTTTCATCTCACTCCTATTGTCTGTCTCACCTTTCTTTTTTCCAAATTATCTTCGGTATCTTACTCAAGCCACATCTCTCCCTTCACCTCAATCTCTCAGGCTTCATCTCCGTTCGTCTCTCTCTCTCTCTCGCTCTCTCTCTCTCTCTCTCTCTGGGATTCAGAGAGAGAGAGAGAGAGTAGGGGGTGGTGAGGTTTGACGCGGCGCTGCTTTGGGGCTTTGAAGTGTGTGTTGATGAGGGAAAGCAGAGCGCTGTGTTCAGACAGGCCCCTAATGAGGGAATTAAGAAGCTACGCTGGCCGTTCCCCATACTAACTTCCCAGGCACAAAACAAGACAAGTGTGCGTGCATGTGTTCACAAAGGTGTGTGTGTGTGTGTGTGTGTGTAGAGTGAGCGCAAGAGAGGCTAATCTGTCAGACTTAATCAAGCATCTGGAAGTCCTGCCTCTCGCCTACAGTAAAAAGACAAACTTGGCCTCAGCGGTCGGGTTGCTAACATGTCCTTGAGCTGTGTAGTTTCTTTTCTGAACAAAATCTACAAGTTTTCCACTTTACAGATATATAATACCTACTATTTTGTGGCTAGTGGACTTACGATAGTGTGGGTCCAGGTATCCGTTGCGGGGGTCCATAGCGAACAGAGTGCCCCGGTACGGCAGGGCATGTTCAATCAGGTGGGGCAGGGCCCCGTGCAGCTCCTTCTTGAGCAGGGAGGGCCGGTCTTCTGTGGAGGTGGAGGGCTCCTCGCTCACGCTCCTGTCTGGGCCGCGGGGCGCCTGGGAGCTGATGGCATTGCGCCTCTCGCGGTGGTAAGGCGTGCCTGAACTCTCGTCCTCTGCAGGGGATGATAGAGAGAGCGAGAGAGAGAGAGAGAGAGAGGGGAAGGGAATCTGATGTTAAAACAATGAGCTGCAGATATATTTGAAGAATAAAAGTTGGGAGAAGCAGATGTGAGAATCTCACTCACTTCCTGTTTCACACACACACACACACACACATAGCCAAAGACAAGCATGTTCTGAACACCCGTACACATGGTGAGGAGGTCAGCTCACGTAGAAGGCAGGTGAATGGAGGAGCTGGAGATCAGCTTTGTATGCTTAAAACCTACTGGGTATTATGGGTTTTGCCGTCCGCGGCGCCAGATGTGGGAGTTCAGAGGCAGACGGTGAATGAGCAAATGGATATTATGGATGAAAAAAATGGATTCCCATGGAGGAGGCAACGCAGGCTTTCAGTCTGCATTCCAAGCTGCCCATTAACCAGCGTCATGGGTTTATGAACCCCACCCTCCTTCATTCTCTCCTTCTCCCCTCTCTCTCTCTCTCTCTCTCTCTCTCTCTCTCTCTCTCTGTTCTCAAACTAAATCTGTCTTACTCTTACGGCAAAATTAGGAGGAGTGGGGTCTCAGGAGAAAGCTTCCCGGCATGCTGGGTAAAGAGGATAAATGTGGAGTTGAGTTCAAGGGCTGATCTCCACCAGAAAGACATGACCCTTGACCCTTGGCCTGAACTCTGAACTGACATGCATAAAGGTCAGCTAGCCTCCTGACCTGGTATTAGTCTTTTCCGTAGTAGGATACTATATAGACTAACTCAGAAACTGGCATAGCATGTACTGATGAAGGCTACAAAATGCCTTTGGATGTGTTGTGCTCTTCACTTCGATCATTTGCAGAGTGAGGCGCTTTTACTCGTCGTCAAATCAACCGATCTAGACAGTCTGATCTGGTCTCTATTCAGGCCCTGACTCCCGCCTGAATATCACTGAGAACCTGGCAAAATGCCGCTGTGCCGGCGCCAGAGGTTCTGCCGTATTAGCAGGCGAGCGGTGCGAGGCTCCCCTACGCACTGCAGCCCAACAGCATCCAACTGCCAATTAAGAACAGAGGAGGGGGCCAGATTAAAGAGCACTACCGTAAGCGCTGAAGAGGGCCGCCATGACGCTGTGCCACTTCAGAGAAGAAGAGAAGCGATCAGAAAGGGGGAGGTTAAGAGAGAGGCGCAGGGAGAGAGAATGAGATTGAGAGAGGCGAAGAAGAGCGAGCAACCCACGGGTCCCGCTTTCATTCCCCTCACTCTCCCACATCCATTACCGGCGTTGAGGCCGGCCGTGCCTCGTGCGCAGCACTGGCAGCAGATTCAAGGATTCTTAACGCGGAACTGACAGCCAGAGAGGCAAGCCACTCTCATCCGCAGGAAATGACAGTGTCAGTTATGATATAAGTATTTAATCCTATACTGCGCAGCCAGTGATCTTATTAAGGGAATAATGGCACTTATACGGTTAAAGCTGGATTAATAGGTCTGCTCTTGCAAAAGCGCAATATTAACATAAAGGGATTTCGAAAATTGGGTTCATCTCCCGACATGGATTGGAAGAAGTCGAGACGGTAAACTATGCTGGGAGCGAGCACCGCTAAGGGTGGAGCATGTAGCTGCGTGTAGCACACGCTTCCACCGCGTGCTCTTTCACATCCAGAAGATCTGGCTTTATGTGGGAAAGTAAAAAAACTGTGTCCATATTTATGAGCTCCCTTTCTTACCCTTATACAGATATTTGATGTTTTATGAATAGATTCATCCCTGGGGCCTCTGATAGCGTAGCATTTAGGAGGCCACTGGGCACTAAAACATTTGCTGAAGAATTTACGAAAAACAACTACTAAGGAGACTCAACTGCTTACTTTGAGAGACACACTATGTATTCTTATTTTTTCACTATTTAATTTTTTTCCTGTTCCCTCTTGTTCTTCCTTTCTTTCCACTCCTTCTCCACTGACCCCCACTGCTATTTAGATACGTCTCGCTCCTCCAAGGGAGGTCAAGCGACTAATAGTTCAATCACAGCAGTGTCACAGTCCCACCATCCCCCTCCAGTCACCACAGAGGGGGTTCATCATTCTACAATATACCACCTTAAGGGGCTTCATTACTTCAGTTTACAACACCTTAAATGGTTAAACAAACACTCAGCCAGCACAAGGGTCAATCGACTCCTCGGACTGGTAAAAGAGAATCAGACATCTCTGGTGATGTTTCTCTTCTGTACCTGCCGGTGGAAACTTTTTGTATCCTTACATGTCAGGCATGTCAAAAAAAAAAAAAAAAAGGGCTAATGAAGACAGGGCAGACGCAGGTAAACACATGCAACTTTGAAAAGTTCAACCATGCAACACTCTAACTCTGACCATCAGCCCAACAGACCCCTTTCCCTTTTTCCCTCCCTCATTTTTCATTCCTCTTTTATTTTCTTCTCTTTTCCCATGGTTGCCGCATCCACTCCTCCACCAGTTTGCAGGTCTATTCAGCCCAATACAAAAGCAGCAGGCCGGTCCTCTGTGGACCAGAGGAAAGCATGCCTCTCAAAAAAAACTGAAAAAACTGAAAAAAGAACCATCCCGCTCTCTCTCTATGGTGATTGAATTTCTTAACATCTTTTCAAAAAGCGCTTAAATGCCTGGAGGCGAGAGGAAGAAACAAGCTAATGGTGGATGGGGAGCACTGAACAAATTTCAGAGCCCTTTCCTGCTCGCGTTTGAGGTTGAAAGCAGGCTCCTGCCTTTCAAGTTTCAAAGTCCTCCTTCCTCCCGCAGTGTCACTGAAGGATTTGAAAAGAAGGTAATTGTGCTCACTGCCGTCCTGATCAGAGCACACGCTCCAGCTCTAGTATTCCAGGAGCTTTCTCTGCCACTATTATGGTACCTGGTGCACCATTCCTGCATTCTTCCTCCCTTACTACTCTTTCTCCTCTCTCTCTCTCTCCAACCCTCTACAAATGCACTCTCTCTTGCTCTACCCCACTTGCTTTCTATCCTTCTTTCACCCCCAGCAAGCCACTCATTAAATCCTAAAGCCCAGGTTTCTCCCTTTTTCCCCCTTGTCTGGGGTCTCTATTGTAAGACTGCAAATACCTTCAGAGGAAACCCTACGCATGGCCTTTAATATGGCGGCGTAAAAAAGAGAGCGTGGATGCAAAATGAAATTTAAAAAGAGATAATGAGATATGGAGTGGGGCCAGAGAGTTGGGCTCTGGGACAAGGGGGGGGGGCGGGGGGGCTAAAGTTAAGGGTGCCAAGGCAATTCAAAGAAATGAAAAGTGAAACAAAACCCTTGGCTTGTTGTTTCTGAAGGTATTTTCAAGAGGCAGAGGTTAAAAACAAGGATTGCTGTTCCTCCTCATGCCTGACTGTCCTTGTCTCTCAAGCATCCGATTTGCCCTCCGGCCTGCACTCAGTCAGTCAGACGCTCTAAACTTGCGGGATGTACGTTTCAAAGATGCACAAAGGGCCATTGCACGTTGCAACTCTTTCCCCTCCTCGCCGCCTTTCCCAAAAGCCTGAACATCAGAGGAGGTGTTGTTGTTACCTCTGAGCCAAAGCCAGACATATGCTGTGTTCCACCGTCGAACTTCTCAAAGCACCGTTGTCAGTGGCACAAACAGGTTTTGGCTGGGGAGCGCATGGAGAGCGAACAAGGAGGAGAGAGGAGAGGAGGATATACAGTGAAATCACAAAACACTTCTTCAAAGCTCCTCTCCTCCTGTGCAATAATCTCTTGCTCCTTTTTTTTCTTTCTCTTGCAAATCAACTCCCGGGAAAGACTCAAGACTCCCCAATTAACAATGAGAGGGGGAAGAAAAATTCCAGCAGCTGGCTAGAGTTTAATAAGAGCACCTCTCCAAGCGGCTTAGGCTTATGTACCTGATTCACCGGCCCTGGCATTGGCGCTATAGACAGAGGGAATCATTCACGATTAGCGCAGGCTGAAAGGCGAGGGAGAGGGAGAGCGCTCAAACTCCACCAAACCCCAACACAACAAGAGCACGGGGGATTACTGCAATTGTGTGAGGTATTTTTGTTTCTGATCAACTACTTGGCCGACGGCGCTCGGAGCCACTTGGAGATGGGTAACCTTCCCCACAACAGAGTTCAGCTCCGCATTATGTGAAGGCAAGTCCTAATGGAGCTTCCCAAATCTGCCTTAAAAGGGTGACATTCAAGAAACTCCTTGACGAACAAATCGTCTGAATGTCAGAAGGCAGAATCAGGTCATTAGCCTGATATCTGTGGGCTGGGTAGTTAGCAATCCCCAGTCAAACTATTTGACGGCGCTGTGGAGAACTTCAGCATACACAGAGTTCACTCCCTTTAACTTTGCGCTCATGTTTGATTCGGTCTCTGCAGAGTGAATCCGTGGTGGTACATTATTTAACCATCAGCAAGTGACTGATGTTTGGACGAATTGCAGAGAGAGGCATGGGCAGGTCAGGATGTTCCCTCTCCTGGTTAGCAGTCTATTGTCAGCGGCTGATTTCCCACACAGCGCCCGCATATGCCCTCTTCAATATTCATCGAGGCAAATTTCGACGACTCCCACATCTCAATTTGGCTCTCGGCAGCCCACGCCCCAACCCCCTGCTCCACAGCCCCGCAGTCCCAGCCTGCTCCCTCTGCCGCCAGGGGTCTGCTGGGACGCACCCAGAGCTCAGCATCTCGCCATCCCAGCCTCCAGGCCCCGGGGCTGGGGAGGGGCAAATCAAAGCCTGCTTGGCGCCTTCCTTCTTCCCTGCGCTCACCTCAAATCAGCCTCACAGCAGGGTTGTATCGTGCCAGGCCTCCGCCTGCCCCCAGCTACCCCTTATTCACCCATTAGGGGCGCAGGCCCACCATAGAGCAGCCCGAAACCCCACTACCATTTCATCAGGGCCACATTGTGAGGGAGCAATGAGGATTGCAGTGAGAGAGCTGAAAGCACACTGATGCGTTTTTTGACCATGGATAGTTATGGCTTTTAAGGTTTTTCACTCAAAGGGCACCTTGGCCTGCATTCTTTCAGGAATCAAACACCAAGAGACGCATTTGATCAAGGCTTCAAAGCGTAAAAATGCCATTCAGTGCTCTGATTGGCTTATAGACTGTATGAGCATTGCTTCAGATAGTCACAAGCCAGCTATGATCAGCCATAACCTGTTAGTTATGTATACTGTCCTCTGTAACAATGTAAAATGATTGTGTGCTGGGGCAGACTAGGGCAGAACGATGTCCGATTGGGATAGTGGGTCTTTTAGGGTGAATCTGGGCACAATGCCCACCAGACCAGAGTGGGCCAGCTTTCCACTGGGCCTCAGCATTGGAATCCCACTTCTGACACCAGAGTGATCCGGACCAAGTCTGTGGCACTCAGATTAGGAACGGCTCGCCAAGAGAAATGGATATCCAGCCAAAGCAAAGAAACACGGAGCCAACAGTTTGGATAAAATAGAAAAAATAATACAGCAATTTCAAGCACATCAAAAACCATCCAAAATGCCACTGTTGATGTTTCCCACCTTACGGTTTAGAAACTTTTAACAGTTCAAACTTGTCATCTATGTTGCATTTGTTCCCTAAATGCTTTCATGTAAACGATGTGTTTTGTGCTTGTGTAAAAAAATGTGCATTCACACATTCGGGTCCATGTGTTAAGTGCATAACTGTGCGCTGCGTTGAGGCATAGAGGCCCCCATTAAGATAGTTAGCCTGCACTTACTGGGAGCTGGATAATTAGACACTTCAAAGGCACCTGCCCGCCATCCCAGAAGGGGCAGGAATCGCAGCGCCCCGCCCCATTTAAAAGCATGTTAACTCCTATCTGAGGCTAGCAGGCTAATTTAACTCTTGACATTTGATATCTAAGGAATGAGAGGGATCAGCCATTTAGCTGGAACAGGATTACCCCCCCTGCACACCAGCCCTCCTCCTCTTCCTCTCCCTCCCCTTCAACCCCAAAACCCCCCTCTCCCAGTCGGGCCGGATTCATTAATTTTCCTGCTGCTAAGCACTTTATCAATGACTGGTGAACGACTAAGTCCAGAGTGGACTCTCTCTCTCTCTCTCTCTCTCTCTCTCTCTCTCTCTCTCTCTCTCTCTCTCTCTCTCTCTCCCTCCCTCCCTCCCTCCCTCCCTCCCTCTCTCTCTCTCTCTCTCTCTCTCTCCCTCCCTCCCTCCCTCCCTCTCTCTCTCTCTCTCTCTCTCTCTCTCTCTCTCTCTCTCCCCCTCTCTTCTGTGGTGATTAGGACTGTGGATGTTCAGATCTGTCTGTCTAATTCTGCTGCTGCTGATCTATTCTCACACCTGCTATGCAGCTCAGGAAAGGAGCAGCGTTTGAGCAACACCAGGCAGGCAAACTTTGGAAATGCTGTTTAAGTGTGAACGCCATCATAACATTTCCAGGTCATTTTTGTAAAGGCCTCAGTGCACAAGGAAATGTCTAAACTCTTAGAAAATGGCTGAAACTCTTCTTCATCTCTCTTCAGTCTGCAAAGAAGGACTTTGGTTTGTTGGATTGGCTTCTTAACTTCACTAGGACACACTCCCTGACAGGCTTACCGAATGATTTTCTCTATTTATATTGAAATGCATGCCATTTTCATACCCATCCACTCTGGACACCATTTTTGAAAATCTTTATCTACGGGTGTCACAAACGCCGTCATGGAGTGGAACAAAACCGAGAGAAAACTATTAAATTTAGCCAGAATGATAGGTTAAATTATTAATATGTTATTTGTAGACCTGTTAATTTACGGCAATAACACCACCCTAGCCAAACACATTGAACTAGAGAGTATTACATATTACAGGTAGAGAGGCGCTGGGAGTCAATTTGCATCCATAACTCTATATTAGTCTCAGTCTAATGCCTTCTGCTGAATGTCTACATTACAGGTTGAATCAGGGGCTACACATGAGTGTGACGGATCTGGGTTAAATGAACAGCATGCCCGGGTCTTTGATGCTGCAGCTGGTAATGCTTACAGTTTCTAACCCGTCACATTTGGACATAAGGTCATTTTACCAGCGAGCATGACAATCAGAATTCAGAACTACAAGCCAAATGCCAGAAAAATAACACAACTCAACTGAGACCTTCACTCTGCTCCCACAATGAGGGGCTGTTCTGCACAAACATTAAGTCAACCTCGTGTTGAAAAAAAGAAAAAAAAACACACTATTAAATAAACTTTTTGCCTTTACAGCTTGACACATTAATTATCTAAAATAACATTAGTTCATTTTCCACCATTTTTGTTTTTCATCAAGCCCTAAAAGGTGCCAAAGCACCTCACAAAGAACTCTTTATGAACCTTTCAATCAGCACGTGCCTTCCAACATCCTGTCATCATTACGGCTGACGGTTGGCTGCGAAACCCCAGACCTGCCCCTCAGCCGCCCCCCCAGCGTGTGATACGAATGGGACTGCCCGCTTAATAAACAGGGTGTAATTCACCACTCTCCCCCTCAAAGCACAGGTGAGACCTGGACCCCTTCATTACAGCGTCTGCAGCAGGCAGGGAAAGCTCTGCAGATTAGAGGATCTGCCATGTTGGCCAAACAGACTTAGCCGCTGCCTGCAGGGATAGGGGGATGGAGGTGAGTGGGGGGGGGGAAGGAAAAGGCACCAGACTTTCTATATGATTTGATAAGTGGCTCTGCAGCGCACAATACAGGATGAAAGCTACAGGTTTAGACGGTATGATGGACTCGTGGCAGGTTAGCTCACCGAGTGGACAATCTGGCTTCTAAGAGATCAAGTTGTACTATTTCTCATCAATCAAGTGACCATATATCAGAGATAATCTCACATTTTTTGAGAAACATTGGGGAAAGTGTTTATGCTAAATTTAAAATAGGGGAAAATGCATCAATGAAAATTGAAATGGACACAGCCAGATAATGGCACCATAAAATAAGAAGCTTTATTTAGTCTATAACGTGAAAGTTGCTCATACATCTCCTTTCACACTTCCTTCTTCCCTTCCTCCCTACGTCTCCCCCCCCCCCCCCCCGTCTGTTACTGTCCCCTCCCTGTAATGAGCTCTCCTCATGTATGACCTCTCCTGTCACTCCCGCCGGTCCAATCCTCCTCTCCCGCTCACCTCTCGCCTCCTTCTCTAATCTCTGCATTACTTTGCCATTAATCCCACATTCCACACCAGAATGGCCGGTGCAGCTCAGATGACACGTTGCCTTCGCAATCTGCTGTGGGAATGAATCGGTGGGATGGAAGGAGAACAGTTTAAAAAATCATCATAGTAAAAGGCTGTTCAAGCCTGTACTTTCGGATTCACCTGTGGCATGTAGCATTCCCTTCCCTCTCCATCCTCTCTCTTCACCTTCTGCATCTTATTCTCACTTTCTTCCCACTAAACTCTCGTTACTCACTCCTGGTTTCCTGATATCGTCCCACATTCTCCCAGTTCCCGTGTCTTTCCCTAATCTCCTCAATCTCCCCTCATCTCTTTCCCCGCACACTCCCTCCCTCCCTCCATCCTCCCCCCCCCCCCCCCACCTTCCCCTCCAGAGCCGCAGTGGGACCGTTGGACTCACGCAGCCCCATGCTGAGCTGCTCCAGAGCCAAGCCAGAACAAAGAGCCCATTGAACCGAGCAGAGAATATAACGTGGGCCGCCTCTGACAGCGCCGAAGATGAAGTCATGAGGTCGCCAAACAGTTAATAACGACGGCCCATCCTCCAGCTGTACCGAGCGCGTGTGTGTGTGTGAACAGTTTGGTGCCGTCGAGGAAAGTGGGAGAAAATGAGAGATTATGTGTTTGCGTGCATGAATGGCCGAGTAGCTACAGTATGCGCCGCATGTGTACATATCTTAAAGCTTGTCGATGGATAAAAAGCTTTTAAGAGCGTAATGAGATACTCCATGACACTCAAAAATGTGCTCAATCACTTTGTAAATACCACAGAGGAAAAACAAAACCTTCAGAGAATTGCACTTTTAGTTTTGGCTTGGCTCCAGCTGCGTTGAAGAACACCCCCATACCCCCCCCCCCACCACCACCACCACCGGCCCCCCCCCTTCCCTTATTGGAGTCTGTCTGGCGCGGAGTCTGACATGAGACACATCTCCGCGGGACTGGAGCTGTCGCTGCGAGGCCCACACTCCGAAACATCGTTAGACTCGCAGCTCCAGGTGAGATCGGGCAGGGTAGGAACGACAGAGAGGTGCATGTGTATTTGTGTCTCTGTGCGAAAAAGCGTGCATGTGGGAGATTAGGTTCAAGTATTAATCTCAATGCCTCTGAACGGACATGGCCCATTAAAATGCCTTCACAGGACCAGTTGCTCGTCAGGAGGCCTGCAGGCGGAGTTGGCCTCAGGACAGGGAGGGGAGGGGGAGGGTGAAAGACAGCTATGCAATTGATTAACATTAGAAGGACTTGCTCAAGTTCAAATTGCACGGCCCCTCTGCTGTAAGCTACAGACGTTTGTTTCCCCCGCAAGTAGAATATTTCTTTCAGACGCCGTCTCTGCTACACATCTGAGTTCAGTCCTCCGCATGCCCTCTCTCTGAAAATCAATTCCCCCTCCTCTCCTCTGCTCTTTTCCTCCAGCTCTGCGAACAGACCAGGGCGAGGGGATTACACTGTCCCTCCCCAGATCCGAGCGAGACAACAAATGGTTCTTATCAACTGACACCCCCCCCCCCCCCCCCTGCCATCCAGGAGGAAGAGGCAGGAAAAACTGGCCCGGCCGCCCCGGCACGGATGTGTTTCTGGGCTCTGTCTGCCAATCGCCGCAACTCTTTTCACACTTAAAGCATGAGCTATTTACGGGAGCCCTGGGAGAACGCGTACGCAGCACCGGAGGGTGGGAAGAATGGAGGGGTGAGAGCTGCTGCTTCTCAACCTCTGCTTCTAATCAATCACCAGAAATCACTGCCATGGTTTGTGGCCTTTGATCCGAGCTCCTCTTTCGCACTGCGAGGGAGAGATCTGGGGAAAGGGGGGGGGGGGGGGGCAGGGAGAAGGGTGAGAGTCAAGGCCCAGAGGGTGTGGAGGTCAGGGGAGAGAGATTACAGGGGTATGGGGCCTTTTTGCTCCCTCAAACCCGAAAGCATGTCTTGATTTAATCCAGTGAGTTTTGAGCAGAGTGCAGAAAGCCTGAAACATACAGGACGCTTTGTTTCACTGGACTTCAACCCAAGACTTTGATGGACATTTTCATTTGATCTTTGTACGGCAGACTCACATGCTGCTACTTTAAAACTATAATGCGTGCTGTTAATGCGTGTTGATCTATCGTTTTAAATAACAGCTGCCACTATGCCAACATATTAGAAGGAAAAATGTACTTGACATGCACATGAACATTAAAATGTGTTTCATAAACTGCTGTATCTTATTTCTTGTAATTTACACATAAAAAATGTATAGGAACTCTCATGATGCACGCTGACACAGTGTACAGTATCATAGTATTACAGTATCTTTATGAGAAGAGAATGCAAAAGATAGCTAGCCCTTCCGATGAACTCCAGCCCTGGTGGCGCGGCCACTAGTTGCTACTTCATCCCATTCAACAAGAATCCAACTGTGGTAAGAAGGCGTCAGTGAGCGAACGAAACAGAAAGGACGCGGAAAAGAACACACCACAATAAATCCTCCTGGCAGGGTCAGGACACCCCTGCTTTGTTCCTCCTGGCGGGAGGGGGGCCACTGAAGCCTCCCGACAAATGGACGGAGTGGTAGAATAATCAACTACTGTTTCCCCCACTTTATGGGTTTACGGGTTTATGGGGCCCTTGGTCGCCTCCCTCCCTGAGAGGAGCGGGATCCGGCAGGGCCACGTTGGTCGGTTGGACCCTCGACCCCCCCCCCCCCCTCACGCGGGGCGGGCGGGTCTGTCTTTGTGAGGCTGGGGAGTGAGACTCTCTGACCCGGGTGACCTCTGACTCCAAGGCCATTCTGGCTCTCAGCGTGTCAGTGAAAATGATCTCAGGTTCTCCCGAGGAGCCTTTGTGATGGTCAGCATGAACTATCACAACATGTCAGATTGAGAACGTTTGAATGAATTCTGAGTCAAATTAAAGGGAAATTACAACTTGGGTCTTATTTTTGTAATTTCGGACTCTATTCTCTTTTGCTAATAATCCCATTTATCAAGTGAACTGCCAGGATCTGGATGTGCGGCATCATCACGTCAAGGAAGTCCAAGCAAGGAACACGATCATACCGGTTCTAATAAACTCCCAGGCTGCCCAAATTGTGTACAAAAAATAAGGCGAGCAATACATTTATCAACCGAACTGTATGTTGCAAACGTCCGTCACAGTTTCCGGACTGAACTCCTGGTTGAACCGTGACCTGCTGTATTTAACATAGTTGTGCATCTGTCCAGTCCTCCAACAAAGGACTGACATTTCAGGCTTGCTTGGCCAATTTTAGGTTCAAAGCCACATGTCTTGCTACATCCACCAGGGCAAACAAGTAGGATGATCACTGACCAAAAAAAAAAACAAAAAAACAAAGATGCAATTCCACTACAGCTACATTCTGGCTGCATCTCCACAGCGTGCAGAAGTCTTGAGGCGGCAGCTTATGTGCATCCTCCAACAGCGAAGGAGCAGCGGAGCTCCGGCAGGCGGATCTGGGCCCCCGCGGAAGTGTGCCAGACAAGAGAGGCCAGGCCGGGCTGGGCCGCTGAGGTTCCCCTCCGCCCTGAGTAGCGGCGAGGCTAAGCTAATCCTGCGCCTCAGGCCCCTGTGTGGTGGCTCTGCCAAAGCCTGTCCCCCTGCTGCTGCAGGAAATTGCCTTCAGTGCAGAAGTCCATGAAATGGCTATCGCTCGCCAGTGAAGGCAAAGCACATCCACAGTGTGTGCACATGGGGCCAGAGTGACTTTACAAACCCAAATCTACAGGTAGATTTCATATGCGATACTTATATATCTCTGAAACCACATGGTGCGCTATCATGAAAACAGCCATATTGTGGATAAATGAGTGTTTTCTTCTATTTATTCCAGCTTGGATTATAAGTTTTTATGAATTTAATGTATTATTTATGTACCATACAGGGGTCTTTTGACACTAAAAGCCAGTTTTCCTGTGTGGGGTTGTGTGTCAGGCTCTATAACGCCTCCTCCATTGTGCTGTTTGACCCGTGGGCCAGCCAGAGCTCCCATGAGGTCCCTTATCCCTCCATCAGTCCTCTCTCATTAGCCCCCACAGGCAGAGCCCCGAGTAGGGTAACACAGAGGGGCCCCTGCTTCCTCCTCTGGTCCCCATGAAATACATACAGCACAAATACAGATGACAGACATCACTTTTTAGCAGCGGCGTTGTACAAACTATTCAGTGCATTTCCTAAATACTTGTTTTGTCGAAAAAGAAAAGGCCAGTTTAAGGAAGTAAGATATATTTATTGCAATTCTTGTAATTTTTAAATCACTTCAGTCTGCGTCTGGGTGTTCTTGTTAATTTTATGTATTTATTAATCATTTCTATCTTCAGTTACACAAAAGAAAGATCGGATCATCTTTTAGGGGGGACACAACAGGGATAAAACGTATAAAAGCAGAGGTGGTAGCATGAGGAGGAGGAGGAGGAGGACTAGGAGGAGGAGGAGGAGGAGATGGGGCAGGACACAGTGGAGAAACAGTTGATTATGAGTCCCATCAAGTGATCAATGATTTCATTAATAAGACGGATCACGCGGCTGTCATAGCTGTGACACGGGCTGAGGGATGATCCGCTCTCAGTGCTCCATTTCCCCCAAGCCTCCCTCCCTCCCTTCCTCTCTTCCTCCCTCCCTGTCCTTCCAATATTGCCTCCTTCTGCCAACGACGAGGGAGCGCCGAGGAAAAAAAGGGATGGAGCTGGGTGTTGACGGGGGTGGAGGGGGGGGTTAGTCATGAGGGAGGGAGGGAGGGAATGGAGGAGGGGGGGGGGGGGGGGGGAGGAGGAATGAGGGTGGAAGAAAAGTGAAAATCCATTTTGAAACCCATTTTCAATTAGGGGTCCACAAGCTGTTATCACAGGTGTCCCAGAATGGGGGCCCGTAAGTGAAAATGTCTCCTATCCGTTTCTGAAATGAAACCTTATCTGGGAGGCACAAAGATGGCGGGGACAGCGTATCTGTAAATTACTTTCCATCCCCGCTGTTAACGGGAACTTTATTTCTGTCAGATGACATTCCCCTCTATTTACTGTTGATCATTTAAATGGCTGCCTTAAAAAAAAAAAAAGAAGGTGGCCCCTCACTCTTCCTCTATCTCTCCCCTCTCTCTGTATCGTTCCTCCTCCTCTTCCCATCAAAGCAGTCAAGTGTTCCTTTTCTTCTTTCAACACTTTCGCCACGCTCTCCATTTGCTTAGGGATTTCTCTGGTAACCTACACGAAGGCCTTAACATGCGCTGCCCTTTAAGGCTTAACTTGTTTGCCTCTGAGGGCCCTTGCTCTGGCCCTTTTATTAAGCATGACCATTAAAAAGGTCCCAATTCTCCCACTTCATAACCTGCTTCACAGAGGATGTGTTATGTTTAAATAATGACAATTTTCTGAACTGTGTCCAGTTGTTCTGCTCCCCATTTTTCAATTCTCATCCTATTACTTACACTCACTCCCTCTCTTTCCTCAGATCAGCTCATGCTGTATCAGAAAAGTCCAAACCAACCAGGAACTTTTCCCCTTTCTTTTTCTCCTTTGCAAATAACCAATCCTTCAGCCCCCCCGCTCCCTCTTTTTTTATTAGCAAATTATCCCATGACGACAGGATTTATTCAGCCACGGAGCACGGACATCTTTTTTTTTTTTAAGCTCGGGACCCAACAAAAGAATCAGGGGACTTTGTGGTCCACCTGCCTGCCGAATGATGAGGGTGGGAGGGAAGAGCGGGGAGGGCACCCCCCCCCCCCCCCCGAACCCCTCCTAAAGAGCACCAATCACAGCATTGTTGTGGCACAGTCGGCTCTTTTGAGCTGTCAGTGCAGGAGGAGGGGGCACAGAGATGAATGGCACACAGGATGAAGCCACCATTTAGCCAACCATGTGGGAACGCTCGACCAGGACTCAATAATTACTCTGGGGCCTGCTCAACTTGGACAAAACTTAGGGACAAGAGGGGAAGGCAGAGTGGAGGAGGAGCATTTTCCCTGTAGAGCACGTCAGGTGAAGTTTTCAGAGCTAAATCTGTTTCCAGACAGAAGTGCAGTTTGCTAATCAGAACAAACCGGCTGCAAGATCTGATCAATTTGCAAGCTGATCCCAATCACGAGAAAATCTTCTAGCTTTGGAAAAGCGAAACATCTGCCATATCCACTCCACCTACATATTCTCCACTTTTCACAACTTATCGTAGCACGCCGTTGCCGGGGCGCACCGCAGGGTTTCCGCAGCGCCGAGATCAGGGGCCGCTGCTCTGCCTGACGGGGGGGGGGGGGGGGGGAAATACTTCGCCGGGCCTTCCTAAGAAGAACCAGTCACTGGGGTTCCACAGCTGCTTACAATTACCTTTTGTTTGAATGGAGGCGGTGGGGCCGGGGCTACGGGGGTTAAAGTTGAGGCGAGTGTAGGGTTACACCTGATAAGAGGTTATGAGTTCTGGGGGCCGACTTGGGAATGTGCTGTAATTATAACAACACAAAGAATGTGTAAGCTATCTTCTGATTCCAAGAGGGAGATTGGGATCTAAAGGGGACCTTTCTCTGCAGATCGGTATCATCCCTCCCTCCGTCGAGTGAATTACGAGACTACTGTATTTTAGAGGAGTGCGACATTTCTTAACGTTGTAGTGTCTCTTGTGGCGTGGCTGAGTCGGTGTCGGAGACAAACCTTTATGCTGTTCAGAGCCGTAATTACCAGCACATTGCGGAGAACGATCCACAATCACGGCGCCAAATCACATCCATGCTTTTTCCAAAACAAACTTCTTCTTTTTTTTCCATCGCTGCCCCTTTAATTAATAAAACACTGCTGGCCATCTGGAAATGAGTAAGATGCTTAAAGATGCATTACCTTACCTACTTCCTGTGATAACTCCCATCAACCTTTCCTGGATTGTTTGTCTCCTCTTCGCACTCTCGGGATGATCACATTTGACATCAGTAGAGTCGAGGAGGGGGTGACAGAAAACTCCCTAACAGGCCACCAGCTCCAGCTACAAGAGCCAACTATACCCCCCGAAAAAACCTCCAAATCCCCTCACTGCTAATGAGCACAGCTGCAGCTTAGACCGCGGTAATCTCAACTCTGGTTTTATTATGACTTTAGCTTGATGCTCCAAGGCTTTCCAGCCAAACAACAAAAAACAAAAATCGCCATTTAATATTCCTCATTCTAGCATCTGAATTAAGAATGAAAGGCTCAATGACGACAGGCTTGATGAACTGTAAGCTCCACACAGCTTTTAATAGCATGTGTTAAAGACATTGCTATGAAAACATGCCAGAAGTTTGGCTACCAGTGAGGGTTGTATGTGACTCACCGCAAGAATAAGGGGTAAAGTAAACATACGTAACGTGAGCGAGGATATGTGTGTGTCTAGGTCTTTAAATCATGCTTTTGGGAGTTAGTTTCATCTCAAAGTAATGAGAACATGGGCAGAAATAACATTCCTCCGTCCCCAGTGGGTCAGTGGCCCCAACGCTCAAATATGTTGCCACGTATGGTAGCCACACCCCCGTCTCCAGCTCACAGAGGTCTGGAAAGCATCGAGGAAAACGCCTGAGAAGGAGAAGCTTTCAGATCTTTGTGACAAAATTTAGGATACGAATGGATGAAACCTGGGATTCAGCGGCACGTTTATCCACAAGTTCGATTCACAGATGTGACCGACAAGAGGTTGCTGAGAGAAAGTTGAGTTTCTCCACACTTCTATGATCACGAGGCGGAAAAACACAGCAGGTCACCAGCAAAATCCAAACTTCTATACACGTCATTTTATAGATATGAAGTTGTCGCTGGATTTTATTTAAAGACAGTGAAAGTGTATTATACTTTACTGGCCCTGAATATCGTGTTTTTTTTACCTGTGCCTAATTCCTGCTGCATGTTCCCATTACTCAACTGGTGACTATTGGACCAGTCTCTTCAGAACTGGGTGTACTCCAACAGACCAGAATGATATTTACATCAACCGCAGCGGCTGCGTGTGCAGTTAGAGGTGACGCGTACCGTTTGAGGTGGTGCTGGAGGCCACCGCCTTCTCGCTGATGTCATTGCGCGCTGATGAGCCCTTGGTCGCCACGATGGTCTCCACCCTCTTCTTCTTCTCAGCTGCTGAACTGGCCTGGGAGTGGGTTTCCATCGCGATCGCTCATTCCTCAACACCTCATGGAGACGGGATAACTTCTGGAGAAGAAGAAGGCAGAGAGAATGGCTGAGTGAAAAAGACATGAAGCACATACTTTTCTTTTGTTTTTCAAGAGCTTGAATCGCTGTTTGATTCGTGCATTAAGTTACACACATTAAGCATCTTCTTGCTTGATTGAAGTTAAACATTTTAACAATAGAGCACCTCAAGAGAAGACTTCAACACTGAGAACCCAGTGAGAGAAAACTTCAGATCCAATCCTCCCTTTTTCATGATGCCCAGAGCAGACCACGGGTCAATCCACCAGCTCACCCTGATTTATTTTAACTCAAGCCTGCTGGGCTCTGATCTGCCTCCCCACTAACTGTGGTTAAATATCCCAAAAAACAAAAACAAATTTAGCTTACCTTATTTTCAACTACACCACACGAAACTTCTGACTTCACGTCAAAAAAGAGAAGCTCTATAAACATCCAGCGAGGCAGGACATCCTGACTAGGTTTTATATCTCAGAATAGAAGTAAAGGCAGCTTGTGGATATACTGATAATCCTGCTCTAGCAGTGTTTCCAGAGAGAAAGGAGAAACCCTAAGGGGATACCACAGAGAGAGAAACATTCACAGTCCTGAAAAAACAAGGGTTGTTTGAAGGCCCTTTTGGGAATATCATGGTGCCGGGCAATTTTTCTTTCAAAGAATAAAGGTGGTTCAAGTTAATACTGTCTGTGGGTTTAGAAGGGGTTCAGCCAACAGTCTAGCAGACATGCTGCTCAGTTCAGCACCTCAGAGGCTGTCTACAAACTCAACTCTATCTAGGTCATGGAGGTCTCTGATTATGGAGACAACACGGTGAAACACCACAACCCCTCATTTACACAAAGTACAGGACGGCTTCATTTGGTCCAATACAAAGCCTTTACTTAGACTCCATAATTCATGGATAATTAGTGGAAATATTTAGTCTGACTAACATTTTCTTTCCAATAAAGACCGGCTAATTACCCAACTGTACTATTTAATTGCCCTCCGCCCTATAAACATGCATGCATACAAAGGCCAGCAGTAAAGTCAGCTATAATGCAAACAGAGGAGCGCTGCTGATTTTCACCAACTCCCCGAGGAGGGAAGGCGAGGGGGAAGTGGTGAGGGGTAAACTTCAGACAAACACTGTGTGCTTTGTTTGTTTTTTTTCCCAACCCCCTGAAAAACCAGAGTCTGTCATCCATTCTGACCCGACAACAACATCTGTAAGCAATTGCTGGCTGACAAAAAAAAAGAAAAGAGAAGGGGGGAAAAAAAAAAACAATGCAATTACTCCCTTACCAATCAAAACAGAATTAAACAAGAGCTCGTCCTCTAATCACTCCCACATGGATACACGTGTAGCCATCATCCCCAACCAAAGACCTTTGTTGTCCTACGTGCATAGATATCATCGCAATTCACTGCTGCATGTGTTTGATGTAGTCGTTCATTTCTTTGCAGTGCGAGCGAGTTAATGGTCAGCATCCTTTGCGGAGCGCGTATATACGTCTGCACGTGCTGCGTTGTAAGTTCCCACGATGACGACTGGTCGTGAACGCCACTCGTTTACTTTCATCAGCGGCAACTGAAACAATCTGCTTCGACGTGACGTCATTCTAACGACTGAACTTGAGCAACAGCAGTGAACGAGGGCAAAGAAACGGGAGGGAACCTATACGTTCAGGCTGTTGCTGAATGGCTCCCAACGTGCTTTGCGTGGGTAGTGAGCATACATGTGTGTGTGTGTGTGTGTGTGTGTGTGTGTGTGTGTGTGTGTGTGTGTGTGTGTGTGTGTGTGTGTGTGTGTGTGTGTGTGTGTGTGTGTGTGTGTCTTCCTGTCGCCCCCAGGTGAGTCAGACCGGCGCTAAAATAAAAGAGCTGAAAGTGCAGTGAATATGGGGGGATTGGGGGGGGGGGGGTGAGGAGAAAGCGGGGCATTCCTCTGGTCGGGCAAATATTCACAAGTCCAAGCCGCTGAAGCGTGTCTGACCGGTCTTTTGTGTTCCACCAGGCAGGCCACAGTTCCAAAGCAGCAATTAAAAGCAGGACCTTTTCACCCATAATCCCTCTGACCTGGACGCCCACACCCAATCCTGCAGATGTTCCCGTCTCTGCTTTCATTCTGTCGCTCATTTTCGCCGGGAAAAAACTCAAGATACTCACCGGCACCAAGACAATTCTTTCCATCTGTGTTTGCATCGAGACAGTGTGGAAAGAATGCTTCTTGATGTGAAAAAGTTTCATCCTCGAAAAAGGACGGAGATCCTACTGTCTTTTTCCATTCAGCACTTTGAACCTGAAACACGAATGTGCTCACGAGCCAGACGCGGAAATCAGATTTTGAAAAGACATTTACATGAGACAGCAGAGAAATAAGCATTTGTATGGGGACGACCTCACAGACCCTGCATCAGTGGTGTGTCGCAGAGGCCTGGCACAAAAGAAGGAATTACAACTAGGCATTGGTTGCCGTTGTCACTGAAAATAAATGTTAATTTCATATTAATGTCTTTCCCATGAAATGTCTGTCCTACACCCAATTAGAGAAGAGAGAAAGAGGGTGTATCTTTATTTGTGCTCCACTGTAATCCTTCCACGCAGAAAGGGAGGCGATTAAACAGGTTTAAAATACCACAATTCAGACTGTTCCCTCGGAAAAAAAGAAGAAAAAAAAACATTCTTATTTTATAAGCACGTTAAGCAAATCAATTTAACATAAATTATACGCCTTGGTGACAAAGGCAATGAGTTGAAAGTCATCTGCAAATTGTACACATCAAAGTGAAACACTAAAATAAACTTTTGCCTTTGATAGAAAAAAAAAAATCAGTTTTTCTTCTTCTTTTTTTTCTTCATGCGAGCTTAAACGGCTGCTATCAAAAATCACCGCCTTTTGTTATTTAAAGGCTCCATCTTTACAAGCTTAACTCCATGAAACTGCTTAAGGTGTACCTCTGTACAAGGCACACAGACACACTCAGAAACGGAGGGACATTTTTATAGAAACTCTTGAAGTGTCTTCTTAGATCTGGCAACAGACGGGGTACTGTATTTGTGTTCATTTCATTAGGGGCGACTGTTCAGTGTCGAGGGCCCCCTGAGGGGGGGTGGGGGGGGAGACTGGCAGCGCCACAGCATTCATCATCATTACATCAGCGACCACCGAGATCTGCTATCTTAGGCTTATCAACGTGGCACAAACGCAGCGCAGCGCAGCGAGTTAGAGGGGAGGGGAGAGATGGGAGATGGAGACGATTGAGGGAGATTGTTGAGCAAAAGTGGGATAAGAGGGGGAGAAAATGAATGGAGGAAGGGAGGAGCACGAGACTGTGTGTGTGTGTGTGTGTGTGTGTGTGTGTGTGCACCTCACTGTGCCTCTGCATGCCTGCACATGTTTTCCTGTGTGTACGACGTGTGTTTTGGCACATTTTCGCAGCTATGCCAACAACATTAAGGGCTCCTGCACAGCTGGAATAAGTGAAACACTGAGGGGCAAAGAGGGAGGAGGAGCGGAAGCCCTTCAGCGAGATTAGCTGAATCTAGCAATAAAACAGAATGCGCTGGCTCAGGCTGCATGTGTTTGCATTGGATAAGGTCAGCAGCGGGGACGAGGCCCCCTTAAGGAGACAGTGGAAGGGCTCGCTGGTGGTTAGAGGACCTGTCGCGGGTTCACTGAGGAGGTGTTCTTAAACTCAATGGCTCTCAGAGGGAACCACATACTTAGGTTTCCATGCTGTGTTCAACACTGCACTTATGGCTCGCCCTTGGCCCTGGAAGGCAAAGGGGAAGAGGGTGTTGGGGGGGGGGGGGGGGGGGGGGGGACTAGGGATTTGGTGGTTGTGGCTCCCATTCACCAGTGAAACTTAACATTGTGCCCAGATGGCACTAAGTCTGGCCTACAGCTGATGGGGACCAGCCCCTCAAGTAAAGGCCATTTAGCAGGAATTAGTCACACCCCGCCACACACACACACACACACATATGCACATGCAAACTGGTTTAGTGCTCGGCCTTCTCACCCTTTTGTGTAGTGTGACATGCCCGACCTATTCAGGTTGTCAGTCATCTACATGTTTCTGTGTCATCCCACAATCATGTGTGAGTCCCACTTTTTACTGCTTGCAAAAATTTAAGTTGATGCATTTATTGAGATGATGTATTGGTCCGTGTTTTGGATGCGTAAATCATCTTGTGGATACTGCGCGGAGCAACGGCGGCGAATTTTCTGCTTCGCGATTTTACAAAGGACCTTTCCTGTCTTTAATTCATCTCCACACCTGAGGTCCCGAATCGTAACAGCGTTCCATCAGCAAACAATCTGCGCCGCTATCACAAGTGCACTGCACAATATTTGAATCGGAAAAAGCCTGTGCAAATGAGGAGTGTTTGTATTTATTTTGTTTTTGTCAAGGACAAACATGCAACAACACAGCCTATCAGTAGCTTTCAGCGGAGCTAATAAGATTATCCTCGCGTGCGTCCCGGTCCCCCAGACCCCTCCACTTGAGATGCTTTGGAGGGCTGGTGAGGGACCCTGTGTGTTGCACTGCAGAATGAGCTGAGTGCGTCTTACATTCCTGGGTAACAAACCCAAACGATGTAATCGTAATGCTTACACGATGCTTCTTTTGCGCTCGCTACCCAGTAGATAAGGGGCAAATAAAGCACGCGCCACAATGGAAATCTTCAGCGTTTCCCCCCACGGGCCCCTGCTTATTAGATTGTTTATTTATTTTGACTTTCCATTTGTTCGTGAGCCACTTGTGTCAGGGCAAGTGGGGCAGTGAGGAGTGAAGACAATGGGTAATGCAGGCGGCTTTGTTGCACTGGTGGCCCAGTTAGGCGGTATTGGTTTCCCCTGCTCTCCACTTTTATTCTTTTTCTCCCCCATGCTAAAACGTAGAGCCTTTGTTTGACCGGACACTTTCCCTGATTCTTGAGAAGAAGCAAAAGATGCTTGTTCAGCCATTTACTGGCGGACAATGCAACCTATCGCTTCAGCAAAATAGCGTGAAAGTCCTTGGGAGGAAAATAAAAAAACAAGCAGAAGTTTTTTTTGCGTTGAACTTGCAGAGATTACGATTAGCATGATTGCAAATACTTTCCCCTACTTTCTAACTTTGTATCCAAATTCACTTCATTATAAAAGCAGTTGTTGCAGCAGACTCTATAAGGTTTCCACTTGAGTGGCCCCTGCACATGGCACCCACTGTAAAGCAAAAGAGAGTGAGGTCTGTATCCTGTCAGTGGGCCTCTCATCTCCAGTGAAAGCAGTCTTCCTACAAGGCTTTAAGAAAGCGCGCCGCACGATGCCACAACCAGAGCGCGACGACAACATCCTTCACAGCGAAAGAGTACATGTTACGCGGCGTGCTGCGTTGTTTGAGAGCACAGTTCCTATGTAATGCATGCGTGTGTGTGCGTGTGTGTGCGTGTGTGTGTGTGTGTGAACATGGCACAGAGAGGACGAGGGACTGTGTTTGAGAGTGTGTGAGCCGTGCAGCATGGCACCGTGTAGAGGAAGGAGCTGGATGCACCAGGTGCTCTGTGACGCCTCTCAGTAGGCAAGTGCGATCACTGTGTGCAGAACATAAATAAGAGAGGGGACCCCAGGGAGGGGATGAGTGGAGGATGAGAAATTCCTCTACTGATGAAAACCTCGCACACAACTCTTTCTGCCTCCTCCTCCTCCTCCTCCTTTTCCTCTTCCTCACACGTGCACTCTGAGAAGAGTCAGGCAGACGGATGGTCCTGTGTGAGTGCAGTGGCAGCAGGTATGGCTTCGACAGAAGGTTTTCACACTTAACAGCAGTAAAACAAAGAGTCCTTGAGGCGAATGAACTACTCAGAGCAATCCGGAGGTTGTACAGCGACAGGTTACGGAGTCAAAGTGAAACTTTCCTTCCTGCTAATACTTGGAAGTTCCCTTTCTCCTCACACTTACTTCATGCACACTCCCTCTCCTGCTCTCACCCTTTCCCTCCTCCTTTCTGTCTCCCTTTCCTTCATTCCTTTGTGTCACCGGAATAAGTGTTGGAGCGGAGTGAGTCAGTGCTGCTATGTGATTAATGACGGGCCCTGGCGTTCTTCGGGGCCGAACGCTAACAACAGCCAGGGGGCAGCGCGATAATGCACAATAATAAAGCCGGCAGACAAACAGGCGGGCAGCGCAAGGCCTATTAGCTAGCCCCATCAGGACGGCTAAGTGAGAAATTAGCCCTTCCCAAGCTCCGCCACAATTCATCAAGTGCTGCCCCTGAATCCCCCCTCAAGAAGTCATAATGTTTACTTAAAGACCGGCCTCGATGCCCCAGCGGCGAGCTTTATTGGCTCTTATTAATTCCCGTTCTGGCCCTCGCGGCCATGCCATTTAAACCGAATTAAAGGGGTGAAAATTGGATGAGATGGAGTCGTCTTGGTGTTTGGCTCGCGCGTGATAAAGCCGGACCTAAACGGAGGGAGACTCGGGGAGGGGGGGGGGGGGAAAACTAAGAGGGGAGGGCAATCAAATCGGCATGTAAAGGAATGCTGAATGAAGCTGTCCTGAAATGTGCCGCAGTCAGTCGGAGGAATGCAGGCAGAGGGGGAGAGGAAAAGGGAGAGAAAAGGGAGAAACGGCATTGCTTTAATGCTAGACTTCCTGTGTGGATGGGAACAGATCCAGAAGGGTAACACTGGGTCACACATTCCACAATTGCAAAGAAAATTAAATGATTCTATTGTGTCTTCGCGTTTTCCTTATCTTTCATCAGGCGGGTTGAAACATACCGTAAAATAAGGTCACTCTATCAGCACGCCAAGCTTATTTCAACATGTCAGTGATGGACAGGAGTACAGGGGGGGGGGGAGTACGCTCAACACAAAGTGATTTAATGAGGTGGCTGTGCTGGTCTTAAAATAACAGAGAAACGAATCACACTTGTAAAAAAACAGTGATTAAATATGTCTGTTTCCATCAGCATGGTCGATTACCCATTATTCAGAGCTTTTTTTATTATCTCGTGCTGAAACGCTTGGTTGATAAGTTGAATCAATTAGTCGTTTATCACGAAAAATGCAAAACATTTGCTGTTCCAGCTCCGAAAGGGAAAATTGCCTCTTTTTCTCTGTTTTCTGTAATTGTAAACTGGACATCTGTGGGTTTTGGAAACTTCAAGTGGGCACTTTTCCTAGTTTCTGACATTGTATACACTAAATGTTTTACTAATTAATGGAAACAGATTAACTGATGATGTAAGCAGTCAGCTGTTGCAGCTCAATGTTTTCTTCTTCCTGCGGTTGCTGAAGTTCACGTCGATCTTCGTTGCGCAAGTCGTGCTTTCACGTGAAACCACAGCACTGAATGGGTTCACTGGCCCTGTGTGCAGGTCTGTAAGTGGAGCATACAAGTCGTGAGTCCCATATCCACGTGACCCGTGGGTCCGTGCTGCAGGATTGGCGGCATATAGTAGTGTGGCGTATACGGCAGCGGAGGTGTGAGATCAAAGACAGCTGAAGCTCAGAGGGAGTCCCGGAGACTTCTAGCTCTCTGACGGCTCTCCCAACGGCAGCGTCGGGAGACAACGCTCTCCCTTCACTTTCATATCAGCCACAGAGCCCCCCCATCCCTCTGCGCCAGCTCGTCGGCTCCACACACACACACACACACACACACACACGCACGCACAGGAAGTCTCAGAGGATTTGCCAGTGCTGCAAAACCTGTACCACACCTACAGCACACACACACACACACACACACACACACACACGCTGTTGCTCATCAGAAACACGCAGCTGAGTTTTTTGGGGGGATTTTGAAAGGCTGAGTTGGGAAGAAAGTCACTCCCTTTCCCAGTAGAAACGACTCACGCAGCTCAAATACCGAGACGATAGCACGCCACACAGCGCTGGAATGAGATGCCATAAACCTCACAGCGCTGCCGAGTGATTGACAAAAAACTTCCCATAAACTCCAAAGAGCACAGTCACAAAATGGCCCCCTAAAAACAAGACCGTCATTAGACAGGCGCCCCCCCCCCCCCCCCCCCCGGGCCCGCCGGCTCGAGCGCGAGGGATGCCAAACATCTGGGTGTATTTACTCGTTTCAGCTGTTTGCAACCCCGCCTCGAATAAATCTGGGAGCCGTAACACCATCGCTTAGGACAGCTACCAAACAAACATGCTCAACGCTTGCCGGCTCACTCACTCACTCCTCTCCGCACGCTCGAGCATCCCAACCGGAGTCGGGCCCCCGCTAACGCAGGCAAATACATTTGCGGGGGAGGAGGAGGAGGAGGAGGCCTTAATTGGAGCGTTTGACGGGAGCCTGGGGTTAATTGGGAAGCATGGAGAGCAGCTGGCTGCACGGTGGAAGTTGAGACAGGGATAATAAGTTCACCCTTTGCAGGAGCGACGGTTAGTGATGAATCAGATCAGAGGAACAGTGTACAGTGTAATCACCCTCACATCTCCCCTCCTCCACCCCTGCTCCCCTGACAAGCAGAGACAACCTGGCTCTACGCAATCTGGCACCTATCACACAGGACTGGCAGTCGGAGGGAAGCGATCACCCGGCGACGGTTCACACACAGCTAATCACTCACGCACGCAATAATTCTTACCTCTAGGACACGGAGCCCAGTTTATCAGTTCGCCGGTCGATGTATGTAAATCTCTCCAACAATGTGTGTACTAATGGCTTATTACCCCGCGTTAGCTGGTTTGCATTGATCTCTATACGCCAGAGGGAGATAAGGGAAACTAGAGCAGTTCGCCGCTCGTATGCACCGAGCAGGACTATAATCACATCCCAGCTTGTTTCAATAAAAGCAACATTAGCATAAACCATCTCAAACACACTAAAACCTTCACCCGGCTCGGTCCGTGCAAGAAAAAAAGGGGGGGGGGAAACTTTCCTGGATTATAGGGTAATCAGGGCCATATGGGATGGGTCGGTATAACTTTGTGTGTCTCTGTGAAGTGTATAGATTGTCTCCACAGATTATGACTTTCTAAATGAGAACACTGTTTTTCCAGAGGAGCAGATCTTTAGCCAGTATATATATATAGAGAGAGAGCGAGAGAGAGAGAGAGAGAAAAGAAAGTGAGTCTCTCAGGAAACTAGTGGCTGCAAAGGGTTTCGATATAACACCAAACTCGGTTCCTTGTGCTGGGAGGCTGAGGGAAGCCCAGGTAGAGTCATAGGCAGTAATGGGAGGAGACAGCGACTTAGAGCGCCACACAAAAGCCAGGCTTTATAAATAATTCCAAAAGCTAACAGGATCCCTTGTATGTGTGAATCTGTGAAATACATTCACACATGAATGCACACACACACACACACACACACACACACACACACACACACACACCCTGCCACCAGGGGGAATAGGTTATTCACACTCCTCCACTGGGGCTGTTGTGAGTCTGACCTGCCCGGATTGGTCAATTTAGGTGAGTATCTTTCTTGCATAGATGATGCAAAAACAAGTCCTGGAAATAAAAAAAGGTCCATTTCAGCAACACACACACACACATTGACACACTCACTCACTCATAATGCACGGCAGCAAAGCACACCGGAGACCTGTCTTGTAAATCTCTTTGTGAAAGCAGCTTTGGGGGGTAGACAGGGGCTTACGTACTGAGCCCTGAGGTAGAGCTACAGACTCCACCCCCTCTAACCCCCCCATGGTCTTTCTCCCTCTCCCACACACATACTCTGCGCTCTCCTCCTCACTTTTTCCGGCTACCCCACATTTCCTCCTCCTTTCCTGCCCTTCTCTCACCTTATCCTTCGCTCGCTCCCTCCCTCCCTCCCTCCCTCCGTTCCTCCCTCTCTCCCCTCTCTCCTCCCCTCTGTCCCAGCCCGGGCTCCAGAGCGCTGGTCCTTAGCCCCGCGGGCTCCCGTGGTGTTGCGGTGACTAATGTCCTGCCTTGGCTCAGACAATGAGTTTGAGACTGAGCCGGGAAAGTGTTGAGGAGGGAAAAAGACTCCGGCACCTTTGACAAATGGAACCCTTCGCACTCCCGCGCCCACTGAGGGAGGCTTTACAATGTCGCGCTCCACGCTCCACGTCCTCCGAGGGACGGCTGCAACCCGCAAAGCCGCATCTGGGGGAATATAATGAATTCTTTGGGAAGTCTAACCTGGCTTTCTTCATGAATAAGATATATTTCCAAAGCATGTCGACCCCTCTTAATAAAAACACAAGTCTGGCAGGAATAGCCAAAGCCGTTTTAGGGCCCCATGTACACGTTAATATTTCTGTTTCTCTATAAATTTTCTCGGGGCCCACTTCTTTCCAGGCCTGTCACTGCAAGGCCGGCCCTACATTTTCCCTGCAAGGTGGAGGAGCCATGATGACAAACTGTCATTAAAACCGGCTGGAGTCCCTCTCTTTCAAGGAACTCAAACTCTTGGATGCTCCCTCCTCTTCCTCGTGCACCCTACCCCCCATGCAACCCTGAAAGGAACTGGGCTTTGTCTGAGGAGCAAAGGAGAGAGGAATACCCCCCCCTTCAACCCAACCTCCCCTCCCCGAACCCTGTTCCTCACTCCCTGCGGAGTATTGTTAAAACACAGCCCCCCCTCTCTCTTTTTTCCGAAGCCCGGGCTCTTAAAACAGCGTGCTTTGCATGAGAAAAAACGATTAGTCTTCAAATGCGCCGCCGTCAAAAGGAGGGCTCTTTCAGGTTGGGGCAGAAATTTGCTCAGATAGTAGAGTTCCCCCTTTTGTTTTTCCAAGATGAGGCATTATTAGAGCCAGGGTCTGTTAGCATTCATTGCTGAGAAGAACACACTCGAGGGGTTTATACGGTATGCCCCCCCCTCCACACACACACACACACACACACACACACACACACACACACACACACACACACACACACACACACACTCCCTTTCCAACTTGCCCCAAGTCCGCAGCAGACGGAAATGAAGGAGCAGAGAGGGGGAAGAGGTACTCATCTAAACATGTTTGGAGAGGAGAGAGAATGTCCGGGCATGTGCTTCTTTCAGGTATTAAACTTGGGACAATAGACCCCCTCATTGACCTCCGCTCCAGGATGCAGCAATGCTCAGGGATAACTCCCACCGAAAGGCAACTAAGCAGCATGGGATTGCAAACACATGGGGTGCACATTGTGAGCATTATTGCATGACAATGCATAACTTAATTACTGGTGTGAGGGCAGGAGTTTTGTTTGGGAAATAAATGCACAGAAAAGCGTTTTTCAGTTGAGGTCATTTGCACGGCGAGTGTACGTACTGGTGTATCTCGGTGCAGACAGAGCCTGACTCATGGCTTCACACGTCAAGAGGCAGGGGTAAGTGACAGATCATTGTTCACAGCAAGCGGCCAGTTCATCTGTCCCCCAATCAGCGCGGCGGCCGAGAAAAGCACAGACCCCCTCACGGATGCCACAACCGGCTCCCGTCAAAGCTGACACAATGCCGCATGTGCAATAACAGCCCCCGGCCCCGGGACACGCCGCGTCTGTAGGAGCTCAGCTTTACGCGCAGCCCACCAGCAAATGGGCCCCCCCCCCCCCCCCCCAAAAAAAACCAAAAAGCACTTCACCTCTTGCTGCCATACTTCACGCCGCAGACTTAAAAACGTTTTTACGGCGGCTACAGCAAACAGAGGAGGGGATGAGCGGCGCCCACATGCAGGCGTGACTTGTCCTGTTTCTCCTCAAGTGTGTGAGAAAGAAAACACGGCCGCTCGATGGCACACTCTGCATTCTCGCACACAAAACCGGCGTGTTTTGCAGTAAACATTGACCACGACCCACAACGGGGCTTATGTTAAGCAGTCAAACACGACTTAATCGATCGTAAATTGATGCACTTGATGCAAATTTTTTATTTTTATGGCCGTTTTCGGTGCCTCGCTCTGGGAGAGCAGTTGACCAGACTAATTGTCCAGTTGGAGTTTCCAACAGGCCAGAGCCATGGAAAACAACCCAGCCTTCTCCCAGCCCTCTGCTCAGGCAACTTGAGCTCCCACTTTTTTTTCCTCCCATTTCGCATTTCTTCAGACAAATGAGAAAAAAAAAGAAAAAAAAGTTGCTTCCACAAGGGAGGGGGAAAAGAAAAAACAAGACTAAATAAATTCTAAACACGCATGTGTATGAGCGAGGGAAGAAGAAACGGAGGAAGAGAAAGAGAAGTGTGAATGAGCAGCAGATTACATGTACATGCATGCACTTTTGAGTGCGGCGGGGTGTGCGAATGTGTCAGTATGCTGTTTGCAAAAGCCCCAAGTGCATTAAGATTCCTGGACGTGTGCAATATACATATCTAAAATTACTGTGCCATATCTCGAGTCTCACGCCCTCTTCATCGCCACTTTCCCCACATCCTACGTACGCCTTATCCAAAGACATCACCCCGGCTTGAAAGGTGCCTTTAGCAGGCTCCTTGAAGCGGGGAGCGGGGGTCCCGCTCTGGGACAATGATGGTTGAGGTGGAGGGGGAGCCGGGGGGGAGCAGGAACACATAGCATATTAAATCTGCTGGCGGAGCTGGGTCGTCCGCGCGGAGAGCCAGAGAGCCAGATCTGAGGCATGCCCTGAAGGGATGGCTGGGCCTGGGGATTAGGAGGCCAAGGAGAAGCCCTCGTGAGCCCGAAGACCCCTTCTTGTCTCTGCTCGCACGCAAATGCATCCAGACATTTTGACGCTTTTCAGGTTTGCCATCTCAGCCCAACTTTTCATAGCAGTCCTCGCAAACCGCACCGGCGAACACACACACACACACACACACACACATTTCCACCCGCTCTCATGCACGGCCTTTTTTTCTTTTCTTTTCCTCAATCACTACCTCTGTCTGACTTGTCCTCTTTCTTTCCCCACTGTGTCTGTTTCATTTGATGTCAACATATCAAAGTACTAAATCATCAAAGTGAGAGATTTCTTTTGGGGTCCATCTACCCAACTACGCGAGTTACATGCAAGGGAAGCAACAGCTAATCATATTATACAGGGAATTACTCCAAACTTCCACTTATTGCTGTGTGTTTTAAAACGTATTTACACCTCTTTTGCGGTTCCTGTAACAACACCTGCAGAAAAACCTGCAGGGCAAGCGAGCTAACACTAAAAATAAACCACAGTCCTCATTATCTTGGAGAAAAAACAACTTCCTCACATTACCGTCGTTTTAACAAAACATCTGCCACCTCTTTGAGGGCTTCATGTCGCAGCATTAGCACAACAACACACCTCATTAGGGCCTCTTGCATACAAACCTGATAACAGGTATTATTCCTGCGGGGTGTAAAAAAAAAAAAGGGCCGAGGACAGAACCTGCCTTAAGCTGTGAATGCAAGGCCCTTAAAAAGAGGAGAGGGCCATACCTCAACAGCTAATAGCATGTCATCTCCCTGCATTAACACGACAGCCCCTTATTCTGCCAGGTCGCCATAGGTCACGGCTGAGCCGGGCCTGCGTCGCTATGCATAACTTTACTTTAAGGAGTGCTTCAAGTTGAGATAAAACAATGTGTGCTGCGGTCCGCTATCTGACGGACCGACTCACGCGGCGGGAAGCGAGATCCTCGCGCGTCGAGCTGGAGGAAGCAGCGGGCGGCTCTGTGATGCATCTCTGCTGGCTACAGTAGGCGAGTAGGCTCTGAGTTGTGCATCTCATTCCAGCAGATTAGCATCTTAAACACTGCTGCATTCATCACCGCCGCTGCATCATAATGAGACAACGTCCTTTCTTTTCTTTTTTTTTTTTTTGGTGAAGGTGCACCTGTTTGAAATCAGTACCCCCCCCCCCCCCCCCCTCCCCCCCCTGGTAGTTTCTTTGAGGTAAAATGTAATAGTACAAAAACATTTTCTTTTCTTCTACAATATTCATAAATATTAACAATAGCATTGTTCTTTTTTTCCCTTAATATTAAGCTGTTTTATGTTTTATTATATATCACATTCTAAAGACAGATATTAAACATGGTTGTGTTTAAAGTTGTTCCCCTGAATATTAAATCCTAAAACGTCACAGATTTCTCTTTCATCAGTCGGTCACTGAGTTTTGATTTAATTACATTTAATTTAAGGCTCGTGGAAAATGTATCATATCTTGAATTTTTATATGAATAAAATTAGATGCCATCCTAATTCTTTGGCCTCGAATAAAAACGATATAGAGACAATCATATGGTATTTTTAATGAGCCAGTTTTATTTCAAAATTATTAATAATCCACAAAGAGCCAAACATATAAGGGGAGAAATGTACAGCCCTGTTTGTTTTATCACAATAAAGACAATTGTAATAACAAATTATTCTCATGATGTCATTTTAAAATATTAAATATTAAGCTTAAAATCTGAGGCCTGAAGTGTCTGTTCATTCTTTTCATTGCTAACTGAGCAGAATCATTGGCATGACAGTGATTCACTTGCTACTTGTAGGCCTATGTGAAATGTTATTTTATTATCATAAATAAAATAAGGGACATATCAAGTGACAGCTCATGTGACAGTTCCTTTTATATTTAATTAGACAAATGAGACCTCTGCTCAAAGCCAAATCCACAAGATGAATGATGGAAGAGCCTCGTACAAATAGCTAAAAGGAGATTTCTATCTGTGTGAACTTGTGCTGTTAAACATCTTATTAGGTGTGTTCCCTCGCTGCTCCGTCTCAAGGCGGCCAGACCTCCGTTAATAATTTTCCAAGTGTCAAAAGAAAAAAAAAAGGAGGATTTGAGCTGCACCGCATGGCTGAGCACCTCGGACCCTCGTCGTCTGTATGAAACCCGAGAGCAGACAAGCAGATAAAATGTGGAACAGCTGGCGAGGACAGGAGGGAAAGTTTCAAACAAATATCCGCACATGTGGAGGCTCGGGGGCTCGCAAACGTTTTCATGTCCCAGACCCCCAAAAATGAACACAGACTTCTGTTTGATAGACTTCCTTCTTTTCACCCTGAACAAGCCCATGTGAGAGTTTGTTATTTTAGTGTTGATTCTGTTTTTAAATGAAGGGCTGTCTCTGGATGGGACAAACCTGTGATTGTATTAGTCCTTGTCCATTCTTAATTGTGATAAATCCAGAGAATTCTAATAAACTAAATCATAGTGACTTCACACCATTTCTAATTTAGCTCGGGGCCCCATAAAACTCCCCACATGGACACCTGCAGGGCCACAGACCCCCCTGCAATGGGCTTACATTTCTCTGAGCACATGCCTTCAAACACGTTCCTATGTTTCCTCCCACATTTGTCTTTTTTTTTTGTTTAAGGTGAAGCACATAATAATATATAATTATTTCTCAGTGTTTGGATTATGTTTGCAGATACTGACACTTAAATAAAATGAAAGAGCACATTTCCCCTCAGTGACACATTGCAAATTGCACTCAAAAATGTCAGCTCAATGCTCAATGCAAAACTAAATGAGTTGTTAGAATAAAGTTTTTTTGCAGGACAAATATTTCCTGTTTGTGTCAAAAAAAGGCCTCAACTTGACTTTTAAGTTTTGAAAATACAAAAAAAAAACTAGTGATGAAGAAATGTGTTTTTATGTCCATGTGAACGTTTCAATGTGTCTTCAGACTCTGAACAGAATAAACTAAATCAATAACAGACCCTGAAATATGATCACACATGCACATACATATGCATACCCCCCCCCCCCCCGCCCCCTCTCACCCCACGCGCGTTTCTTTAGGCAAAAGTCCAATAAAGTTACATGTCTGCAGAAGTTTATAAAGTTCCAGTTCAAACCTCCATACAGATATGCACGTGTTCCTTCAGTCTTATAACACACCAAAGATCCAAAAAAAACCCAGTTTTCCATAACTGCCTAACTTTATGCAACTTCAAAAATAGTTTTAAAATGCACATCTGTCTGTCGGATAGTTGTAAAGTGTGCCATCCGGGCTTTCTAACAACCAACACTTATTTCACAGAGCATAAATCACACACCCAGGCCAAGTGTAACACAAGTCTGCTGTGCTGCATTTTCGGGCTGTTTTTTTTGGGGGGATCCCAGACCGAAGCTTTCATCGTGTTTCGCACCAGTGTTTCCTCCGTTAATCCACTTTCATGTCTACATCTGAACTCGTATGGAATTCCATCGTTTTGAAACGTGAAACCTCTGCTGCTTCACAAACGGCTCCTATAAACTTTACAAGTAGACACATGAGCGCAACAATGTTCCGCCCGTGCGTAAAATAGATTACTTACTTCTTTCTGGGTGATTCCCCCTCTAATTCTTGACTTTTTCTGATCTTCACAGGGAGAAAAAAAGTGCTTTATCTTGTTTCTTCGGCTTCTTCTCTGCCTAAGTTGCAGATGTGCCTCAGGAGTTGCCTGGGACTTTTTTTTTTTTTTTTACGCTGCAACTCCAACTCCAAAGCGGCGCTGCCAGAGTTTTTCCTCTTGACCGTCTTTCTCCTCCTTCTCACAGTTTTCTGTGTACAACCACCGCCTGCCGATACAATCTGCCGATAGCAGACCGCAGATGTGCGTAAAACCAACATAGGCGTCAGAGAAGCGCATGGAGAGTTGTTATTACATTTAGTGCGCTTTTTCGAGGAGAAGAGAGAGGGCGAAGTGTGGGACTCCAGCTGCTCCTTCCCTCGCTTGACTCCTCCCTTCGGATTGCTCCCTCCTTTCCTCACTGCCTCCCTCCTTTTTATTTTCGGTACCCATTTCTTTCTTTCTTTCTTTCTTTCAACCAACATTTATTTTTACTTTAATCCTAGTTAGTACTAACACTACAATGTATGGCACATGACCCCACATTACTCAGTTTACCCACCTCTCTCTCTTCCTATGGGCCTTTGCAGCACATTTGGAAGTGTCTTACTGATCCAAGTTCAGGGGAAAAATGTGTTTTCACTGACAAGAAAGTTAGATGTTGAAAATCTTTGGCATTATCTCCCTGTTTATTTTCTCCTTGTCTAACCATATAACTTAGTTATGAGTGTTTGTATTAAACTGTGTAGTCAATGGATCACATCAAAGACTCATAGGACTCTGTTTTATATTAATATACACTGCCACTTTTCACAAAAGTTTAAAGAACAGCAATAAATACGTTGCTCTGTGCACATTTACATAAATCCATATAGACTAATATGTGACAATACATTCAGCATAATGTCTGCTTTAAATCAAGATGTCTATTTTTTTATTATATTGCTGAAAGTCCTGCATCATGTGACAACTGTTTTGAGTCATTTCCTTGTGAGAATAGTAACATGAAGATATGTGGATTTGTTTTGTAATTATAGTGTATATAAGGTGTAATGTAACGTTTTATATTAGTAGTTAAATTCAATTTGCACAGGCCCTTTTCTCAAATATCCACCTTAAAAACCCCAATTTACATTATGGAGCTCACATACTTGAAGCTGTCGAGTTATGAGAGCTAAAATAGTCTCCTGGGCTCAGCCGTCAGAGTGATACCTAATGCTGCGGTAAAGCAGAGGGAAGCCTTCCTGTAGGGTTAGGTTATAATCAATATACATAATCAATATACAGGGAAATGATGTGGTAGGAAAGGTCTTTAGGGTGCTGTTTCAATCAATGAAGAGGTGGGAGTTTGGAGAGGAAAATCACCGGTTAATCGCTTAACCAAGATTTGAATGTGTGTGTGTGTGTGTGTGGCCGAGAGGTCAAGTGCATCAAGTCACAGTTAGTATTTATCCTGATTGTAACACACTTCCAATTAGCTGCTGCAGCAAATAACGAAGTCTGTAAAAAGGATTTTTTTTATGTTTTAAATAATAATGTTTTGTAATCACTTTTCTAATGCTTATTATGCAAATAACGTCTGCATTGACTAATTAGTGCCTTAATCAATCAGAGCCTAAGATCTTCTGTCACAACTGTCAACATCTTTGTCATCAATAAACCCCCAAATGTTTGAATCACATTTTGTCCGAGTATGAAGATAGATTTTCAATGTAAAAATTGGGCGACTAGGATGAGTCTTTGAGGAGCCATTTTAAATATTACAGTGCTTTAACTCAAATAGTTTCTATATTCATCAATAAATCTACAGATAAAATATCAAAATAAAAGCACAAAGGTTTATAACCGAGACGTAATATGTAATGTTAGAAGTTCAAAAAAACACATGCACAATGATGGAATATGAGCTGTGATATGAATCAGTATCAATACAATGAAAATGCATGTGTCCATGACGACAGGAAGTCGGGCCGAGGGAGGAGACAGTCAAAGGTGCTCTGTAAGACACGACTAATTCTCCTGTCAGTTTGTCAGGCGGTGCTCATCTGGCCTGGACTACACAGAGATAAAGTCCTTGTTATGAATCTCTCAAAGAGAATGTGGAGGTGGTGGGTGAGGTGGGGGAGAACATAAGGGTAAAGGAGGGAGGAGGGGGTGCACATGGGCATCAGTAGGGTTAGCGGCTCCCGAAAGTATTTCATCAAAGAGGGCCAGGATCCTGGGGATTGAGATTCTGCCTGGAGGCAAGTAACCAACGGTCTCCCAAGAACATATTCCAAAGTAAGGCTCGCAGAGCCAAAGCACACATCAAAAGCACCTCTGTTGCCAAAGCGATTCTGGAGGAGAAAAAAAAGGGGGTTCGGGTCCCTTCTTGGCCCCCTTTAAGCCCCAGATCTCACCCCAATTAAGAAGGAACTACTGTTTGTTCCACACCCTGAGATCTACAGACAGGGAGGTGTACTCACCAAGGTAGACACTCAGGCATGCTCTCAAAAAACACACGCACACACGATAACCAATCACAAGCACACACACACACACACACACACACACACAGAATGCCACTCTTCCCCCACAGCACAATCAGAAATAAATGCTGTGCACTGAAGATCAACATCTGCGTCTTGTGCTCTCTTTTTTTTTTTGAGAATGACCAACTGACAGAGCGTGTTTCCATGATCTCACAGAAATAATATGTGGTGCTCAGTGTGTCCACGTATGTTACACGAGTAACAGTAAATCAATACTTGGCAGCACGTTGTGTAGGCATTTGGATTTTTGCCTTTATTTCTTCGCCGCTGGACAGATGTCACTGTGAAATGGATACGGCAGAATAGGCATATTATATCCGCACAGATGTGACCGCTGGAAACGCACTGGCTGCAGGAACAGAGACGTGACAGAGGCTGCTGCACGTCTTTCACAGCGGAGACGCAGTGCTTTAAGATAAAGGGACAGTGGACGCGTCTTCAGTTGGTGTTGAGGTCTTTCACTTCATTACAACGTAGCAAATAACTGCCTTGCATTGGAAATGCATCTTAAATATAGCAGGAGCACATACTTTATGCATAACAAGGAGCCGTACTTGTTATGCAGAATGTCGCTGTGAGCGTTATGTTTATCATATATACATAATATCTCATTTCTAAATGTGTAAGCAGCATTATAAGGCAGTCATGGTGGAGATCATTTTGACTTACACATATATTGTTGGGGATTTTATTCTATCCCAATGTTTCACCCTGAGGTTGTAAAATCCTGACTTGCAGTAACTAAAGCAGCCAAGTGCGTATTTTCATCTGGAATGTAGTGGAATATAAATATAGAATAACATGAAATGGGAATACTCAAGTACCTCAAACGTATACTTACGTACAGTTCTTTGAGTAAATTATACTTTGTCACTTTCTCTCACTGGCATCTCATAATCTTACTCTGAGTGGCCAAGTCTGAATCTTATTTCATAAGAAAAAGGCAAAATACCTCGAGTATAATGTCACAAAGAATAAAAGCTCACTGTACCTGATCATAAATATCTCCAAACCTGGAGGAATAAAAGCTAAATCTACATGCATGGTTTTTTTTTGTATTTCTGGTGAACCGGCCCTTTAAGCTGTAAATCAAATAGGTCAGTTCATTATATATCAATATTTCCACATTTCCACGTCCAAGTTCAAGATGGTGGAAACAAAATAAGGAAAGATTTACTTCAACACTTTTTCATCTTGATCTGCTGTCCTTTGAAAACCATTTATCTCCCAATTGTCATCTTTTAATTTGCATTTTCAGATAATTCAGTGAGTTTTTAAATGGTTTCGGAGAATTTCTCAACCCACAAAGGAGCACCCCTTCAGTGAGTCTTAAACTGACAGCAACAACAGGCGACCATATAAGTGCAAATATAAGGCCAGGGAACTCGACTGCTTGTTGTCCCCCCCCCCCTCTCTCACTCCCCATGTTTCCTGTCTGTATTTGTCTCCAGCTAATAAAGGCCCTGTAGGATGCACTCAAAGTGTTTTGGTTGCTCTTAATCTAAGTACTACAAGTGCGCCTTCACACTGGGCCTGTTTGCCAAGGACCAGAGATTTGGGACCAAACAAACACACCACAAAGGAGACCTCCCGTGACCTCTGCCGTCCACTCTTATCCATCCTTAAGCTGTGCACATATCGCTCGAAAGGTCTCCCTCTGCCTCGCTCATGCTGGTGTTCCCTCCTCCCTTTCCTTCTTCTCACATGTACTGTACCTGTACACACTTGTGTACACACTTGTACATTCAGGACACTAAACACAGCACTCCCCTCTTCTCCTCCCTCCCTCCCTCCCTCCCTCCCCCCCCCCGCCGGAGGTATCGGGTGGCTTGAGTGGGCCCATTAGTGTGAATGACTGATAAGACTCTCAGCCCCCCAATAATCAGAAAAGGATATTTGCAGTTATTTTGAATCCGTCAGAAATAATAAATGCCAAACTGTATCCACTTGGGCTATTTAAGCAATTTCCCCGTGATAACATCCCGTGGGGGATTTCATGTGCATTCCAAATGACGACATAATAAAACCACGCCGCCTGCACCCCCTTATCAGGCTGGATTAAAAGGGAATAATGAAACAGAGAGGGGTTTGGAGCCTTGTGTGGTATGAATATGATTATCTAATGGACTCCAATGGAAAGGCATGTTAATTCCACTTTAACGCGAGACCTTTCCCAGACTATCTCCTGCCCCTGGCTCCTCCTCAGACCCCCCCCCCCCCCCCCTCGACCCGTTTCTCTGCCTCTTTCTCCTCTTCCTTCAAGTTTAAATAATCGCTCTGCTTTTTTCCCCCCGCAGAAGTCATTATGCCCGCCGTCTATCTCTGTGTATGAACTCTATCGCATGGGACGGCGATAAATCCCCCCCCCCCCCCCCCCCCCCTCGTCTTTCAACCTCTTTTCCAGTTTGATTGTGGTGTGTTGGCCTCTTAACTTTCAGACAAAAGCACTCTGGGCAATTATCAATATTCAGATTTTTCTTTTTTTTTCTGGCATCATTGATGAATGTGGGTCACTTCATACAAACTGAAATCAAAGTTTCCGAGCAGCCGGTTGAAATCACATTACATGGTCTGATTTGGGCTCAACAAGGCCTTGATATTTTTTATACACTGGGCCAAAAGGAGTCACTTTAAACATGTGCATCACATTTTCCAGTGTTTATTTATTTGTTGGAGTTATTTCAAGGTGATACATTTTCATTTGCAAGACGTCAACCCGTTTAAAAAAAAAACCTAAACCATCAAATTAGGTCAAATTAAGTCCAAGCTAAATGAACACTGATGAGTTTTAAGGGAGGCGTTCTCCATTTATAAGTGCACATGTTAAAGTATACAACATGTGCACTGAAAGCCGTTGCACCTTTGTTTCAAGGGCAAACAATTACTCATCCAACACCAAATAAAGATTTAAGTCATGTGCAGGCTTTGCTGTGAAGATGCCGTCAGACTCTCACATCACTTGTGTGTGTATTTTGCAATTGATGTCGACTGATTAAAAGTACCTCTTCTTTTGATCAAGCAAAAAAGAAAAAAGTCTGTGACCGATACAGGCCCCCGAGTGGGGGGTCATCATTAGGCCCATTTTGGACCGATAAGACTCCTGGAGCCGCGTAGACAAGTCCATTCTCATCTAGCGAGGCATGGAGCAGTATTGTGCATCAGCACACACATCCTAAGAGCAGACTGAGCTCCCACAGGACACAGTTAAAAAAAAAGAACATCAATATTTCATCAAACTACTCTCTCTTTCTGGTCCAGATCAAAGGCTCGACTCCCACAGTCCTACAGGTAGAGATGGCTCTTTTGTTTTCGCTCCTCAGGTAGAGCAGCAGTCAGACTCTGTTCGCGTTTGGAAAACCTTGCAACGCTCGGCTCATCCATCTCGCGGCTTACTGCCTCGCTTTTGGAAGAGGGAGGTAAAAAGAGGAAGGGTAGAGACTGTGAGGGTGGAAACATGTTCCAGAGATGTCCAGAGATTGAACTTCATGGCCTTGGAGTGTTGTATTATTTCCTATCTTCCTTTCCCGGGTTGGCCCGTAGTGGTGAGAGCAAACTGAGGGGGTTGTAACTTGTCTTTGAGAGACTGAAATTGTGTTGCAAACTTTATTCCTCGCTGTTATCTGCGTCATCGTCATTACTACAGTTTTAATATATTCGCTGATTCGTATTACGCTCATTTAAAGATCCCGTCATGGGGTCAGGAATAAGGTTCAACAATGAGCTAGCTTTCTTTCTGCATCGTATACAGTATAGTGTTCACAAGGGTTTAAAACTGTAAGAGTCATTTAATTCAACAAACTAACCTCAGAAAACAGAGACAACACTTGAGGGCAACATATATACTGGCCAAACCATTTTAACAACCTCGTTTTAACGAGGACAGAACCCATAACTACAATAAAGACAAGTAAATACCAATAACTCATGCAAACAAACACACAAAATAACTGACACTAAACTTGCAAAATGAACCCCTGTTGCTGTGGCGTTGGCATCAGTGACACCTTTAGCGCGGCGGAGGCCATCTTTTCTCAGGAGCTACACGGTAGACGCTAACAGATGGCATGAATTGGACTGTATTGTGTTATTTAGCACCACGAGCTTTCAAATATCTTGGAGGCACAGTAGCTGTGGTTTGCGTGCTTCTCTACACATGTTATGAGGTCGTGATTATTGGGATTAAGCCTTGTATTAACAGTGTTATCTGCTGATGATTTATGAAAGATTATGTAAAAGTTGTGATGTAAACAAGGGGAAAAAATATCCCCCAGTGTTTTGGCCCAGTTTTGGAAGTAATTGCCATGAATACATTGGGGTAGCATTTTAATTTGTGGGTCAAGTATTTTTATTGTATTTTAAAGCATTTCCTAAAACTAAACTGATATTTAACTGTAGATTTAAAGGACGGTTCATCGTAATTTACGAATTATTGGGGAAACTAGTGTTCAAATGACATGTTAGTGTAACCTAAAGAGTCTTGACTTCAGTGCATCAGCTGAACAATAAGGTTTCCAATAATTAACTCATATTTACTGGCATTAAAATTGAGCATTGGTTCATTAAAAAACATTTAAAAAATCCCTTGGAAATCAACAACTGTCCCTATATTTCTTAACAAATGACATTGTTTATTTTACTGGAAACATTCAAGGAAATTGTTCCAAGTGTTAAATCATCATACTAATAAGCAGTGACTTATTGCTAATGTAGGAGAATGGGAATTCTTCACCTTTTAAGATTAAAGATACAGTAGATGGTAATAGAAATAAATTGTGATAAGTTATTTTTGCAAATTAGGAAGGCATGTTATCCCTCATGTCTCTTGATTGTGTCATTGCAAAGACAGAATGCCTTCTCTTTAAATCCACCTTGAAGTGTGTGTGTGTGTGTGTGTGTGTGTGTGTGTGTGTGTGTGTGTGTGTGTGTGTGTGTGTGTGTGTGTGTGTGTGTGTGTGTGTGTGTGTGTGTGTGTGTGTGTGTGTGTGTGTGACGGCTTTGCGTTTGTTATATATTTATATACATGTGTAAATGTGACTCCTCTCCCTACACCAGCCGTGGTTTTCTGCTGTCCCTGAACGCACCGTGCCTCTCCTCTTCCTCTCATCATCAGCGTCAATCTGTGGCTGTCACTCGGAGCCGGACAGTGACTAACGACACTCCCAGTCAGTCAAACACTTATCACCACACAGGTAACACACAGGCCTGGAAATGACTGACATGAAATGGAAACGTCTCTCATTCTGTGGGCCCGGGAGCTGAAGTGAAATATTAGCTGTGGGAGAGATGGCGGCTGATAAGGGGCTCCCTGTTTGGGCTGGAATTGTGGAGGTCCAAGTTCTATTACATTTTTTACACCGAGCAGTGGTATGAAGATGCTGTGTGCTGGGATAAAGGAAAGCGTTCCTTATCCGTTTCCTTTCATGCATCATTGTTTTCTCCGCAAAAACGCTTCACAATTGCTAATGAGCCACACTCCTAACTTTCCTGATGAGCCTATTTGTGACTTGCTATTGTCGTAAATCGCGCGTGTTTTTCATACATAAGCCATCATCCCCGAGACCTTCTGTGGTCCACAGGATCAGACCATTGGCCAGTTGAAACCGGCCCTGCTCAATGTCAATGGGTCACATATGCTTACTTTGTCTCTCCTATTACTCACAGACTCCACCACGTCCTCCCTCTTTTTCCTCCCCTCACACTCACACTCACAATTCCCCCCTGTGCAGAAAAGATGGATGGGATGCTCCCAAACCACAGGTGCTGCTCTACTTGTGAGTCTTTCGTATTCTTCACAACGAAGTCCAGACCTGCTGGGTTTTGACTTTTTACTGTTTTCCCCAGTGGTGATTACTATGGTGCTTCAGTTGTGGGATAATGAGGAACATGGAATATTAGTAATACAGTATACGATCAATCTGCTTGTCTCGCTCTTCGGGAAGGAGATTGTGTTGCGAGAACAAGACGAAACTTCTTGAACTTGAAGCTTTGATGTCCAACGCTTCCCCCCCCCACCCCCCACCCAGACTTGGCCTCCCATCAAGACCGCCACTAGATGGGGTTAGTTTCATTTCCATGGCGTGTGTGTTTTGCTGGTGGCTCACTGAATCCTAAACCACACCAGGCTCGCTATGCTGTGCAAGCGCCGCCACCGTGTGGTGGATTTAATGAAAGGAAAGCTCACGCTGTGTGTTCTAACGCAGTCTGTTTGATGCTTTTTATACAGACGGTGATGCAGGAGGTGCATACGCAAAAGTCACCAGAAACCTAAAAAGTGATTGATTAATCGTTGAGTCGTTCTGTTTCTCTAAGTCCATATTGTGGTAAATACAAACTAGACTGAATACTGAGGAAAAGGAAAAAAAGACATCAAGCCTAAACAACAATTTCACAAATCACTATTTCCTGATAAATGAACATTAAGGATTCAATACATCTTTTCTCTGCAGTAATAGACAGTGACATGCCTCGTTTTAAACAGGCCACATCTCATCTGATTACTGGCAACATTCGTTTTGAAACAAGAAGGTGAATTGCATTTTGCAACAGGGTATGACGCACAACACTGCAGTTTCTCCTTTTTAAAAAGTCATGAGACACACTTCTCCTGGTTGGACTCGAGATGAACTGAGGGATGTGAACCACATTCAATATATTTCATATTAAGTTTACACACAAGAATCAAAGTCAGCTTTGTAGATTAAACTGGAAGACACAGATGCATTCAGAATATGCTGAAGGTGTGCTGGACGGTAACGTGGCCATCAGCATTGAAACAACTGAGACGCATTCAAGACGTGTGCCAGGTTCCCCACGGACACTCTGCCAGGCCTCAGCACTGCAGCAGCACGTTGTTATTGACTTGACTGAGGGTTTCCTGTCGTGAGAGGATGAAGCAGCAGTACAAGGCAGGCAAATGAAAGAACGTGCGTCTGTGGTCTCACCTGAATTCAGCAGGTAGGCTGCAGTAGTCTGGTGCTAACCTCAGTGACCACAATAACACCGGGTTTTGTTTTTTCTACAGTCAATGTGTGAGACTGTAGCTGTCATGTACTTTATGATGTTCCTCTCTTCCTCTTTTGTCTTCCTCCATCTGTCTTTTGCCCTCATCTTTATATGCGTCCATACACATTAGGCAGTATCGTTTGATACTCACTATTGCCTCTCGAGGTCCGTGGGGGCTGCATAGCATAATGCTTTGGGTGGGTTAAATGCTTAAAGGTTTTGTTGTGGTATAACAAGACAGGACAGGTTTTTTATTTGTTTTTTATGTCATGGAGATAACACAACCAGCCATAATCCCAGCCTCAAATCTCAGCGTTGAAGCTTTGTGTTGCCTAATGTCAGATTGTCATCAGATTGACGCCAGCCGCTTCTGTTTGTGGGTGTCATGAAACTGTGATTATATGACACGGCTCATCGCCCACAGCTCACCCGTCAGAGAGACATGGAACGCTGGACACAAATGAAAGTTTGAAAGTTTCAAGAACAGTGTTGCCCAAGCATCAACTGTGTGATCTGTTTCTGACGGTACAGAGATATTCTGCCAATGCTTAATCTCTTTTGGGTTTTAGTTTCTTCTTTCCAATGGTACAAATGGGTTTATCTATACTGCGTTATAATTTGGTTTACTTTGACTGGTGTTTGGAGAGCAGAGTTGTTGTGAGACTGTTCAGTGTCCCCAGAGAGGGCAGATAACCTCAGTACCAACTGCCATGGGACTCTCTCTCTCTCTCTCTCTCTCTCTCTCTCTCGCTCTCTCTCGCTCTCTCTCGCTCTCTCTCTCTCTCTCTCTCTCTCTCTCTCTCTCCAACAGAGCCATAGGCTGGGTGACGCTGTCAAAAGGTTTATGCCAAATTTTAATTGGAATTTAGAAACTTAAACATTTTCTCTTAAAGGGCCAGTGTGTAGGATTTGGCGGCATCTAGAGGTGAGGTTGCAGATTGCACTCAACAAACACTGGCTCGAGAGCCAGTGTTTGGTTTGTGCAACATAGCAGACTCTGTTAAGAGGACCAGCTCCATCCCTAGACATAAACGGCTCATTTTAAGGTAATATTATATTCAATTTCTGCAAATAGATGCTAAAAAGCTGCAAAAATATCCAATAAATGCTACTCACTAGCCCTGCAATTGAATTATGAGCTTTTCCTTTATTCTTTTTCTTTTAGCGGATTGCCTTGTTGAAACTCCCTGATGCTGTTCTGGTTATACCAAGGCAGGTTTAACTGGTCCTATGTAATGGTATGATTGTTTATTCTCCTGATATCTTGGGTCCTTGCATTAGGCTTTGATGTTCGCCGGCATATGTCAGACAAGTAATAACTTCTGCTAACTTGTGCGTTAAATTTCGTGTAGATTGTGTGCCTTTTGCTAAAAGAAATCAATGCCTCCAAGGATTCAGTTTGCCTCTTTTTGATTGTTGGTGAAACTGAAATCCGTCACTTGGAAAGTTGTGGCTGAACAGGGAAAGTTTTTTTTTCAGGCAGTGACACATGTCTGTCTCTGTGCTACAACCGTTGTGAGGAGATTGTGGGAAACCTCTTTCATGCCAGTTTGACTGGGCATCCGTTGGCATCCACTGTGAAACCGCCAAGTCATAGCCAGACAAGGTTCAACAGTTAACAGTGTCTGCACAGTCTGTCGACAGCAGGACGTCTCGTCAGATCGAAAGCATTGTGGATTGAACAGGCCATATTCACCGAAAGTACTCAAATATTTTCCCACGTATAAGAGATGAACTGTCTATGTCATCACTTACCACCGCTTTCGTTTTGTAGTATCTGCTTGTAACGACTGTTAAAAGTTCCCTTTTCTTTGTGCAAGAAAAGCAATCAAGAAATCTGCAGCCTGCTTTTGTCATTTTTTAATTGATGTTTTTTATGTGAAAATCTAAATTACAATACTTGTTTTTGATTCAGTTACAGCAGCACACGACAAATACATGATGAAAAGAATGCAAGAATACAAACACTTAAAAAAAACGTATTTACACGAATATACAGTTTATACAGTGATTCCAGATCAATTGTGATTGTGACCGTCAGAATATGAATGTAAACTCCAAACAGCATTTTTCTTTCAAAGTTGTACATTTTATCGTTGCTCTGTTAGTGGCAACTAATGCTCATGAAGAAAAGTAGATATGATCATGTTGAACTAGGCTCAGGTTTAGGATTTTAGGAAAATCTGCCTTTTTATATGGAAAGGGCAGGGGTCGTATCAGTGTCTGACATGACGGAGGGACGTTTGGGAACTGCATGTAATTTACTGAGCTCTCCTTTGCCCAGGCAGCCAGCACACATCTTCACAATCCTCAGGAGGTCTTGTCGGAACCGCACTCCTATGAAGACGTACAGGAATGGGTTCAGGCAGGCGTGAGTGTACGCCAGGCTCTTGGCGATCTGTCCAGCGACATCGGACCGAGTTATAATGTCACAATTGGTGATGGTAGTATTAGCTGCCTGCATGGCCTCCATTATCAGCAGACTATTGTGAGGCAGCTGAGAGAGAACGAACACAAACACCACAGCAAAGATGACGCGTAGGGCCTTGTGCTTTTCAAAGCTCTTGGCCTGCAGAAGTGTGCGAATGATGACTGAGTAACAAAACAACATGACTAGTAGAGGAAGGAAGAAGCCCACGCAGATCTGCAGGGACAGAACCAGGATCTTCGTGCGGTTGTACGCGTTGTTCCAGTAAACCAGAGTACAGATGGATTGCCCGTTTCGGTCCGTCTTCACCTGGGCGAAGATGAACTCAGGGAGGGCCAGGAGAGTGGAGACAAGCCAGACACCCAGGCAGGCAAGTTTGCTGTAGAACAGCCTCTTTTTCTTCAGGTTCTGGGCCTTGATGACTTGTACAATAGCAATGTAGCGGTCCACGCTGATGCAGGTGAGCAGGAGCATGCTGCTGAAGAAGTTGATTTTATAGACCGCTGACATCACTTTGCAGAGGCCGATGCCAAAGTCCCAGCCCTTGGTGGCATCGACAGCCCAGAAGGGCAGCATGCACAGGAAGAGGAGGTCAGCCACGGCCAGGTTCAGCAGGTACACGTCGGTCATGGTTTTCAGACGGTTGCGCACAGTGGTGTAGATCCAAACCACCATCAGGTTACCCACGGCGCCAAGGAGGAAGATGATCCAGAAGAGAGGTGGTTCGTACTGCCCACGGAAATCCCTGACCCAGCTTCTGTCACACAAGCCTGAGTTCTCTGAATAGTCCTCTGAGTAGTCAGACGTCTCCTCCTATCGAAAACAAAAACTTATCAGCTGATTCCATATTAAAGAGTTTTTTTTAACTAATTACATTTACTCAAGTACTGTACTTTGCACTTTAAATTAGTGTTTCCACTTTCTGCTACTTTATACTTCTACTCCACTACATCTCAGAGGCAAATATTGTACTTTGTACTCCAGTAAATGTATTTGATACCTTTGGTTGCTAGTTACTTTGCAGATTTTGAGTAATAATACAAAATACAAGTGCAATGTATGATTAAGGATAAAGATAACTATTGCTGAAATCCACAAGCATGGCAGTATATATTTAAAATAAATAGAAATGTAAATATTTCTCCTACTTTTACTTCAGTAAAAGATCAGAGTACTGTCTTTTTTTTCTCCCTTTTCATTTCCTGTCCTTGTTACCCAACTCACAAACTGTTGTCAGGGTTTCTCAACATAACATGCTTCTAGTGAGGACACAGTGATATGACATCAAAAGCGCTCGGTGACGTACATGCTAACCAGAGCGTGCAAAAAAAAATAAAATTACTCTTAGGTGCAGGTGTTGTGTCTGTGCAGGAGAAACCACATCACCACTGCACAACTTCCTGCTGCTATCCAAGCCTGGGGGGGGGGGGGTGAGGGGGATGAGGGTAACCGATCTCGAGGGGCTCCAGAAAGGGGCGCGCAGCAGAACCCAGTACCCCCAAAAGCATCAAGTTTAGATTTAGGGCAAAGATAAGCAGCGAGTGAAGCGGAATGTTTTCTCAAACGATGGAACATTTGACGCTGATGCGGCTGTGAATGTGGGATTTGAGTATCACACAGATGTGTGCTGTAGATACTGTACATCTACTGCACTGCAAAAACGCAATCTTACCGAGTGTTTTTGCCTAATTACTAGTCAGAATATCTCAAAACACTTAATATGAGACACAATCACCGAACGAGTAGCATTGCAGTGAGACAATACTTGTTTTTAGACGGTGCGTCTTGAAAAAACACTCAACACTTTTTGGTATTACAGGATTATTATATGGCTCTTCCTAATACTAGTGAAATATAGCAAGCTAATTTCAAGATCTGTTTTTAATTTGAAATGCCTAAATATTCCATCTTATTTCATGAAATCTCACCAAGACTTTGCACTTTCTTTTTTTCTTTTTTTTTATGCTTACTCGTTATTTTATTATAGTTAGTTTTAACTATGTTTTAACTATGTTTTTTACTATGTTTTTACTATGTACTGGCTCTGTGGCACTCCGAGATGTCTTTTAAATGAAAAGTGCATTACAAATAAAATGCATTATTATTATTATTATTAGATACTTCTAAATTATTACAATCAATCATAACACCTTGTATTATTTTTTCCCCCTGTGTGATTTATCGATAATAAAAAGTATCTAATACATCATATTTAATAACCAGCACTGACATGGCTTTGTTCACACGGCAACCTGAAGATTAGCCTTTACCATATGGTGTTCTTTAAAAGCACACTGTAAATACTACAGCACAAACAAACACACATGCAAGTTTGTTTCTCTATTTGTGAGCAGTCAAAACTAATCAGACACCAAAATCTACGATACCACTGTTTCATTGTTGTGATGATCAATGATCTCAAATTAATACTTACAGTTCCATAATCAGTTCCAGCAGAAACAGTTCCTGTGGTCATATAAGCTGTAAATGTCTCTTCCATGTTATCTACAAAGAACAGCAGGATATTAGTACAACACGCTTGTAAAAAAAAGAAATATAATATTAACCGTTAAATGGAAAATGCTCCCCTCATCCTCTACAGTGGTGTAGCAGTGCAACAAATAACTTACCCATTGAGCGATGAGACGAAGGGAGCAGCCTCTCAGTCGCAGTTCTGTTTTTTTTCGTCTGGGTAGTAACTGGTAACTGGTAACTCTGACATACAGACACAGCTTCACTTGCTTATATGGTTTCCCTTTAACCACATGGATCACGTGCTTATCATCCATCTCCTCCGTCTGCAGACAACAAACCACACATGACCCTTTCTGCTCTAGATGTCTTACCCTAAACACAGCTATATATATATATATACAATATGCATTGAATTAAAAGGCAACTTCTTTCCAAATATGATCTTTGAACATTGTGCCAGATTTTCATGGGGAAGCTGTGACTTTTAGACTCAACCCAGTGAGCCATGTCCATCAAACTAGAACCAAAACAACACACCCACATTCCTTCCACAGCCGATTTTAAGTTTTATCAAGTCAAAGCCTGTTTTTGACACACTGTGTGTACACAGGTGGAGCACTTAACACCACAGATGAGTGATGCATGAAACTGAAAACCATGAGGTGTGATTACAGATCACATCTGGAGGAGGTAGTCAATGTTGAGATGTTGTCAGCGCCATAGTTACACTTCCAGCTCAGACAGTGTGGCCTAAGATGACTGTCCAAGCAACAGTTATCTTTCCTTTGAAATGTCTTACTGGACAGACGTGTCAACGGTGTGAGGGAAGTCTTTGTGAGACGTTTCAATTTTCTATTTCAAGTCAGCGGTGATGAAACAACATCCCCTTTTATCATGAGATCAAGTGCCCAACGTGTTAAAGTTCATTTAAAGGAACAAATCAACCTTTTGGTGAATTATTTTCTGTCTTGCTGAGAGTTGGATGAAAAGGTCGATCCTCTGTCTGCACAGTAAATATGAATCTGGAACCATTTCCCAAAATGTCAAACTATGCCTTTAACCTGGATTTGAGTTTGTTCCATCCAAGTTAAATTAAACTATAAGGCCGGTTCATACAGTAGCATATAGGCACTGCAAAACCAACACATGCAATAGCCTCATATCACATGTCTATTGCTGCCGAGTTAAAATTGCATTCATGTGACATGTTTTTTTAAAAAAAGAAGAACTTTGTGTGAAGATAGGGAAATGCAAAGTTCATTGGTGTTGACAAGAGTAAAGGGAAATGAATATCATGACTAGTAGTCACATCGCTGACCACACTTCAAAACACGGCAAGGTAGAAAGTCCCCGTCATACCAACTGCATAACCTGAAGCCCGAACAAAGCTGAGTTTACAAAGTGATGACGTGGGTTTAAAGTCTTTATTAGTCAAGAGAAGAGCTTAAATCACTTGTTGGTTCCTGTGTCTGGTTCTCTTGGGGGGCTGTTTTGGCCTTTGTGAAGGACTGGAGTGTGGCGCTGTCGTCTCTGTTTCACTTCCTGGCCTGATATAACTTTTTAGCATATTGTGAAGATGGAGATGCGGAGCGTGTGGGCCACCAGCTCTTCAGATTTCGACCAAACGCCGGTTGCGTTTCTCGGTCTTGCTCACAGTGAGGCAGAGGGAAACGGCTGTGTCATGATCAGATGAGCGTTTTCCTTCTGGGAACAAGCTGTTTGAAGAAAGTGGTAGACTGAGAGGTTTCACTCACACAGCATCGCTAACTGCAGAAGTGCAGCTAATTGACCTCATTGTTCTGATCTGTGGGCACACAAAACACAGCGTGGGGCAACACAGTACAGTCGCAACTTCGCTCCCTTGCAGAAACAAATGACGATGAAGCTTCAGGTCCCAAGCTGAAGATTATAGAAACACAATGAGGCATTTTAATCTTTGTTGTTGTTGGAGACTGATTTTAACTGCTTATTCTGACTGAGATATTTCATGGTCTGTCTTTGGTATAACGTTTTATATATGGAGAGAAAAATTGTGTCAACAATTGGATTTGACGAAGCACTTCTCACGGTCATGTGTGAATAATACAAGCCTTTAGTACCTCTGTTACAGAGTCACAATGACAGAAAAAGGGGCAATTCTTCATCAGATCAACCTCTACTGTCGTCATCTTCCACATAATATAAGTTTAATTTTGACATGCCTCCTGATATACATGTTTTCAGTCAATTCGTATGACCTGACAGGCCGAAAATAGTTTCACAGGTGAGGAAAAGTTGCGAAGCCATGAATTGGTCACCAGTGTGGGACGATGCAAGCAGTATGGTTTTAGCTACTTGACAGGTTGCAGTGCAGGATGACAAAAGGCAAAAGGGGAAAACCTTCCATCTAATTAGTACAGCAGTCTGTATGTTGCATTTTCAGCTATAGCGTCATCGCTTTTAAAAAGGCACGTCAATAAGTTTCGCAAATAATAATAAGTTCCCTGTTTTAGGTTTCATAGGAAGTGGGAGGTTTTCTTGACATGCTATGCATGAACTGATGTCTCTGAGGTGAGTGACTCAAACCTGGAATCGGTACGACCGACACTCACAAACTGATCACATAGTACAGTCCTTATTTGAGATACTGGGCCACGAATGATGTTGAAAATTATGACACCTCTCCAGACAACTCATTCAGCAGTTTTTCATCGGGTATCACATGCTCATCACACGTAGTTCTGCATCATAGCATCATAGAAATAAAATGATACAGAAGCCAGCTTCAGGGTGTTGAGTCATTTGCTGAACTCAATGTATACGGTATGTTGTAGATATGCGATTTCATGAGTATCAACAATTCTCAGAGGTGACTGAAATAGCTGATATCTGTTAATCTGTTCTGTGCCACATTTTTTGCAAGTTGCACACTTAGATTAAAGATATTGAGCTCCTGGTAGCTGAGAACTCGCATAACCTTTTATAGCCTAAATAACATGCCTCCTGGCGGGCACGGGCCTCTGTCACAACACACGTGGATGTAGCCAAGGCCTTGTGGTCAGGAGGTACAGCTGAGGAGCCAGTGGGCGAGTCACAGAGATGGAGGCAATCGCAGAATATCTGTGGGGGAAAATAAACCACAAATATTATATCTACGTGTTTATCCTCGACCTTGGAATACTTGTCGCAGAACTTCTCCTGAAGATATCGAAGTATAAATGGTATAATACTGGTGCTGGGGTCACTGGAGACTCCAATTTACAATTACACAACAGTGATAAATAGACATAGTGTAACAACTGCACACGTAGAGAAGAGGCATCAAGTATGTTGTGTAGCTAAATGTATTTTAAGTTTGCAAACTTTAGACACCATGAGGGTACGTTTTATTATCTCCAGCAGGCGTAAACCATGAGGGGGTCATGCCTTAGGTCGTGTGTCTGTCAACAGCTAATCTTACCGCTGGATCCATCAGCTTGATATTTTGTCTGCACATATATGACTGTATGCTCCAGGACCTCTTGTTGTGTTATTGGGATTCACAATTTTTGAAAAACATATTTTATTGATTGTTTTATACCGACTGCTGTCTCCTCACTCCTCGCTTCAGTTTGGAATCCTGTTTCTGCGCGTGATCCTCTCTAGATTTGGCAAAACAATTATGGTTTGTATTTATTCAATGAAACATTAAAGAGGTGGTCGGGAATCTGTACTTTACTGAGTGCGCTTTTCTAGTATTACCTATGAATTCAACGTAACATTTGTAAGGGGAAGAAAGCGATATTTTTTTAAAACGTACATGGTCTCACTTTAAGGAAGTGAACACACAATGTACTGTACAGTGAAGTCTGTCTCTGCTTCCTTTGTGCTACTGAAATATTGAAACCCAAGAAGACAGCAGCTTTTTGGCCACACGACATGGATTTCTAACGAAGGACCGAAAGATTAACGCGACCACACCACCATTGTTCTTTAACACCACACATCACTCTGGACATCACCTTGAATTCAGAAACTATTTCTCCTCAAGCAGAAAATTTACTCGGTGATTCTGGAGAAAAACTAAACAGAAGCTTTTGTCTTAGCGAAACTGAGAAAACCCCTTTGATGCCTCGTCGTTGGGCAGGAAGCTGCAGTGAATGGGTACACCACTGTGTATTAACAGTTGGCCCATATTGTGGGAAAGTACTGTCACCGACACAGCTGTCAGCAGCGCGACAGATTGAGTTCGGTACCGAGAGACACAAGTCACCGCTTCCTGTGTACCTGCTCGCTGTGATTTATTTCATGTACTGATAGACAACTGTTCAGCATTTGCATCCGTATCTGAAATTATGAGCAGCTTTCCCATGACCTTCTCCTTTTGATGCTAATAGAAAACAGACGCACGCACGCAAATGTAAATTCACACGCACAAAGCACACAAATGCAATAAACAGGTTGATAAGAAATTCTCCATCTTTTCATGCATTCATCTTTTATCTTTTGACAGCAGAGCAAACAGGTTTTTTCAAGAATATTGTATGTGTTTTCTTTCACCTCCTCCCCTTTTTACACCTTGCATACAACTCCTGCACATGATGCAAAACAACACAAGTTTAACTCAGGACAGACTGTGGCTTCAAGAGTTTCACTGAAAACAACAGGGGGGGGGGGGGCTGGTGACCACTAACTCTATCCACGCTGGTTAACACAACCAATGCACAAACAACGCGTTCTTTCTCTTGGCACTTCAAACAGCTAAGGAAGCAGATGAAGTAACGAAAGTGTAGAATTAAAAACAAGTGCAGTTGATAAACGGTAGGCTGATTCAGAGTTTTGGTTTCTTGATGTTGAATCGGTTCAAGAGGGGGAGGGTTTTTTGTCTTATTTTATTTTCTCTCTCCTAATATAATCCAATAAAAAGGAGAAAAAAATCCATTAAAGATATCTCCCGTCTTTCTCTTTGTTGCTGAAGTCACCGTTCATACTGCACTCCCCACTGTCTGCATCCTGTAGGAAATTTGAGCGTAGAACTGTCTGTTATTTAGATATAATAAAAGTGTTTCATAATTCATAATTAATATTTAGGCATAATCATAAGTGTTTTGGAAATGCATAATTAAAATAAGCATAAAGTGTTGTAAGATTAGTAGCTAAAAGTAAAATTAAAGACATGAAGCTTGTGCCTAAGTTGCAGAAGCTTAGCTTTTATACTGGAAGATTATCATAGAGGGTTTAAGCAATAACTGACAGACATTGAATGTGTTAAGACAGTAGGGAAAGAGAGACATGGAGGCAGGCGTTTACAGGAGTGTTGGTCAAGAGGAATTGAGATGGACAGAAGAGGAGGTGTTTCAAACCGGATGTGGGTGGTTTATTTTAAGTCTTTTTCTCACGTGGGAGGGGCCAGCTCGTTGTGGCCCTTCCTCTTTGTTCTGGCTCTCAGCCAAACGGCTGTGTTTTTTTACCTGAGGGCCTGAGTGAGTTTTTTGCAATGGGGTTTTATTGTTTTGATATTTCATGGAAATAGTGTACTTCAGTGTATAATCGTATGTTTACTGTTGGGATTAAATTCCTTATAATTGTAAATCAGGCTTGGTAGAGTTATTATTGGAGAGTGTCTACTGTAAACACAGCAGCTGGACATGTGCTCAGGCCTCCTCTCGGTGGGTTGAGATTCAGCCCCCACAATCCACCTTTATCATGCTGATCGAGGTATCGGGGGCATCCATCGTAATCTTCTTCTGAATTCAGGCCACATTTAGCCACTAAGATCACACATCCCCATGTACACAGCTTGTCATGCTTTATTCAGAGAGGCTTTTAAGATTATGTGCATCTTTGCAGTCTGGCGCCCCCTTGTTGTCAGTCTCTAGACAATCAATCCATTATGTCCTATTTATTCTTCAAACTTTTTGTCGTTTGTTTATTGTTTATTGCCAGTGTCCCAGCATGCAGTGGGTCAGAGAAGAGACAACCTGGGCATGTTTTTCACAGGGCATATTTATGATCTGATATTTTCACAGCCAGAACATATTAGAATAACATCCTAGGTCTGAAAGCTTCAGTCTTCAGTGAATGTACTTGGTGTTTATATGATTAAATACACCTTAAAGTGGAAAAACAATGACTAAGAATGACCACACGTTTAATTGTCAACAGCTTTTATTACCCCATACTTTGCACGATACAAACATCTAGTGTAATATAATGTAGATGTATCATACTCTACAAGAGCATTACTTCATGAACATCATGTATATGTTCATTTTCTTTTTCTCTGACACTCCATCACCCACAGCAATACGAAAAGTACACAGTTAAAGATTCCAGACAAAAATATTCTATGCCCTTTGTGTAGGGAAGTCATTCCAGATCACCATCAACGTCATTCAATGACGCAAGAGCAGAAACAACTAAATGCGAGAACTTTTGGTATATTTTCGATGATCAGACTTTCACAGAATGTCACATCATTGGAAATATTCTTTGTGTGAAATGCAATACAATTTTTCGGGAACGCGGGGTTGACCTCAGAAGGTTGGTAAACATTACTTAATAAACACACCGGCTTGGGTCTAACTCACCTGCTAAAATTAAGACCGATCAGCAAAATATCAACGATCAACTACCCGGCGCTAGAAAGCTAAATATCACCGAGAACCATCTGATAGATACGACTGCAATGCTTCAGGCAGACAGTGCGTATCCGTCCAGTTCAGCAAATGCACAAGGCCTCTTTAAACGGGGACGTGGTAGTAATTGCATAGAGCACTGAGGGAAGTCTGCTCGCTACAGTAGGTCAGCTCCACAACTGGGACGTAGAAAAAAAAAGCACAGCGGGAGAAGGCTGTCGTTTGTCACTACTTCATCAGTGCGACCCCCCCCCCGCTCTGCTCGCACTCTTTACTAAAGCCGATAATTACTGAAGATGCCAGATAAAGCATGAATAAACAATTCCTCGGAGAAGTGCTTTTTTCCTGTCTCTCTTGTCTTGCAGCAGTGGAACCGGTGGTTTCTCGTTGCTGTCTAACCCTCTGGACACCTGTTGTCTTGGGTAGAACTCATTCATTGGGCTCGTATCTGAAACGGACGAGCAATAACAGCGTCAACAACCTGAAATTAGACAAATATCTCTGTATGAAAGCCAATTTTTCAAGCACAAAAGTGGCTGAACTTGAAGGGCCACACCGGTGTGTCTGCTAGTTTTACAAAACATTCCTCTTCTGGAGAGACCAGCGATGTTTTACACTTAAAGCTCACCTCTGCAATCGTTTTCTAATGTCTTTGATCTGCTCATTTTTCTTGGTCAGGATCTCCTTCATGTTGCGGTAGGCCGCAGTTTGCTGGAACTTCTTGTCCAACTCCTGCACACCACACACGTACATAAAACACATGAAAGTACCTGCAACCGAAGCTGAACGCACCAATACCAGCTGTTTCTATAAACATGAAGTTAAACATGTAACTTCAGATGCTGGTTACTCTCCGTTGCAGGTAAAAACCACAGTGACGCACCTTCTCTGCCAAGGACAGCTGCTCCTGCACTCGCAGAAGATCGTGTTTGGCAGAGATCAGGTTCTCCTGCAGACCCTTCTGGGAGGCCGAGTTGGCGCTAAGAGACCTTTCATAGTCACCCCTCAGAGCCGCCACCGTGCCCTCGAGACTGCTGATCTCCTGGGATTGAGCAGCCAGCTTGAAGCGGAAAAGAAACAGCGTAGAAGTTCAGAAGGAATGAACGGCAGTCATTGCTGTTACTACAGAATCTACACCCTATTCCTATTCACAGGGAGAGACCAAAGCAAGACTTTGGTCGGCTGGGTACGTACCATTCGAGGTCCAAGTTAGCAGATGAAACCAAATGACAGCAAATGTTCAGATGCAACAAAATGAAGAGTTAAAAAATAAATGTAAAAGTAGTAGAATGGAGAGCAGACTTAAAAAGTCAAAATGAAGATGACGCTACTTTGCCACGCCAAACTCCAAACAGTACCTGCTGGTCACCTTGCACCGTCTGAACGTCTTTCAGGGCTCTCTCTGCTTTGGTTCTCTCATCCAGAGCACTCATTGCCTCAGGAAATGAATCAGAGCAGAGAGTTTGCAACGTAAACTGGTGCACGAATCAGAAGAAAAGTGTCTGTGTTTGGAAACGCACGGCTGATTGTTATACCTGTGACTCTAAAGTCCGCATCCTGGCTTTCAGTTTGTCATTTTCCTCCTGTAGTCTCACTATCTCCTGGAAAAGAATATTTAAGATTGGTGTTGAAGGAGTATATAAATATAACTTTTACAACAATTACTCAATATGTAATTCATGCAATGTATTTCTTTACCTTGTTCAGAAGTTCAGACACCCCGCCTTCATTCAGCGGCGCTAGCTTGACTTTGCTTGTTTCCTGGTTTATCTGGGAATAAAGGAAACACTTTACAACTGAAACAGTCTTAAAACACGTTGTTTATACCGTCATATTACTGTATGTAAGATGTAATGGTAAAAATAAAGCTTTGATATCCTTGTAAATGTGAAGATGACTAGTGTGTACCTTTTGAGAAGGTGTGAATAGTCAAACCCATGAAAGAGCAGCATATCGTATTACAACGTTGATTTGTTTTCCTTTAACAGTGCATCACAAAACCACACGCCAACCTCAGTGATGTGTGACTTCTTAACCGCACGGCTACTCGTGAACGGGCACGGGCCCGACATGTAAGACAACTTCAATTGCACTCTAGCTACTGAATTCCATGTGGGTGTAAATATCCTTTGAACACATGATTAATGACTATTGACTGTGCTGTGTAAAGCGCTACAGTACACTCACCTTATTAGTGGTTTTAAAGTCAGTCTTCTCAAATTCAGCCACTTGTTCCAACAGCTCCCTATATGGGTAAGAAAGCAGAGAATTGGACAGCAGAATAATTAATCAAATTGCAGGCAAGGAGATACGAAAAGCTTGAAATCGATCTATAAAATACAAAGTATGTAAAGGTAATATTGTCAATATTTGTATGAGCCACAGATTGGAACTGATCTGATAATATGAACGATGTGATTATCTCCTCACACAACTGTCAGCTTGCCACCACAATGTTTTTCTACGTTACAAAAATAAAAAACGCTATTTGGCAGTTACGTATCTTTGGCAAGGAGTAAACAGCCCTTTTTTCTAGATGGCAGTTTAGCACTGAAGATATCAGCGCTATGCTTGTGGTGAACAGAAGTGCTCTCTGGAAAGCTTATATGTGGTTTTTAAAAAGCAGCCGAACACACGTAGACTGTGACATGGGGCGTATTCCTTGCTTTGTACGCCGTGTCAGTCACGTAGGGCTGAGCCCTGTGAGTGGAAAAAAACACACTTTAGGGCTTCTTTATCCACCCACTACGTGCATATTACAAACAAAAGAACGTTTCCAAAACAAGTTGAGTGTTTTAACAAGGTGAAAGGTTACGGAGGTCACAAGTTGCGTGAAGCTCACCTGAATATCATAGAAGTACATTCAAACAAAGAGCTTTACATATGCTCATATCATATTAGTTCATATCATGTTAAGGACATTTAGCTGCAAAGTGCACATTTTATGACCTTTTGCTCCGATACTGACGATACTGAGGCCTTGCTTCCTCAATCTCACTCGCAAAAAGAAGAGGATGACGTGTGCTTCAGTTTGACGTTCGAATTTGTAAGTCAAAGCCACTGAGATTATTTCACCTAAACGTTTACACTGTGTTGTATTTTTCATCTACATCACAACCTCTATGCTCTTAAACACTGACTGTGTGCCAAAAAAAGCCTGAATACATGCTTTACCAAAATGTCAAGAGTGCAATGTAACCTCTGACAACAGTTCAAATGTGATTTATCTTTATTACTGGTTTCACACGTGCATGTGGTGGCTTGTAATATGAAGAGGCACTCTTGACCCCCTTGCTTGGTAACAACAGCAAGAAACTCCTTTTAGGTAATTCTGTTTCATCACATGTGGCCCCAAAACTTTGTACGACTTCAGCATTTCACCAGCTAATAGTCATTGATAGTAAAAAAAAAAAAATTAACTTTATTAAAATTTTATTTTTTAAATGATTGTAAATCTATAAAAATATGTAATGGTAAAGTTGCAAATTAAATTGTGTTTGAGGATTAAAGAGTTATGTCACCCAAACTATAAAAGACATTTTTTTGTGAGGCTAAAACAAATATTTCATTTGAAAAATACAAAGCCTAATTCCACAAACAATGTCCTTGTTTCTCAAGATGATACATTGTGGGGTGTTACATCGCTATTCGGTTCTTTAAATTCAGTTTTTTGGTTTCATCAACATTCTCGCCAACATTCTTCATACCGCTCTATTGTATTGGTAGAAGTCTCAAAGTATGATATTTTTGTAATTTGGGTGAACTGACATTCAAATGTAAACAACGATGTGGCAGTTGTGGTTTTCCAGCTAAATGAACATCACTGCAAATAGGAAACCATTGTAATGGAGAAAAGGGTTAGATTGTCATTGCCCATGTGGCTTGGCAATGACCTTGTTGCCTTGCATACATACTGTGACATCCACGAGATCTAAAGCTAAACAGCCCTGAGGAGGAAGTGGCACAAAGTGGAGGAGTTATTCTCATGAACATGAAGGGGTGTCGTGTGTTTCGAGGCCTGGCGCACTTCTTACTTTGGTGTGGCACTCTGTTTGACCTTAAAACTCACAAAACCTTTCAGGCTGCAAGAGGTGCTGTATAATATCTGAATTAGAACGTGATGTACTCATTTGGCAGTAAACCTGACCAGGTCACCTTTTCGTCAAAAGTTAACAACTAACAGGAACGCCTGATTCTGCTTCCTTCCTCGCTGCTCACCTGTTCTCCAGCTCGGAGATATCGCTCTGCAGACGAAGGTAAAACTTCTCAGCCTGTGAGAAGAGCTGCCTGAGCAGCAGCACGTTGGTGTGAGCTGTGTTGATGAGCTCCATCTCCACCTCCCCACGCACCACCGCCTGCAGCCCGTCCAGCATCTCCTTCACCTCGTCCACTGTGAAGGTTTCCTCCACCAGCCTTCAGAGAGAAACATACATGAACATTACAGCTCCACCTCAACTTAAAAGCCCTTCATCGTTGTATGATAACTTCCCCCTCTATTGAATATGAGTCAGTGAGTACAATATGAATTTACATACAAAAACGTCAGTATGACCAGTCACCTGCTATCTTTGAGTTCTTCAAAGCATGAGTCAATGGTCTTAAGTCTCAGGACCATCTTTGAACGTGCAAATCGCATGTAATTGATGACTTCATTCTGATGGTGTTCATTAAACCCAAATTCAGCCTACATGGAGACAAGAAGAGAGAAAAGAGTAACGTTAAGGATGGACAGAGAGAGAGAGGCTGTAATGGAAACCACGACTAGCTTATGAGCTAACTTGAAGAGGATTTCCCCCTGCTAATGTGTGACGGCCTATTCACATGAGCCTGCACATACAAGGTGTTATATTTGGGGATGACTGCTATCTGCCTTCTTGTCTTTATATGAAACTGAGTGAGATGATGAGCATGCGAACCTCTAAAAGCAAACAGGTGGCTTGGCTACCAAAAGAAAAAATAGTAGATGATCGCAGCTACTTACCATGGTGGCTGTGCAGCTAACGTCAACGTTACTAAGCTAGCTTGTAGCCTGAGATGATCCAAAAGGGGGCAGAAAAAAGGGTGTTTCAGCCTCTAATTTAGGCCACGCAGCGAACAGACAAGAAGCTAATGGTAATATACTGGAGTCGAGGGTTTCAGTAAACTATTTGTGAGTATAGTTCAGCTCGGTGAAGAGGCTACACGGAGGTTATATCATAGCTATAAGATTATCTGGTTGGCTAGCATAGCTATCAGTTAGTGTTTGCCTTGAGAATGCCTTGGTAACGGAGAATAGCGTCATTGCCTTGGTTACTGGGGGTGCGTTCAGCGGCGCTACGTACATTATGAAACAACTAGTTATGTTGTCGAATGGCTGCTAAAATACAAGATATGTTGTTGAAACAACACTGTCACAATAACAAAGTAGCATATAAATAAATACAGACATTTAATTGTTATCACAGGCTTCAATAAATTGTATACAAGGCTACTCTGTGCACACAAGTAATAGTCTGTCATTCTTAAAAAGGTGCATTTTATTTTTTGTGAAGGTATGATGGCCACCAAGTCTTACTATTTCATCTCCGTCATTCATTGCTATTGGTTTAACAGGTTATTGGTACAAGAAGGTTAAGATGATTTGTTGTTGTTGGTTAAAAAACATTTGCACTTTGTTCATTTAAACGTTGCACTACTGTTTAGTTAATTTAATATTATTCTATTTTATTGTATACATTGTGCATTTGTATACTCAATATTTTTGCTCTGTTACTTTGATTGCTTACCTGTATCATAATGCTGCTGTAGCAAACAAATTTCCCCTTGCAAGATTAATAAAGTATCTATCTATCTATCTATCTATCTATCTATCTATCTATCTATCTATCTATCTATCTATCTATCTATCTATCTATCTATCTATCTATCTATCTATCTATAAGATAAGATAAGATAAGATAAGATAATCCTTTATTAGTCCCTCAGTGGGGAAATTACAGGATTACAGCAGCATCGCTCACAAGTAATAAATGAAGATAAAAAAATCAAGTAGTATAAATAGACTAAACAGTAAACAGTAGTAAAAAATATGACAGTAAAGAAGAATACAAAATATACCAGTATGTACAGACGGAGTAAACATGTGAAATGTAAGATAATACTTAAACGTATTGGATATTGCACAGGATTGACAGTAAAGAAGACTATTAAGTATACCAGTAAATACAGACGGAGTAAAATGTAAGTAAAATCTATCTATCTATCTGTCTATCTATATATCTATTTAAATGCACAACATGTATTCACGTGTAACCAAACTGCAAATATACTTGGTATTAAGCAGTAGATGGCAGTATTGAGCTAGAAGTGTGAGAGTTCCTGAGAAGATTTGGGCGTAGACCTCTGCTCCTCATCAGCAGTCACTGAGACAATCTACACTCTTCATCTGCCTTTTTACCTGAGCCCCTTACAAGTAGAGCTCATTAACTTATATACTTTAGCAACCAGCCTTAGTATGATTTAATACTTCCACAGAAAATATTTAGATTTTTGCTCATGTAGCATCCATATTGCTCCAAATTACTATTGGTTGATTAAGCCTCTACCAGCAGATTGGTAAACCATTTTAAGCATGTGGGAGTTTTGTTATTTGCATATTCACAATACAATCACCCAGCTATAATACATGATTCAATTGATTAACTGATTGGACTCATTGTGGCTGCTTCTTCATCGGTTAAACTAATATGACTGCACGAGAGCTGAATAAAAACTTCACAGAGATTCTGTTGTATTGTCTGCTTGTAACATGTCACTGAAGCCAAAAAGACATCACTATCAATTTTGTTAAGGAGGTCATAAAAAAGAAGGAAAAGTTGTTCCCCCTCATGTCTCCAGCTGTAATTAAATTAGACTAACAGGCAGCACATGGTCGGTCACCGAATCAGATGCCTCAAAATGTGACCACTCTGTGCTGCCCTGCTCAAATTCACTGTGCAACATCAGTCAGCCACAGAGACCAAGATGTTTCCCCTTTACCTTCAATCGCGGTGAGTAACTAACAATTTTAGACACCGGATTCTGGAGGGCTCAAGTAATAGATTACCCTTCTTAGTTTTTGTTATAATCCCATATGTTGGTGCGGATGTTCTACAGTGCAGTTACTATGGTGATTACTTTTATTATTTGCGTAGCTCTTGTGGCAGATCCAACATTAGTTGATTAGTTGATGTCATGTCTACAGCTGGTCTGTGAACAACTATAGCAAACTGTCAAAGTTATTAGATCGGAGAAGAATGTGGGTCATTGCAAGAGAGTAAAAGTATGCAAAGCAAACAATTGAATGAGAGCATGAACATGTATAGCAAACAAAAAAGAAAAGCATTACAATAAAACATTGTGGGCTTGCACAAACATGAGCAGTTGATGTATTTTAACTAAGCTGTTGTAGTACAGTAGGAAGGACATAACAGGAAAACACGATAGTTAATATATATATATTTACTTTTTATATCATTTTAATCCATTTTTGTTGCCACTGTGATAGAACAAATGTGTGTATGTGCCTGTATAGATCTGTATGTGTGGCCAGTTAATATTTGTCCTGGTCTCAGTCTTCATGTAGGCCCAACTGGTGTAAACTGCTATTATAGCAGATATTGCTGCATTGTTGGGACAGTGCCCCTAGAGGGCACAATCATCTTTCTTTCCCCAGGTGCCTCTTTTTTACCTAGATAGATAGATAGATAGATAGATAGATAGATAGATAGATAGATAGATAGATAGATAGATAGATAGATAGATAGATAGATAGATAGATAGATACTTAGCAAGCTACTGATATCTGGAAGCCTGCAAAAGTAAAATGATAAAATATAAAGAACAAATGAACAATAATATTAGCCATAATAATAGTCATGCTTATAATAATGATAATAATTTAGGTTGAATTAACTGTTTTTACAACTTCCTATAAGATATCAAGAAGCAAACTATGCAGAGGTAGAAATAGTGCAATTCAGTTTCCATTTCATCAGATCAATTCACAGAGATTACCAAGAAAGTTCATTCTAATAATGTGATCACTTATTGATGTGTATGGACGTTTATTTGGTGTAATCTGTCTAGTTTTTAAACGGTGAAATGGAAGCTAAAGATTATACAATATAGCCGTCAGCATCGGCTGTTCCGATGTCAGGTTCGGCTGTCTGTATCAATTACAAACACCGATGAAAAATGATGAAAATCTGATCTCGGGTCGGCATCTCGACAATTCCGCGTTGAGACAAAACCAATCAGCTGACAGCCGCATGACAAGCAGGGCCTCACGCGTGCGCAGTAGCACACTTCTTTGGTATGAGGAATATGGCAGCGTCCTGAGCCCTGTTGGGGGGAATACGGCGTAACTGAGCACCTTCGGCATCAGAGTGGGAGAAACTGAGAAGCACCCAACCGCACTCAGAGGAGGGTGGGGGCCTGCGGGACGGCTACGACTAACACCCGTTAGCGAGTTTACAGGTAAATGCAGCCGTTACCACCTGCCACTGCCTTGAAGCCATCTTCTCCATGTTTGCTTGATTGAGCCCCGCTGCTAATGCTAGCAGCTAGCTAGCGCCTCCACAGGAACCTGAGTGATTTGTTAGCGTGTGGCTAACCCCAACGTTAGCCTGCCACAGCCCCTTTTTATGCATCGTCAAACAAACGCTGCTAACATACGTGTCTGTGCTATCTGGTGTTCTAGTTGGGAGGAGCAGCGGCAGTGTCGACATCACTAAAAGCGGTGCTGTCGTGCTTGTTTTTAGCCTCTGTTAAACCGTGTAGGCCCGCTGCAATCAAGCAGAATTTGGCTAAGTGCTATCCAGGTAATACTGCTCGTGGTGGATTTACTTGACAGATCGGTACCCCGCGTGCGTCCTCAAAATGATTTACGTTTCACCCATTTCGTGCAACATCTATATTTAACATCTGCAGTCAAAAAGCTGCAGGTTTATTATATTTTGCAAGCAGGTGGTTCATGACAGAGCCATGAAAAATGAAGTAGTCAGTGCCCGACTTTAAGGTGGCCAGAGAGATTGCTTCATGTAATTGGCAAATACAGAGGGGGCATTGCAACACGTCCTAAGTGCAGACAAGGCTTGCATGAGGAAAACCACATTGCAGAAAACATCCATGTTCCTGGCTATGTCCAATCTCTATAGAATATCTGATTAATATGTCATTCATCCAGAGCTGCCCCTATCAGCCCCTGTAGATGATCATGTGCTTTTATTGTGGTCACAGCTTTATGTTCAAGATCATTTTAACTGATGTATAAAATGGTTGGGGCCATAAAATGATGTAATGGCAGATGATCCTTTGACCCTTGTACCCACACTGATGCTTGAGCAGTTTTCCTATTCTTTACATTGTTCTTTTTCAAAAGGAATCAGGTGATCCAACTATTGCTTTCCCCAGCAGCTGTGGAAAAAACAGGATGGCCATAAATAGGCTAAAGAGCTATTCACATGGTATCAAGAGTGAGCTCTCGCGACACTTCCAGTATATAACCTGTGGCTGTAATCTAGTTAGTCAGTACCTAACCAGTAATGTGCAGTTGAGTTTGTTCAGATAGATCCCATTTAGAGGTTTCACAAAACCCTATCAAAGCTGTTCTGTTAAAAGTTTCTGAGAAGTTGTGAGACCTGTCTGGAGCAAGTTATGATGTAAATGTGTGTGTTTGCTTTGGGCCTGGTTTAATTTACATTGTCTTCACTGTCCTGCTGTTTTCTTTTTTGCTTAACTCTGTCAAGGACGGCCCATGAATAATGTGCTATTCATCTGCATGCAAGTAGGAAGAGGTGGGAGGGGTGATCACATGACCCAGTCCTGGACTCAGCCACGGTCTCTCAACCCAGTAATGTAATAAAAAAAAGAAAGAACTGCACAGCCCCTCTGCTGCAGTAGAGATCACGCTGTGCCCTGCTTGCTGCTAACATCTCCTATTGTGCTTTCCATCAGCCCCCCCGCTTTGGATTAGATTAATTATGCAGCGGCGTGAATGAGTGTTTAAAAAAAAAAAAAAAAAAACGGTAAAGCAAAACTTGGCTCTTGACTGTTCCTTGCACCTTTTTGTTTCTCCAGCACAGGCATCAATTATTGAGACACTGGCTAATTTTTAAGGATCCTCGTCCAGTGCTGTGGCACCTGACGGTAGCTTGTATCTGTGTCCAGTTGTCTCCTCTGTTAATGGTGGTTTCCATCATTTGGGGCTGTTTTGCTGTCCCCCTGCTTCAGTCACACACTAAAAAAGGAGAGGAAGAAAAACAGGAGTCAGATTTTTTTTTTTTTTGATTTTTTTTCCAGGATCCTGCCAGAGTGCTGACACAGGTTCCCCGTGTCACAGTGCAGCCGCCAGCAGATTACTGCAGTAAGGATAGGAGAGGCAGTCATGCTCCCAGATTGCTCTGTTCTGGTCTTTTGACTGGTTTGTCTTTGATGCCTTCATCTTTAATTTGTTTGAAACAATCTGTCACAAAATATCAATCTCAACCATCCCACTGATGCCTTGTGGTCTGTCCCGGTTGTATTTAGTGACGACAACAAGGATCCTACTTTAAACTAAAGTCCAGCTTTGAGAGCATCTGTTAAAGTTAATTTACAAGGATTTTCATTCAAATAATGCACTGGGCCAGAAGACTGAGACACGGCCTAACCCCTGTTTATCTAAAGCAATCGATAGGCCTCGCTGGCTTTGCACCAGACTTTATTGACACATGCTCAGCTGGTGCACTGTTGTGTTTTTGTTTGTATGTGGCCATGATACGAGACTGGAATGAAAGACCTTTACCTCCTCTCTGTTTGGCTGAGGTATGGCTCTTTTCAGAGTGAGCCCGTGAAAATGCACACACGAAGAGGAGAGCGTGGATGTCTGAGAGTGGTTTGTAAAAAAACAAAACTATGAAATGTCATGTGCTACCAGCTGCCTTGATGCTACGGCTCATAGCTGAACTAGCGCCGATGAGGAGTCGGTTAGTCGTGGAGAGACGGGGCTACTCTGTCGTTGGATAATCACTGTTTGCTCAGCATTACTCCTGATGAGTCTGGTGGGAGTCTCTCCCTTCAAGCTGCAAAATGTTGAGCGACTGTGTGAAGTGTGTGCTGCAGTATATGGGAATGTGCGATACCTAAACTTGACGTGGTAATGACCTGTGAAGGTCCAGGTTATTTGGTGACTTCTTATAGAGCGGACATTACCTGAGCCACGAAGAGCCGTTGGTTATCATCCTTCCCTTCTGTTGTGTAGTTAAAAATGTTGTCTAAAGTCGAGTTCAAATGAAGATATTCCACCTATTTATCTCCTGTGTTGCAGGTCCTGTGAAAAGATGAATGTCATCAAAGAAAACAAAGACATGGCCTGTTTCTACACCACCAAGCACTCCTGGAGGGGAAAGTAAGGCTCACAACGTTTTTTATTTATCTGATCGGTTTTCTTTGTGTTGCTGTACAAGGCAACATTGACCTGAACGCTTCCCGTCGTCACCTTGTGAAGGCAATTTGGGAAAATCCTGAAATCCTGACTCAGTACTTCCATTGTGTGGACTTCCTTATCACAGCCTGGTCTGCAGACCGCTGTCAGCACTCACCGATCAGCACTAGTGAGGTAGAGCTGTCATAGACACAGATAATGGCAATCAACACTAGTCCACAGCAAGATATACTGACATTAATTTATTGTATGGATACAAAAACACACGAGTTACCCAATGGTACACTCATACATCTACTGTTTGTTATGAGCATTGTATTACATCATGAGTAAGGACATCATTTCCCTGTACAGTGACTTCTGTGCACTGATATTTTGGTACACAAGATGCACTCAATATGCCTTCTTTCATGTGTACTAACTTCCTTTTAAAGATTACAAGGAGTTGGACAGTAATGTATTAAAGTCTTGCTTTTTAACATGTTTTTTTCCCTCAATAGACATTTTTTTTCAGAGGTGAAGCTGTTGTCATATTGACCTCATGTGAACATGTTTAGAGGTAGTGATGGATGATTTAGTGGAGTCCATGACAGGAGAATAAGACCAACTAACTGTATCTATGCTGTAAACATCTGTCCGGATGGCCCAATGTCCTGGATCACCTAGTGCGTAGGGTATCTGTTTCCATTTTATAGATTAAAGCTAAATTACACGCTGAAGCCAATACAGGCCTACAACCAGATGAGACTTGATGTCGATGCTTGGCGGCCCTTAATGCTAAAGGATGGAGCCGTTTGAGCGGTGAGCCAGTGGGATCACATTACCGATACCTGCTTTCTAAACGTCTCTGTGCCATTAAGGCCTGCCGTTGACTCTGGTAACTTAAGCATTAGCCATCATCAGAGCTTCATCCTGCTAATGCTTCCTGAAGTGTCCGCCGGAGGCGAGTGCTGATGTATGTGTGGTGGACGGCGTCGACCGATGTCCCGTTCAGAGCGTTTGTCGACACGTCCGCTGACCTGAGTCCAGCTCTGGTGATGAACAGGCATCTCCATCAGGCATGGGACATCATTTATTGATATTCACATTTAAAGATCATTTCGGAGACTCTGAAGAGAGAGATAACAAAGACATCAGTGTACGAATGCTGACAACCAGAGATGAACCTTTTGACAGCCGGCTCATGTGAATGTGTCCAACGCAATTCAGTAGATCTGCGTTATCTGTCTGCTGAATGAAAAGCGCAAAACTCACACAGCGCTTGAATAGGCGAACTGAAAGGGAAAGTGTCAAGTCAGGATATCCTCTTTCAATTTGCTTCACACCACTTTCAGATATTGTGGGCGTGGCGGACAAAATGAAAAATGCACATCAGTCACACTGTGCACCTATTGAACAATATGTGCAAATCTTTTACAAAACCTAGCATTTTTGTCCTATAACACACAATATGAAGTGCGCTTACGTAAGCTTGCACCGCCCAGTTTCAATCAATAATAATCATTGCCATCATTCTGTGCACAACCGTGACCTGACTCCGCTGCTCATGGCATGGAGTCTGCAAACCGCTGAAGTGAAAGTACAGTATAGTCAGCACACCTCCCTGAAATGCTGGAGGTGTGCATCCTGTCGCCTGAAGCTCTTCATCTAACAGCTCACTGTGGCTCCTCCCTCTTCTTCCATTATGCCCTGCAATACTCATTCACTGTCGGAAACATGCCCATTGTCTTGTTTCGTAGACACATTTTGGCTGAACGATAACATTTAGTGTCAAGCTCACTGACAAACGCATTGAATTTGCTGTGAATACTTCATGATAGAAGTGAACTCGTGTTTCGTCAGTTAAATGCTGTTCATTTTATAAATGCAGCTCTTTTTCCGTAAATGTTACCACAGACACCCAGTCTGTAACACTGCAGATGTGCGAGTATTGCAACACTTGCATCAGCAGACTATTGGCTCAGTCACCATTGTGTTAACAGACCTTTATTTCTTAAAGTCTTTGTGATTGCCGCTATAAACATACAGTAGCATTTAAACTGCATAAAAGCAAGTGGTAGCAGTTTTACCTTTATAGTTTGATTAACCTTCGTCTGAGAGGATACTTGTCTCAGGTAGTCACAGCATTGTCTCGGACTCAAACACTTACTGTGTCACAGATTAAAAGTGCACAGCTCGTCACTTTTAATACAGAACATCTTTAAAACGTCTTTGAAGCCTGAACCTGTGTGGACATCTTGAGTCAAGTGCAGATTTAAAAAGATTCTCTAGATGCTCCATCTTTCACTGTCCTTTCACACACCAGTGCATAGGATGGACTGTGACGATCTTTTTTCCATATATATATATATGTATGTATGTATATATGTGTTTTTCAGGGTCTGTTGCTCACATTCAGCTCTCTTTCCTGAACTCTTTCATTCTCTGAGATCGAGTGTTTGTTGAGGGATCATGTCGTATTGGCTGAGATTTTTATGTAGTCAAACAAATCTTCAGCTCGGTTGTCTTTGTGAGAAGTTTTGTTTAAAGAGGAGAGGCAGTTGTTAGTCAGAGACGGGAAGTTGCTCAATGTGATGCATTATGAAATCCCTTGAAGTGGAAGGAGAAGCTTTGTAAGACGATCTGTACAGCAACGTGAACATCATGACTGCGCTTTATTTATGACAAACAAACTGAAATATGTAAGCAGACATGGTGTTGCCAAACACGAGGTCGTTTTAAATCTCTGCTTAGTTGATTTTCATAACTTTGTATGAATGGAAATCTGAACCACAGCAGCATGTGTTGTAAGATGGTGAACTTCTTTCAAAGGACTGTTCCTCGTGATCATCTTTACGAGGTTATGCCTGATCTCATTATGTTAACAATCAAACTCTACGTCTATTAAATCTTTCAAATTTGCGTGTATGAAAATTGGTTAACTGCTCAAATGGAAATGATACTAAAAGTGTCTTCTTTATACACAAACCTGTGACATGCAGTAAAAATACGAGTTGAGGATCGTTAGCCTAACAGACAAACGCACGCTAGCCGGGGAGGGCTGGATAATGCCTTTGTACTAAGATGTGATGGGGGGGGGGAAATCAGTCCACAGAGAATGAATAATTAACTAAGTTTGTGCTGACACCTCGTTAAGCCGCAAAGCTCAGTGTGTAGCATAGATGGTTAGGACTAAATGAACATATGTGAACCCAATATTCCACTGCAGCCTTGCCTCAGGCCGCTGCCTGACCTGTTTATGTTAGTCATGTACTCAAGTTTGAATGCATTATGCGGAAGTAACTACTCATTTTGACTTCCTTTTTACTGCCGTTACTTACTGTCTTTTGATTGGACGAGCTGGTAGCTTCAGACCTCTTAATGTTATCCAGGCCCAGAGAGGATGTGCAAGAAAGAAAGGAGCCGAGTCAGCATGTTCAGTGTGCAGGCTGGTAGTGCTTCGGAGGTGCTACAAGAACATGTTGTACATGAATGAACATGCCTCTGCACCAGATACAAATATACATTTAACACTCTAAATCTAAAAACCTCACCAAACCTTTTTTTTTTTTTACACGACCAAAACCCCCAAATGATCCATTTTCAAATCAAACAGCAGGCTGAATGTTTTGAATTGGGGAAAAAAATGTGTTTGCAACGATCAAGCACACACGCACACACACTCGACATGCAGAAAGATCGACAAAATAGAATTTCACACTTCCTGCCTGCTGTGTGAGAAAGCCCTCTCAGCTCTTCCAATGAATAAGTGTGAGTTGTTTTCGGAGTCAAAGAGTGACTCATTAACAAACGGTTAACGTACGAGAAGTTGCAACCTTTTATTTTGAAGTCACTTGAGAGACAGAGTGTGGTAAATGCACACAAAGAACAGCAAATTCCCTCGTAGTAAAGGAAGGGTATCCTGGGTAAATATTCAGATATCACAGCTGGTATTACATTTACTGAATGGTGAGAATTAAGGCTGCATGTTAATGAGGTTCAGTTTAGCCAACTGTGTGGCGATCGCAGCTTTGAAAGTGGCAGTTAGTCTGTCTGTGCTTTTTGTCAACCATCACCTCATCAAACGGTCTGTAAACATGATAATAAACCGGTAGTATGGCTGATATCATAAGCTAACTGAGCCCCGGTGATGTCACCTGTCCTACAGGAGCAAATGGAGCTTTTCCTCTCACACCGTCCTGCAGATGTAATGGAGCTTGATTTACATGACGAGACATTGTCCTTCACAACACGAGTGCTCCGAGCTAACTGGCGCTCCCACCTGTGTGAAAGGCCGCCGCACGCATTCACGGCGAATGTTCTGCGACGGCCCCGTGCCGTTGCGGGGGTCGACGCTCGGGCCGCGTTTGTGACTCATCCCATCTCTGCATTTCCAGGTACAAGCGAGTCTTCTCAGTGGGGACGCACGGCATCACCACGTACAACCCTGCCACGCTAGAAGTAACGAATCAGGTCAGTGTGTATGCAGCCCGTCACACGGGAACTCCAGAGTCATTCAGGAACCTATCGGCGCCTCGCAGCCGCTCGTGGGATGTGCTGTCCTTAGTTCCATGTGACTATTGAAAATCCATTTGAGGGGCATTGCTCTTTTGCTAAAAGCTGAAACGTCTTATTTTGTGCCTCTTGTGTGCAGTCTTTAAATACACACACAGTACTGCCTGTGTTTTCACTGATTAGAGCATGAAACGTGTCCTAATCAATACAGGCATGAAACCTCAGTCAGGAAAAGGTCTAAACGGGTTTTAAAGAAATAAGTATATTAAATGGAGTAAAAATAACATCGGTAACACCGTTTATGCAGTAAACACATAATGTTTAATAAGCTATTGTGAGATGTTTGTTACTGCTTAGAAGACTTAAAGTACCAGAACATGTTATTTCATGTTCAGAATGCTTGTATGTGACTCTAACAGTGCGTTTGTCTCTCTGTTGTTGCCGTCCACGGTACCAGTGGCCTTACGGGGACATCTGTGGTATCGGCCCGGTAGGAAAAGGTCAGGGAACAGAGTTCAACCTCACATTCCGCAAAGGCAGCGGCAAGAAGTCCGAAACGCTCAAGTTCTCAACGGAGCACCGGACGGAGCTGCTCACAGAAGCACTGGTGAGGCGGCGAACTCTCATCACTTCATTGCCATCGTTCACGGCGGTCTGCTTGCATCATAGCTGCATATTTTGCTGCGTTGTCTTTAAAAAAAGAAATGTTACAAAAGGGATGATTTAAGAGATTTGTGTACATTAACTCTTGAACCTTTTTGTTTATTTCTTTTTCTTATTCACAGAGATACAGAACGGAGTTTTCAGAGGGGAAAATAACTGGCAGGGTAAGTACTGAGCTCTATAAAGAGACACGATTCATTAAACTATACCTTTTGCCACTGCGGTGACACCAAAAATGAACGTCTTTCCAACACGTGTGCTCGCAGCGTTACAACTGCTACAAGCACCACTGGAGTGACGCGCGGAAGCCCGTGAGTTTAGAGGTGACGCCGGGCGGCATCGACCAGATCGACCCGCACACCAATCGGGTGGTGTGTTCCTACGACTACCGAAACGTGGAGGGTTTCGTCGAGGTCTCTGATTACCAGGGAGGATTCTGCATCCTTTATGGGGGCTTCAGCCGGCTGGTATGCATTCATGGAGTTGCTGTGCATGCAAAGTATGTGTGTGAACCCTGAATGTGTGATCCTAACATTTCCTTTCCCGTCGCCTTTTTTTTTTACTCTCAGCATCTGTTTGCCTCGGAGAACCGGGATGACATCATCCGCAGCGCCATGGAGCATGCTGGGAACTTTATCGGTATCACGCTGCGACTGAGGAAGGAGGCGCTGACCTTTGAGGATTTCGTGACGGACAGGTTGGGGAAGTACAGCTCGGACGAGAGCATCACTTCGCTGGCCGAGTTCGTGGTGCAGAAGATCACCCCTCGACACCCGGTTAGCACCGCCTCTCCTTGTTCCTTGCAGTGCTGTACGGTAGGGGTTCTCAACATGAGGCCCGGGGACCCACCAGGACCCCCTTAACTGATTGTTGCATCTTGGGTCTACGATGCAAATACAATAGTCAGTTTTGTTAGTGTTATGAATTGCCTGTCTCTGTCCTTAGGAGCCCGTTAAGCGTATTCTGGCCCTGACGGAGACTTGTCTGGTGGAGAGAGACCCGGCTTCATACAACATAGTCACCATCAAACCCTTCGGAGAGGTGAGCACTCAGATACTAAAGCCACACCCAAGGCATCACAAATTCCAAGTACTAGTACGGGCACTACTTGTACTCCTCTGAAGATGGATCTCAATAGAACGGTCCGTCTTTGTTTCATTATGTATGAACTGCCTCACTGTGTTTTTTTTTATTACCCTCTTGTATCATCTTCCTTCAGGTATTTGCTCTCATCTGTGATGTAGACAACCCTCAGGTGTTTACAGTAGAGTTCATCCGAGGTCAGATCAGAAAGTATTCCTCCACAGAAAGGTACACATGCACCCGTCTTCATGTGTTTAGTGACCTACAGGCCCTGTGCGTTCATTAAATGTTCTCATCAGCCTTTTTTGCTCGTGCACAGCCGTCACACTCTCCTGTTACTGTGTGCTCACTGGTCGTTTGTAATGCATTCAAGCTGAGTCTGTGCGTCTGTAGGGACTCCTTGTTAGCCAGCCTGCTCGATGGAGTCCGCGCATCAGGCAACAGGGACGTGTGCGTCAAAATGGCCCCCACGCAGCGAGGGCAAAGGTGGGGCCTACTGAGCATGCCCGTGGACGAGGAGGTGGAGAGTTTGCATCTCAAATTCCTGGCGGCACCTCCGAGTGAGTTCAAGCACTTCACCTCATGAGATTCAGCAGAACAATGTCTTTGTTATTGTTCTTGATGCCTGTATGGTCTCTTGTTTAATGGTTCCGTCCCTCGTTCCTTTGCTCAGATGGGAACTTTGCAGATGCAGTGTTCAGATTCAACGCCAACATCTCCTACAGTGGAGTGCTGCACGCAGTAACCCAAGATGTGAGTGTGTTCAATCCATGTGATTTATGTCCATCGACCAGAGCACCATTCACACTAATTTCCCCGTCGTTATCGCTCTTCTGTTTTCTCTTCAGGGTCTTTTCTCTGAGAACAAAGAGAAGCTCATCAACAACGCCATCCTGGCTCTTCTGTCCCAGGAGGCCGAGCTGCCGGTGCTCAACACTGAGCTGGAGAGCCATTTCCAGGCCATCCGACGCTTGGTGGCCTCCAAGGCGGGCTTCCAGGCTTTTACCCAGCTGCCCAGGTAAGAATTCAGCAGTAGTCCCACTGTATCCTCCTGCTTTTATTTCTTTGAAGTGTACTTTGTGTTGAGCTGCTGGTAACAGGCATGCTCTGTCATTCCAAGGTCTGGTCAAGGGTCTGGAGTCACAGATGCAACGTAAATATGAATCCATACATCTCAGTCTGCCCTTTTGCCTGTCTCTGTTTCTTATCCTTCTTGCTCTTTTCCAAAGTCTCTCTTTGCCGTCTATCGATCGGCCTTCTCCTCTTTTATCTTTGTTCTGCTTTCATCTCAGGCTTTTAGACGGGCACTTCAGAAGGGAGGTTATGTCCCTTCACTGTGTTCAGTAGAGCTGTCTGCCTCGATTTGTCTTGACCTTCCTCTCTCGACATCTCACACTCTTTATTTTCTCTCCCGCTATCTGCTTTGCCCATTCTATCCTTTTGTATTTCTGCACATCACAATATTTAAGAAGCCCATAGTCTTTTCGGGTCACTGAGATGTATGAGAGGAACTGTATTTACTGTTTATTATTTGTCCCTGCGAAGCAAATGAGAATTGGTTTTCCTGTAAGATTCATTGCCAGACTAGCTTGGTGTTTCCCTCAAACAACCAACAAGACACGGATCACTACAAAGAAATAAATGGTTTATCTCTGCTTGAAGGGAAACCTCTTTCATATTGTTACACTTTATAGTTTGGTTCAGTAGAATATGTGACACCTTATGAGCCAAAGAAACACAACAAGCCACTTCTGAAGCAATGAACTCTTTGTGTATCCAACCCCAGACCTCTTTTTCAATAACACGTTATTTGTATTGTTTGTATTGTGTTGCGTTTCTGTTGTTTGTGATTAACGTTTTCGAGGCACGGTCCTCTTAGTGGCGTTGGTAAATCTGTGAATGTTTGTTTGTGTGTTCTAGGTTCAGGGAAAAGTTGGGAGTAAAGACGGTAAAAGCTTTAAAAAGGAACAACAACAGTGTGACGCATGCTGCTGTCGACATGCTCTGTGCTCTCATGTGTGTGAGTATCCCCGAAATATCTGCGCGTCAGCCATTTATCGGGTTTGTCTTTCGTCTGGCAGTTTCAGACATTCTTTTCTTTGTGTGTTTCTTTGCAGCCGATGCACGATGACTATGACCTGAGGCAGGAGCAGCTGAACAAGGCCTCTCTGCTGTCCTCCAAGAAGTTCCTGGAAAACCTCCTTGAAAAATTCATCACTAATGTGGTACATTTCATGTTATTGTCAGCAAGCTGGCTGCAGAATTTAGAAGTTTCTCAAGTACAAAAGTAGTTTAAACCTCCTTAGTTTTATTTTTTTTGTATCGTAAATCTCTTTCTCTTTGTTTTCAGGACCATGGAACGGGAGCTCTGGTCATCAGCTCCTTACTGGACTTCTTAACGTTTGCGCTCTGCGCCCCCTACAGTGAGACCACAGAGGGGCAGCAGTTTGACATGCTGCTGGAGATGGTGGCCTCTGATGGACGCACCTTGTTCAAACTCTTCCAGGTAGTTGAGTCATGTGACTAAACCCCTCCACCGTAATTATGATGGTAATATGATGTAAGTTCAGTAGATGCTTGTGTGTTGAATTATATTGTCTTCGTCTTTAGCATCCCTCAATGGCAATAGTGAAGGGGGCCGGCTTGGTGATGAAGGCCATTATTGAGGTAAGCCTTTCTGTGGGTTCGATGGTTTACGGTGTCGATAATAAAGTCTTTATGCTTTAATAAAATGACCAACCTGTGTTTGTTTGAATGTAGGAGGGAGACAAGGAAATAGCCACCAAGATGCAGGACCTGGCCTTGAGTGAAGGGGCTCTGCCCCGGCATCTGCACACCTCTTTGTTCACCATCAGCGCTGACCAGCGGATGCTTACCAACAGGTCCAACCTCAATACATCCACACACTCACACACAATGATTTGGATTTGTTGGTACCAGCAGCTAGTTAATTCTCTCTATTTAAGTAAGAAGAACACTGATTGTATGTCATGGTAGACGGCTTAAGTTTCTACAGTGGATAAACGAGAAGGTGTGTTCTCAAACCAACGACTTGTGAAATTTCTCAGGCAGCTGAGTCGTCACCTGGTGGGACTCTGGACGGCAGAAAACACTGTTGCCATGAACCTCCTGAAAAGGATACTGGTAAGTCTACACATCAGCCCATTCCAGACTTTAAAAGGTTCGATGCTCGTGACAGGAGCCATCAGTGTAATATGATGCAGGCGATGTACTCCAGGATGTAGGCCAATGCTTTTCTCTGGCAGCGGAGGCCCGCTGTTCAAGTCTGAACCCATTTCCCTTTGTCTTGTCCGCTGTCAGCCAACAGGCCTGCTGGCTTACCTGGACAGTCCCGATCCAGTCCCGGAGAAAGATATGGATCGAATGCACATCCGCGACAACTTGAAACTTGCCCAGGTATCTGCAGAAACATCGCATCACAGCTGTACATTCCTACAGAGTGAACAAACGGCTCGATGAGGAAGTAAAGCCGTCTATCATTTTATATTCGTTTCCCGCAGGACCAGCTAAATCGAAACAAGGTGCCCGAGTGGCAGCGGATAGCCGGCAAAGCAGCCAAAGAGGTGGAGAAGTTCGCCAAGGAGAAGACCGATCTAGTGTTGATGCACTGGAGGGATAAAATGGGCATAGCCCAGAAGGAGGTGAGGATATATTTATCTTTGTAAAGAGGCTGAGGGGCTGATTTCCCTGTTATCAATCAGACGGCTGCGGTCTGCTCAGGTGTCTCTAACTGTTGCGTCCTCCTGCTGACCCTGAACGCTGCTGCAGGCTGCAGAGGCAGACTCAATAACACTCTTTTCAGCTGCTGCTGTTTATGTCTGCATGCGGAGCGGTGTCTGCTCTGACGCTGCCTGACTTTGGGGAAGCGGTACATGTCGAGATACACTCGGATGCTTTTTCTGTTCCTCGCATATATCTGCTGTTGAAACTGCTTGTGCACATTTTCATGTTTTCCATTACAGGCAGGTCTGAATGTAATTCAAAGGTCACTTTCTATTCTAGAATACCTTTGTTAGGATAATTGCACATAGTCGACGTGAGCTGCTTCAGCCTGTGTGAGTCAGTCTTGGGTGTGGGTGGGTGGCATCATCTCGACTGATTAATAAAACCTTGCTGCCTGCTCTCTGATGTTTCTACAAAACTGAAATCAAATGCACTTTAAAATCAAGCGAAAGCCTCTTCACTTAATTCACCTGAAAATCACCCGGCTTCCTTTCCTACACTTTTCTTTTTGAACGTCTCAAAATGGCTGACCAACGACATATTTCGATCGGCTTGCTTTGACTGAATATTCCCAAATCAGCACATGCTCCGTGTATATTTGTTGTTGGCAGCATGTAACCGTGGAAAATGTATGAATCTAGTGGATAGTCGGCGAATAAATTATGACGGATTCAGTGATTTTCTTTCAGTGTGAATCTCTTAGTAACTCTTTTTTGTTTCAAATCATCTGTTTGATCCGAGGAACAATAATCTCTCTGTTGTATCTGCCCCCCCCCCCCCCCTCCCTTTGTCTTGTGTGGTTTCTCTGCTGTCAAACAATGCAGCAGGACAGAAATAACCTGGTAAGTAGGACTGACCAATGGGATCCATGCTCTTCACTTTCCATCTTCTTTCTCTCTCTCTCTCGACGAAACCATTTTTTAATCTTCATGTGACACATTGGGTGTGTTTTTTAAATTCAGCCAGGCGATGAACTATTGTCGTCTACGAGGGAGTGTTACAGGTGTCTTCAAATAGATGCAGGAAAAGAAGAAGTCAGGATTTGAACATGTCTCTTGTCCTGCTGTCAATAGAAGACGTTCAGAGTACCTGTAGTGTTTTGTAACTACTAACCACTTTTAGTTTGAGACGTGAGTGTAATTAACATAAAGGGAAGGATCTTTTCCAAGCTTCCTGTTCAGCCTCTGAGGTTTTCTATCATTTTACATCGCTCGCACCATTTTTCCTTTATGCAGGAGATTTACCTAATTGCTTTACGGCAGCAAAAAAAGAGAATTTGTTTACCTTGCAAATCACAAGTGCTGTGCCGATTAAGGTTGTACGGCTCCAGTAGCAACATCCTGAGAGGCCACAGATCAAAGAGAAGCGTGATCATCTGTCGCCCAGCAAGAATTACACAACACATCCAATTTTGGGATCCCACTTTGGTTTTTGTGTTTCATAACCTTGTTTTCTATAATGATGATAATGACGACATTGTTTTTTGTCCCTAATATCTGCCTTTCTCCATCCTCAAAAACATTTGTGTTACCTTTTCCTCCATACTGGTGCCATTTATTTCATTCCTGGTGTCTTTGTCCTTAAAGTAATACTCGTGTTGTTTCCATTTCAACTTCACAACTCTTTTTATGCCATAAGCTGTAAAAGAACAAAAATGTAATGCTAATAATGATAATGACCGACTGGAAGCGACTCCTCAGAGTTTTAAATCTTTCCTTCTGATTTCAGAATCCAAACCAAAAGCCGGTCATCCTGAGGAAGAGACGCCAGAGAATAAAGATTGAAGTCAACTGGGAGCTTTTCTACTACAGGTACGAGCCATATTCTAGCTTTGTTGACTCCATTGTATTGCACGTCATCCTGATTTCAATTATATTGGGAGTGAGTGCAGAGTCCAGGTTTTTATGCCTCTGTCTTCCTTAAGAACCTTTTATTCAGGCTTTCTATGCGCTGCTGCATTTTCTATATTTTTACGTTAAACAAACACTTTTTTTCTTTTTTTCTTTTTTTTAAACAATTCTAACCTGCTTTTGTTTTTCTCAAGATTCCAGCTCGACCATGCACGGTCCAACCTCATCTGGAACCTGAGGACGAGGGAGGAGCTGCGAGACGCTCTGGAGGGGGAGATGCGCGCCTTCAGCGTGGACCGCGAGCTCGGCAGTGCCACCGTCATCTCCTGGAACCACCAGGAGTTTGAGGTTTGTGCTCAGCTGGACTGTTTAACGCTCACTGCTGTCTGGATCTCATGGCTCTCATTTGATTGTAACCATCAATATCTGTGATACGCTGGAGATTTACCCCACTCTAGTATATCGTGATAGTTCAGTTATTTCTAAAGGGAATATATATATACACTGAACAACGTTTATGTTCTTATTCGCAGGTGAAATATGACTGCCTTTCAGATGAGATAAAGATCGGGGATTATTACCTGCGTTTGCTGCTTGAGGAGGATGAAAATGACGAATCGAATGCCATCAAGAGATCGTAAGACTACGATACACAACGACCCAACCAGCTGCACGAATATCATCAATCTGTACTGAATCCAAAAAGATGATTCATGCTTCTCCCTCTCTCGCTGCTCCTAGATATGAGTTCTTCAATGAGCTCTACCATCGCTTTCTGCTTACACCCAAAGTCTCGATGAAGTGCCTGTGCCTGCAGGCGCTCGCTATAGTCTACGGGAAGTGCTCCGACGAGATCGGCCCCTTCACAGACACGAAATACATTGTGGGCATGCTGGACCGAGTGAGTACAAACCGTTACTGCAAGATGTCATATTTAATGCACTGGAAGTGTTTTATGTCTTTTAATTAATCCAAAATACTCTCATGTTACAGTGTACAGACAAACTGGAGAGAGACAGACTCATCATCTTCCTCAACAAACTCATTCTCAACAGGGTAAGCTGTCGAAAGCAGCAGTGCCTCTTAGAGGTGCCTGTTCGTTTACCCGTGTTTCTGCCTCGAGTGATGACTCATTTTCTGTTCTTTAGAAAAATGTGAAGGAGGTGATGGACTCGAATGGAGTGCGTATATTGGTGGATCTGCTCACCATGGCTCATCTGCATACCAACAGAGCTACTGTGCCCCTACAGGTACAAATATGGCCATTCATGTTATGTGAAAATAATGCCTCTGTTGATTTGATCTAATCGCACGTAACACTAGATGTTGCCGTCTCTTATGAGCCATAAATGAAATTCAATCCAATGTTGACACTCGTGTGAAAATGTAGATAATCTGTTCTTTATTTCCACAGAGCAACGTGCTGGAAGCATCCGCAGACATGAAGAGGGAGAGCGAGAAAGAGTGGTACTTTGGTAACGCAGACAAGG